>CM044006.1:61403462-62027387 GCA_024085815.1 Flaveria linearis
TGTGATTCGAGTTACATAAGTGATACAAATAAACTGATAATAATTTGGCTAAGGCACGTATTTTATACGCTTCCCTTAAAACAGATTTCGGGTGACACACACAAGAAACCCGTCTGTCTCCCAGGGTACAATAGCCGTAGCAGATTGCACTGCCGAAGTTAACCACAACCTGAAAATGATACCTGTATGCAATCTTAACGAAGAGATATAAGCGTAGAATTTTATCAACAAGATGCAAAGATCAAAACCGAAGCAGGAGCAGGATCAAAACCGAAGCAGGAGCAGGATCAAAACCGAAGCAGGAGCAGGATCAAAACCGAAGCAGGAGCAGGATCAAAACCGAAGCAAATGTGCTGCTGCTGTGTGTTTTTCTTGGTCTATCTTGAGGCTGCAAATGTGCAGCTATTTATAGCACAACTCTGGCCACCACCCTAGAATTGTATATTCATGCAGGTCCATGCATGAGTCAGGCAGCACCCAACTAGCTATTTGACCCTGCCTCTTCAGAAGTGTGATCAGCCATGCTAGATTTGACCCTGTCTCTTCCGAAGTATGATCAGCCATGCTAGATTTGACCCTGTCTCTTCCGAATCAGCCATGCTAGATTTGACCCTGTCTCTTCCGAAGTATGATCAGCCATGCTAGATAGCTCATGTCAAAAACATAAAGGCGGCTCTCAAGCGGCTCGCGGCGATGCGAGCGTGCGAAGTGCAAAGTGCGCCATCAATACGCCACAAACGCCCATTCGCCCACGGGCTCGGGCTCGGGCTCGGGCTCGGGCTCGGGCTCGGGCTCGGATGGCGAGGGCCATCCGAGCCTAGATAGATGTACTAGGAGGACACCTAAGTGTAGAAAACATTTGCTTATAAGGTACCTCATAGTTTACCATTCCACCAATGTGGGACAATCCAACTCATGGTTTATTACTTCACTTAAGTAAGACAATGCATCTCATGTTCCATCCCACCACCAATGTGGGACAATGGAACTTATGTTTTATCCCATCACCAATGTGGGATAATTCTTATAACTCTAAATTTTATATAACCATTGAGTTCTTCATTCACTTATAACTTTTATATATAATATATATATATAAAATTTCTAACAATTCCCCACATGAATGAAACTCAATATATATATATTTCAAATAACATTTTCAACAGTCAAGTATTGCAGGAATAGTAGGTGTGACCTTTGAACTTTCCTTTGTAAAGTGTACTTGATCTCCTAGTAATTGGTAGATTCGGTGTCTTTGAACCAATTACCCTTTACGTAGACATTATTACACTTCACACAATACTTTCCCTAGTTTGGTTAACTTCTCATAGTTGTGTCCGTTATGGTCATGGAACACTAACCTGGTTTAGCGAGAGCTCTAAGAATTGCGCACCCAACAATTCTATTCGAAGCGACCCCACTTCTCTCTTCGCATAGGTGATTTTCACGAAATCATTAAAAGCTATGAGCTTATCCTACTTTGTCACTATCTAATATAGGAATGGACTAGGAAGTATTCAACTCCCTTTAATAGTTTAGGGGATCTTCCCCACAGTGACCACAATTTGTATAATTAGGTTGTCCTATTGATCCTAGTTCATAGGATCTCCAGTCAACTAGGATAGGTTTTCCTTCATACAATTATTCCGTGGGCTTTAGTCCCATTCCTTTGGACGACTTATATACTAACTCTCTGTTTAAACCTTTCGTAAGCGGATCCGCAATGTTATCCTTTGACTTCACATAGTCAATTGTGATAACTCCTGTCGAGAGTAGTTGTCGTATCGTATTATGCCTGCGACGTATATGTCTTGATTTGCCATTATACATTGCACTTTGAGCTCTTCCAATTGCCGACTGGCAATCACAATGTATACAAATGGCAGTCACAGGCTTTGGCCATCTTGGAACATATTCCAAGAAATGATGCAGCCACTCAGCTTCTTCTCCAGCTTTGTCTAATGCTATGAATTCAGATTCCATAGTGGATCTAGCTATAACAGTTTGTTTAGATGACTTCCAAGATATAGCAGCCCCACCAAGGGTAAAAACATATCCACTCGTGGATTTTGAATCTTTAATATCGGATATCCAATTTGCATCACTGTATCCTTCAACAACAGCTGGATCATGGCCATAGTGCAATCCATAACTACGTGTGTATCTCACGTATCTTAACAACCGTGTCATGCTTTTCCAATGTTCAAAACTTGGATTGCTAGTGTACCTACTTAATCTGCTTACAGCATAAGCTAAATCAGGTCTGGTACATGTCATCAGATACATTAGACTGCCAATGACCCTTGAGTACTCCAACTGATTAACCCCTTCACCTCTGTTCTTTGATAGATGGTGAGAAGTATCAATAGGAGTTTGGGAGACACTCGTGTCATCTTTACTATACTTCTCAAGGATCTTGTCCACATAATGAGATTGACTTAAAACAAGACCAGTTTGAGTTCTAATGATTTTCATACCAAGAATTACATCAGCCAAACCCATATCTTTCATGTCAAATCTCGCTTTCAACATGTCTTTTGTAGATCTTATCATCTTATCATTACTTCCAACAATAAGTATGTCATCTACATAAAGACATAAGATCACATAACCACTTTGTGTGTCTTTCACATAACAACACTTGTCACATTCATTAATCTTGAAGCCATTTTCAAGTATGACATTGTCAAACTTTTGGTGCCATTGTTTTGGAGCTTGCTTCAATCCATATAGAGATTTCACAAGTTTGCAAACTTTACCTTCCTGGCCAGGAACAGAGAAACCCTCAGGTTGCTCCATATAAATCTCTTCTTCTAAATCTCCATTTAGAAACGCGGTTTTTACATCCATTTGATGTACTTCTAAATTTCTCAATGCCGCTATTGCAAGCACCAACCTCACAGAGGTTATTCTTGTTACAGGCGAGTAAGTGTCAAAATAGTCTAGACCTTCTTTTTGTCTATACCCTTTGATCACTAACCTTGCCTTGTATTTTTCAATGGTGCCATCTGACTTCATTTTTCTCTTGAATATCCAGCTATATCCAAGTGGTTTACAATCTCGTGGAAGATCTACTAGTTCCCAAGTATGATTCTGCAGGATAGAATCAATTTCACTTTTAATAGCTTCTTTCCATTGAGGTCCTTCTGTAGAGGTGATAGCTTCTTGATATGTTTGGGGCTCACCCTCAATCATATAAGTAAGAAAATCAGGCCCAAAAGATTTCTCAATTCTTGGCCTTTTACTTCTTCTCAGCTCTACCCCATCATCATCTGATTGTTTCAGAACCTTATCTTGAACAATCGCATCAAATAGTGAAGATCTTTTATGTTGTTTTTCCAAACATGGAAACACATCTTCAAAGAATGAAGCATTCCTTGATTCAATTATAGTATTCTTTTGTATTTCTGGATTCTCAGACTTGAAAACAAGAAACCGATAAGCACTACTATTCTGGGCATAACCTATGAATACACAATCCACAGTTTTCGGTCCTATTCTTTGAACCTTTGGTGGAGGTATTACCACTTTGGCTAAACATCCCCACACTTTCAAGTATTTGTAAGACGGTTTTCTTCCCGTCCATAATTGATAAGGAGTTACGTCCTTTTTCTTAAAGGGTATCTTATTTAAAAGATAAGAAGCTGACAATACAGCTTCTCCCCACATTTCCTGGCCTAAGGCAGAACTTATCAGCATGGCGTTCATCATTTCTTTTAATGTGCGGTTTTTCCGTTCAGCGATGCCATTTGATTGAGGAGAATAAGGAGCAGTATATTCGTGGATAATTCCACTTTTTGCACACATATCCGCAAATGGTGAAACATATTCACCTCCTCTATCACTCCTTAAAATTTTTATCTTTTTATTTAGTTGATTCTCAACCTCATTTTTGTACAAGACAAACTTGTCTATTGCTTCATCCTTACTCTTAAGTAAGTATACATAGCAATATCTAGTACTGTCATCAATGAATGTGATAAAGTACTTGTTTCCACCTCTAGTAGGAACCGATTTTAAATCACACACATCAGTGTGAATTAAATCAAGAGGTTCGGTTTTCCTTTCAACCGATTTAAACGAAGATTTCGTTTGTTTGGCTTCAACACACGTGTTGCATTTTGATTTCAAGTCAATTTGGAATGTTGGAATGTGCTTTAATTTAATCAAACGACGAATTGAATTATAATTTACGTGACCTAATCTACTATGCCAAATATTTGAATCATTATACTCAAGCATGTAAGTAGAAGTAGTTGCATTTTTATTCATGTTATTTTTAACAACAGATACAGACATTTTAAACATAGAATTATGGGCATAGCCCTTTCCAACAAACACACCCTTTTTGGTCAACACGACCATATCAGACTCAATCACAACACGAAACCCAAACTTATTAAGCAACCAACCCGAAATCAGATTCTTTCGTATCTCGGGAACATACAAAGTGTTGCTCAAAGTAAGTTCCTTCCCCGAAGTAAACTTCAAGATCACATCGCCTTCACCCTTGATGTCGGCTGTGGCTTCGTTTCCCATGTAAAGCTTACCCGTAGCTTCTTTGTAAGTACTAAACATGGTTTTGTCACCACATACATGACGAGTAGCCCCGGTATCGACATACCATCCAGGGTTATCTCCGATCATATTAGCTTCAGTGATAAAGGCAGAAAATTCTGTAATCATTGCCACTAAAGGCATGTTATTTTCTTCCACCACCTGCGCACGCTCACGCTTTGGTGCCTTACACTGATCAGCTCGATGACCATATTCACCACAGTTATAGCACTTACCTTTGAAGGTAGTCACCTTCTTTTTAATCCCACCTTTTGGACCAAGGTTTCCTCCCTTATTGTTCATCTTACCCTTTCCTTTCCCTTTATTGCCCTTATTAAATTTATTTGGTTTAGAAGATTGACCGTGTTCAACCAAATTAGCCTTATTCAAGGCTTTAGTGAGGTCTTTCACTTGATTTTCAGAAATACTTCCATTTTGTGCAACCCGATTATCTTCTTCAATACGTAAACGAACTATGAAGTCTTCCATAGACATCTCCTTTCGTTTATGCTTTAGATAATTTTTGAAGTCCATCCAACTTGGAGGTAACTTCTCAATTATCGCAGCCACCTGAAATGTCTCACTAAGAGTCATTCCTTCAGATAGAAGATCACTTATAATCACTTGTAACTCTTGGACTTGACTTATCACAGTCTTAGAGTCAACCATCTTGTAATCCAAAAATCGGGCCACAATAAATTTCTTTGTTCCAGCATCCTCAGTCTTATACTTGCGTTCCAAGGATTCCCACAATTCCTTGGCAGTTGGTATCTTGCAGTATACATTATACAACATATCCGCAAGGCCGTTTAACACATAGTTACGACACAAGTATTCAGAATGTTTCCATGCTTGAACAGCAGTAACAGTTTCAGTATTTGTCTCCTCCGTAGTAGGAGGTGACTCCGTCAAATACCTCGCAAGGTGAAGGGTAGTTAAATAGAACAACATCTTCTGTTGCCATCTTTTAAAGTTCAAACCCGAGAACTTTTCAGGCTTCTCAGCATGATTAGCCATAGTTTGGGCTGATTGGGCACCAACCAATGGTCCCATTACAGAAGACGTAAGAGATCCAACAGTGGAACTTGAAACCATAGGTACAGTTGACATCTTTCAACTATATCTGTATGCAAACGTAAAGAAAGAAATTAAGTCTTAAAGTTAAGTAACAAACTCTACGTAAGAGTTTTAGTTACAAATATATTTTAGTTATACCAAACTGTAATGTAACTCGAATATGTAAAATCTGTTTTAAGTTTGTTGTGAAATTTGTTTTCCTTTATACATATAAGAACAGTAATATTTATTACATGTGATTCGAGTTACATAAGTGATACAAATAAACTGATAATAATTTGGCTAAGGCACGTATTTTATACGCTTCCCTTAAAACAGATTTCGGGTGACACACACAAGAAACCCGTCTGTCTCCCAGGGTACAATAGCCGTAGTAGATTGCACTGCCGAAGTTAACCACAACCTGAAAATGATACCTGTATGCAATCTTAACGAAGAGATATAAGCGTAGAATTTTATCAACAAGATGCAAAGATCAAAACCGAAGCAGGAGCAGGATCAAAACCGAAGCAGGAGCAGGATCAAAACCGAAGCAGGAGCAGGATCAAAACCGAAGCAGGAGCAGGATCAAAACCGAAGCAAATGTGCTGCTGCTGTGTGTTTTTCTTGGTCTATCTTGAGGCTGCAAATGTGCAGCTATTTATAGCACAACTCTGGCCACCACCCTAGAATTGTATATTCATGCAGGTCCATGCATGAGTCAGGCAGCACCCAACTAGCTATTTGACCCTGCCTCTTCAGAAGTGTGATCAGCCATGCTAGATTTGACCCTGTCTCTTCCGAAGTATGATCAGCCATGCTAGATTTGACCCTGTCTCTTCCGAATCAGCCATGCTAGATTTGACCCTGCCTCTTCAGAAGTGTGATCAGCCATGCTAGATAGCTCATGTCAAAAACATAAAGGCGGCTCTCAAGCGGCTCGCGGCGATGCGAGCGTGCGAAGTGCAAAGTGCGCCATCAATACGCCACAAACGCCCATTCACCCACGGGCTCGGGCTCGGGCTCGGGCTCGGGCTCGGGCTCGGGCTCGGATGGCGAGGGCCATCCGAGCCTAGATAGATGTACTAGGAGGACACCTAAGTGTAGAAAACATTTGCTTATAAGGTACCTCATAGTTTACCATTCCACCAATGTGGGACAATCCAACTCATGGTTTATTACTTCACTTAAGTAAGACAATACATCTCATGTTCCATCCCACCACCAATGTGGGACAATGGAACTTATGTTTTATCCCATCACCAATGTGGGATAATTCTTATAACTCTAAATTTTATATAACCATTGAGTTCTTCATTCACTTATAACTTTTATATATATAATATATATATATAAAATTTCTAACATAAAGAAGTAAAATATTAAAATTCTAAGAACATTTATATTTGAACAAACTAAAAAAAGTATGTGTAAAACCAGTGACAGAACCAGGAACTATTTCCTAGGGGATCACTATTTTCTCATAATTAGATTTCTAACGAAACAACATACAATTTTTCACGTCACTCAATCGGGTCGGGTCAAGTCGGGTAGGAATAGAGTATATACATAATTCGTAAGGAATTAATTCAAAACCAAACAATAACTTGTTGAGTTGTGGGTCAATTAAGCATAGACATTTTAAATAAGAACTCATTTGACATGTATGATTCATTCAAAACTAAAAACCGAATCAATCGTGAGTTATATAGAATATCAAAACTTACCTTAATATCAAAGAATTATAAGTCGAGGAGGAGAGTTTTTCCTTCAAGGCTTCTAATCATAGAATCGTGAACTTCACATTAACAAATTTCAACCTCAAATTCATACCTTCAAATCAAAGATATAAACTTACAAAGAAAATCAAGTATGAGAAAATCCTACGCCTAATAACTAAATAAATAAACCTTGAACTCCATTAACTTGTGACTTAGCTTCAAATTGAGAAAGAAAGTTTTTTTTGAAAAAAAAAGCCTTTAGAGCATGACGTGACCTACCCTTCCTAAATAACAAGAAACCCTCATTTTCAAACAATCGTATATCTCATCCATATAAACATCGTATCTATTTCCTACAAAGATAAAACATGGTTATTCACCTTTAGATAAAAACCATAACAAAGATTGATTTTTAGGACATATTCAAGGTTCTCTTGACTAAAAGATCCAAATCCCCTCAAAATTGATTGGCTTTGTGCAAATTCAAGGTTTTTTTTACCTAAAAAACCAAACTCACAATAATTTTTAATCTTTTTTGAGCAAATTCAAGGTTCTATTTACCTATACAAGAAAACCCACAAAGAATAACGATTCTTGATCAAGATTTTGTAAGTGTTGATTAAGATTTTGTAACAATGGATGGAATTGACATATATAAAGTTGTTAATAGTATAAGATTAAGGTGTCTAGGAGCGGTTAATACAAGAATATCAACTTTAAAATATGAAAGTATATCAAGTTCGAAAAATAAACACTGAATTACATTAGATTATTAACCCAACAACTCAAGAGACAAGTGGGATAGATAACTTACTTTGAATGGAGGATTCGTCGAAACAGAGGAGCCGGAATTGTGGACGTCGATTGCCAGAGCCTGCAGGTCGCTGCCGGAGGAAGCTATTGGAGGTCGAAGATGCAATCATAGTGATGGCCGATTAGGTTGGAGGGAGGTTGAGATTTCAAACTAGCGATTGAAGGGAGAATGTTTTTTAAATTAGGGTTTCAATGTAATATATTTAAGGGTAAAATAGTAATTTTACTAATTAAAAAATAGTGTAAAAAATGCTTCTTGCAAGGGTCGAACACGCGACCTGAGATGTGTGTAGAAGCACTAAACACGCGCGTGTGACCAGTGAGCTAACACCAAAATCTGTATCATTTTTGAATTTAATAAAACTTAAAGGTTCACCACCTGGAAAACTATGGGTTCACCCAAATTTTCGGTATTATACGGTACATTACTCGCTCAAAAATCAATGGGGTCACTTGACTCATACTAATAGTTGTAGTTCCGCCCCTGCGTAAAAGTTTGTTTAATATATGATCTATACACACAGAAGATAACTACGTAGAAAATTAATACATAGCTAGTTACAGACAGGAAGTTTAAAGATTCTAAAAACATAAAAGAGTTTAGTGACTCTGAAACTACGTCCATTTAATTATTTAATATTTTTGCAGCGATACGCGTAAGTTGGACCCCCGGTTATACACTTATACCATGTTAGACACAATATACTAATGAAATGTATTTGGATAGGCAAAACATACTATAACAACAAAGTTAGACATACTGTTAACGCAACGTTACAATTAGTTAGACACATTGTCATGATAAAAAATATTGTCGATAAGGCCCGGGAGGTTACGACAAATAGTTCTTCTAAAAAAAGATACGTTCCACGCGATCGTGTAATGGGTCACGAGCTACTTTTGAACAACTATTTCGTTGACGATTCGAAATACGATGAACAAACGTTTCGAGGAATGTATCGTATGTCGAAACGTTTATTCTTAAAAATAGTCGGCGATGTCGAATAAAAAAATGAATGGTTCCAAGACGGCCTTGACGGGAGGATGAAAAAGAGTTTAACCCTGCTATAAAAATGCACATCGATAGTCAGAGAACTTGCAAAAGGTAACACTCTAGACGAATATGATGAGTATTTGTGTATGTCTACTCGCACTTCGCGTGAGCGTCTAAATTTTTTTGCAATGCCATTATTAATTTAAATGGTAGGAAGTTCCTTCGTAGACCTATACGTCACGATGTTGCATTTTTGTACCAGACACACGTGGATAAGCATCACCTCCCCGGTATGCTTAGCAGTATAGATTGTACACATTTTGTTTGGAGAATGTGTCCGACCGAGTTGCGTGGTCAATATATGAGAGGTGATCATCAATATCTGACGGTCATGCTCGAAACGGTGGCTTCAAATGATTTGCGGTTTTGGCATGGTTTTTGTTGCCCGTTCAGGTCAAACAACGACATCAATGTTCTCAATCAATCCTCAATATTTGTACCTGAAAGAAATGGTACCGCACCCAAGTGTCCATTTTATGTAAATGAATATCTATACAAACGGGGATACTATCTTACCGACGAGATCTATCCTACTTGGTCAACGTTTGTGAAATCGTTTCCATATACGACCAATCCGAATCAAAAGATATTTAAGAAAGTGCAAGAGTCGGTTAAGAAAGATGTTGAAAGAGCTTTCGGTGCACTAAAATAAAAATATGACATACTTAGGTGGTCGATGTGGGCTATGACGGTTGGCAAGATTCGGAGCGTGGTTTACGCATGCATGATATTGCACAACATAATCCTGAAGGTTGACAAGATGCGGGCTATGACCGTTATACATAATGGACCTCCGGTCCAACCGGTTTTTGACGGTAACGCTCTTTCGGAAATATATGATCAAGATACACATTTCCGACTTCGATATGATCTTGTCAAACATCTTTCAAGTTTAGATCTAGCGTACCTCTTTCGGAGGAGGAATATATTAATTTTAATATTTGTAATGTTTTAGTTTTAATTATGAACTATTTTTATTTTTAATTATGTAATCTTTTATTTTTAATTATGTAATATTTTATTTTTAATTATATAATTTTTAGTAAAAATTAATTTTCTTTTTGTATTATTTAAATGTGAAAATAAAAGTTTCAGGGTAATCCAGTGTTGTATTTTCAGCATTTTGAGTGTTTCAAGGTAGCTCAGGGTACTTGTGATGTGGTAGTATGTGACTGATGGATTCCTGGGTGGTACAATGTATATTAGGGGTAGTGTCCCCTCTTCCCTAACTAAAATGAATCATAGTTATAACATAAGCCGAAGTTTCTGTACTTTTTATAAATTTATGTTCATAAGTCTTCATCATATCTTATGTATCTTTTGATTAGGGTCCTAATAAATAGACACCCACTTTTTTAAATCGACACCCCCTATACGCCGCGTATGGGTCCATACGTGGCCCATACCCGGCGTATAGGGTACAACCATTAATGCGACATTAATGACTGACAACCGACGTCACATCACTTCACCTATACGGGGCGTATAGGTCCATACGCCACGTATAGGTCGGTGTCGATTTAAAAAAGAATATAAGCTATACGCCGCGTATGGTCCCATACGCGGCGTATAGATCCTCGGCATACTATATCTTTCAAATTTTCTATTTTTTACACACACTTAAAAAAAACACTCTCGTATAGCACTATACTACACGTATTGATCTTCGATTTTTCAACATCCAGGTACGTATTATTGTTCATACATCATTATTATGTTAATCGTTCATTGATTTAAACGTTAAAGTAGTGTTTTATGCCCCAAAATGCGTGATTTAAAAACTGGAATAAAGAACTATACGCCGGTACAGCCCCGCGTATAGGGCTATACGCAGCGTATAGTTCTTTGGTTGGGGACGAAGACACATTGGTGTGTACCCTATACGCGGCGTATAGATATATACGCGGCGTATAGGGTGTTGCAATACGCGACTTGGGGGCCATACGTGGGTCCCCTATACGCCGCGTATAGTCCTATACGCGGCGTATAGGGTCGGATTCGACCTATACGTTGCCCTGTGACCCATACGCTGCTACCCTATACGCGGCGTATAGACCTATACGCGGCGTATAGGGTAAATATATATATACAAATACATATATATGTATATACGCATATACATATACATATACATATACATATACATATACATATACATATACATATACATATACATATACATATACATATACATATACATATACATATACATATACATATACATATACATATACATATACATATACATATACATATACATATACATATACATATACATATACATATACATATACATATACATATACATATACATATACATATACATATACATATACATATACATATACATATACATATACATATACATATACATATACATATACATATACATATACATATACATATACATATACATATACATATACATATACATATACATATACATATACATATACATGTATATACACATATACATATACATATATGTATATGTACATATATACATATAACATGTATATGTATATGTGTATACATATACATATACATATACGTATATATATGTATATGTGTATATATATATAGATACGTATACGTTGTTTTTGACCTATTTGTTCACCTGTGCAGATATGTCTTCCGATTCTGAGATTGAGGCTGACGTTGTTGACCATATTGCCGAGCATCCTTGGCTGCAGTTTGATGCCGTTCTGTTGAGCACGCTAAGTGCTCAAAATTTATTCGGATGAAGATCGGTCATCAAAAGGCCGTAGATTGGGAGGTGATGGCTGAGTTGGGAGAGCGCGATCGTCTTGCTGCTATTATCGGAGACGATACGCCGTGGAGACGTCTTTTTGAGATCGCATTCTTACCGTCCCACCGTGAGCTGGTAGTGGAGTTTTTATCCACATTTACATATATTCGTCCATATGAGATGGTGGAGGACGATGAGCGATCGGAGATTTCTTTTACGCTTTGTGGACATGCACATCAGATGTCCATTGAGCAGTTTGCAGTTGTCTCAGGGCTTTATTATGAGCCGGAGACTGTTACCCCTCTGTTCACTGAGGGTATTACTGAGATGGAGGAGGGCACATTGAGAGAGTGGTGGCCTGAGATTGCCGGAGGTCCGTTTCAGAGGACTAAGGGCAGGGTCACCGGCATTCGAGATCCTCTCATCCGTTATCTGCATCGGATGATCGCCACGTCCATCACGGGACGTGGCAAGAGTCGGGAGTGGTGTACCATTCCCGACTTATTTTACTTATACTGTTTGATTACGGGGACCAGGTGTAACCTGGCGAGGTGTTTGGCGGAGTATTTTGCTTCGTATTATCATCGCCAGGAGCGAGGAGCGGTGTACGGCGGCGCGTACATCACGTTGATTGCCCGATCTTTAGGTTATCTTCCTCGGCATCTTGGTGACGTGTCTCCGCCGATCGAGCCGGTGAGATTAGATCGTCGTACGCTATTCGGCATGCGTATTATACGCCAGTTTCCGGTTGGCATACGATTCTCTCTTCGACCCGGGGAGATCTGGCAGCCGGCACCAGTTCAGCAGCTCGGCATTGTCGATCCACTGCAGCAGCACGGGCAGCCGCATGATCAGCCACCACCCGACGAGCAGCCACATGATCAGCCGCCTCCTCAGCCACATCAGCCGCCTCCTCAGCCTCAGATCCCGCGACATATTTATAGAGAGGTGAGGCCGCCTGCACGTGTGGAGACATTGTTACAGGATATGTCTAGGAGCTTACGGCAGCAGAGTCGACGGCTCGATCGCGTTGAGGATCTGATGGAGTGGCAGGTTCAGTCAGAGATGGCGTGGCGTTCTGGTACTGATCCTCCGCCGTTGCCACCGCCTCGAGATTACCCTGACTCCCCGTAGTTTTGTATTGTAATTTTTATTTTGTTATGTAATTTAAAAACTTTGTAAATATATTATCAGTTTATGTTTATCTTTTATGTTTATTATCAGTTTATCTTTATCTTTGTAAATATATACAGACATACAGACATACATACATACAGACATACAGACATACATACATACATACATACATACTACATACATACATACATACATACATACATACATACATACATACATACATACATACATACATACATACATACATACATACATACATACATACATACATACATACATACACATACATACATACAGACATACATACATACATACATACATACATACAGACATACAGACATACATACATACAGACATACAGACATACATACATACATACATACAGACATACATACATACATACAGACATACATACATACATACATACATACATACATACATACATACATACAGACATACAAACATACATACATACAGACATACATACATACATACATACATACATACATACACAAATACATACATACACACATACATACAGACATACACACATACATACACAAATACATACATACACACATACATACAGACATACATACATACATACAGACATACAGACATACAGACATACATACATACATACATACATACATACATACATACATACATACATACATACATACATACATACATACATACATACATACAGACAGACAGACATACAAACATACATACATACAGACATACATACATACATACATACATACATACATACAGACATACAAACATACATACATACAGACATACATACATACATACATACATACATACAAACATACAAACATACATACATACAGACATACATACATACATACATACATACATACACAAATACATACATACACACATACATACAGACATACACACATACATACATACACACATACATACATAAATAATTTTAATTCAAATTATATATATATTAAAACTCAAAAATTAAAAAAACATATACATATATAAACTATACGCCGCGTATAGACCCATACGCGGCGTATAGCTCCTCCACTACAGTCCTCTTGCGACCACGTACAGTGCTAATGCGACCTATTATTTTGTACTATACGTGGCGTATGGCCCCATACGCCACGTATAGTACAAAATAATTGGTGCTCATGCGACCACTACAGTGCTCTTGCGACCACGTATAGTGCTCATGCGACCAATTATTTTGCACTATACGTGGCGTATGGGTCCATACGCCACGTATAGTACGTGCGACATGCCGAGACATAGCTCGTTTATTGCGTCTCACATTTCCGGAAGAACAAGTTCAACTGTAAAGCCCCAGAAGCCTGCCATGCAACGTAGTCGTTCAACGTCATCTAAAGTATCACGGGGTACTAATGAGTTTTCTTCGATTGTCGGAGATCACCAATTAAACAATATAAACAGGTTAAAAAATTGGATTCCGTCAATCTTTCATCAGTATATTTCACGTATACGAGATGTCCGACCCGATGGGAATTGTGGTTTTCGATCAATAGCTTTAGGCTTAGGGTTTGACGAAAATAAGTGGATGTATGTGCGGACACAGCTTTTAGAAGAGTTGGACAGACATGAATTGGAGTACAGAGAAGTTTTCGATACTTTGTACCCCGGACAGTATAACGAATTACGTCACACCATCGATTGGCAAAGTGTGGAACCTGCACCAGAAGAACATTGGATGATAATGCCGTATACGGGATTAGTGGTTGCTCAAAAGTTTGGGGTTATTCTTCATTTACTAAGCAATAATGGCTGTCAAACATTTTTCCCATTATGGGCTGATCCGAAAACTGTCATGCCTCATCATGTCGTGTCGATTGTTCATGTCAACACAATCATTTCGTCCACGTTAAGTTAGAAGGAGATTATCCGATGCCAACATTAAGTAATCTTTGGATTCTTAACCGAAGCGTACGTGCTGCAGAATGGGAGATTATGTATAGGATTCGTATCTCGGAATACAACGCAATAATAGAGAATAACCGAGAACCCCCGGCTTATATAAATTTATTTTAATTTATAATTTGTAATATGCGAATTATATATTTTAATTTTAATTTTATTATTGTATTCATATTGTATATATTAAAATAAAAACTCAAAAATTAAAAAAAAATAAATATATAAGCTATATGCCGCGTATGGTTCCATACGCGGCGTATAGCTCTTCCACGTATGGGTCATAAGTCACGTATGGGTATAAAATGTCAAACCCTATACGCCGCGTATGGTCCCATACGCCGAGTATAGGGTATAAAACGTCAAATCAAGAACATACCCTATACGCCGCGTATGGACCCATACGCGCCGTATAGGGTATAAAACGTTAAATCAGCAATGTACCCTATACGCCGCGTATGGACCCATACGCGGCGTATAGGGCACAGGGGTGTTGATTTAAATTAAGGGGTGTCTAAATAAAGCAACCCTTTGATTAACATGAGTTTAGTTAACCGAAAGTGGAAAGCAGCAGCCTTAACGATTTTTAGTTAGTGTAGATTTGTAGCTCATAAGTAGCTATCATGAAGTGAAAGATGATTAGAAAGAAGATTAAGGGATTGACAAAGACTTCTCAATTATCGTGTTTTGATTGATCCCAACTTGTAACCTACCAAATTATTGGTATAATCTATTTGTGGAAAAGATGATTAGACGTGAAGTTATTTAAAAAGACACATGATAAGAAATACACTATAGAACTTAACATTATATGGATTTTTTAAACTAAAAGTCACCAGTGCTTTTGTTTTCACAGGCTTTGGACACGGTTCCTTTGGGTCGGTATTGGGGGTTTGGGGATTATAATCATGATTGGGTTCCTTCTACAGGAAGGTCGGGTGGTCTTGTTTCATTATGGGATCCTAGAGTGTTCACTATGGATGGGGTGGTTAAAAATCCCAATTGGATTCTTGTTTCTGGGGTGATCAAGGTTGTGGGTATACGTGCCATTTGTTAAATGTGTACGCTCCTTAGAACATTGCAGCCAAACGCGTGCTCTGGGAAGATATTAAACGTCTGGTAGGTGAGGTGGGTGGTAGATGGATTGTGGCTGGGGATTTTAATTCTGTTAGATACCTGGATGAAAGAAGGAACTCGGTTTTCAATTCGGCGGAGGCTTCTGAATTTAATGCTTTTATTGATGATTCGGACTTACATGAATACTCCTTTAAAGGGAGGCGGTTTACTTTTGTTGCAGGTGATAAACTTAGCCGTATTGACAGGATTTTTGTCAGTTGGGACGTGTTTATGGAATGGCCATGCGCTGAATATATAGCTTTGGAAAGAATTAAATCAGATCATAGTCCATTATTATTGAAGACGGGATCGTCCAACTTTGGCCCTAAACCTTTCAAGTTCTATAATTCCTGGCTTGGACGTGAGGATTTTGATGCGGTTGTAAAGCGTACGCTACAGGATTGGGTTTTCTTGGGCTCACCAGATGCTCGGTTGTTATCTAAGTTCAAGTTACTCCGTAAAAATATTAAAACTTGGGCGGCCACTGTTAAAGCTCGTGAGATGGAGGAGAGACGGGTTTGGAAGCCGAGCTTAATTTTTTAGATCAAACAGTGGAGGAGCGTACGCTTGCTGAGGAGGAAGTTTGGTCGCTGACGGAAATTAAGAGACGTCTTAGTGAGCTACACGTTTTTAAAAATCGTGACTTGAAGCAGAAGGCTAGATGTAACTGGGCTACGCATGGGGATGATAACTCCAGGTATTTTCATGGTTGTATTAACAAACGAAAGGCGTCTAATCATATTCCCGGGTTGGAGGTTGATGGCAGGTGGGTGACTAATCCGAGTTTTATTAAAAGGGAGGTCATGGGATTTTTCCGGGATAAATTCAAGGAGTCTATGGATAAACGTCCGACTCTTAATTGCTATGGGTTGATGATGGTTAATAGTGAGGAGGTCGCGAATTTGGTTGACAAGTTCTCTATTCAGGAGATTAAACGTGCGGTATTCGAATGTGGTGCGGATAAAGCTCCGGGTCCTGATGGTTTCAATTTCAGATTCATAAGACACTTTCGGGATTTGTTAGACGACGATTTCACTTCCATCATGGATTATTTTTATGAGGTGCGTCGGTTCAGTCCGGGGGTTGGCTCTTCTTTTATCACTCTGATTCCAAAGATTGGTGATCCCTCGAATCTGGGGGATTTTAGACCAATTAGTCTTATTGGGAGCATCATCAAAGTAGTTTCTAAGGTTTTGGCGAATCGGTTGAAGTTGGTTTTGGGGCGGATAGTGTCCGAGACACAGTCGGCATTCTTATCCGGCAGGTATATTTTAGATGGCCCCTTCATGACTAGTGAGGTTATTTCTTGGGCAAAGAAGAGAGACAGAAAAATTTTTCTCTTCAAAATTGATTTCGAAAAGGCGTATGACAACGTTAACTAGGAGTTCTTACTGTCAGTTATGTCGCCGATGGGTTTCCCTACGGTTTGGTGTGAGTGGATTCGTGGTATTTTACTCTCTTCTAGAGCTTCAGTTCTTGTAAATGGGTCTCCTATTTTTGAGTTTGGGTGTCAAAAAGGCATCCGCCAGGGAGATCCTTTGTCTCCGTTCTTGTTTATTATGTTGATGGAGGCTCTCTCGGGGATGATAAACCAGGCTTGTGATATTGGTACTTTTCAGGGGGTTAATCTTCCTAACGACGGGCCTTCTTTGTCTCATCTTTTATATGCCGATGACGCTATGATCATGGGAGAATGGTCGCCTATGAATTTTAATAATATGAGGCGTATTCTTCGGATCTTTTATCTGTGTTCCTGTCTCAAGATCAATTTGCATAAGTCGGTTCTTTACGGGGTAGGTGTAGAGGAAGCCGCTGTTGCAAGTATGGCCACCGATTTAGGATGCAAACAGGGCACGTTACCTTTTTCGTATTTGGGTATTAAGGGGGGGCGAACATGAATAGGGTTTAGAATTGGGATCCGGTGGTTTCGAAATTTAAAAGCCGGCTTTCAAAATGGAAAGCTAACACTCTTTCCATTGCCGGTCGGTTGACGCTAGTAAAGTCGGTGCTTCATAGCCTCCCAATATATTATTTTTCCCTGTTTAAGGCGCCTAAGAAGGTTATTGGTGATTTGGAAGGGCTTATGAGGCGGTTTTTATGGGGCGGTTCGGAGGATGTCCGGAAAATGAGTTGGGTAGCATGGGAAAATATTACGAAACGGATTAAAGACGGGGGCTTGGGGGTGCCGTCTCTAGAAGTAAATAATAATGCTATGTTGGTTAAATGGCTGTGGAGGTTTCTTAATGAACCAAAGGCGTTATGGAGAAGGGTTATTTTTCCTATACATGGTTCGGCTACATATTGAGGTATCGCTCCATGTAATAATGCTTTTACAGGTGTGTGGAAGAACTGTGTTCGTTTTTGGAACAATCACAAGGTTAATGGGGTTGGTTTAAACTGCATTATCCGTGGTAATCTTGGGACCGGTAGGCGGATACGGTTTTGGTTGGATATGTGGTTGGGGAGTGAGCCGCTTAAAAATTCTTTTCCATTACTGTATGCTCTCGAAAAGTCCAAAAGAGTTTTTATTGCCGATCGGTTGTCTTCGATTGGGAATGCATGGTCGGTGAGGTGGGAGTGGATGCGAGCCGTGAGTACGTCAGAAGAGATTGCTTGCAAGTTGTCACTCGAATCCTTATTGCAATCGATCTTTTTGACTGATAGAGATGATACTTGGTATTGGTCTCATGGGGTTACTAGTGGTTTTGAGGTAGCTGGTGTCAAAAGATGGTTAAGTGGGTCGCCGGTGACTAATCCTATTTTCGAGTTTAGATGGAGCTCGTGGGTGCCTACTGTGACATCTCGTAATTTGCGTGTTAATACCTTTAATAATAACAATAATAATAATAATAATAATAATAATAATAATAATAAACAATAATAATGATAATAATAACAATAATAAATAATAATAATAATGATAATAGTAAAATAATAATAATAATAATAATAATAATAATAATAATAATAATAATAATAACATTAATAATAAATAATAACAATAATAATAATAATAATAACAATAATAATAATGAAGTCCAGGGGTAATTCTTGACATTTTTGAAACTCAAAATAAAACTTTCTCACATAAATGTACAAGATGAAACCGCAGGGACCATTCGTGTAAATATTTAAAAAACCCAACTGCTCTCTCTCCTCCCCCTCGTTTTTCCGGCCAGAATTCCGGCCACCGCCGGCCGAGCTCCGGCGAGACCAAACGCACCAATTTCACGCGGTTTTGACTCAAATTAAAGGTCCCGACACCCTCTAGACCAAGATTCGAACCCTATGTACCTTTAATCATCGAATAATTCGGATCCAAAGCATCCCACCTCGAATCCACTTTATTCCCGACCGTTCAACGGTCGGTTAACCCACCAAACCACAATAATAATTCAATTAATCGCACATATATGATCGCCTAACTGAAACTAAACTCATACACATTCCCAATTTCATCTGAAATCACTTGAAATCACAGCTGCAACCACCTCGAACCCGTCGAACCTGCAACTAACTGGTTCACCTTCTTTCGAGCTTCAAAACCCGAATTAATAAAGGGCTTTCAATCATCATTCCCAATAGAAGCTTCGTGTGGAATCAATTTAAGCATCAACGAAGTTTGCACCTCGAATCATACCCAACCGTGGTCGCGACTGTTCTTGTTGGGTTCAACACCAAATCAACATCATATGGGTAATTACACACGCACACACACTCGGTTTTACATGAGGGTCAAAAGCCCTATGATTTCAGATACCTTAGAAATCGAATCGAGCTTCAATTTGGGATCAATCGAATTAGGGTTCATCGGATTTGGGGGATTTCTGCAAATGGTGTTTTTATAAATTAAAAGCTGTCAATATCGCGGCTGCATGCCTTGGACTAGTGGTATGTGTGTGGGAGTATGGAATGGAGGTCCCGGGTTCGACCCCGGGCACCCCCTTATATTTTTAAAATGCCTTTTTAAGCCCCAATTAAATACATAAAAATCTTAAAAATTATAAAAATAAATTTTATAAACTTGTTTATTTTAAATCAACAAATTACCTTCTGTAAATATTTTAAAAATTAAAATAGTTATCAAAAATTTTAGAAAAATATAAAAAATGGTTTTCTTTTGCAAACTTTAAATATTTTTAGACACCATATTAATTCCTGTAAAACTATTTAATAAAATATTTTAATATTTTAATAAATAGTTTAGATAAATATTATAATTAGTTTATTTTTATGAAAATAAACTTTAAAAAGTTGAAATCACTACGTTAATATCATTACGTCAATTATGAAATCTTATTCACATTTTATGAATTTAATCATTTTATAAGAATTTAATTTCCTAAAAATTATTATAAAATGGATTAATAAATTATCTTTTATTGTGTAAAATATATACGATTTTAAGAACTAATCATATTTATAAAAACCTCAAAATCCTAAAACCCTAGTTCGCGTTAAAACGTTAACCTTGTTAATAAACTTAAACTTGTAAAATGTATATTTAGGTACATTGTGAAGGACTACGTCGAAACGACGCTTAAGATTATTCCTTATTAATCATCCAAAATATACATATTCAATCAAGTGAGTATTTCTATACCCCTTTTCTTATTTTCACACTTTGGGGTGAAACATGTTACTTATTAACCGTTGCACTTGTAAACACGTTGAATCTTGTAAACTTATGGCAATTTACTTGTGAGTTGTGGTTAGTTGAACTTTTGTGGTTACCATGTTATGGCGTTATATGTACAATCATTAACTATTGCTAGCCCAGCGAAGTCATAGATCTATGGGTAAGACAAGCCTGCTTGGTTGATCCAAGTACACTTAGCTGATCGTATATGCTTTTAACGTTAATAGAATATTAACGTCGTTTGATACTTGTAAAACATTGTCGAGGTTTGATTGTTGCACTGTTCATAACATCCCTAATCATTTTATTCACTAACTTATAACTTGAATTGCCATCTTTTATATACTTATGTATTCAAAACTATAGAATGCTCACCAACAATATGTTGACCTTTTATTTTTAACATGTTTCAGGCAATAGCGTTATGTGGCTGTGAACAATCGTAACTCTCACGCCTCGACGATTCCGCCGTCAAGGTTGGGGTGTGACAGATTGGTATCAGAGCCCATAACTATAGGGATTTAGGTTATTAATGGTGACCTAGACTATAGCTTATGCATGCACCTTATAGTACTTGTTATCTTATAAATACATGGTTTGCATGTTACATAATGCTATGCCTCCTTATGTGCAATTTGATGCCTTAGCATAGGATTGCCTAAACTTAGTTACTTGTCTCCCTAAACTCATCTTTGACCCTCCCCGAACATAAAACCTCTCAATCTTATTCTCGACGACACGTGGAATCGTATACTATTACTTATGATCTGGATCCTTAGACTTTATGTCTAATCTATACAAATCTCATCAAGGTTTTGATTTTATAAACCAAGGAAATTTGTGTGACACATAGACACCTGTATTCTGGATTTCCTGGCAAAAAGCCTTCGGGCTAAGGCAAGCGTTTCGCATATATCCTACGGGACCAGTTACGCTTACGTGGGGATTTCTGGGATGAGTGATAAACTATGGTCAAAATACACAAATCTCTAAGGCAAATGAGTCAATTTACCTTGACGTGTCAACGATTCCAAATGGTAATGCGTTACCAAATGGAACCATCCTTTTTGTATCTTAAAAATCCTTGAATCCTTGAACTGGTATATCACCAAAGTTTTAATATTTTCTCATTCTTAACCTAAATAATATTCCTGTTAATATTAAACCCATCCTACAATTCAACTCTTACGTTTAAAAGCTCAACGTGTAACGTGTAACAGTATTGAACTCGGCATTTCATGTAACTATCTTCTTATTTTGACCAACGTGAACATGGATTTCAATATACCCAAAGATATTGAGAATCTAAACCGTATGGTCTTTAAAACTTTAAACCGTTACTTATGATTCCAAAATCCTCTTAGGGATGTGTCCCATAACTAAGAACATGCAATGCTGTGAGTGGAATTTCTACATCTCGGGATACTTTGTCTAACAAAGTGTAAATGGTGATTTGATTCGATCATTGGATCCATTTACTTGACTCGAAACCCTTAAGATGAGTCATCACTTATAAGTACGCGTGTCTGCAATAAGGTTATGACTGACCTCATGTCTTGAGAAGTCCATGTATTCCCTTCGATTGTGAATCGAAAGTTCACATCTCATTGTGATGTCGAAACATTGTATCATTGATTTCGTCTTCCCGATTTAAATTATCCAAGATTTGAACACCATCATAATAAATCCTGTTACCTCGAACTTTGATTTTAAATTTTGTAAGCATGATTTTCCTTTTAGTTACATTGATGTAACTTGAAATTTTCTAAATTTCTAAGTGATATTCTTTTCCTTTCGTTGTTAAGTCGAACCTGGAACCGTCTGCACCATGGGAGATACAAGGGTTTGTAAGTCAATCTAGACTAAGAACACTCGTACCTCCTAAACAATTCTAACTCATCAAAACAGGGGTGATTCCCTTACTTTGATGATTCTCTATTCGATAAATGGTTTCCAATTGTGTGTTTTATGGAATTTCATCCTCTGGATTAGGGCAAATTCCTCATCCTGAGGATTGACTTCAATTATTCTCATTGTAACTTGTACTTCACAAATGACATGATCTCACCAAAATAGGATTGAAACCCGTACTTTGGTGACAAATGTTAATCTTTGATTGTTTTCTTGTTATTATGAAACTCAATCATCAAGATAGACGTAAATTTCATATCTTGATGATAATATCATTTTTATGAATTATATTTTCTCAAATGAAACGTCCTCGTCAAAGTAGGAGTGAATTCTGGATTTTGATGAAGAAGTTCATCCTATTATATTTTGTTTTTGTAAAACTTCACCGTTAAGATAGGGGAGACGTCCTTTACCTTAATGGTGAGTTACCTCGTCTTATTTCTGTGGAATCTCAACAATGAGTTGGGATTGAATTTTTTGATTGGTAAGTTAGTGGTCATACCTTGGGAATACACCATCAAGTTAGGAGTGAAAACCACACCTTAATGACTATTCTCATTTCTTGATCTTCAACTTACCAAGGTTGTAATCAAGTGACGAGAAACATGTAGTAACTTGAAGGGTGAATCAATGTTGGTGATTCGACCTATCAAGCCAAAGCATGATCTCTGAACTTGAAAGAAGACTCGATCGTTTTAGGTTGATTTTGACTTTAACCTTGAAACATTTAAATTCTTAAATCGATTTCTTTATCTTCATGTTTTGACTCGATCTAACTACATCGAACCATTTATTCCTTACTTATCAACTTTCATTTTAGAGTTGTCATTGAAACCTGATTGCATAAGTATAATCTTTCTAAACAATCTTTTGTCAAATAAAGATATTATCAAATACCTCTCTTATTGTTTGATAAATTACGTATGCGATCTGCATTTGAAAATTTGTTACCTTGTAAAACATGGTTACAAATACCTTTCTTAATTGTTTGCGTCATTTCTTGAATCGTTTTGAATCTTTAACCTTGAAATTTATTGAAATTCTAACTTGGTTTTGAACAACAAGACTCGTTATTATCCTTACTGCGATGTGGATATAATGGTTCATAAACCTTCGTAACTTGTAGTCATGGGTTTGGCATAAAAGAAAAGACATAACTTGGCATGTGTCCAAGTGTCTTACCTTTACATATGACAAAACCTAATCTTCGTGTTCCCGTAAATCTTCTGTTTAACTTTTCATCCACTAGGTGCCTCTTATTATAGACCGATTGGCTAAAAAATTCAATTCGACCCATTATCTCACAACGTCGAGAAATTGACCGGTATCTGTTTCAAATATTCGTATACCGTGGTATTTCGTTAAAACATCGATCGTTATTTTGAACGATTGATTCATTTTTCTGTTTTTAATAATATTCTTAACCATCGTTGTGAACTTATTCCAAGATCTTCGCATAGCGTGTTATTCTTAGACCGATGTTTGGTCAAAGGAGAAATACATAGTCACAAGATATGCGTTAAGATCGTTTCATATGGTGACATTTGGGATTCTTAAATTCCGACGGTTAGCCTTTCTTACCCTTGTTGGTCTTTTATTGATTTCTAGACATCACCTTACCATGAAATTATATTCTGGAAGTTGTGAATTATAAGTCTAATATACAATGGTAACTCGGCATCGCTTTCCAACATTTCGTCTCAAAACGTCTCACATTTCACTGATAGGGTTCAAATTGGTATGCATTATGCCAAGAATCTCGTAAGATTCCATCAAGTGAAGCGTTTCATCTGTAATTAAACGTCAATTACTGTTAGTTTGAACACTTATCTTTCATTTTAACTCTTTTGCTCATTTAAGTTCATTCTTAATTTCGAAACGAAATTCTTTAAAGTAGGGGAGACGGTAACATCTTGTATTAACGTTCATTCTTAATCAACGTGAAAGCTTATAATGTTAACTAGAAGCCACATACTTTAGGCTCTCTTTTTATCTCTAATGGCTCTGCCATTACACATAAAGTAAACACTAAAGCGGTCAGCTTAATCGATGATGAATTTTCTTCTTTTGATATCTTATCAAGAACCCGAAAGTTCTTTAAAGTGTACCTCAGAAAAGAGAATCACTATGATCTATCTGTGGCTTCATGTTCACCTTCTGATTCACTTGAGAACGTGAGGATCAAATGAAATCCAAGCGTCCTCATCTTGTCGTCTCAGCCTCCTCGTAAACAAATTTCGGGACGAAATTCCTAAAGTAGGGGAGACTGTGACATCTCGTAATTTGCGTGTTAATACCTTTAATAATAACAATAATAATAATAATAATAATAATAACAATAATAATGATAATAATAACAATAATAAATAATAATAATAATGATAATAATGATAATAGTAAAATAATAATAATAATAATAATAATAATAATAATAATAACATTAATAATAAATAATACAACAATAATAATAATAATAACAATAATAATAATGAAGTCCAGGGGTAATTCTTGACATTTTTGAAACTCAAAATAAAACTTTCTCACATAAATGTACAAGATGAAACCGCAGGGACCATTCGTGTAAATATTTAAAAAACCCAACTGCTCTCTCTCCTCCCCTCGTTTTTTCCGGCCAGAATTCCGGCCACCGCCGGCCGAGCTCCGGCGAGACCAAACGCACCAATTTCACGCGGTTTTTGACTCAAATTAAAGGTCCCGACACCCTCTAGACCAAGATTCGAACCCTATGTACCTTTAATCATCGAATAATTCGGATCCAAAGCATCCCACCTCGAATCCACTTTATTCCCGACCGTTCAACGGTCGGTTAACCCACCAAACCACAATAATAATTCAATTAATCGCACATATATGATCGCCTAACTGAAACTAAACTCATACACATTCCCAATTTCATCTGAAATCACTTGAAATCACAGCTGCAACCACCTCGAACCCGTCGAACCTGCAACTAACTGGTTCACCTTCTTTCGAGCTTCAAAACCCGAAATTGATAAAGGGCTTTCAATCATCATTCCCAATAGAAGCTTCGTGTGGAATCAATTTAAGCATCAACGAAGTTTGCACCTCGAATCATACCCAACCGTGGTCGCGACTGTTCTTGTTGGGTTCAACACCAAATCAACATCATATGGGTAATTACACACGCACACACACTCGGTTTTACATGAGGGTCAAAAGCCCTATGATTTCAGATACCTTAGAAATCGAATCGAGCTTCAATTTGGGATCAATCGAATTAGGGTTCATCGGATTTGGGGGATTTCTGCAAATGATGTTTTTATAAATTAAAAGCTGTCAAATATCGCGGCTGCATGCCTTGGACTAGTGGTATGTGTGTGGGAGTATGGAATGGAGGTCCCGGGTTCGACCCCGGGCACCCCCTTATATTTTAAAATGCCTTTTTAAGCCCCAATTAAATACATAAAAATCTTAAAAATTATAAAAATAAATTTTATAAACTTGTTTATTTTAAATCAACAAATTACCTTCTGTAAATATTTTAAAAATTAAAATAGTTATCGAAAATTTTAGAAAAATATAAAAAATGGTTTTCTTTTGCAAACTTTAAATATTTTTAGACACCATATTAATTCCTGTAAAACTATTTAATAAAATATTTTAATATTTTAATAAATAGTTTAGATAAATATTATAATTAGTTTATTTTTATGAAAATAAACTTTAAAAAGTTGAAATCACTACGTTAATATCATTACGTCAATTATGAAATCTTATTCACATTTTATGAATTTAATCATTTTATAAGAATTTAATTTCCTAAAAATTATTATAAAATGGATTAATAAATTATCTTTTATTGTGTAAAATATATACGATTTTAAGAACTAATCATATTTATAAAAACCTCAAAATCCTAAAACCCTAGTTCGCGTTAAAACGTTAACCTTGTTAATAAACTTAAACTTGTAAAATGTATATTTAGGTACATTGTGAAGGACTACGTCGAAACGACGCTTAAGATTATTCCTTATTAATCATCCAAAATATACATATTCAATCAAGTGAGTATTTCTATACCCCTTTTCTTATTTTCACACTTTGGGGTGAAACATGTTACTTATTAACCGTTGCACTTGTAAACACGTTGAATCTTGTAAACTTATGGCAATTTACTTGTGAGTTGTGGTTAGTTGAACTTTTATGGTTACCATGTTATGGCGTTATATGTACAATCATTAACTATTGCTAGCCCAGCGAAGTCATAGATCTATGGGTAAGACAAGCCTGCTTGGTTGATCCAAGTACACTTAGCTGATCGTATATGCTTTTAACGTTAATAGAATATTAACGTCGTTTGATACTTGTAAAACATTGTCGAGGTTTGATTGTTGCACTGTTCATAACATCCCTAATCACTTTATTCACTAACTTATAACTTGAATTGCCATCTTTTATATACTTATGTATTCAAAACTATAGAATGCTCACCAACAATATGTTGACCATTTATTTTTAACATGTTTCAGGCAATAGCGTTATGTGGCTGTGAACAATCGTAACTCTCACGCCTCGACGATTCCGCCGTCAAGGTTGGGGTGTGACACCTACTAAGTGTAATATTTTATGTGGCGTGCGTTCTTGGATCGTCTTCCAACGAAAATGGCTTTAGCTAGAAGGAATATTACGGTGGATAATCTCTTATGTGCTTGGTGCCAAACATACGAAGAGTCCATAGAGCATCTTCTTACGGGTTGCGTAATGGCTTACGGTGTTTGGGACAAGATTGCTTCGTGGTGTAGGATTCCGCGTCCTTTCGTCTTTCATGTGAAGGATGTGGTTCTTCTTCACGAGCACAGTGGTAGTACGGGGGTTAGGAAGGAGATTTTGCACGGTATCATCATTATTACTTGCTGGAGACTGTGGAGAGCTAGGAATGACAAAATCTTTAACGGTATTGATACGAATGTGGTGACCTTGGTAGCGGATATCAAGTCTTGGGGGTTTCTGTGGTATAAGTATAGGTTTAGGGAGGGATAGTGGATTGGTTTCGTTGGTGCTCTTTTGATGTAACGTAAAGTGTTTGTATTGTTTGGATTTTCTTGGTTTTTGGCTGCTTTCTCTGGCTTGGAGATAGTAGTCGTTTTTAGTGGTTTTATGAAATGTATTTTTCAAAAAAAAAAAGAATAATTGATTGGACTTTTGAACTGTTAGAGTTAGGGCCTCAAACGAAGAGTAATAAGGTTTTGTTCGTTTTCGTTTATTAAAAAAATAACGTGTTCATTAACTGTTCAAGAATACTTATCGAACGAGATTTCTTGTTCATCTTCATTCGTTAAGGAAATGAACTTGATAATGAACATTTCATGAACACTTACTCAACATAAATGAACACAAACGAATGCGAACAAATGTTATTGAACATAAACGAATACAAACGAAAGTTCCGTTACACAAAAAATATAAACGTTCATATATTTATTTTATAATAAAATCACAAACATTATAAAAAACCCGTCAAAAATAAATAATTACTTAATACAATCAACATAAACAAAATCTTTAAATGAACAAACACAAACAAATGTAAATGAACACATTAACGAACGTTTACAAACATAAATAAATGAACGGGACATTTGTTCATGTTCGTTCGTTTAACTAAAAAATATAATTTTCATTTTCGTGTTCGTTCATTTACTAAATGAACAAACATAAAAAAACGAACGTTCGTTGAACGTTAAATTCGTTTACAGCCCTAGCCAATCGAGTCCTTCCTTTGACTACGATGCGGCTTTCATACCATTAATATACTGACATTAAATGTAATAGTATATTCTAGTCATGTTATTCGTTACCTTTTTAATTATTATCGTCTTTATGAACCTATAGAAAAAAATAATAGAAAAGGTAGAATTAAACAAGGGCCCATGAGAGAAACAAAGTATGGGTGCGTACGGGGGTAAAAAGTTAACGGATGAGCGTCGGCGGCATATATTGACAAAAGGTTCGAGCCCATGATTAATGGTTAATGGTTAATGGTTAATGGTTAATGGTTAATGGTTAATGGTTAATGGTTAATGGTTAATGGTTAATGGTTAATGGTTAAATGGTTAATGGTCAGTTGACTACTAATTTGCTGCGTTGTCTGGTTGGTGAGTCGACCACATCCATCCGTTCATTTTCATTTTTTGTTTGACCTCAACAATCATCACTTGTGTTCACTTCTTACGTATACAATATTATATTATTCCCATCTTTAATGTCACTTTAATCAAATTATCGGTAAAATAATTTTTTAATATTTGGTTGAGATCGATCATTTGGCTATATAAACACTAAAAGACACCATTAACGGTCGATTAAACATGGCTGATGGTGTATCTCGTGGGTTGTAGGTTTTATAATTCGTGAATCTTGGAAATATCTGAAATCGTAATAGTGCTTTCGGATGAATATTTCGCCGATACATGCAAATATTCAATCAGATAATTTTAAAGATGAATCAAGAATGGCATATGAATGTATGCTAAATGTCCCCCAAACTGGCATAATGGATCGTTTTATTCAAGGTTAAAACATTGAATTGATTAACTTAATCTATAAAGTGGTCAATAGGCAATTAAAACAATTGACAAAATCGTCGGAAATTGTATCATTTGAAACTACCTTCGCCGAAAACCATTTTAGGCAAAGGTACTAACATAGTTACCTGACACCAAACTACTTTCATTCATGAAGTTTCTACTGAACTTGGCTTTCTACTGAACGTTATATTTTCACCAAATTATATAGTAAGTTTCTACCGAACTTAAAGTTTCTATTGAGATGCAATTACTATCCAGGTTCATTTTCAATTAACTTTTCATCATTTCTTGATTTGAAAGTGATTTTCAATGCAATATAATCATGTAAAAAAATGCAACTACTAGAAGTGCTGGCGTGTGATTCCTCAATACTTGAAATCATAACATTCTCAAAAAAACATATACTCTACATTTCTTAACATGTTTGATTTGTAGTTATGATTATCATTTTGTTATTATGTAAATCCAATCATTTAAATAGCTTAATGATACTAAAATCACCAACAAATGACGCCACTAGTGGTGGAAGTCGTCAAGTCGGGTCGCGATTACTGGCAATACGATAAGGTTTTATGGTTTTACTTGTAGGTGATGGATAATAAAATCTGGTTCTATTAACATATAAAGTTTGGAACCAAAATTGGGTTCCATTTTGTGAAAATACTTGTTTAAATAGTAGGTCAAGTGTTATTTTCTAACCAGATAACTAATTATATTAGTTAGAAACCGATCACTGTAACAATTTATAATGCTAATAGACTAGTAGAATCATTTTTTTAGTAAACAACCACACACTATAACAAATAATTTCACTGATTTAAGTAAGGAAACCTAGTTCTTTAGAAAGCAACCGTGTATTAATTTGTTTGTTACATTGGTCGTTACAGCATAAATGTTTGTCACATTGATATAAGTGTTCCTTACATTGATCGAATTTATTTTTTATTGGGTAAGAGTATAATAAAATGATAGAGAAAATTATGATGAGTTTTATAATGTATTTTTTAATAAAAAATAAATGGTATAAAAAGTTATGAATGTATTAAATTTATGGGTAAACTTTTTTAAATAAAACATGCAAATGTAAGTCACGAATATTAATTCTGACTTTTATGAAACATGCTAAATGTCCATCTTACCTTTTTTTATTAAAATATGGATGATACATGACAACGTTTTATTACATCAGATTAATTTTCACCACTAAATTTTAGTTATTGAGTTAACATAATAATCATGAGTTAACAAAGGTAATCTTACCCCTACCATTATAACTACAAATAATGTTTAAGCTAAGAAAGCAAACGTACACATTTATTTAAGATTCAAATTTGAGAGGGTGGAAGAAGAACATATACAAGAATGTTTTATTATTAACAATTTAAATTATAATTTATTAACCGATAATAATACATACTATTAATTTAATTATTTAATTATGTTACTAAGTTTTCATTCATAACAAAAGTTTAAGTTTGAGTACTCATAGCTTTATGGTTTAGAAGCATTAGTAATTGCTCTCTATAAATGTAATGCCATTTTGTAACTTTTTAAATACAAGCAAAGAGTATTTACATCATTATTTATTTTTATCCTTATAACTACATTGAATATTACTATTTTTCTCTTCTCATTTTTATTAAATAATATTTTTTATACTTTTATTATTTATCATTATTTTCTCTCTCTACTCTACTTACTACCAACTTTAGAAAATATTAACAAATTATAAAGGGTGAAAAGTGTTACTCCAAATACACAGAGGTAACATTCTCTCTCCCTCTTTGCTCTACGCATAACCATTCACTGAAATATATAAACACACTCACATTAATATATGTAAACAACTGCTAATTTTCTAACCAGGGTGGATTTAGGGTAAAAATATGATGCTAAAAAATTAAATATCTCTATATATAATAAATGAAAAGAGGTTAGGCAACGTGATAAAATTTTAGCAAATACACTGCCACATGACATCTTCACATCATATAATTGCCACATGGCGTTTTATTAGCAATATGCTTCTAAAAGGAAATGCTTAAATATCATTTAATAAACAACTTCCAAAATTAGATTTTAAAAATTAATATTAGAAACGAAAATTTAAAAACCTTAAAATTCAAATTCAATATCCAATTCAATCTAATATTTTATCTAAAAATAACTAACTTAATTAGTTAAAATTTAAAATTTAAAGCTAACAATTTGAATATTCAAATGAAGCATAAGTAGTTCATAAATTTTAAATTCTAATGGTAACAATCAATCCGAGTATTTTGGGTTAATAGTTTCAAAATTTGAAAATCTTCTATATTTTAACAATATCATATAATATTTGACTGCATTATATAACATAATACCATTATTTATTATATATATACAACAAATATTTTCTGTTTACTGTTATTCCACTATCAAAGATCTTTCAAAATTAGGAATCATATTAAAAAATATTAAACTTTAAGTACAATTTTAAAATTTTAACATAACATAGGGATCGTATGTGTAATTTACTCTATTTTAAATTTAAGTTTTTTAACAGGCTAGTATTACATAAAACGTGATGGAAATGATAGACCATGTGGTGTTGTTTTTAATCAGGAGTTTAATTAGCCTCATTCTCGAATAAAGTAAAATTTAATGTTCGTTAACTACGCTCTTTTTTTTTTTTTTTGAAAGATCAATCAAAACTTCATTCCACCAATTTATTAGCAGGGGGCTAACAACCCATTACATTTAACCCACTCCAATGATCGTACACTACAAGTGTACACTAACGATCTACCTCTATACACTTCAATGCCACCCAATTTTATCAATATTAAAATTACACCAAGTACTCCACTCTAAATCTCGTCTTTTAGACCGACTTTTGATCCACAAATAACTCCGCGACTTAATTTCACCAAAGTGAATAGAGAATATTAATTTGAAATTGAATTTAGAGTAAAGTATGAAAACTTATTGTTGACTGTGAGACGTATAAGTTTAATTTGGCAGTGGCATTTGCATGTACTAGGGTTTGCTGTTGCATGTCTCTGTTTTGATTTATTGTTGAAATAAAAGTCGCCTTTAAAAATGGTTTATGTAAAAAAGAACAAAAATAATACTTTAAATACTCATGTTCAAAATATTGAATTGTTTCTCTTACGTTGCCAAAATCCAATTAACATAACGTTTTGTATGAAAAAGTTAATCAATAAATCACCGTAAACTTGCCAATGATTTTTGATCTAGTGGTTTAAGAAATTAAAGGAATATGAGAGGTTTTGTCTCTTTTGAAGATATTAGGTTACTCAGTCCTGATATTAACGAATAATTACTAACTTAATGTTACTAACTAATACATAAAGTCAAATCATGAGTCATGATGACGGTCAAATAAGTCGATTCTATCCTTCCATCCACCAACTGGTGGTGCTAGGCTTGTTATTCCATATCACAAGCATCAAACAAATATAATGCGTCGAAAATCTATGTCAAACCCTTATTTCAAAGAAAAAGAGGTTGAAACGTCATTTCATAAACTTTTTTATCTAAACGATAGTAAAACTGATGTTCCAGATGAGACGTTGGATATAAACAAGCAAAAAATATGAAAGTGAAACAAAAATGGCAACATTTGAAGGTAGCAAATTTTTTATTTTTACTAATATTATGGATGAAATATGTTTCAAAACAATCAATCATTTACATATTTGAATATATTTTACTAAGATGATGGACAAACATTGTAGGTATTGGTTTCTCTTTAGAAATCACAAGTATAAGTCGATCAACCATTAAACAAAGCGTGTATCGCATTAGACAACTTTAGAACAACAAATTGGTCCTATCTATCGCCTACTAAATTGTCACAACCCAAAGTGGCTATCCTTACAAAGGGAATAAAGAGTATCTAAAGGTGACAATAACATTCAACCATAAACAATAGATAAAATTGAATGAACAAAATGTGTATATAGTATACATACCTCTCATCAAAGTTAATCTCCTCTAATTTTGATAGACACAACTTGAAGTTAACATGACCAGGTTTCATGTCAAAGAGAGGACCCATTTTTGTTGGGCTGGAATGGGCTGGGTTGGGCCAGTGCGTAGGGTTTATGGGTTGCTTACTAGACTTAAAAGGTGGGCTTTGATTTTGGGCCACTAAATTTCAAAAGATATCCTTGTTAAATGTTGGCTCTATGACATCACCCTTGTGAGTTGTGACCCACTCGGGAGTCGGGTCTATTTTGCACCACCAGTCCACCAGTATTCATTTGATATCCATTAACCACTATGTATACTTCTAATTTTGGCTTGTAATTTACCAATAGCTTTTACGCCTTTGACATACTCTCACGTGATCGACCTATCACTATAACACTATTCACCTGTATATTGACATTTGTGGAAATTTACCTTTAATGGAATATTGATTTTACATGGTTAAGGAAAATTACCTTTTAAATATGTTGGTATGATTTATTAGGTCACTTCAAACATAAAATATTCCTTCATTCACTTTCTTCTAGTTTTCTTGATTTTTATACCGGTCACAAGAATTTGGGTTCTAGAGTTCTATACAATAGTGAAAATTGTTTTTTTCAAATAAGAAAACGTATTCTTCAGAACTTATCTTACCGCTTACTTAAAAACTTCAACACAAGTTTTGTTCACCAAATTTAATCTTTTAAGACGGTTGATCCACTATCATATTAGCATTAAATCCTATACAACATAGCAGAACCAAACGCATTAAAATTTATTATTAGAGGTAAAATGAAGGCATGCCTCTATTATCCCTCTTCTCTTTGAGGCACGAGTTCACGTTAACATGTTTACTAAAGTCCTTTGACTTAAAAACGATTCAATTATCACTCTTTTTCAATTGGAAAATTATATGCCATTCACCAATGATCCTTAACCCAAATGGTTAAATTGAGGCATCCCAAGATCTCATAAAAATAGGTGGTAGTCTTCGGTTCAAGTCCCACATGTAACAAAAAATTAAAAGGTGGATTCAGGTGTATGGTTTTCTCATCTAATATAAGTTTTCTTCTGAGAATGGTATCATGTTTCGTACTTGAGTAATAAAATGATAGGGTTGATCAGTGGTCCGTCAGTGATCCAATTGTTAATTCAAAAAAATTGTAATTTATTCACACCGTTCACTTTTTGTTTGTGGATGGCGGTGAAGTGTATTAACACCAAAACTAACCATGGGTGGGCCTATCGAGCCGGTGTCTTTCTTTCAAAGAACCATACTATCGAGTATATATATTATCATTTAGTCTTATAGACTATGTATTATCATTTAGTCTTATAGACTTCGTAATGTAGCCATTTGCCAGCTGATATATGTCATATGATTGTTTTTCAGTTACTATATTGTCATATTACTATTGTTTTTCATTTGCTATATAGTCATATTATTATTGTTTTTCATTGGAGTATTGAAGTGTGAAAGTTTGAATTCACTAGTTTAATTATCATGAAAAATGCGAGAATTTGTTGGAATAATATGCGGTTGTTATATGGAGAAGTTATGAAGTGTTCATTTTTTATGACTAAAACATTGTATCGTATGATGTGACGTACGTTGCATTATTTTACCTTAAACCAACAAAGAAATTTCATAGCAAAAAGTAAAGTATATAAGTTAAATATTCAAGAATAAGGGTGGAGGGGTGTTAGCGGGCAAAGGCTTAGGTCGGTGCCTTCAGTGGTAACACCGCCACCACCCCCACCACCCCCTCAGTAGGCTGATGGAGGTGTGACTGTCCAATTACTCTTAATCGTTAAAGTTGTACGGTTAGCTGATTTCAAAAAATAACACCGCTACCACCCCCACCACCCCCTCAGTAGGCTGATAGACATTGCATTTAACCGATGCTCGATAGTATTGATTGTACTATACACATTAGGTTTGGAAAAAGAATCCTAACAAGTTTCAGGCCAATATCACTAAGGTGATTATCAATATCCAACGTTCATACTCGAAACGATGTGGTCACATGATTCATGGTCTTGACATGTGTACTTTGTTGCTGTCGATTCAAACAACATCATCAATGTTTAAATCATTCTTCACCATTTACAACGAGATGCATGAAACATCTCCGAGGTGTTATTTCAAGTTCATAGAAGACAATACAAGCATGACTCCTACCTAGGAGATGGGATGTACCCTAGTTGTCCACTTTTGTGAAATATTTTTCTTGACCAATCGACCTCTGGGAAAAAGTTCAAGCAGGTGTAAGAGTCGATGTCGAACGAGTATTTGGTTTTAATCTAAATGTTCTATAATTCAACGACTGCCAGTCTACCACATGCGGTGTAGCGTGAGAAGATAAGACATATCTTGTACATACGTACTATTTCTCATAATATGATCCGAAAAACATGACGGGAATGTAATATCACCGGTGTAAATACCAGATTATTCGATGGATGTGGTTGTTTATGATGATATTATTTGGTGTGGGAGATCGATATACACATCTTTTAGTCCGATTTGATCTTATAGCACACATTGCAATCTACTTGAACATCTTGAACTAAGGCAACAAGTAATTTAGTAAAGATCATATTTTTTTATTGCTTTAATTCTATTAAGTTATTTGTAATTTGTAACTGGTGTATTTTATTTTAATTAATTATATTCTAGTATTAAATTATATTTAAATAATATTTAGGGTAGTTTTAGATATCACCCTTGCAATTAAAGTACTTTTGGGTGCTTTAAAATGAGACTACACCTTTTAATCGACTCATCTCTAGAGTGCTTTGGGGTAGGGCTGTTCAAATCGCTCGACGCTCGACGCTCGCTCGACGTTCGTTTGGAATTTACTCTAAAAATGCTCGTTCGAATTTTTGCTCGGTTGTAAACGAGCCGATCGGCTCGGATCGGTTTGTAAACGAGCCAAGCACGAGCAAAGGTCCGCTAGGTTCGGTTCGGATCGAATTAATATGTATATATAGTTTATACGTAATGCTCTAGTAGACTTGACCCATTATATACAAATATATAATTATATTTATGCATACTTGATCAATCAACCTAATAAAGAATTCTATACTTAATATAAAAGTGAAATCCTAAGCCGTTAAAAGATATTTTTTCAACCATCTCTCGCTCTCCCGTCACCGTTATCTGCAATATGCTCTCCGTATTATCGACTACAGACTTAGCTAGCTTCATCATCAGCTACAACATGTTGTCATCCATGAAAGTATTATGTAATGAAATATGGCTGATTTTCAAGTTATTAAACCGCTCGTTTGCAACTACAACATGTTGTCATCCATGAAAGTATTATGTAATGAAATGTAGCTGATTTTCAAGTTATTAAACCGCTCGTTTACGCTCGCTCGACGTTCGCTCGAAAATTTAACGCTCGAAAAATGCTCGTTCGATTTTCCGCTCGGTTGTAAACGAGCCGATCGGCTCGGTCGGTTTGGAAACGAGCCAAGCACGAGTAAAGGTCCGCTCGGTTCGGCTCGGCTCGTGAACAGCCCTACTTTGGGGTACTTTTAGTTTTAGTACTACCTCTCCACACTTGGAGACAAACTAAGCATAAATGTTTTTAATCGAAACTGTGTGATGATTTTATAAATAAAATATATATAGAATAGATAATATGTTTACTTATAAACAAAGTAAATTGAATTAAATAATTTCATCAAATAAGAAACATTACATTTTGTAGTCATTCTTGGTTCTAAAACTTCATTGATAAGTTAGCTATAGTAAAATTTCCCTTAATATTTTATACATGTAATTGTGGAATGTTGTATAGTCATAAATAGTGTATTTTATTTTATTTGTAAAAGATAGAGTACAAGGAAAAAATAAGACATGATCATTTAAGATCTGACACAATGGGCGGGTTTGGGACGGGTTTAAGTAAATCAACCTGATACTTGATTTGAAATGTGCATTTATACCTGTCTTAAAACCCAATCGCATATGAATTGGGTATTTACTCGTCGGGTATTGGACATACTCACAAGTAATCAGGTATATCCATTAGTTTCATAAATAATACATGTTAGGGTATCTATTCAACATCTCGACCAAATCTCTTTGTCACTATCTCTCTTTGATCATACCTATTCGTTACTGTCTTGCTGACTCTTTTCGACTATGGCTAGGGTTTGAAAAAGAACCAAAAGTTTGATTGTCAGAGTTACTCGAGTAAGAGTTTAGAAGAATACCCAAGTGGGAAAGAAATTGAAACTAAGACACTTGAGGATAATATAATACTAGCGGATGTGACATGCGTTGTGTAGGGGAGTTACAAAACTTGAAAGATTTAATTTTATGATTTATACGTTAGTACTAATCACCCAAAAAAAGATACGTGCGAAACGCTAATTATTAAGTGTAATATAAAAAAATACAATTAATAAATACCTCAAAATAGAGTAGAAAAATAGTGAATACATAAATGATGATTTTACTATAATTAACAAGCTCTATTAAAGTTAATTAAAAGAAAATTTGACATAACTCGAAGGCTTAAATATAAAAATTAAAAAAAGTTTAGGTGATTAGATATATAAATTTGATATAACTCGAAAGGTTAAGTATAAAATTTTAAAAAAAAATTCAGGTGATTCAATGTAAATTTGACATAAATCAAATGTTTAAATTTAAAATTTTAAAAAAGGACAAAATAAGTAGGTATCAATTTGAAAAAAAAACAAAGAGCGAAAAAATGTTGTTAGTTTTAAAAAATCCTTAGAGGTTTATGTGTAAATTTATAAAAAAGAAACAAAGGTAGTTCTTATTAGTTTGAAGGAAAAAGAAAATTACATACTATTAAAATTACATACTATTAAAATTACATACTATTAAAATTACATACTATTAAAATTTGCAATGAAAGGAATAGTGTTTTGGTAAATCTCAACCCTTCATTTTAATCTAAGGATTGAGAGTGGTTTGTAAGATTCAAAGCATGGTTACAATCATGTCTCTTTGTGCTTATCCTGTTGCCCCACAGTCATGAATCCTCATTTTTCTTTCTTCTCTCAGAGAAACAGGGGAGACATAGATATGAAAGGGTGACGGCGGGGAGAATCAGAGGTTCTCCGACGACAGAGACATCATTGGTTCGCCTCCCTTGGTGAGTTTGGTAACCCCTTTTTCGTCTCTTTCATCCGTTTCTCTTGACGTTGTTTGTGATGGTTGCGGTGGAAGCTCCGCCGGCTTCGCCTCCCTTTTGCGGTTGAGGTAGAGTCGAGGTGGATCTAGCAGCGTATGCATGTGGATTTGTGTGATGGTGCCAGTGGCAACGGAGGCGTCGGACCGCCTCCCTAGGCCGCTGTCTGCCGCCGTCACCAATCCAAGCCCCTCTTCCACCGGCATGTAGCGGTGGTCGGAGCACCTCCCAACCCAAGGCTGTTATCTGCAGCTGTCACCGATTCTTTTGGCTGCAACCGGTGCTTACGGCGACCTTTGGGTTGCCCGGCGGCGCGCGTGCATGGTGGCATGGTGCTGTTTTGGGGTTCTTGGTGATCGTTGGGTGCTTGACCTCACTGCAACCGTCCCCCGTTTTATCTTTCTAGAGAGTGGAAGTGATCCCCTCCGCCGTTGGCTGCCTAATGGCATGGTTGGTTTGGTCGTGATGGCGTTGGTCCTACTTTGTTTTCCCGATGGGTTTTTATGTTGAGAAATGGTATGGGTCTTTTTGTATTAAAAGAGTTTCGGGTTCTTAGATCTTCCCGATCAGTCTTTATGTTGAGAAATGGTTCAGGTCGATGATGGTGGCTTTGCGTTCGCCTGAGATCTTTTGTTGGTTTCCTTATGGCCACAAAACTCTAAACAACTACTGATGTTGCGTCGGTTTTGATCAATGAGTGTTATGATGATTCTTTAATCACACTATGCCTGCTTATGGTTTGCAAGTTGGATATTTCTAAGTTTAGATTGGGTGTTGTGGCTATAACTTTCAAATAATTTGGGTTAATAATGGTGATAATTGTACACCTGAGACTGTGGTGTCATTTTCACATTATAAGAATTGCATCAATGATGATGGTTCGCTTATCTGAGATTTATGGATAGTTTGATTATAAAAGCATAGTGCTAGATAATTATTGATGCTGGATTGGTTATGTTCGATGATTGTGATGACTCTTTTACCACAGATCTTTTTTGGGTTGATGATGATGATTCACGGTTCATTTCAGACCGTCTTCAAGAACCCCTTTTACAAATCTTGCAGAGTTGTTGGGTGTTGTATCATATTAATCTATATGTTAAAAGCTAAACTGAATGAATGGTGATTTGAAAGGTTTCATGTGTTTGGTAACAAGGCGATGACGAGTAAAGCATACACGATGTGTTCATTGCTTTGGCGAGGCAAACATTAGTTCGCAGCCACGATGCGCTGTCGTTTTTGAGCCTTTGAAAATAGAAATTTTCGTTTCTGAGCCTTTGAAAATAGAATTTTATCCTCTCCGAAGATTCATTTCGATGAACTTTTAATCTGCGAACGTGAACGAAACGAATAGTTTTGGCAATGTTTCTACTTCGCAGCCATAATGAGACACCTGTTTGAGCCTTGCATAGTTGTCGAAACGATTTGTTTATACCAACTGTTTATCGTTACGCGTTTAACACTCGCGCAACGCGCGTGTTGGTATCCACCTAGTTATTTTAATAATATTAAGAAAACCTATATTTTCACTATGCATAACTTTTTAGGTGTTATATAGTGATGTGATTTGTGTTATTTAGCCCATTTTCTGAACTGTCTTAAATGTTGATATTTTGGGTATTATTATTATTATTATTATTATTATTATCATTATCATTATTATTATTATTATTATTATTATTATTATTATTATTATTATTATTATATTATTTTATTATTATTATAACTATAACTATGTAAATATTTAGTAATTATATACTTATGTGTTTAAATAAAATAATACTTATATTAAATAGTATTGAATAATAAAAATATAAATAAATAATGTATATATTTTAGTATTAATTTAAAATATTATAAATAAGATAATAATTAAAATGAATGTATGTTAAATAATGTTTTAGTTTGGAGAAATCTATTAATATAGGTAAATAAGCAACTATTGTATATAACACTTGTATATTATGTTTAAAAAGTTATATTAGGTGTCCTAAATTTTGAGTAAAATTACAAGTGTGTCTTCATCAAATGTTTTATATAAATAATATAGATATACATTATTATTATTATCATTATCACAAAATATTTAGTAACTAGTTTTATACCGTCCGGCGGTCGGGTAGCCTAAGTTCGAAACGATAACTCTTTCAATATTTGCATTGTAAACAAAAACAAATTTGCTTAAATATAAAAAAGGGCCCTAATGGGTACACCGCTGGGTTTTTTGGGGGTAGGCCGGACCAAAAGGTCACGGTTAGGGCTAAAGGTCACGTTTTGGTACTTAACGTGACCGCAAGACCTTGCGGTCACGGTTTCAGTGTCTATCTTCCGAAACCTCGTGACAACAAAACGACAAATGGCCTGATAAAGTTGAAAACCGGTCACCAAACCGTCACGGTTTGGCCTAACCGTGGCCTCTAGGGTACGAGGTTTAGTTTTAAGGTACGAGGTAGACTGTGATGTTGACAAAAGGGCCGGGATTCGTGCTTCGAACCGTCACGTGGAGGCCAAACCATGAGCTCTTGTGCACCAGATTTTCATCATAAATACCTTGAGCTTTCGCCCTTCGTTCAACGGTAACACTCGAGATTTTTTCATCATAAATACCTTTGAGCTTTCATTCATCAACCACTCGAGATTTTTCAGCCTTCATCATTCCAAAAACACGTTAATTCGAAAACAATGTCGGGTTCGGGAATCATTATCAAAAGCTGAAGCTTCCAGATTTGAATGAGGTACCACATATCGAAGATTCGAACCAGGTTGAAGTAGTATATGTTTTATTATAACTTATTATTTGAAATATCTAACCATTATCTTTTTTAGGAATATTACGTATACGGGAGTCACCCTCCGTGGGGGGAGGAGGAAACGTCGAACACATTTGCTCAAGAGGCGTACAACTCTTTATTTGGACCGACAGGGGACGGTGAAGGGTACAGATATCCCCCTTGCATTCTTACGGGCATGCCCCGAACGCGTACCACTCACAAACAGAGCTGGATTACGGACATCCCCCGTACCAGTCAGAACTAAAAATTACACATGTGCCGGATACTTTAATGGGAATGACACAGATGAGAGTGACGGTTTGGTTCACCTCAAAGAAAACCATGGGGACACCGCGGAGAATAATGGGGATGAGGATCGGATAAGAAAGGCTACGGTTTCTTATAAAACCAATAAAGTACGAAGAGTTTTTATTCTTTTGTTTATTTTATTTTTTTATTGTTTTATATATTGTTTTTATGTCTATCTTTATAATTTTTTCAGTATTTTGATTCTCGTGAGTACTTGGAGAAGTGGGCTAAAATGAGAGGACGCGAGCATGGATGCGTCATTGTGGTGGGTCGGTCACGAAAAAAGGATGTTGAACTATTATGCAATCGTAGTGGTGAACCTAAATTCACTTGCATAAGTAAGCGTACTGGGAGCATAAAGAAAGGGTGTCCCTTTAAACTCGTAGGGAAGTACGTAGGAAAGAGTGACAGTTGGATGTTAGAGGTGAGAAACGAGACGCACAACCACGATCTTGTTGTGTACGAGGAGGGCCACGCGCATCTTAGGAAGATGACCGCCGAAGAAATTGATCTTGTCGAGAAGTTACACAGGCAGCACGTGTGGCCACGACATATCCATTCAGTCGTAAGGGAGCACATTCCCCACAGTGTCTGTGTTGTTCAATACATATACAATCTGACGTCGAAGTTTAGGGCTGAGGGGAGAAAAGGCATGACACCAATGCAGGAACTTGAAAAGCTGCTACAATCTAAAGAGTTCGTGTATGAAACACGAACGAATGCAACTACTAAGGCCATGGAAGATGTTTTCTTTTGTCATCCTACTTCGTATAAAATGTGGCGCGCATTCCTGCATGTGATGTTGATAGACACGACGTACAAGACCAACATGTACAACATTCCGTTTGTTCAGGTTATTGGCGTTACGTCGACGTCGAAGTCGTTTTGTATTGCGCATGCATTTATATCGAGGGAACGGCAGGACAACTTCACATGGGTATTGGAGCGGATCAGAGATATGCTCGATGGGTGTGTGGAGCCCCGCGTTATTGTCACAGACAGGGACCTGGCCCTGATGAGCGCGTGTGACACAGTGTTCCCGAGTGCTACTAAAAACCTATGCAGGTGGCACGTTAGGGAGAATATCAAAAGACGGTGGAATATCCTTTTCAAAACCGACATGTGGAAGGATTTTTCATACTGGTGGAAGACCTTGTGTTCGTCTCCACAGAGGCATTGTACGATTACAATTGCAGGAAGATGGAAGAAAAGTTTAATGAAGATGGTAAACGTGGTAAGAATTTCATAGTTATTGTTACTCTAATAATTTATTTGTTCATTTTATAAAATTTATTATTTCTTTCAGAGGTGTGGGAATATATTTGGAATAATTGGTTGGTGCCGTACAAAGAGAAAATTGTTACTTGTTGGATGTACGACCGCCTTAACTTTGGTGAATTTACAACTAATAGGGTTGAGGGCCAACATGCCAACTTCAAGAGTTACCCCACAGGGACCAATAATACATTGCACACACTTGTCGGATATGTTTGTGACCTCGTGCGTGGCCAGGAAATTAAAATTTGTAAAACATTCGAGGTGTCTCGTGTGAAAATTAAAAAAAACCATCGACTGCCATTGTTTTCAAAATTGCATTATAATGTATCCATTTTTTGCCTTAGCCTACTTGAATCAGAGTTGACGAAAATGGAAATGATTCAGGAGTCTGGGGGTTCATGTGGACACTAATTGTCCACGTCCATGGGCTTGCCATGTGTTTGTCGTTTGGAGAAATACATCCGAGAAGGTAATATTTATCTTAATACATTTTTTTATTATTGTCAAACGATTGCATATTTTTCACTAATAATTTAACCTTTAAATCCAGTCATAGGTATTCCACTCAATGCGGTAGATCCACACTGGAGGAAGCTTGATTTCGAGCCAGCGTAAGTCGCGCCGCCTGAACCCGACTACGATGTGAAATTTGATGACTTGAAACAAAAGGTTATGTCGTCTCCCAATCCTCAAGTAAAGAAAAAATTGTTTAACAAAGTATTTGACTCTTTGTTTAAGAGCAAGTCAAAAGTTAAAGAACCTGAGGTACGTTATGATCGACGTGGTCGTCCAAATATTAAGGAGCAACAAAGAAGAGCGGACTCCAATACATCACAGTATGAGGCTGCTAGACACAGCTCCTATACTTTCTTACAACAAACTATGCCTGACCCGACGAGGCATAGCTCATATACTCCTCAGATTAAAATGCCGAACGACCGTTCTAATCGGGCAAAGGCTGCTTCAAATGTACCGATTACGGGAGCTGCCCTAGGGTTCCTTTAATATTGAAACCAAAGGACGTGATAAAATTTATGAAGTTTAAGGATCAGCTGCCCCAATGGATTCACCGTACGTTTCGACTATAAAAGATGTGCGGCCTGATGGTAACTGGTTTTCGGGCGATCGCGGTGGCTTTAGGGAAAAAGCAAAAAGAATGGAAATGGGTTAGGCGTCAAATGTTGTCGGAGATGGATAGAAACATATGGTATTGGCGGAGCAATTTGAACCGCGAGATGCCTGCCTATTATGATTCTGTTAGTAATAGCTTAAATTGGTTTAGCACGACTCAACCCGCACCCGATACCCATTGGCTAACTTTTCCGGCCCATGGACTCGTAATTGTGGAAACATTCACTTGTATTGTGCATCTTATTTCTTCATTTGGCAGCCAGACATGGTTCCCGCTGAGAACAGTCCCAGAGCCATTATTCACCTATCCAGTTGTCGCACTTGCTAATATTAACCAAGATCACTTTATTTGCATACAATTGGAAGGAGATTACCAAATGCCCAATGTGGGCTATCATTGGCCGAGATTTGCATATCAACAAGCACTAGAATGACAAAATATGTATCAGGATCGTATAAACAATTACGTTAGAATAATGGATCGTCAAAGAGGCACTAATGCCCCCTGTAAGTTATCATTCTCCGATACTTTATCATATTAATGAAGATCCCTTTATTTGATGATGATGATGATGATGACGACGATAAAAATAATAGTACAAATAATAGAAATAATAGAAATATTAATAATTTAACAATAATACTACAAATAATAGTAACAATAATAATAATAATAGTAATAAAATAATAATAATAATAATAATAATAATAGTAATAATAATAGTAATAATAATAGTAATAATAATTGTAATAATAGAAATAATAATAATAATAGTAATAATAATAATAGTACTAATAACAATAATAATAATAATAATAATAATAATAATAATAATAATAATAGTAATAATAATAATAATAATAATAGTAATAATAGAATAATAATAATAATAATAATAATAATAATAATAATAATAATAATAATAATAATAATAATAATAGTAATAGTAATAATAACAATAGAAATAATAATAATAATAGAAACAATAGTAACAATAAAAACCTAAATGTCACGGTTTGCCATAAAGGTCACGGTTAGGAGCTCAAAAGGTGACGGTTAGGTCTAACCGTCACGGTTAGGGTTCTGACAAAAGTTTGATGACACTTTTGTCATCAAACTGTCACAGCTGAACAAAGGGGTCACGGTTTGCCCAAACCGTGACCTTTTGGTCCAGTTTAGTTTAAAAGAATTTGTTTTCATTATTATTCAATGAACCACTCCCGTCCCGACCGGTTAAGACGGTAGGGCAATGGGGGAGTGGTGTGGGTTCGAAACCCACTACCACCTGTTCATGGAGGTATTTTTTATAAAAATATTTACTTAGCAAAATTTTTAAAAATAAGGCAAAAGGTCACGGTTTGGGCGAACCGTGACCGTTTGCTAATTTTTTAAAATTTTGCTAAGTACATATTTTTATAAAAAATACCTCCATGAACCGGTGATAGTGGGTTTCGAGCCCACACCACTCCCCTGTTGCCTTACCGTCTTAACCGGTCGGGACGGGAGTGGTTCGCTAAAAGGTATTGAAAACAAATTCTTTAAACTAAACTGGACCAAAAGGTCACAGTTTGGGCAAACCGTGACCTCTTTGTTCACATGTGGCGTTGTAGAATGAAGCTGTGACAGTTTGATGACACAAAGTGTGACGTGGTGACCTAAACTTCACACTTTGTTGATAAAAGAGGTCATGGTTCGGTCTAACCGTGACCTTTTGGGGTCCCCTAAACCCACACATTAACCGTTTATGATCATTTACGTATATCGAATCGGATATTTTTTTCATGAACATGCACACACATCAACATATATATACAATAAGAACAAATACACTTCGTAGACGTACATACAAACATGCGTACGTGTACAAACCGTGACGTTTTAATGATAACCTAAACAATCTTATCGGAACATATCAACATATATACACCTTATATTTTGTAAACCAATGTTCAAACATACATAATAAATTCTAATAATAATAACAATAATGATAAATAATAATAATAACAATAATAATAATAATATACTCTAATATAAATAAAAATTTTAATAGTAATAATTTTAAAGTTGATAATAATAATAATAGTTTTATTTTCTGTATCCAAAAACTACAAAATAAACTCTAATAATAATAAAATAATGATAAATAATAATAAGAACAATAATAATAATAATATACTCTAATATAAATAAAAAGATTAATAGTAATAATTTTAAAGTGAATAATAATAATAATAGTATTATTTGTGTATCCAGAAATATTAATAATAATAATGATAAATAATAATAATAATATTAACAATAGTAATAATAATAATAATAATAATAATAATAATATACTCTAATATAAAGAATATTAATAATAATAATAGAAATAATAATAATAATAATAATAATAATAATAATAATAGTAATAGTAATAATAATAATAATAATAATAATAATAACAATAATAATAATAATAATAATAATAATAATAATAATAATAATAATAATAATAATAATAATAATAATACAAAAAAAGGCAAAAGGTCACGTGGAGGCCAAACCGTGACCTCTTGAGATATTTTTGAATATGATTTCCCTTCGATTAGTGCACCTGCCCCTCGATTACCGCACCTACCGTGTGTCTAAGAGGTCACGTGGAGGGCAAACCATGACCTCGTGGTTACTGGTTTCTCCTTCAACCGTTCGCACACCCCATTTCACCACACCATTTCACCATACCATTTCACCACACCATTTCACCACAACCGTTCACCACCACAACCGTTTCACCACCATAACCGTTTCACCACCACAACCACGACCGTTTCACCACCACCGCCGCCAAACCGTCACCGCGAGCCCTCCTCGTGCCATATTCATCCACCATCTCCACCACCACCGCCGCTCACCATTTCACCACCACAACCACAACCGCTCACCACCATCGTCGCTTACCACCATCTGCGCACCACCATCGCTGGTGCACCACCATCTGCGCACCACCACCGCCGCTGCCCCCATCTGCGCACCACCACCGCCGCTGCCCACCTTTTGCGCACCACCACCGCCGCTGCACCACCGCCGCTGCAACACGGCCGTTGCACCACCACCGCCGCTACATTATCGTTTTCGGTACGTAATTTACAACTTTAAACCATAGAGGTGAACATAGATTTGATTGGTTTTTCCAAAAAGATTTGATAGGTTTTTGTCTTATAGATTTGATAGATTTTACCATATGTGTAGCGTAGTATGTCGACGGTTTATTATTATTATTAGAAATAATAAATAAAAATAATAATAATAATAATAAGAACAATAATAATAATAATAGTAATAATAGTAATAATAGAAATAATAAACATAATAATAGTAATAAAAATAATAATAAGTAATAGTAATAATAGAAATAATAATAATAGAAATAATAATAATAATAGTAGTAGTAGTAGTAGTAGTAATAATAATAATAAGAAGAAGAAGAAGAAGAAAAAATAATAATAATAATAATAATAATAATAATAATAATAATAATAATAATAATAATAATAATAATAATAATAAGAACAATAATAAAAATAGTAATAATAGTAATAATAGAAATAATAAACATAATAATAATAGAAATAATAATAATAATAATAAGTAATAGTAATAATAAAAATAATAATAATAGAAATACTAATAATAGTAGTAATAATAATAATAATAATAATAAATAATAACAATAATAATAATAATAATAATAATATTAATAGTAATAATAATAATAATAATAGTAATAATACTAATAGTAGTAATAATAATAATAGTAATAATAATAGTAATAGTAATAATAATACCAATAATAATAATAGTATACATAATAATAATAATAGTAATAGTAATAATAGAAATAATAATAATAATAATAATAGTAATAATAATAATAATAATAATAATAATAATAATAGTAATAATAGAAATATTAATAATAATACCAATAATATAATAATAATAATTAACCGTCAACCATTAATTTTATAAACATTGTAAATAATGATAAATACGTATTTTTCGCAGAGATGGATGCCGATGATGCTTTTATCCCCGGGATTGATGACTGCCGACACTGCAGTTCGAGCAGGGGACTACACCGTACGAGTGGTTCAGGACCCTGAGAGGACGAGCACCAGCAGCGAGGACTGTCTTGTCAGAGGAGTTCTTACAGCTCGTTGGAGAGCGCGACCGATTTTTTGAGATCATCGGCGAGGACGGCCCGTGGGAGCACCTGTTCAGGATGGGCGACCCTGCCCATCGAAAGCTCACCGTGGAGTTCTACTGCACCTTCATATTCTGTCCCCATGAGCAGGGACTTGCTGAGCTGGACGAGGACGACATAACGGATGGTCGTGCGCCCACGGAGGTTGCTTTCCGGTTGTTAGGGTCCCTCCACCGCATGTCACTTAGACGGTTCGCTGTTGTCAGCGGCCTCTATACGGAGGTGGAGGTCCGACAGCCGATGTACACCACGGCCTTGATTCGTGGGGCCGACGACTTGGATCAGGTCTGGTGGCCTGCGATCGGCGACGGACCATACGGTGGTGATACGAGGTCCTCTCATATACGAGACCCTCTGTATTGATACATTCATGACTGATCGCCACGCCCGTCGCTGGTCGTAGGGTGAGGACCGACAGGGTCAACGCCCCCGACCTTTTCTTTCTTCGGTGTGTACTCACACACCGACACTGCCTCCTCGCGCATGCCCTTACGGATTATTTTGCTAGTTATTATCACAGGCAGTTGCGAGGGGCGTTGGTGGGCGGGAACATCGTTTCCCGGATCGCTCGGGACCTGGGGTATGCGCATGCCATGTCCCAGCTCCCGCTACCTCCGACTCCTGTGCGCGTGGCCGGCCGGACCACCGCCGCTGGGATGAGGATCGTTCGGAAGTTCCCCGACGGCACGTGGCACCTGCTCAGTAGATACCATGAGCTAGTGGCATGGGTTCCCGAGCCGTTGGTGGACCCACCCGAGTTGGCGGGGGCTGAGGTCCAAGTTCAAGCTGCCCACGAGCCGCTTGGTGGCGGGGAGGATCAGCCCATTCCTCCGCCGCATGACCAGGACCCTCCCCAGCATCCTCAGCGCGTGTACCATGCCGTGCGACTGCCTGCTCACATTATAGATATGCTTTAGGACACGCGAGCCAGGGTCACGAGGTTGGAGGATATGCTGGACTGGGTCATCCAGCACATGGTCGCCGACTATGCCGCCTCCGATACGCCGTTGTTATGACAACCACCGAGGCGGTTAGGCCATGACGGTGCTGGCCCATCTGGCGCGGGCGGGTCTGGTCAGGGTAGTGATACAGAGATGACGGATTAGATAGGTATTTGTTTGTATTTTATTCTTTTTGTATGTAAAAACTCGTTGTATGTATATATATATGCAGTTTCAGTTATGATGACTTGTATATTTGGTTGTGTTTGTTTGTTATGTTTCTTTGTTTGTTTGTTTTATATTTGTAATGTTGATAATGTTAATTGTATATGTTTGATAACAACTGATTTTTACGATTAGGTTAACCATGTGATAAAATAACAACCAACTTGTTTAATAAATAATTAAACTCAAAAATTACTTGTAATATGATAAATTAATAATAAACACAAAACACAAACTCGTATGTTACGATTAGGTTAACCGTGTGATAAAATAAAATAAAACAGACTAGTATGATTACTCAAATTAAAAAATATATACAATATGTCTGTATAATGACAATCGATTTTTACAATCTCGTAAACAAATTAAACACAAAACCGTCACATTAATAATAAATAAATACTTGTAATATGATAAATTATTAATAAACACAAAACACAAACTTGTGAGTTACGATTAGGTTAAACGTGTGATAAAATTAAAATAAAAACAAACTGTTATGATTAAAAAAAATATAGAAAATATATGCAATATGTCACGGTTTGGCCAAACCGTGACATATAGCCCCCAAAAACCTAAATCAATTCACCATTAATTACATACCCAATTATTGCAACGGATCCCCAGATTAGTCTGGGCTCTAACTGTCACGGTGAGCCCTAACCGTGACAGTTAGGTCTCACACCCGACTGAATGGTCACGGGGAGCCCTAACCGTGATCGTTTGAATCGGTTTAGCCCAGAAAAGAGCGGTGTGTGCAGAATTCCCCTATAAAAAATTACACCACATTTAAGAGTAAAAAAAATGACCGACTTCAAAAAGTAATGATGTCTACTGAAACTTGCGAGTTATATAGGGGCCTGCTAAAGGGACGCCCTCCAGGATATCTGGACGCCCTGCTTACGGGCCGTAAGGCCCTTCACGGGCCGTATGGTCTGTCGCAAGTCAAATCGGTCATTCAAAAACGTAATTCAAAAACGTAACGGCCCGTGAATATGATCACGGTCGTATTTATTTACGGCCCGTGAATTTCTTCACGACCGTATGGAATTTGTCTTACGGGCCGTGAACTTACTTACGGGTCCTAGTTTCACTTTAATAATTTGACGAGATATATTATTCCTCGTTTTTCGTGTAATTTTGTATTTATTACGTTATTTGATATGACGTAATATTCCTCGATAGTCGTGTAAATTTTTATTTATTACATTATTTGATATGACGTAATATTCCTCGATATTCGTGTTAATTATGTGACGAGATGTAATATTCCATTTCAACTACTATATAAACGTTATTTATAAATTCATTTCATAATTCAACGATATAAATTCATTTCATTTCAACTACTACATAAACGCAATATTCCATTTCAAGTACTATATAAACGTTAATATCTAACGTTACGATGTCTTTCTGGGATAGCAACTATTTATTCGGTTCGGAATCTAACTATTACCCTCAGGAGGGTTACGGTTATTACGATGAGGCTGCTTCAAACTATCCAGGACAGTTCACGTCCAATTACGGCGGGAATGACGGCGGCGATGACGGGGGTGATAACGGTGGCGATAGCAGCGGGGATAATGACGGTTCTGGTTCCGGTAAAAAGGGTTTATACGACACGAATCAGGTTATAAGATATATCATATTTAATTTTACTTTCATTTTACTATCATTTAGTAATAACTAACTAAAAATATTAAATTGATTAGGTTTTCTCATCTCGTGAAGAATTAGTTGATTGGGCAACTAACGTGGGGCGAGATAATGGGTTCGTTATTGTCACCAAACGTTCAAAAAGAAATTCGAATGGTTTGGTGGTTAAAATTTGGTTGAAATGCGATCGGGGTGGTGTATATAAGGGAGCATCCACTCTAAGAAAAAGTGGCACGAAAAAAACAAACTGTCAATTTGAATTGCAGGGTAAGTACCAGATGCAGAGAGATGGGTGGATTATAGTTGTTGTGGATGATACTCATAACCATGAACCTGCTGAACACCTGGAAGGACATGCATACGCAATGAGGCTCACCGAAAATGAGCTTTCTACTGTAAAGAATCTAACCGAGCAAAATATTGACCCTCGAAACATTCTAGGCACGTTGAGGGAACAAAATCCCAATAACGTGTCTGGGTTACGAACCGTATATAATGCTCGGGAAAAAATAAAAAAGTCCACCAGAATTGGTGAAACCCCAATGCAGGTTTTTTTTCTATACTACAACAACATCAATTTATTTACACCCCTCACATTGAGGAACCGACAAATACCGTCGACGGGGGTTTTTTTATACATCCCACATCTCACACATTATGGCGTGCTTACCCACACGTGCTGATGATTGACACAACATACAAAACTAACTTGTATAAAATGCCTTTTGTTCAAATGGTTGGTGTGACATCCACCCTGAAATCTTTTTCTGTTGCTCACGCATTCATTGATTATGAGCGTGAAGCCAACTTCAGATGGGTGTTAGAGCAACTAAAGCAACGCTGGAAGATAAGTGTATGGAGCCCCGTGTTATAGTAACCGACCGAGACCTCGCTCTGATGAATGCGTCAGAAGAAGTTTTTCCGAGTGCTGTTCGATTACTTTGCAGATGGCATATTTCGGAAAATATTGCTAAACATTGTAAGCCGAGTTTTTCAAATGAAGAGTGGGGTGCTTTTCAGCATGTGTGGTCGGTACTTATTAACTCTGAAACGGAGGACATATACGCTTATAATTACGACCGGCTTTATCGCAGATTGGTGTCCAACCATTCAAGTAAGTTTTCTAGTGTTATTCTCAAAAATATATGTATATTTACATAAAAATAAGTACATTTTTTAATAGGAGTGTTGATGTACCTCAAAAATAACTAGTTGGACCCCTACAAAGAGAGATTTGTGTCGGGTGGATAAATAGAAGTTATAACTTCGGTCAGCACATAACGAACCGAGTTGAGAGCCAACATTCGTTGTTGAAAAGTTACCTGAAAGCAACCAATAGCACCCTGGATAGATTATTCCTTTCATTAATAATATCTTAGCTACCCAGGAAATTGCTATAAAAGAAAGTTTTACCAAAAGCAAAATCATGCTTATGGTGCAGCATAATCATGAAGTGCTTAAATTGCTGCGAGGTAACGTTTCTATTGCGGCTTTGGATATGTTAGTCGGTGAGATTAACAGGATAAATCATCTAATTATATCCAAAGAATCATGTGGCTGCCATCTTTTTACCAGCTTTGGTCTTTCGTGTGCTTGTAAATTAAACAATTACTTTCAAACAGGTGAATGTTCTTTTACGTTTTTTATTTTTTCATGAAAACTTTTATTATATTTTATTTAATATATTATTTTATAGGTCAATGTATCCCGCTCGATGCCATTGATGTTTTTTGGAGGAAACTAGATTTTCACCCGCGTATATTGTACGGGAGGTTCAAGTAGATGTACATAAAGAGATGGAGATGGTGACAAAACATTTACTTGTCCAACCCGAAAATGTGAAAAGATCTTTGATTAATATTTTCAAATCTTACATTACTCCTTCAAAAACGGATAAAAAACCTCCTAAAGTCCAAACAAATACACGGGGTCGTCCAAAAAAAGATAAGCAAAAAGAAACAATATTAGACGCCCCCAGACATAGTTCATATGTTCAACCGAGAGAAAATTTTGAAGGTCCGCCAACATATTCAAGTTCGGTGGTGAAGTCAAAACAAGGGCCTTTGCAGCGCAGTCAATCCATGTCTTCAAAATCAAGAGCCAAAGATGGATTATCTCAACAGAGTTCCAAGTTTTCATATATCCCGGGCGACGAAGATAAAAACAATTTTTTCCGGTTTAACCGCTAGATTCCATCATTCTTTTTCCCGTATATTTCAGGTGCGGATGATGTTTTAGCGGACGGCAATTGTGGTTTTCGTGCTATAGCACTCGCATTGGGATATGGTGAAAATCACTGGCGTTTTATACGTACGGAACTTATATCTGAGTTGGATGAAAACAGACATAGGTACGCTGTGATGTTTCCTGATATAAACGAAATAAGGGAATCATTAAACTGGAACGGGTTAGGTGCGGCTCCACACAAAAATTGGATGACAGTGCCACCTGCTACAATCCTTATTGCTAACAGGTTTCGAGTGGTTATAATTTTTATATCGATCGGCAACTCCGCTACTTTTTCCCGTTCTGGTTATCTCCTCGTGATATCAATGAACATCATATAATTTCAATTGCTTATGTTCAAGATTGCCATTTCATAAAATTCGATTAGTGGGTGACTATCCAATGCCTGTTCCGAGCGAATATTGGCATTTGTACAAAACAGAAAACGCCAATGATTGGGAGGCTATATACGGAAGTCGAATTCAAAATATCTTGAACTAAGGCCCGTAGACCCGGTTGAACATGTAGATTTAGTATAGTTTACACATTTATCAATTCTTTCAATTCTTTATTTATTCAATTCTTTATTGTTGTTGAATTGTAAACATGTAATCTATTATTTATTCAATTCTTTATTGTTGTTGAATTGTAAACATGTAATCAATTCTTTCGTTTTCCAAAGAAAAATGCAATAAGAAGATTATCGAATTTTTCTTCAACCTTTGAATTTGTTTATATGAGCTGGGCATTTGGTTAGCATAAAAGGTGTGTAGGAATGTTAATGATATGAGATGCATAATATATGTTGAGATTCAAGTATGTTTTCAGTGCAACTTTTTCGACTGAGATTCAAGTATGTTTATATAATTGCAGAGCCTGGCGTCGGATTTTCTGAAGGATTATATATTTCTTTATGTGGGACGAGTAGGTTCAAGTACTGATTTTATTCTCCAAAAGGTTGATTTAATATATGAGCTGGGCATTTGGTTAGCATAAAAGGTGTGTAGGAATGTTAATGATATGAGATGCATAATATATGTTGAGATTCAAGTATGTTTTTCAGTGCAACTTTTCCGACTGAGATTCAAGTATGTTTATATAATTGCAGAGCCTGGCGTCGGATTTTCTGAAGGATTATATATTTCTTTATGTGGGACGAGTAGGTTCAAGTACTGATTTTATTCTCCAAAAGGTTGATTTAATATATGAGCTGGGCATTTGGTTAGCATAAAAGGTGTGTAGGAATGTTAATGATATGAGATGCATAATATATGTTGAGATTCAAGTATGTTTTTCAGTGCAACTTTTCCGACTGAGATTCAAGTATGTTTATATAATTGCAGAGCCTGGCGTCGGATTTTCTGAAGGATTATATATTTCTTTATGTGGGACGAGTAGGTTCAAGTACTGATTTTATTCTCCAAAAGGTTGATTTAATATTATTCGTACAAACCACTTCCTCCACAAGCACAACCAATTGTAAAAATATAATTAAACATTTAAACGTCATCCAATATAACTCATAATATATAAACATAATTTTTCAATTTGTTTACATGAAAGGTAAATAAAACAATAAAATCCTACTATCTATGCGTCATGACCACCACCAGCATCACCACCACCAGCATCCTCCGCATCACCACCACCAGCAGCCTCCTCGTCATCACCCGCAGGTCGTCTGACAAACGGAGGCAACTCCGGCCGAGGGGGGAGGTCGATACCCTGGCTAGCAGCAAAAATGCTGCACGCATCCGCCATCCATAATAGCAAGGCCTGGGACTGGCGCAACAAATGTAGTGCCTCCGCCATAAACTCCCCCGTCGGCGGAATCTGCCGAATGATGGTCCTGGGAACAGGCGGTGGGACGGGTGGTCCGGCGTGTGGCTGGGGCTGCGGCTGCTGCTGCGGCGCCGGCTGCTCCTCCTCCTCACCAACGTCCGGCACCGGCTGCCAGACGGTCCGACCACCATCAGTGGACCATCGGAGGTCGTCGCCAAATTTGGCGGCAATCCCCATGGCCATGACGGTCTGTCGACCCAAAATCCGAGGCGGCGTGTCCGTAGTCTGCCTCGCAATTAGGGCGTCCGTAAACAACCCTAAGCGCGAGGCAATGACGGTGATGTACGAGCCGCAAACAATCGGGCTATCCATCTGCAAAACAATCAAACAATAGGCATAATTATGAATCGCATAATAGATAATACTTATTTGTTAACAATTACTAGAAATATTTTTTACCTTGCCTGAATGACGCTAAAAAAATAGGCGGCCATGCAGTGAGCTAGATTCACCCGTCTAGGTGAAAGCAAGGCCCTCAAAAAAAATAAGTCAAGGAGCGACACCTGCTCCATGCTCTGGTCTCTGCCGGCAATGGTGCCGGCAATGCACCGGTGTAGATACCGGTGCAAAGGATCCCTAATGGAGGTCGCCCTAATGGCGCCCTCCCACGGCTGGTCGGAAATGGTCGGCCACCATCCGACCAAAGGAGCCGGCTCCGACTGGACCTCGTCAGAATAAAAACGAGGATCCTCCGTCTCCTCGTGGGTGTAAAACCCAAGAGTCACCGCCCACTGGGCGAGGGTGAACTCGTACCTACCGGTCCCCAGCATAAATCGAACCGCTATGTGCTCGCGGGGGTCCTGATCCTCAGAGGCAGGAGTGAACAGAAACGTACACAAAAATTGCAACGTCAGCTCCCGGTAGCCCCTCCTCGATCCAAAATCAATCATCCGCCTCCACAGCGTCTCTCCGTCCAGCCCGATGATATCCTGGGCACGTGCTATGTCTCCGACCTCCTCTAGCACGTCCCAGTCGATGGTGCGTGTCCCCTTCAGGGACGTCCAATCAGCTTCCACAGCTTTTGCCGTGGCTGTGTCTCCCTCGGAAAACGAAGATCAGGGTGTGGGTCCAGAAAGTCACCCTGACCCTCGGGCTCAGTCTCCGGACGTGTACGTTGGCGGGGCGGCATAATCTGCAAAAAAGAAAAATAATAAATTCACCAGAAAAACAAAAGGGTTACGGCCGTGAAGGTCTCTCACGGCCCGTAACCCACTGAAGTTTCAAAGGGTTACGGCCCGTAAAGGAGTGTCACGGCCCGTAACCCTTGAAAATTCAAAAGGTTACGGCCCGTGACGACCCTTCACGGCCCGTAACCCCCAAAACATTTCAATTTTCCAGTTTTTTTAAATATAATTTTAATATATTTAAACGAAAAATACACAAAAATAAAATACGAATTTGAATACGTACCGTAGTAAGGAGTCGGGTGTATGAAATGATGAAAATACGGAGGTCGTGACGGAGTATATCGTATGTGTGTTTTGGGGGCGTAAATGAACAAATGGGCCGTGAGGTCCTATATATTATCGGGCCTCACGGTCGTGAAGGGTCTCACGGCCCGTTACGTTTTTCTTAAACGGCCCGTGAGCGTGGTCACGGCCCGTGAATCTTTGTAGTTTTTAAAAACAGACCGTTTACACTACACGGCCGTATGGGGACATTGTCACGGCCCGTAAAGCCCCTCACGGGCCGTTTAAAACTTTTTAAGTCTATAAATTCAGCCGCTTGACACAAACAATTCACACAAATTTACTCAATACCCAAAATTGAGTGCTACAAGTGATCAAAATCCGTGGACGGATGAAGAGGAGGTGACTTTAGTAAGATCTTGTATCGAAAATTCAGGTACTATCCCGCCAAATTCAATATTTGGAACCGGGTTTCAACTCGTTTTCATCAAATTCTCGAACGTGAAGAATATCGCACCACTCGTGAACTTAGCAACAAGTGGTCTGACTTGAGAAGGAAGGTCACGACATTTCACCAGCTCTACAAAGACGTTTACAACAATCGAAATATGTTATGGAATGATACAGATATTATGACAAGAACTCAAGAAAGATATCGGGAGAAATTTGGAATTTCCTTTAACCATTTTGCGGCTTGGATCTTTTATAAAGATCAAGAAGATTAAAAATTATGTGTTTTATTTTTGTGTGATAATAACGGTTTATCGTTTTAAAAAAGTGTACTAATAAACGTTTATGTTTTAATAAAATATTTCATTACTGTTCTACATTACACGTCCAGAATACAGTTCGTCTGCCATAAATCTTCGGAATCTAAAGCAAGCATCCTGTAAGCTAACCTCTTGCCACTCTAAAGATCTATTTTGAACCAACCTACGCAATAACATACAAATTACAACTCCCGAATCTCGACCAATATGACCGGCGTTAGGGGGCCAAACGGTTTCACCCGATACCACCAGTTCTTCGATTTCTTCTTGCCGGAGTGCTGCCAATATTGTATACGTGACAGAAAATGTAAAAAGTACGATTCGAATTGTACGAAAATCGTTCGCGCATTACGATGAATGCACCATGAATCATCACACGTATTTGGTCGGCATTCGTATGGAGAATATATACGAACTTGTAGTGAGTCCATAGAAATCTTAAAAAGATACCAATTTTCTTCGTCATCAGTCATTGGTACGTAAACCTACAAAACAATTTAATTCACGGTTATAAATTTATGATTTTTATTGTAAAACATGAAAACAGTATTACCGTATCAACTTCCCATAATGCGGGATATAGACAGTCACTCCCGTCTCCATATTCGTTACCATTAACGGACCCCGAGTATATTAAGTTAAACCACTCAAATGGGAGAATCGTCCAACGATCACTACCCGGCAACTCTTCGGTTCTACGTATTTCTTCGTATCTCCATATTGTGAGTCTATTTGTCCACGCACGAACATGCTATAAAACAACAACTTTTTAATTGTTAGAATTTAAAATAAAATAAAATATATAAAAAAACTTTAAATCATACCTCTGTACCTAAAGACACGTTTCCGAGTAATTCACGCCAAAATTGTAACGGAATATCGGAATGACCCATGTAATACACTCTACATGTTCGGGAGTCATCGTTACGTATAAAGTGAATAATATTCTGAGACCAGTTCCTCCCGTTCTGTCAATTATGGTTATCTATTGGATCAGGATACTTTCCACAATATCTCGTGAGTTTGAAGATGACTCATTTTGACGTCTTCTCCTACCTCCACGAGAAGACATTTTAACTGTTTCGTTTCTCACTAACCATATAAACAAGTCATATATATAACGGTTTTATATAGAATCTTAAATCGAATCAAGGAATAATACGTCACGTCACATAATTATAAATTTAAAAGCGTACGCAAATCGAGGAAAGTAAATTCTCAGAAGGACAATTACGGGCCGTGAGAGAACTCACGGGCCGTTATGTGAGATGTTCACGGTCCGTGGGGATGGGATTTTACGGGCCGTTATATGTTACACGGCCCGTGAGTAGATGTTGGTGTGAAAATTAAATGTTGAAACACATACGGCCCGTGAGGCCCTTCATGGGCCGTGACAAAAGTCAAAGGGCGTATGTTTAACACCTGACAGAGTGTTTAATTAGCTGGGGCCGTTATATAACATCCATCATCAACAGACTAAATATATTGACTTGACCTACATTGACTACAACTTTCAATCAACAATTTGATTTTCTATTTATATAGACTGACCTACATTTACTACAAATGCAATCAACAATTGATTTTCCTATGATGTGAACCGCCATTGATTTGTTTGCAGATTTTTATTTGAAGGCAATAATCCTTTCTGGACTAGTTTTGACTAAATTAAGGCTGCTTATTCACCATATGAACATTATAAATACTTATTTCAGAAGCAGCCTAACTCCTACAAACCTCCATGTCCTATATAAGAAATAAATGCTGACACAGCAAATGAAAAGAAAGATTCAAGAAATAAGTGACTAAGGTTGAGTATTGTTCATTATATAGGAAAATTTAAAAATTATGCATATAAGAGATTGCTACAAAAATATCAACAACAAATTCCTTCCTTAGTAAAATATTTCAAAACCAAAAGGTAGCAATATCGATTTCTACATGGGTTTCAAATATTAAAAACTAACCCTCACTCCCATATATACATAACCTAGAAACACATATATACACATATATACACAACAGGGTAAATGAAGATAAACACGAGAATTCGATAACTAACCTGCAAAACAGTCTAACAGATGACAAGGTAGCAGATGAGAACCTGCACAATACAACCACAAAATTAATATTGCTTTCAGATGTTTTGAAAAGAAAAAAAGAAAACAGGGTTGGTTTTGAGGAGAACAAAATAGAACACGTAATGAAATGTGTGCAAGTGTTGTGGTGACCTTAAATGCAAGTTGAATGAATGTTTAAAAATTGCTTTCATCCATCCTAACTGATTTCGATGCAGGAGATAATCTATTGATAAAATCCTTGCATTCCTTATATGCCTTTAGGATGATTTAAGGGGGTTACAAACCCAGAGGTGAATATAATAATTTTATCTTGTATATAACATATAATATATCTTAAAATATATATAGCATCTAATATATCAAAGAAATGTCTCATGTGCATGATTACATGTTAAATAGGTTTAATCTTGATTTAAATGCCAATATAAACCGACGCAATGCCATAGTATGTATGCTAATCAGAAACAAATTCAGATGTAAACACAAAGTGACAAAACTACCCATAGTCATGCAATTGCTAATCAAACCTAAATTCAAGTTGCACTCTCTTAAACCAAAGAGCCTATTGTAACCAAAAATTATTTAATTTCAACCGCTTTAAGGTTTCAATCGACTCAAATCGTTGTTAATAAGAAAATTACATCCGGCTAACTATAACACAAACAAAAGATGACATTTAAAATTGAGATGAAACATCTATTATAAGCTTGATTACACGTTAGAGACGAAACCCAAGACTAATTGCTAGTAAAAGTGAGGTCAAACACCCAATTTCTAAACCCTTAAACGAACTGACATAACACCCATAAAACCAAAACAAACAAAATGCATCCAATCAATGAGGTAGTATTATGCCACCTGACAATGTAGATGTAAATCGGCAAAATGATATGATGATTGCAATTAAACTTGAGATGTGGAGATTGCGGTGAATAGGGTAACTGCCAAATGTTAGTTGTTAGTTTGATAATATCTCTCGATATTTGACACATTTTAAGTGATTATCTTGTAAATATTTAGTCAAATAAGTTAGTTAGAATTGTGTATATTCCTTATTTAGCTCCTAGATTAGCTTCTCTCCTTATATTATATATTGTTGTATTCTAATTAATGAGATCAAGGAAACTCATTAACTTACATGGTATCAAGCCCGAACTGGAATATTGCCATGACTAATAAATATGAAGCTCTATTGACGAATAATACGGGAATTAGTACCTAGACCTAGGGATGCACCAAATATTAGATGCATGTGGCTGTTTAAACACAAGTAGAAAGCCGACGACACACTAGAACGCCACAAAGCTAGACTCGTGGTTAACGGGAAAGTCAAACGGTGGGTGTTGATTGTGATGAAACCTTTAGCTCCGTTACTAAACCAACCACCCTTCGCACAATTCTAAGTCTAGCTGTCTCAAAGGCATGGCCAATACACCAAGTAGATGTTAAAAATGCTTTTCTACATGGCCACCTCAAGGAAACAGTGTATAGTTCCAGCCTCCCGGGTTCACTTCTACCACACGTCCCAAGCACGTATGTAAGCTTAACAAATCACTACATGGCTTAAAACAAGCCCCTCGTGCATGGTATCAACGCTTTGTAAGTTTTATCTCAACGTGGATTCAAGAGTAGCGTGTGCGACACTTCTTTATTTGTTTATCACATGGTAATCAAATGGCCTATCTGCTTCTGTATGTCGATGACGTAATACTCACAACATCAAATGATTCAATTCTCCGCCACTCATTAGGACTTTGTCGGCTGAATTCAGTATGACAGATCTTGGTTCATTGCACCATTTTCTTGGAATCAAAGTTCAAAAACAACATAATGGCCTACTTCTATCATAGTCCACTTATGCAGCTGACATCCTAGCTCGCGCCAACATGTCCGGCTTCAAACCCATGAGTACCCCAGTTGAAGTTGGCTCAAAACTTAGTACGACTCAAGGGACCCTTTTTTAGACAGCTCGCTCTATCGTAGCCTGGTCGGCGCTCTACAATACCTACTATAACCCGGTCTGACATTTCATATGTTGTCCAGCAGGTGTGTCTCTTCATGCATGATCCCGAGAACCACACTACCATTTACTGAAGCGGATCCTTCGATACATCAAAGGCACACAAACTCACGGACTGTTTATTTCACCTTCCTTGTCTAACACCTTGACCGCGTACTCTGATGCCAATTGGGGAGGGTGCCCGGACTCTCGACGCTCAACTTCCAGCTATTGTGTATTTATGGGTAACAATCTTATTTTCGGGTCATCTAAGCGACAAGCCATAATCTCAAGATCCAGCGCTGAAAAGCCTATTAGAACTACATGTACCAGTAGCAGGCTTTGATCATTTTGCTACAACATCTCCGCGGTCATCTGTGGAAATCCTACAACACCAAAGAACAAAGCATATTGAACTGGATATTCATTTTGTTCGAGACCAAGTCCGTCTTGACGAAGTTAAAGTCCTTCATATACCAGCAGGTTATCAATACGTAGATATCTTCACAAAAGGGTTACTAAAGCATTTGTTTCAACGTTTTCGAGCCAGTTTATGCCTCCGAACATCTATGCCTCAAACCGCGGGAGACTGTTAGTTCAATAATATCTCTCGATATTATTAACACAATTTTAAGAGATTATCTTGTAAATATTTAGTCAAATAAGTTAGTTAGAATTGATTGTATATTCCTTATTTAGCTCCTAGATTAGCTCCTCTCCGTGTATTATATATGTTTATATTCTAACTAATGAGATCAGAGGAACTCATTAACTCACACCAAAATCGTTCCCAAACCAAAATTGCACTCAGTCAATGCTTCGAACAAAGATCGAAGTTTCAAAGAAGTTCAAGTCGATAATGAATTATCCATTTCGAATAGAAACTCCAGTCGATAAAGTTGAAGTTCTAGTCGCTTGATGATGAAGCAGCCATGGGGATGGATAAGCTTTGATGAAGATGAAGAAGGATTTATGGATTTTTTGGTATGTCTGAGTTATAAATGTGAAAGAGAGAGAGATCGTGATATTTGTACACCCTAGCTCAAACGGTTGAGAAAGTGACTGGAAAGTTGGGAAGAAAAACCATGGCAACATGTAGAGGAACCATCGGTAACCTCTGTTATTCGCTGGCCATCTACTAACCGCCAGTAACCACTCCGTAACAGCCTTAACTGCCTAATTTAAATGGCTAGGATTTAATCTCGGATCTTTAACGGCTGAGATCAATCTATCAACGGTAGACTCACCGCTGGTAATATAATATATAATTATATTAAGTATTCAAATAAATAATACTTATTTATAAATTTAATAATAGTAATAATAATAATATAATAATAAAGTATTTAGTAATTATAGTTAAGTATTTAAATATTTATAATAATAACTATTATTATTATTATTATATAGTTAAATATTCAATGAAATAATATTTATTAATAAATATAAATGTTAATATAAAGTATTATAAATAATATAATATATTTAGTAGTGACTCAAAAATCTAATATTATTAAATAATATATTAATAACATGTATTAATTAGTATATTAAATAGAAAAAAGTTTATTAAATAAGACGCAAATAAAAATAATTGCATAGAATATTTATACCTAATGCCTAAAAAGTTGTATTAGTGTATTAATATTTTTATAAATTACACTTGTATCTTAAATTATGCTTTATATAATAGTATAGATAATTAAAATAACTAAAAAATATATAATATAATTAAATAAAAAATAGGGTATATAATCAGGTAAACGGACATGATCAATCGTGTAATTGGGGTGGGTAACAGGTATATCATATAATCCCATACCTATCCCCAACTCTCAAAAATAATTAAAAATTAATCTCATACCTGCTTACCTAACCTCATATCCGTTCCAGATGTCTCTGGGTTTCAGGTATTTTTATCGGGTCCGGGTTTGACTGTTATCTCTAGTTATAGACAAATTTATAATATGTTTTTATAAATTGCATATTTGAACTATTGACGTTTGAATAGAGCGGATGATGACCAAAATCTTAAACATGTAACGCAAATTAAATTAAGATATTAAAAAAAGTTAGTTTAGATTAAGTTGGGCTGCGTAAGGGTGAAGGTTTTGATGGCGTTGGAAGAAAGGCATCATAACCAACTAACAACCCCATCATGAATCAACCAAAAAACATACCGTTAATACAAACAAACCTTTTCACTAATTTTTGGTTTTCGTAACACACAAATATGCTGTTCGTTACAAGTCAGAATACCTTCCACACAATCCCATCATCCTTAACAACTTAAAAGTAACGTGTTTCTCATACACAATTAAAAATAAGTTTTTAAAATCATAATGGTTTTTTAATTTTAGTTTTAGTATAACTCTGTTTTGAGTTTCAAAAAATATCAGAAAATGCAACCATAATCTGCAACAATGAATAACCATCACATAAATGACAATATAACATTTCTGTATAACTAATGTTTTAAAAACTGAATCACACCTAGTGCTTCTCGATAAAGAGTGTAGATAATCACAGATGCTTTTTATTGGCTCTCTCTACATTCTTTTGGGTTAGGATCATTAGCATATATATAACAAGAGTTGTAAACGATTTGAGTCCGAACTCATTTGAGCTTGAGAATGGCTCTTTTAATTTAGGAGAGTTCGAGCTTAAATCATTTAATTATGTCTATAGCTTGATCTCGACTAATGAGTAATTTTCAAGCTCTCAAGTTTGACTGAGCTCGCTCATTTATTTATTTATTTTGATTTTATATACGCGTATATACACTCTTTACTTTATATGTATCATAATTTTTTAAGATAACATTATGTATATTTTAACATAATATATCTTATATAATTATTATTATTCATTATTATAAATAAATAACTTTTACAGTACAAGTATATATTTATCTCAGTTTATCATACAAGTAATATAAATAAAATTACAAAATGAAATCAAATTCAGGTTCAGGCTCAGAAATTAAGCACTATTTAAGCTGAATTTTAACAAACTGATCCTGTTGTGAAAACACCAATCGATTCACAAGAATGAAAGAATATAATTGAAGAACAACAATGAATCAATCAATTAACAAAGAAAGTAAATCTCAGTTGATTCAAGTCCATTTCAATCGATTACCACTAATCAACTATTTATACCTCACCGATTAACTACTTCTTAACTAACAATTAAGAAATATACACAATCAGTCCCTTATCTACACTAAGACATACAACTGAATAGACAACTATAAGAAGTTGTCATTATTAACCCCCCAACTTAAACCAAGACTTTATTCTCAACAATCTCCACCTAAGTCTTGATTTAAGTTCAACCAATCTTCAAATAATCCACACAAAAACCAAACTTTGCTCCCGGTAAAGACTTTGTCAACATATCTGCTGGATTAGAATCAGTATCAATCCAATTAACCTCCACCTCCTTAGAACAAATCACATCTCTGATAAAATACAACTTAACATTGATGTGCATGGTTCTCTCGTGAAACACACTATTTTTAGCTAATTGAACTGCTCCAGCATTATCACACCAAACCTTAGCAGCTTCAATCTCCACTCCTAAATCTTTGACAAAGCCTTTAAGCCAAATGGCTTCCTTTATCCCTTCTGTCAATGATATAAACTCTGCCTCGGTTGTAGACAGAGCAACAACATGCTGCAATTGTGATTTCCAGCTCACCACATTTCCTAGAACCATGAAACAATATCCTGTAATGGATCTACCTGAATCAGGATCCTTTGCATAGTCTGAATCAACAAAACCAGTAAGCACCTTGCTTACTTCAGCATCATTCTGACAGAATATTAAACCATCATTTTGAGTACCTTTCAAATACCTCAAAATCCACTTTACTGCATTCCAATGCTTTTCCCAGGAGATGCCAAATACCTGCTCACCATACTAACTGCATGAGCTAAATCTGGCCTAGTACAGACCATCAAGTACATCAGGCTACCAACCACATTAGCATAAGGCACCTGCTCCATGTACCTCAGTTCATCATCACTCCTAGGACTATCTCCCTTAGACAATTTGAATGAGAAGCTAATGGAGCAACAACCGGCTTAGCATCTACCATGCCATAATTCCTCAGAATCTTCTGAATATAACTACCCTGAGACAACTTTAACCATCTGTTCTTCCTGTCTCTAGTAATCTCCATACCCAAAATCTTCCGAGCTTTTCCTAACTCCTTCATATCAAATTCAAACATTAACAACTTCTTTGTCTTATTAATCTCAGCCTTGTCTTTACAAGCTATCAACATATCATCAACATATAACAACAGGAAGACAAAAGAACCTTTGTTATATTCTCTATGATAGACACAACTATCATACAAGCTCCTGTTAAACCCGATGCTTAACATATGATCATCAAATCTCTTGTACCACTGTCTTGGTGATTGCTTTAAACCATAAAGAGACCTCTTCAACAAGCAAACCTTGTCCTCATGACCAGCTACCTCATACCCTTTAGGCTGTGCCATATAAATCTGCTCCTCCAAATTACCATGCAGAAAAGCTGTCTTCACATCCATTTGCTCTAACTCCAGATCAAAAGATGCTACTAATGACAACAGCACTCTTATAGAAGTATGCTTCACCACTGGTGAAAAAATCTCATTATAATCAACTCCAGCCTTCTGGGTAAATCCCTTAGCAACCAACCTTGCTTTATACCTAGGACCTTCACCCCCTGGAATACCTTCTTTCAACTTATACAACCACTTACATGATACAAGCTTCTGATCCTTAGGTTTATCAGTCAACACCCAAGTTCCATTGGTATGCAATGAATTCATCTCATCATCCATTGCCTTCTTCCAATTCTCAGATTGTTTTGATATCACAGCCTCCTCATAGGTCAATGGCTCAAAAATACACTCTTCTTCCGCAGCCATAAAAGCCACTGCTGAAATGTTATCATCCTGTCTAAACCTCACAGGTGGAATGATGTTCCTCCTTGGCCTATCCCTTGCCAAACTGTAATTCATATCAGAGCTAGATGCATACCTATATTGAGATGAATGTCCATGTCCTACTTCAGCATAGCTTTCAGGAGCAGACTCCACCTCAATATGAACATCTTTCCCTGATATACCATGACTACCTTCGGAAGTTTCCCTCTGATTACCTTCGGAAGCAGCTCCAGCACTATGAGTACCTTCGGAAGAAGTACCCAAAATACCTTCGGAAGCAGCACTAGCACTATGAGTACCTTCGGAAGAAGTCTTCAAAGTACCTTCGGAAGCAACATCCTTATACATAACAACCTCCCTGAACTTAACATTTCTACTCACCATGATCCTTGATCCTAAGCCATCTAACCTCCAAAGTCTATAGCCTTTCACTCCCTCAGGGTAGCCTAGAAACACACACTTAACTGCTCTAGGCTCTAACTTACCCTGATTCACATGTGCATATGCTACAGACCCAAAAACTCTCAGCATACTATAGTCTTGCTTCTTTCCAGACCATACCTCCATTGGAGTTTTCATCATCAAAGCTGTTGAGGGTGACCTGTTGATCAGATACACTGCTGTAGAAGCAGCCTCTGCCCAAAACCTCTTAGGCAATCCTGAACACTCTAGCATACATCTCACTTTATCCAGAATGGTTCTGTTCATCCTTTCCACCAAACCATTCTGCTGGGGTGTTCCCGGCACAGTCAAGTGTCTTGCCATCCTACCTTCTTGCAAAACATGTTAAACTCATGATTGCAAAACTCAAGACCATTATCTGTCCTAAGTTTTCTTACTCTCTTTCCTGTTTGAGTTTCAACCAACTCCTTCCACTCCTTGAACTTCTCAAAAGCTTCATACTTGCCTTTCAGGACATAGATCCAAACCCTTCTTGAGAAATCATCAATGATGGACAGGAAATATCTGGCACCTCCCAAGGATTCAGTCCTTGCTGGCCCCCACAGATCAGAGTGAACATACTCCAAAATACCACCTGTGGTATGAGTACTACTTGAGAATTTGACCCGCTTGTGCTTACCCAGCACACAGCTCTCACAGAAACCAAAATCAGTATTCTTGAGGCTTCCAAGAACCTCCTGCTTATTCAGCTCAACCAGTCCTTGACTACTTATATGACCCATCCTCCTATGCCATATCACAGCACTATTATCAACATCTTCTCCAGTCACCAAAGATGCTGACCCATTTATCAAGACTTCACCGTCTAGAATGTATGTATTATTGTCTGTCCTATTCCCATACAACATCACCATTGAGCCCTTCACTACCTTAGCCTTGCCATTACTAAGGCTAACCACATAACCTGCCTTCTCAAAAGTACCCAAAGAAAGCAAACTCCTCTTCAGATTAGGGACATACCTTACATTGTGTAAGTCAATCTCCATGCCACTCCTCACTCGGAATGTCACTGTACCTTGACCTGCTATCTCACAAGGCCTATCATCACCCAACTTGACTTTACCAAGTTTAACAACCTTCAATTCCTTGAAGAATTCCCTAACAGGAGTCATGTGAAAAGAACACCCGAGTCCATAACCCACTTACCTTTAGACTCTTGCTCTTTAGCTTCTTGACTTGTAACATTGAGAACATCAGTACTGTCATACCCATCAAGCCCATCTTCCTGTGCATTGTGACTGCATTGATCAGAATGACCTTTGCTGCCACTAAACTCACCCCTTCTTTTCTTGAACTCAGGGCAGTCCTTTTTAATATGTTTATCAGATCCACATACAAAACACTTCCTTCGGTACTTGGACTTAGACCTGGAATGACTCTTGCCTTTAAAATTCCGTTGTTCTGACCTGCCTCTCACAAACAGACCTTCTCCACCTTCTTCTTTGGCTTCAAACTTCTTCTTTAACTCCTTAGAGTTAAGAGATGCAGTCACTTCCTCCATCGTCAATGTCTCCCTGCCATAGAGCAATGTATCTACGAAATGCTCATAAGAGCTTGGCAAAGATGACAACAGAATGATTGCCTGATCCTCATCATCAATCTTGATGTCAATATTCTCAAGATCCATGATAATTTTGTTGAAATTATCAACATGATCTTCAATTGATTTCCCTGCGTCCATTTTGAAGGTGTATAGCCTCTGCTTCAAGAACAACCGATTGGCCAATGACTTGGTCATATACAACGACTCAAGTTTTGCCCAAATCCCGGCAGCCGTATTCTCTTTCTGGACTTCCCTCAGAACTCTGTCTCCGAGACTGAGTATGATCTCGCTATGGGCTCTTTCCATGATTTCCCTCCTCCTTTCTTGAGTTAAACCCGCAGGCAGTTTATCCTCCCCCTTGAGTGCATCAACTACTCCATTGTGCACCAAGATTGCCCGCATCTTCACTCGCCAGAGACTGAAATCATTCTTCCCATTAAACTTCTCGATTTCGAACTTCGTCGACACCATCTTGATCTTCAATTGCACCTTCAATCACTTACCCGAATCGATTGCTTCGTTGGAGCCCTTTAACCGTGGCTCTGATACCAATTTTTGTGAAAAACACCAATCGATTCACAAGAATGAAAGAATATAATTGAAGAACAACAATGAATCAATCAATTAACAAAGAAAGTAAATCTCAGTTGATTCAAGTCCATTTCAATCGATTACCACTAATCAACTATTTATACCTCACCGATTAACTACTTCTTAACTAACAATTAAGAAATATACACAATCAGTCCCTTATCTACACTAAGACATACAACTGAATAGACAACTATAAGAAGTTGTCATTATTAACCCCCAACTTAAACCAAGACTTTATTCTCAACAGATCCAAAATAGTTTACGAACGTTCGACTTATTTACACCATGACGTAACAAAATCGCTACATCGATATCTAAGGATTCTTATCTAACCGATCAAAGTAGCCGGAAATGGCCGATGTTAAAAACATTGGTTATAACACTAGAATTTGTCGGGACCAGCTACAACATTATTTCATTTTAAAATATTCCGTCGTACACGTCTTTATTTCTTCTCCTCGTAATTTGTCCGTATACAATATTATTACTTGACAGACCAAATGTTCAAGAAATAAAATTCCCCAAAGTTTCCTTGTTCCACATTCAAAGTCCAAATGTACATCATCTCCCAATCTTCCATACATACATATATTTATATTTATATATAATATATATGCTTACAAATACATGCATAAACACACATATTGTATATATGATATATCTATATATGTATGGGTGTCATCATATCAGCATGAGCCATTTCCAAATAAGATTGACATCTTAGTTAGCCCTCACTCTTTCCATGACCAAATCTTTATCTCTTGACATCATTAAACATATACACACGCTTATATACATCCATCCATCCATCCATCCATCATCCATCATCCATCCATCCATCCATCCATCCATCCATCCATCCATCCATCCATCCATCCATCCATCCATCCTATATGTATATATATGACCCTAATAGTTTCATCTCTTGAATCAAACTCACACGAACAACTTAACAATGGCTCTGATCACTTGGTTCAAACCCATGAGCCCACTTCCACTTGCCACTTTCTTCATCCTAATTATTAACCATGTCTACATCGGATACTCATTGCCATCGAACCCTTTGATCCCGGTCGAACCCATGGTTACGACCACCAAATACGAAAGCTTCAAGAACTCAAGTCATCGATCTCTCAATCGAATCCGGTAAGTGTTCACAATCCTTATTTTCTTAATTAATGTTGCAAATAAGAAAATGTTGAGAAGAGTGGAATTATAATTTTATTATCATCAACTGTAATGCAGGTGTGGAGTGCGCGCTTGTATGGTGTGAGTTCATACGGGGCGGACCCGACTGGAAGAACGGATAGCACGGACGCGATTCTAAACGCGATAGCAGACGCGGTGTCGGAGGAGCGGCATGGGGTGATGATGGAGGGGATCACCAACCACGGTGGCGTGCAAATAAGTCTTGAAGGTGGGATTTACATGATTAGCCGGCCGGTGAAGTTTCCTATAGCCGGAGTTGGAAATATCGTGGTAAGTAGGTTTTAGTGTTGAATATTGATAGATGATGATAATAATATTCCACAGGACTAAAAATTGGAAAATAATTTTTAGTTTCTACGATTAAGTTGACTATCAGAACCACCTAAATTGGCTAATAAAACTCGATAATACTTTTATATTTATGATGAAGAATTAGTATTACACGAATACGCACATTAGGAGCATTAGTTTACCCTACCGGTTAATAGTTAGAAAGAGACCTGGGTTCATACCTTTCCGTACATAATTATCTTAGATGATGTTAAAATATATTTAATAGGTACATAATGTTTTAAAATGCTGATAATTAAATAAAACGATAAACACATTAGAAGAATTTCAATACTTTTGACCAAATCTTTCAATAACTTATGAAATTAAAGGTTTAAATACAAAATATATTTTTATTACAAAGTGTGATAAAACACAGCGAGTTAAAAAAATCAAAAAAAAAATATATCTCACAATCTAAATCGAATTTCAAAAAAGTAATTTCGAGCTTTTGTTCCCCTAGCCGTCCTCACTAAAAAAAAATAAATAAATAACAAAAAAATTAAAAAAAATTAACGTTTTTTGTCATTTATAAAAGATACAATGAATTTTTTTATTTTTTTATTTTTTTCTGAAAGAGGACGACGAGGGAACAGAGACTTTGAACTATTTTTTTAACTTTGATTTAGATTATGAGATATAATTTTTTATGACTTTTTAGTCTCATTGTGTATTCACACACTTTTAGCAAAAATACATTTTGTAACAAAAATACAATTTGTATAGTAACCTCACTCATAACTTATTATCTTCATTTGTGCTTTTATTATTACTTCATGTACCGATATGGCAATTCGCGACCACTAAAAGGAAATAAATATGTCGTTAAAGACCTTTTGCGACCCATTATGGCAGTCGTAAACGAGCTCTTGGTTAATTAATTTGTCACCAATTTTTGCGACTCAAATCATGTTAACGATCACAAACATGTTTGTCACCAACCAGTGACGATCATTATTTCAGTCACAACTATAATCATTAGTTGTACATTATTTTGTTTATCAATTTGTTCATCTATACTGATCGTATCAAATAAATTAATCTGATCATGTTAAACCTATGATTATTATTGATAGATATCAGGGGAACACTAAGAGCATCAGAAAACTTCACAAATGATAGTTACCTCATAGATCTATCACCACCACCACCATCATCATCATCTTCAAACAATGAATACAATTACGAATACATAACACTCAGAGACATAATGCTCGATTGCAATTATCATGGAGGAGGTATTAGAGCCATCAATGCTCTAAGAACAAGCATTGATAACTGTTACATCACCCATTTCACCACCACAGGCATCATGGTTCAAGGTGGTCACGAGACCTACATCCGCAACTCCTTCTTAGGCCAACACATCACCGTCGGAGGCGATCCCCACGAACGGAACTTCTCCGGGACCGCCATCCATTTGGCCGGAAACGACAACGCCGTCACCGACGTCGTCATCTTCTCGGCCGCCACCGGGATCATGGTCTCGGGCCAGGCCAATGTGATCACTGGGGTGCATTGTTACAACAAGGCCACCGGGTTCGGGGGGACCGGGGTGTACTTGAAGCTACCGGGTCTTACGCAGACGAGAATAGTCAACTCTTACTTTGACTACACGGGCATCGTCGCGGAAGACCCGTGCAGCTTCATGTCTCGGGGTGTTTTTTCCTCGGGGACGCTTTTGTCACGTTGAAGTCGGTTCGGGGTGTCGTGAACGGGGTCGACATTGTGGGTAATATGTTTTCGGGGTCGGGTAAAGGGGTCGATATCGTTCAACTCGACCAGAGGAATGGTGCGTTTAACAATATTGATCAGGTTGTTGTTAATAATAACAACGTGAATGGGATGAACTTGAAGGCAACTGTCGCTACAGGTGCCATGCAAGGAAATGGCACCTCATGGACAGTTGATTTTAACCAAATACTTTTATTTCCGAGACATATAAAGTTTGTGCAGTATACATTGATGACTAGTGATAGTAACTCATTTCCGAAGTATGTTCTTCGCAATATCTCGAACAACAAGGTGTTTATCGAGTCGGATATCGCGGTTGCGGGTAGTGTTTCGGTAACAGTTGATCAAGGATTATCGAAACGAAGTTTGAAGTTTTAGGGCCTTTAAATTGAAATTTATTCTTTGATTTTAGTTTAGAAATTAAAGATTGGTTCAAAGATATACGATGGAGATTTGTAAAAGTTGTTCAATTGTATATTCTTGGGTTTCTGTTGTTTTTTTTTTTTTTAACGGTGGCTTTCTTAAGAGTGACTCAATGTCACATCGCCCATGAGGTTTCTCCTGGGCGACCCTAGCCAAGATCTGCTCCAGACTATGTTGTCTAAACCGGGTCCACGCTGGATTGTCAGACTTGGTTTCGGCGTTCCTCCGGAAACCGTACTGCCTCCACAAGGGTTGCCCCTCTGGAGTAACAGCCGGATGAAAACCGGGGTCGAGCTCTGAGAATCGGCGTCTGCACCAGTGACTCAAAGGCTAATTTCGTCATTGCTCTAAAATGTCCCCCAAGCCGGCGGAAAGCTTCGAACCCCTGACCTCACTTTGGGAGGGGGCTCTTACCAACCAACCAAGTCATGAGGGATGGGTTTCTGTTGTTTGTCAAAAGGTTGGATTTTTCAGATTATATATGTTGAACTTTAAAGTAAAATAACAGTTTAAAACGTTGAATTTATGTTTAATATTATAAAACTCTTTCATTTCAACTTTTACATGATTATATACATATAGTTGTCAACTTTTTAAAGTTACTTTGGACTTCGTAGGGGGTATTTTTTTGTTAAAATTCTAGAATATATGAAGTGTATTTGTTAAATAAAATTATTAAGTTAGAAAAAGAATTTTTTTTTCTTTCGTTTAAACATAAATTTATGTGATATTCTTGACAAGAAACATTAGATGGGCCTGGGGCACCTGAAAATAAGAAATTGACGAAGTAGATAAATTTAGGAACATTGGACCGTCCCATCGATTTTTCCGTAAATTTGTGTATATTAGTTTTCCTTCATAAAGATTCATTTTCTTAAGTGTTGTTTGTGTTATCTCTTAACCATTTAGTATTGATTTTACCTTTTAACCATTAAGAGATTGTGAATCATTAAAAGATAATTTTTTAATAATTATTAAAATGCTATCAAACAACTCTTTAGTGTTTAAAAAGTGTCACTGATAAATTTGTTTTTCTAAGTTATTCATCTTTTATTAGGTATGTGAACTCGGTGAACTTTTTTCAAAACTGTTGAAATGTTTAAAATTAAGTGACTTAAATCAAACATGTACGAATTGTAAGAAATTGTTTTTTTATTTAATTTGACGTAAATTAATAGTTACAAAACTTGACTGTTATTTAAGAATTTTTTTGGTTAGTACCTCTAAATGGACTAATCACCCAATCACCTAGTTTTAGAAATTTTAACATTTGTAAATTTATTTCAACCATCACGTAAGCCCATACGGAGGATAGGCTGGTTCGCTTAAAGAGAATCTTTTCTATGATCAGATACGAATCATGTCATACATGAGCAGGCTCCGTAAGATCTAGTTCACTTAACTTCAGATTATTTAATAGTATAGTATAAAATGCATTCATTTCTTCTGCATTAACGCAATCTATGATACTATCGGAGTGAAAAAAGGGTCTAAAGAAGAACAGAGACTGGGCTGTATTAGTAACAAGTAAATCCTTTGTGTGTTTATAAAAGGTCTCTAAAAATTTTGGGGATAAACACCAATCCTAAGGTCTGAGACGACCCAAAAAGCAATTGATCAGATCACGATCTATTTTATAAGCCTACTTGGGTATTGAGTATTGATTTGTAAGAACTGAATTTTTTGCACTCGATAGTTTCAACTGCAGAAAAAAGAATCCAGTAAAATTTTGATTTTACTTACATAAAAGCATCCATATATCGTATATGCGGGTGTCTAGATAACATATATTTTATATGGATTCAGTTAGTTCTTTTTATTCTTGCTCGAGCCGGATGATGAAAAATTATCATGTCCGGTTCCTCCGGGGGATGGATCTAGAAGAATTCACCTATCCCAATAACAAAAAAACCTGACTTGAATGATCCTGTATTAAGAGCTAAATTGGCTAAAGGTATGGGTCATAATTATTACGGGGAGCCCGCATGGCCCAACGATCTTTTATATATTTTTACGGTAGTAATTCTAGGTACTATTGCATGTAACGTAGGCTTAGCGGTTCTAGAACCATCAATGATTGGTGAACCGGCAGATCCGTTTGCAACTCCTTTGGAAATATTACCCGAATGGTATTTCTTTCCCGTATTTCAAATACTTCGTACAGTACCCAATAAATTATTGGGTGTTCTGTTAATGGTATCAGTACCCGCGGGATTATTAACAGTACCCTTTTTAGAGAATGTTAATAAATTCCGAAATCCATTTCGTCGTCCAGTAGCGACAACCGTATTTTTGATTGGTACCGCAGTGGCCCTTTGGTTGGGTATTGGTGCAACATTACCTATTGATAAATCCCTAACTTTAGGTCTTTTTTAAATTGATTCAATTGTGAAATAAAATATCACGACGTATGTATCTAGGGAACAGTCGCTTCAAGGTGAATTCTCCCTAGATACATCTATTCAATTAAATTATGAATCTATGCTTCAATTAAATTATGAATCTATGCTTTGTCCTAAAGATTCAAAACCTATTTTCGGCCCTTTTATAAAAAAAGATGAAAAAATCCAATGGATTTAAAACCTATTTTTCGGTAAATCAATTACAAAACTTTTTTCTAGAATCCCTAAAATTTGTTTGACATCTTTTATGCGAAAATGTTCCATTTTCATAAGATCTTCTTGACTGTTATTCAAAAGGTCCAATAATGTATATATGTTGGACCTTTTGAGGCAATTATAGATTCTGGGAGGCAATTCTGATTGGTCAATAAAAATCGATTTCAACGCCATTTTTTTAATTTTTTGTTAGTTTATTTTTTGAAAACCGGACGGACCGGCCGGTCCGACCGGTTCGACCGGGAACCGGACTCCAATGCGGTCCGGTTCAGTGCTTGAAACCGGTTTAATAGTGAACCAGTGGTCAGACCGGTTGAACCGGTCGAACCGGTGGTCGGACCGGTAACCGGACCGGTTGAACCGGTCGAACCGGCGGTCGGACCGGTAACCGGACCGGTTGAACCGTTTTTTTATAAATTTTTTATTTTTTTGTAATTTTTACATAAATACGATCCGGTTCTTATATACGGTCCGACCGGTTGAACCGGTCCGACCAGTGAACCGGTAAGACGTCCGGTTCACTGTCCGGTCCGGTTTTAAAAACATTGAGTACCTCTAAATGGACTAATCACCCAATCACCTAGTTTTAGAAATTTTAACATTTGTAAATTTATTTCACAAGACTGAAGCATGTAATGAAAGTTTAGTGAATATAGAGTAACAAAAACATTTTAACTAACTTAAATTAAATACTTGAGAAATGTGGTTATTTAAATACTTGAGAAATGTGGTTATTTAAATTCTTGAGAAATGTGGTTGTTATTGTGTGAAGTTACACATTACTTTATAATTAAATAACATGGGAAATGAATAGAAAATTTCTACCTATTTGAAAAACTACCATAATAGTTATTATTTTTTAAGGTAAATTAAATTTTAATAATTCAAACTATTACTTATTGATAGGGGTGTTCAAATTCGGATATCTGAAAATTCGGATAGTGAATTTCACTATCCGAATCCGAATCTGAAATTTTGGATATCCGAAATTTCGGATTCGGATTCGGATTCGGATATCTGTTCGGATATCCGAATTCAAAGAAAATTTGTATTATTTAATAAATTTTATAAAAATGTAATAATTTTTATTGAAGTTTTTATCGGATATCCAAAGTTTTTTATTAAAATGTCCTAAATATCTAAAAATATCCGAAATATTTAATTAAAATTTATTATTTTTAATTTTTTATAAAACTATTTTGGATATTTCGGATATTTCGGATATCCGAAATATCCGAAAATTCTGAAAATCATTATCCGAATCCGAATCCGAAATTTTGGATATCCGAATTTTGGATTTTCGGATATTTCGGATTCGGTTTCGGATTCAGATATTTTTAAACACCCCTACTTATTGATCGATAATAATCAATACTATTGATTTGGCCGGTAATAATCCAACTTTTATTTTTATTACCAACAACAGTCCTACTTGTATAATTATCATACATTCACATTCGATTTGTACTTATTTTAAACTCGATTTAACTTGTGTGTTTTTTCATTTCGTTCATACTCATTATTGTGAACGAAATCAAGCATAAATTTTTAATAATTATGTTACTGGGATTGTTGTTGGTAATAAAATAAAAGTTGAGATTGTTACCGGTCAAATTAACAGTATGAATTATTATCGGCCAATTAATAATAATTTACATTATTAAAATCCAATTTACCTTCTTTCAAATCAACCACACAACTACATATATAATTTTGGTTATGTAAAGGGATTGCATAGTGACTAGGAGCAAAATGATCCCATCAATTTATTTATTTATTTTTATTTTCACTCTCATATTAAATCCTTTTTTTTGTCAGTGTTATTTTCTCAAAATTACGTTTTTTGTAAAAAATTGTTCGTTAACCATTTTTGAAAAAAAAATGGAATGTACGGTTATTTTAGTTTTTTTTCTATGTTTTGATACATATTATTTGAAAATAGGGTCGCATTCAAAGTCGAGAACTCTTTTTTTACATAGTAGTCTATAGCGAGTGTCATTACCTTTCTGGTAACTTGACGAACAAAATCAGCTATTTACGAACAATATTGTTGCCGGTATTGGTATTATCGAAACTGATAACAGTGTTTGCTTTTATGGTCTTCGATCGATTTAAACATGACTTTTGTCATATCGTAAATACCTTTAACCCATTTGACTTTCTAATAAATTCTTTATTTAATAATAACTTTTGTTCATCAAGTGTTTTTTTTAAACGAACTTAGAGTTTTACGTGAGAGTGATAGCCACTGTGATGTGTTTTTTATCTGCATTAAGTATTGGAATTGTGGTAGAACCTCCCGGGCAATATGCGGGGAGTAACTAAATGATGAACTCGGTTATCTTTAGTGTTCTTTTTTTGTCAATATTCGTTTTATGGTTTCCGATGAGGCGAGTCGATAAGGACTAATGTCATGTCCCGTAGCTTGGGGAAGAAATGACTAAACTTCTGCTCCGTAAAGCAAATATTATCGTAATTAAGACCAGCACAATGTGCAGGTGGATCACAACTTTTTTTTGAACGGCAAAATTTTTTATTCCAAAAGCCAAAATGTGGGCTAGCATGAAACTAAAACAACAAACATACAAAGCAACACCACCAACACCAAATATAATTCAAGAGTTCCACCCTCTATTATCAATTCCTAAGACAGGATGACTATGAGACCCATATTGATGAGCTCCTTTCATTCTAGCTTTGACCCATAAAGAGCTAAGCACCTTTACTTGAACGTTTTTAGAGGCCTAAAGCGAAAATTAAAGTGGAGGCCTTTTAAAACTTTATCTTTAAAACCTTCTTATGTTTTGAAGCACAAACACTAGTTGATTCCTAAATCAGTTTATTCAAAGCAAATCCTAATTGATTCAATGATTTTATATTCTAATATAAACTATAACAAGTAAAAAAACTAAAACAAATAAACAATTAGCAATTTGCAAATCAAATAAATAGAAGCATATACAAAGCTAAAACAAATTTAGAACAATTAGCAATTAACAAGTTGTCCCTAGAACAAAGAATTAAAGAAAAACAATTAGCAATACATGAAGCACTTTACCTTATTTAGGGAGAGAATCAATCAATCAGAGAAGCCGCTCAGCCTAGTACCTAATCGTGAGTCCGTTACTCTACTAGATGTCCGGATGAAATCAAAGTTTAAAGGCTTTTTAATTGCAACGAAATCAAAGAAGCAAATCATGATTCCACTGGATGAAATTAGAGAAGCAAACGAAGGTTAGGGGTCTTTTATTCGTTACACCAGTGAAGAAATCAAAGTTTTGCGTGGCTGGGTTCGCTTGGGGCAAGCAAAATCATAGGTGAATGATGAAATCGAAGGTTCGCGGTTGTTCATCTTAACCTTATGGCTTTGTTCGTCTCTTCGTTTCAACTTTCCCGCCCCAACCCCCAATCAGGAATTGACCAATAGCATGTGTTGAAGATCTACGACCTGTCGACCTAGGTTTCCTTCTTTCTTTCATTCATTCATTCAGTTTTTTTATTAGTTTATTCTGGGCTTAGACTGAGAATTATATAATAAAATTTATTTTTTGGTGGCCTATTAGAATGGGTGGGCCTAAAGGCCTAGCTTATTTTTTTAAACTGTTGAACCGCCCCTGTTTACTTCCTCCACAATCTGTCTTGCATTAGCTTTTTTCCGATTAAACACCACTTCATTCCTTGAACTCCATATGCACCAACACGTGATTAAGATTATAGCATTAGTTAATTTCTTCCAGCACTTATCCCCAGGTAGTGACTTATGAAGCTCCAACAAGTCTCTAATCATAAAAGCAAAAATAGGAGGGATCATGTGCCATTGAGCAATCTTTGACCAAACAAAAACTGCCACCGAACAATGTATCAGAAGGTGTTCCACTGTTTTAGCATTATCGCCACACATCACACATAAGTGAGAAACCAAAGAAATATTCCTTGCTGCAAGAGCATGAAAGGTAGGAATTCGACCCATCTCCGCTCGCCAATTAAAATTTGGATCTTGGGTGGCACCCAATTATTCCAATAAAAATTGTAGTAGGCATTGCCTCGATGCTTCTGGAAAATCATATATTTTATATCTTTTACTGAGAATGTATTATTCGTGACATGTTCCCAACCCCATTCATCATCCTTTCTTAATATTTGGACGGGAGTAAGACTTTCCGTAAGCTCCTTAAGTTCCTGCATTAATAAACCATCAACTGGGATTTGCCTCCACTTCCATTGCCATCTAATTTCGTCATTTCCGAGTGAAAAACAGTCCTGAATTCGCAGCCCCTTGCTTAGTTCATTAGCAAACAGGCCCGGATACTTTTGTTTAAGAGTGATTTCCCCCAACCATCAGTCCAACCAAAAACTAATGGAGTTTCCCCGACCAAGTTTCCCAATAATTAGATTATGTATTTGAATGTTGTGATCCAACAGATCCACATTAATCTTGAAAATGTTCTTCCAGACTCCTACACCAGTGGCTTTGGAAGGGATGGAGCTCTTTGATGCAGAGATTGCACCACCATCCTCCAAAGCTTGTTCTCTTCAGTCTTAAACCTCCACCACCATTTTAACAAACAGCCCAACGTTTGAGACCTTTAATGGTTCAATTCCTAACCCTCCGAACTCCTTAGGCGTGGTCACTCGATCCCAAGCAACCCACTTTTTTTGTTTTTTTTCCTCCTCTCCCCCATAAGAAATTCCTCCTGATTTTTTTCAAAGTTTGCAAGACCTTTTTTGGGGCTCTGTATAATGAAAAGTAATATAATGGAAGAGCACCAAGGACTGACTTTGTCAAGGTTACACGACCGGCTAGAGAGAGATTTGGCTTTCCATACGGATAGCTTTGATTTGAAGGTATCAATAACCGGATTCTAATTCTTTTCAATGTTCATATTGGCCCCAACCTGGAAACCCAAATATGAAAAGGGCAATGTCCCAACTTTACACCGAAATTGCGAAGCCCACAGTTGGGAGACATCATCTTTTACCCCAATTCCACATAACCAGCTTTTTGATAGATTAACTTTGAGGCCCGATACTAGGTAAAAACCGTGCAAAATTCTGCACAGATTAATGATATTTGAAGACACCCATTCACCTACAAAAATCACAACATTAGCATACATAAAACAGGTTAATATCGGGCCATCATATGGCAAGGAGATACCACGGTAAAGCCTAATTTTAACAACTTGTTTAATAATATTAGATAAAGCCTCCATTGCAATGATGAACAAGAAAGGGGAAAGAGGATCACCTTGTCGAAGGCCACGGGAAAATTGAAACTCACATGTTGGGCTGCCATTTACCAGTACTGAGGCACGAGAAGTAGAGAGAATGGCAGAGATCCAACAACGCCATTGATTAGGGAATCCCATTTGAGCCATTATCGAGTCAAGAAAACTCCATTTAAGAGAATCAAATGCCTTCTCAATGTCTATTTTGAATAACATACCCGATCGCTTAGTAGATTTTAACCGACCAACCAGCTCATTAAGAATCAAAGGACTGTCCAGAATGCTTCTAGATGCCAAGAAAGCTGACTGCTCCTCAGTTACCAATACCCCAATCACCTTTTTAAGCCTGTTCACCAAAACCTTTGATAGGACCTTATTAATAACCCTGAGTAGACTAATTGGCCTATAGTCACTAAGATTTAATGGGTCCTTGCATTTAGGAACCAAGGTAATGAAAGAAGAGGTGCAACCGAGATTAATTGCTCTATCTTTATGGAATTGGGAGCAAAGATAAAAAAATCCTGCTTGAAAATATCCCAGATGAAACAAAAATTAAAGCCATCGGGACTTGGCGCCTTGTTTCCATCAAACTCCCAAACCGCCATTTTTATCTCGTCAAGAGAGAATGGAGAAATAAGAATATTAGCTTCATCTTTCGAGAGTCTCCTATGATTAGGGCAGACAAGTGTAGGGCGATGATGGAGAGGTTCTAAAAATCTATCAGAAAAGTATCTGAGCACCTCCTATTTTATAACTTTAGGTTTCGAGCACCATTCACCATTAATTGCTAAACCACTTATTCTGTTTTTGAAATGTTGCTATTAATAATCCCATGGAAGAAGTGGGAATTCTCATCCCCCTAGATTGCCCACCGAATCCTAAATTTTTGCTGAAGATCCAGCAGGTACTGATGTTGCAGGTCTCTATACATCTTTTTTTTTCTCCAATCTATTTGTGGCATCGTCCTCAGAAAACAAGCCTGATTCTGCCTTATCATCTAGACTTTTTATCTGCTCTGCTAAGGAGGCCAGATGAGAGCCAGACTTAAGAGTATCATTCCTCCTCCATTTCTTGATGCCCTCTTTGATAAATTTAATCTTAGCTGTAATTTTCTTGTCGGGGGGACATCGAAAATGGAATGAGGAGGATAAGCTAACGATTAAATCACTAAATCCTTCCTTGTCTAGCCATGAATTATAGAACCGAAAAGGAACATGGCCAAAATCAATAGGCACAACATTAAGAATAAAAGGAGAATGATCAGACCACCCTTTTGGCAGTGCCACCAGAGAGGCCCCGGCCACTGATCCATGAACCTTCTACAAACTAACATCCGGTCAATATTGCTCATCTTGTCGCCATTCTCTGACATAAACGTGTACCACTGACCACCCATTGGATATTCCAATAAACCAGATCGATAAATGAAATTATTGAAATCCTCGGCGCTTGATTTACAGAATTCAGAATCCATCCTTTCCTCAGAAGACCTTACTACATTAAAGTCCCCTAGAAGGATCCACAACCCCAGGGTGGACAGACAAAGATCCAATAACTCACTCCATAAACTTCTTTTCGCAGCCAAGCCTTGGGGGCATAAATGTTCATAATATTGATTTGCAGATTATAGTTAACTAGCTTGCCATGAATGCACAAGTAGTGCTGAGAATGACTTATAGATTGAGAGGAAAAAATTGATGAATCTCATAGGCACATTAGACTACCCGACCGACCCATAGCATCAACAAAAGCACAGCCATACTTTGACCTTCCCCAAAATGTGTGAGGCCTAATTTTTGTAGAATTAGACATTTGAGTCTCTTGAACAGCTATAAAAAGTGAATACCATGAGAAGATTTAAGCTTTAGTTGAGATAATTATAGACTTTAGAGTTAATCTCGGTTTTAGTCCCTGTGTTTTGCAAATTGACTTCACTTGAGTATCAACGTTTATTTTGTCTCCATTTGAGTACCAAATTTTAAAAAAGTTGTCTGTTTCAGTCCTTTTGACTAACGGTGTTAACATTTTCTGTTAGATTTTTTTAAAAAAGACCAAAATACCCCTAAGGGTTATAAAAATATCACCATCTCCACCACACACCACATACCACCACCACCACCACACACCACCGCCACCACACACCACCGCCGACACACTCCACCGTTTATGGTTACGATTTGTGCTTCTCAATCTTTATTATTATCTTATTTGTGATCATGTTCCCTTTTCTTCTCTATCTCTTCAATACCCTTTTAGGGTTTTCAGATCTACCTTCCATAATCATGTTTCCATAGGCATCCGTAATCAGATGTGCTCTTGTGCCCTTTTTTTCTATATAGAGAGGCTGTTGCGACTACTCCGTGTAAGCTTTGTGGTTGAGGCACTTTAACAAAGTTGAAATGGGTTCTATTTCTTAAACATACAAATTTCTCATCCAACCCAGAATATCAAGATTACAACAAATCGGGCCAACCAAAACGTTCTGTACATCTATCAAGAATTTTGGTTCTTCAAACAGATTACCAAACTAGAGTTTATTCGGTCTCGGGTTGAGAGAGGTAAGACTCACCCAAAGAGAAGCATGTGTCTTTATGTCTCTTGTATTCATTGTATCTCAGAAAGAAATAGCCAAGATAATCGAATTCAATGGGTGACATTTTGGCCTGGTTGGCGATCAATCATAAACAATACACTCGCAGATACCAACTTTTTGTGATAAAAGTATGGAAAAATGGGAATGGGAATGATATGTGACATCCGTCACCGAAGGTCCGTCATTTAACGTGTTCGATTAACCTTTGTTATCAGTCATTCCTCGTTTTGATAAACCATTTAGTTATCCTTATATGCGTGCTATCGTTGCTTGAATTGTCGTTATCTTAAGACATTTTTCTAAGATTTGCCCCGTTATCATTAAACGCACCGTTTTTATAAGAACATACCGACACTAATAAAATCATTTTTAACCTATAAATAATATTAACAACATTTTATCATTAATAAAAACAAGACTAATAAATAACGTATTCAACCGAAACAAAATTTAGGAACTCGGGGCAAAGTACAGGGACTAAAAGTGACATTTTGGCAAACCTGGGATGGGTATAAAAACCCCATTCCCATTCCTTCTTCACCATCTTCTTCATTTCTTCATCTTTTCTTCTTCATCACCTATCTCACTCACTAGAGCACCAAAAACGCCCTATTTGGTCTCGTTTTGGTCGTCTAGAAGTCGTCTACAACCTAGTCTACTCCATCCTTACAGGTAGACAACGTGAATGTCTCGTTTGTTGCTCGATTTCGCTGCTCCATCTTTAGGGTTTCGGGTGCTCGGGTTCATCCGAGCACATGAGGTCGTGGGGACTTGCATGTTGTGTTTTTGAGTATGTTTCTTGTTTAGACATGTTAGGATAAGTGTTCTGGAGGTTCTTGGTGCGTGAAACCCATGCTCGGAGCAGCTGGACGCTGCTCGAGGTCTGTGCAGTCGCGACCTGCTGTACAGGGCGACTGGGCCATTCGGCCGACTGAACCGTGCGACTGGGGTACGTCGTGCGACTGGGTTAGGCGTATGAGTGCGTCGTGCGACTGAGCCGTGCGGTTGGGCAAATCGCACGACTGAGTCATGCGAATGAGTCTGTGCGAATGAATGTGTGTGCGAATGAGTCTGTGCGAGTGAGTGTGCGTGCGATTGAGTCAGTGCGAATGAGATTGTGTGCGATTATGCGTGAGTCGTACGACTCAAAGTCCAGTCGCACGAATGAAAGTTCAATCGCACGAATGAAGCTGATTCGTGCGAATGAAGGTTCAATCGTGTGTATGGGGGTTGAGTCGTATGATTGGGTCTTGCATGGTGCGACTGAATGCTTAGTCGCATGAATGAAGGTTCAATCGTATGAATGAAGCTGATTCGTACGGCTGAAGGTCCATTCGTACGAAGGAAGGATTGAGTCGTGCATCCGGTTCTGTTGTGTGACTGATGATAGTGTGTGCGTGTGTGTGTGTGTGGATCCCCTTTTCGGAGATCTTACGACGATAAGGTAACATTAATAAAGTGTCATAGCTTGACCACAAAGATTAAAGTCAACGCTATCAACAGGCACATACTATTTAAAATAACCTAGTCTGAGATGTGTATGTCTGCTTGTGTGTGTACCACCCACGACCGAACCGAAACTGCCCGAGCCTATTGATATCATCTTATGCTTTATGCTCGTTATTAATGCTTGTCAGTAACTGTCAATAGGTGTTTGACTGTTCATAGCATCCTACCGTTGGGAATATTCATCACACGTGCCTATTATCTGTTCAGTGAGTTTCGTGGTCCCTTTTTACTCTCATCAAACCTTTTTAAACATTTTCTACTTGGGGGAAAAGAATGCTCACCTATATAACTTGATTTCAGGCATCTTCCCTAGTGGAAGTTGGCTACTATTTCTATGAGTATTGTAACTTGCTTATCTCGTGATTGCTGCTATGTGAACTTGAACTATGTGCTATGTTACCCCTATGTATGACTTAGTGGTATCACCCTACTATGCACTACTACTTGATGTTATGTGTTGATTGATGCTATATGTGGATACCATTGACCTTGGATGCTCTTGGCTGTGTGGTTCTTCTGTGTGGTTCTTCTGTGTGGTTCTTCTAAGCCGATCATCCATTACAACCATTAATCCCGGAAATTAGGACCTAAGGATTGGTTTGGTTGTAACCTAAACGTATGCGCTGTGTGGATCTTGCTACGTCAAATTAAACTTATTATGCTATGGAAAACCTTTTCATATAACCATTAATCCTGGTAATGGGACCTAAGGATTGGTTTGGTTATAAACTATATGTACGCGCTGTGTGGATCTTGCTACGTCTTAATAAACTATTTAAACTTTGGGAATGTTTCCTTTCAGCCATCAATTCCCATGTGGAACCGATGTTTAGGTTTGGCTGTAGCTATATAAAACCGGTAAACCGCCTATACATAAGTGTAGTCGCGGTAACGCTTATTGAACTTACTGTTTACATCATTGATATCTTTTAATACTTAAAACCTGCGAAGCTCACCAACAATTATGTTGACCGTTTTGAGCATTTCTTTTCAGGTGAACAAGGTAATTGAAGATCTAGGAGTGCTGCCTTTAGAGGAGACCCTAGGATACATTTTGTGATTATTACTCTTGTAAAGCTTGAACATGGCCTTTTGTATACTTGTTCCCGAGCTGTGGGAATTTACATTACAAGTTGTCCTTAATGCTTATGTGATCATTTATGTTGTGCTTATGGCTATGCTGTCGTGAACTTTGATTATACACGACACAAGTCTCCATTTGTGTTCGGGTGTCGTCATGACACGCTTGTCATCATATTTTTATTGCTGCTCTATCATATACCATGTGTTATGACGATCCCGTCTAGCTCACATTCCCCGTGTTTCCGCTATTAGCGGGGATGTGACATGATACCTGGATCAAAGCCCATAGAGCCCAGTACAAGTGTGAAACCAACATGTAACAACAAGTTTCAACATACAGAGCTTTCAAATCTCTCTCTGAAACCTTATCTGGACTTTCAGGTTGCAAGTAATTCCTAAAGAAATGATATTGTTCATCCTTGTTTGGGTACCTTTAGTTATTTTAAAAAAAGTAGAAGTTAGTTATGATTAGAAACTAATGTAAAATAAAAATGTGCTTGAAATTAAGATAAGCTTACACGGAGTAGTCGCAATCCGTGAGACACTGGCTATTGATTGTGGCTGCCCTCGTATCAGCAATCCGCGCCACCATGGTGGTGTGTGGTGGCGGTGGTGTGTGGTGGCGGTGGTGTGTGGTGGCGGTGGTGTGTGGTGGTGGTGGTGGTATGTGATGTGTGGTGGAGATGGTGATATTTTTATAGCCCTTAGGGGTATTTTGGTCTTTTTAAAAAAATTTAACAGAAAATGTTAACACCGTTAGTCAAAAGGACTGAAACAGACAACTTTTTTAAAATTTGGTACTCAAACAGACAACTTTTTTAAAATTTGATACTCAAATGGAGACAAAATAAACGTTGGTACTCAAGTGGAGTCAATTTGTAAAACACAGGGACCAAAATCGAGATTTACTCTAGACTTTAAGTCACCGGTAACAAATATATCTAGTACTAGTCATTAATAGAGTGAGACCTAATTTTATTACTTTTCTGATTCTTAGGTGATATGACTTTTGTTAGTTGCATTGTAAATTGTAAAAGGAAGTTGTTGGGCCAACCCACAAATCCTTTTTTTTTCTATTTTGAAATTCATTATAATTTAAGTTGATTATAATAACAAGCTTCATAATTTCAAATTTACACTATTAATTTAAAACTTTAATAAAAATCATTTAGGAGGTCACATTAAAAACACTTTTTTAACCCGTTTCACCATTCTTATTTCATTTGAATTCTTTTTGTTTGCCCCGTTTTCGTCTTTAACTTTTGTAATTTTCAAGGAATTAAATAGAAACTTAAAATATAAAGCTACCAAAGATAGGTTTAATACATAAGAAATAATAACTTAAGTAACATAATACCAACAGAAATGGACCTAACTCAACCCAGTGGCTTATTTTGTCCAAGATAAATGCAAGCTCTTCGCCTCTTTCTTTGTGCTTATTTCAGGAAATATAACAAACAGGTAACTATTAGATGCATTTGGTTGCTTAAGTTCATAAAATTTATGTTAAGTCATATATCTACAATATTTCACTAAAAGACTCAACATAGCAGCATTTAGCTTCTGTGCTAAACCTATTGGAATATCATTAATACAACTTGATCAATCAGTCAAAAAGAATTTTAAGTTCATCAAATTTCTCAGGTATGAAATTCCTAAAATAGACTAATAATTAAAGCAGCTTGAAGAAAGAATATTTTGAAAGGGATTCTCACAGACCAGACCATTGTATTATGGCTGCTAATCAACCCACTGATAGAAGATTGACAGTTTCAAGTTGAGAACCTAGCTAACAATGAAGAAATTTACGGTACATTAAGGATAAATTTATTTAGTGCAACTACAAATAGACCAGAAACAGTTTGTGAGAAAAACTGATGATTACAGTTTGTGCACAAAAGAAATACTCTAGAACAGGTTAGGACTTCAGGGGTTAATTTGTGAGTGCACTTAACAGAGTTATACTATGTGTGTTGTATGTATGCTTTACTAGCCAACCACATAAAAGGCATTTTATCTTGCTGTTTAATAATGTGTATATATATAACCTGAGTTATTGATCATTCAGTCACTAAATCATTTGTCCTAAACTTAAAAGAGTTTTCAGCTACTAAATTCATATTCACAACTGTTTTTGAACCACCTTATCACAGAGCAATAATGCCCCTGCAAATACAGCAACTATCATAGCCAATATGCAGTGTAAAGAAAGAGAAGACAGCTTGCTTTTAAAAAGACACAAGCACTTTAGAAAAGACAAAGCACTTGTGATCTTAGTTAATGTTGTTACCATGTTTAAATTTCAAGATTTGAGCTATCTCAGAAGACCTATAAACCTAATGTTAATATCATTATACCACTAGCTTAATCAATATGACTTTGAATTTAATCTAATTTTCTCATGTACTAAATCCATATAATAGAATAATCATTGGAACAACTAATGGATGATTAACAGTTTCAAAGTGCGAAACCTGTCAATCAAGATACTTACAGCACATTCAAGTAAAAATAGCAACTACAGTCACACCAAGAATACTTTAAGAAAGGAGATGATTGACAATGGGATCAGTATAAAAGTAGAAATCTTCACTTGTGAAACAATGCATACATACATACATACATCTGACTGAAGACCCATCGAAGTACCTTGGATTAATCTCGACTTAAGAAACGTTTATAGGCACACCTAACTTTGAATTTATATTCCTCAATGATCCCTTACTAACTGAGAGTTAACCATCGTTAGTTTTTTTTATAAAATGAGACCAACTTTGAGCTATTTTTCAACTTCAGCACCGTCTAATCTCAATTAGGTCTGTTTTCCATTGTCTAACCTCTATCATCACCTGAAATCTACCTCTAACGAGTTCGATGGTTCAAATCAGGAAGTGGAGATTGACGGTTTTTGGGTGCGGAAGTTTCAAATTGATGGACCTAATGATATATTTTAACTTTTTGTTTAGTGTTTTGACCATAAAAACAGTCCAAGTCTTCAAAAAACTAACGGGGTTAACTGTCAGTTAGTAAGGGATCTTTAGAGGAAAATAAACTTAAAGTTGGGAGTACCTGTAAATATTTTCTTAGTTGGATTAATCCCGACCAATAAATGAAACTTGGGATTATTAAAATCCGATAACCCTTATTTTATGATTTCGGGCTACATTACGATTATTTAAACCCAAAATTTCGTCGTACGCTCAGGATCCTGCAACGAGTGATTCTTATTTATCTATGAAATTATGAAAAGAACCTAAATCATGATGATTTGCTAGATTTGAAAGAGGTTGTGTGCGTTATCAACATTGAACAAGACAGTTGGACTTGATCGAAGGTTACGGTGCCAAATAGCATAAGTGTCACACCACCGCCAGCGACCACCAACACTGAAGGTGCGATGTGTTGATAATGAGAAATTAGACCGAAATGTAATACATAAAAAAGTTTAACTAGGTCGATTTAGCACCCGCATGTTACGATAAACCTGTCAAACGGGTAAAAGTAGACCTAAAAATGTTGAACCATACATGCACGTTGCGTTGTGTTAGGTCACCTAATTTAGAACGAAACGTACACCGAAACGTAAAAAAGTTGAATCACACATGCATGTTGCGCCATTTTAAATTTCAAAAGTTAGAACGAAACGCAAACAAAAATTTACGAAAGATAAAAGTTTTGGGTTAAAGTTGTAAAGTAAAAAAGTTATAAGGTCAAATTACAAAAGATGAAAAGTTTGGGATTAAAAATAAAAAAACTTAATTTCTGTGAGATTACATTGCAAAGATTAAGGGTGGTGGGACACCCACACCATATACGCCACACTACACCACATACCTACCAATCACAATTTATCACGTCACACCACACCATGTTGTGTGTGTGTTGGGGGGGTGGAGGTGCTCACACCGTGGGGGATGCTGGCGTGGGGAAGAAACAAAGGCTTCAAAATAGGGAGAAAACATCAGCGTGTCCCAACGTGTGAATGTCGTGAAACGGCCGAATGGCGTGGCGTGGGGGACCGACGATAGTGTTGTCGCGCTGCGCCGTCTACTGTCGTGCAACCCATTCGGATGATTTATGGTAGCTTTGGATAGTGGCCCGAGTAGAGTAAAGAGTTTGTCAAACAAATGTTCATGAACATAGACGAACATAAATAAAAGTTTGTCAAGTTTTACCACAAACTTATAATAACTATCCTAACATACTTAGGTAGCGTTTGGTACGCAGGATTGAGATATGAAATGTAATGAGTTTGAATTAAAAAAACACATGTTTGATTGGTGAAGGTAATGGAATGAAGCATTACATAGTTGATTCTGCTCCCTTAAATTCATTCTATCGACCCCCTATTTTTTTCATCCTATTTATTCTTCCATCATTAATCACTGTTGGATCTACGAAGGATAGGACTAGGTCATTTTATATAGGCTTGGAACTTTAATCAAGTCTTGTAATTAATGATTGTAACTGTCAGTATATATATATATATATATATATATATATGTGTGTGTGTGTGTGTGTGTGTGTGTGTGTGTGTGTGTGTGTGTGTGTGTGTGTGTGCATTGAATCTATAGGTTAACCCATATATATGTGTGTTGCTTTTTGATTGATGACAGGCAAAATCAATATACTTGATAGGATTTCTGAAATTAGCCAAGTGTAAGAAACATCTACGGATGAACAATAATGTTAATCCGTAGATATGTTTCTTACAAGACCAAATCACTCAAGTGAATATTTCTGCGGATGATCAAGGATTGCATGAAGTGAAGACTTCTACGGAAGACAAACTTCCTACGGAAGACCAAGTCATCTACGGAAGAGCAAAACTTATGCGGAAGACAAAACTCCTGCGGAAGACAAAACTCCTGCGGAAGACAAGGCACCTGCGGAAGTTCAGAACACTATGATTTCAATATCAACAAGTCAAACAAGTCAACCAATCAATATCAAATCCCAAGAGATCCGGTGTTTCCTTAACTGACTCAAACCGTCTATAAATATAAGTCCTAGGTCTCACGTCTCGGTGAACACAATCAAGCAATATTACGGCTGTCAAGCATCATCATAATCGTGCAACCCTAACCGCCGTCACATCTACAACAACATTAATTCGATTCACAGAAATCATTGTTCATAGTTATTCATAATTATTTTTTGTAATCATTACTTGATAATTAATTAAATACTTTTGAATAATTATTGTCTTCGCATTTACTGTGTTTTTGTGTTTGTGTTCTTCAATATCAATTAACACAATTAAACAACAATTAATGATAATTCCGCGATCATTAATTTGATTTTATTTTAATACTGATAATTCATGAATTGAGATCCTTGGATTCACAGGTGGTATCAGAGCCAAGTGCTCATTGATTTAGATCAATTGATCTATCAGTATTAAAATTGTTTAATTGTCTTTTAAACAATTAATTCAGCGACTAATCATTCAGCAAGCATTCTCTCATTGCTTGATTAATTTAGATCTATATTCAAATCAATTGAATACTAGATCTGAGTCTTTGATAGATTTGTCTACTTTAACATTCAAAGTTTGTTTCATAACTCTTAATTAAATATGAGGACTTTTGGTGGATCGTATCAACCATCGAAGTTGGAAACAAAAGCTGATTTCAAGTCCTGAAAAATCAAGTTCAGGAATCATGTGAACTACATAGATTCTGACTTGTGGGAGTCCATCACTGAAGGTCCTTATATTCCACCCACTCTTGGGCCGGATTATAATGACAAGAATCAGCCTATCAGCATAAAAGATTTGTCACCTGATGATGTCAAGAAGGTTAAAGTCGATATTAAAGCATACAATTTGCTTAGTATGGCTTTGCCGGAAGAGATATTAATCAGATGTGAGAACTATAAAACAGCAAACTCCTTGTGGAAGATACTCCACACTCTCTGTGAAGGGAGTGATGAGATCAGAAGCATCAGGAAAGACACCCTCAGATCACAATATGAAACCTTTCATCATATTGAGGGTGAGTCAATTCCTCAACAACTCCATAGATTTATGCAACTCGTTACTGAGATGAACATCTTGGAGTTGAAGTATACTACTGAGGAACTCAACAAGAAAATGCTCCATACTTTGCCTGAAAGTTAGAAGCAGACTGTGTCCATGTTCAAGAACACCATAGATCTTAAGACGACTGGTCTAGACACACTGGTTGCTAAAGTAGAAGCTCTTGAAATGGATGAACAATCAAGAAACAAGAGTGTGAGAACTCATGTCTCACCTTATCACTTCAAAGAAACCAAAAATACTGGAAGTGCATTTATCTCAAATAATGATGGTAATAACTCTTGTACTTTGAGTGATGATGAAGAGGAAGTCAGTTTCTATGCCTCTAAACGCTCTAAGAAATCATCTCAAAGTAAGAATCAAAAGGAAAAAGGAAGATCTGCTGAGAAAAGAGATTCAACTACAGCAACTGCAAAATCTTCTCAACAAAACAATCAGTCAGAACCAATCACTGCGATATTGGATTCTGAAGAACAAAAAGCAGCCTTTGCAGCTTTTAGTTCTAGCTTTCAAGCATACCTGGGAAGCTCACTCACATCAGCAAACATTTGCCAATAAGACTTGGAAGAACTACATCCTGATGTAGTGGAAGAGATGGATCTACAATGGCAGAGGAAAATGATTGCTTACAGAGCTAAGCAATATCTGAGGAGAAACAAGAATCTGGCTGCAGCTAGTAAAACATCAAAGATGTTGACAATCCAAAGTCAGATGCTTCAAGTGCACTCTCTATGGACACTTTTCTAGAGAATGCAATCAACAATCATCTCAGCAGCAACAGCATCAGCAGCATCAGCATCAGCAGCATCAGCAGTATCAGCATCAGCAACAAACCTCTCAAAAATCTCTGCTCAGACAACCTTAGCTGACAAATACATCCCCACCAACCACAAATGAATCAGCAGGACCGAGTAATTCAAAGGAGTCGGGACTGATCATACTTCAAGATGGCACATGTGACTGGAGTATGTATGAAAAGGAAGTCTTAGAAGAGAATCAAGCAATGGCTCATATGGAAAACAAAGTTCCTCCAATGGCCAGAGAGGTAAGGGAAAGGTTATGTTCATCATCATGTGTTGAGGAAGTTGAACGCTATAGAGTCCATGCTCAACAGTTGGCTGACAAAGTAAAAAAAAACCATGATTTTAAATGAATCCCATTTAAGAGAATATAAATTATATCAAATCAAAATTAGTTCTTTGCAAAAGGATTTAGAAAAATATGTTTCTAAAAATTACAGCCTTAAAGCCCAAGTTGAGCATCTGACCACTTCCTTAACCAAATCCATGGCTGATCATGCATCTACTGAAGTGAAACTTCAGAAGTTTCAACTATCATCTCAGCAATATGAGAAGTTGTTAAACTCTCATATTAAATCAAAAAGTAGGTATGGGTTGGGTTATAATGCTGTTGCACCACCTATAAATGATAATTACACAACTCTACCTGAAACAATGACAAACACATTGTCAAACCATTTTGTGCCAAGCACCAAAATTAACATAAAAACAAGTCAAATAAACATTAACAATGAAGCTGAGGTGAGTGAAACTGAATCTTCTGAATCAGAATCACTAAAACATAATGATTCAGATTTTGATTATGATAAATGTGATGACTTGGATGATTCTGATGAACATGACATTGATCAACTGAACATTGGTAAGAGTGTTTAATTTGAAACTTGTCTTCTAAAAGTTCTTGAAGAATCAAAGCTGCAATATCCTCCAAAGCAACGAAACATACTGAAGACTATCTGCAAGAGGAATGCTGAACTGAATGAAGGACTTCAAGAACTGAACCTTCACAAAATTGATAACTGTGGATCAAGTGAGGAGGTACCTTTATCCCATTCAGATAAAGGTAAGAAGCAACAAACTTCAACCAAGCAAAAGAAAAATTCAAATGTTGAAGATCTTCGGAAGTCAAAATCTGAAGAGTCCGTAGAACATCTGCGGAAGGCAAAATCAGCCAAGTCCGTAGAACATCTGCGGAAGGCAAAATCAGCCAAGTCCGTAGAACATCGTGGAAGGGAAAAACTGCTGAATCCGTAGAGAAGCCACGGAAGAGTAAAGCCGAATCTCCGGATGAGGTCAAAAGGACTGCCAACAAACATGCACAGAAAACGTTGGATCTCAAGCAACAAAAAGCAGTCAAAGGTAAATAAGATTCAGCTACTGATGCTCCTAGCAAAAGCAAGAAGAAATCAAGTGATCCATCAGGAAAGGAGTTAAAGTCCAACAAGCTTAACAAGAAAAAGAAGTCTGAATCTGAAGACACTTCAGAAGATAAATATTGCAAATGGTGTGATATGAAGAATCACAATACAGATGACTGCTACTTCAGCAGCTACTGTTCCATATGTAATATGAATAATCATATGACTTCTGATTGCTACTTTAACAAACATTATGCAATTTGCAACAAAAATAATCATTCAACTCAGGAATGTTATTTCAACAAGAAGAACAAGAAAAAGAGCACAAAGAAATCACTTGATGAATCATCTGAATCAGATTCTCAATCTTCAGAAAGTGATAAAGAATCAAAGCTGAAGAAAGAACAACAAAAATCAAAGCAAAGATCCTCTGCTGCGGATAAGCCTTTGAAGAAGAAAGCACCAATTCAGTCTAAAACACCTCACAAAAAGGTGGATCTGTCAGATAAGAAGACTGAAGTGATTAATGATTTCTTTGATAATTTTGAAAAAGGAACTCCTGTGCCTCAATCAAAGTTGAAAGATGAAGTAACTTTCAGAAATTCAGGGGCATCCTCAAAGTCAAAATATCAACCAAAACAAGATAAGTTGAAGAAAGAATCAGATAAGCAAGAAGACATCCAAAAATTTGAATCATCTTCAACAGAATCATCCTCACCACCATCAAATCAAAAAGAATCAATTAATACTAAAACTTCAAGATTAATTCATGAAAGAGTAACTATTGTAGACACATCTGGCAAACTCAAGATAATTAAGGCTTGGGTTGTCAATTTAATTGATTTCTTTTTCTGTGCAGGAACAATCATGGAGAGCTAACAACAAGTGGTATGTTGATAGTGGTTGTTCCAGACATATGACAGGAAACTGTTCTCTTCTCCATGACTTCAAACATAAACATGCCTCTTATATGGTATTTGGTGGGGATAAGAAGGGAGGTAAAATATTTGGTGAAGGAATGGTAACAAATGGTGTGTTAACATTTGAAAAAGTGAATTACTGTGAAAATTTGCAGTACAATTTACTTAGTGTATCTCAAATTTGTGATCAAAATTACACAACACTATTTGATAACACTAATTGTTACATTCTTAAGCCAGGTTTTGTAGTTCCAGCAGACTAGATCCTTCTTAAAGCATCAAGAAAAGAAAACACATATGTTTTAGATATGAACAACACATCACTCACAAGCCATGAGACATGCCTGCTATCTAAATCTTCAGAAGATGAATCACAATTGTGGCATAGAAGGCTTGTTCATTCCAACATGAAAAACATGAATAAATTGGTGAAAAATGACTTGGTCATTGGATTACCAAAGAAAGAATTTCATTGTTCAAATCATTGTTCTTCATGTTACAAAGGAAAACAACATAGAGTGTCTCATAAATCCAAATTAATAAATACTAACACTACACCACTCAAATTGCTTCACATGGACCTCTTTGGTCCAACCAATGTGATGAGCATTGGAAAAAGGCAATATTGCTTGGTGATAGTAGATGATTTCACTAGATTCATATGGGTATTTTTCTTAAAACAAAAGAGTGAAACATCTGAAATATTAATGGACTTTGTGATCAAGATTGAGAATCAACTTGATTTAAAAGTTAAAATTTTCAGGAGTGATAATGGGACTGAATTTGTTAATGCTAATCTGGATTCTTTTTGCAGGAATAAAGGGATAGCAAGGCAATTCAGTGCACCAAGAACTCCATAACAAAATGGAGTGGCTGAAAGAAGAAATAGAACTCTCATAGAAGCAGCCAGAACAATGCTAGCTGACTCCCAGTTACCCATAATATTCTGGGTAGAAGCTGTGAATACAGCATGCAATGTTCAAAATAGGACTTTAATTGTCAAAGAACATAATAAAACACCTTATGAGCTCTTATTTAAAAGGAAACCTTTTATAGGATATCTTAGAGCTTTTGGGTGTCATGTGTCTGTGTTAAATACTAAAGAACAATTGGAAATTTTTTTGAAAAAGCCTATGATGGTTTCTTTATTGGATATTCATCCACATCTAAATCATATAGGGTTTACATTCCAGAACATAACATTGTTGAAGAGACTCCTAATGTTTCTTTTGATGAATCCATGTTTACAACAACTGTAAAAGGATCATCTTGGTTATTTGATATAGATGCATTAACAGAATCATTTAACTCTGGGTATTTGATCAATGCAGGTTCTGCTGATACATGCTATCCTTTTGTTCCTCCAAGTTTGAATGAAGTGACACTATCAGCTGATCCTCCAAGAGCACAACCTTCAACTATGCTGCAGCAAGAATCAAATAATCAGACAAGTCAGCAGCATGAAGATACATCCGGAGAAGCAAACTCTTCATCCGCAGGTCATGAACATACATCCGCAGATAATCCTCCATCATCCGTAGATGTAAATACTTGTTCAACCGCTGATCCTAGGGGTGGAGAGGAGGTGTTGAATCAACAAAACTTGCCTGCTGATCCATAATGTCCATACGTAGATGGTACTGCAACTCCTACGGAAGAACAAAATGCCTCCGTAGATGTTGCAGTTACTCCTACGGAAGAACAAAATGTATCCGTAGAACGTCCTGCGGAAGAAAATGCAGCAACTGAAGCTCAAGCTGATCCTATTGACCATGAACCCTTTGATTACTTCATAGATTCAACATCACAGCTAAATCCAGCTGCTTCAATGGGTTTCTCAAACTTAGAGTCAACAATCCTAGTTGATGCTATTTCAACAAGCAGAATTCATAAGTCTCATCCATCAGATAACATCATAGGAGACCTGAATGCAAGAACTACAAGAAGCAAAGGGGGAGTGACAAACATTTGCTTGTTCACCTGCTTCTTGTCCCAGACAGTTCCTGCAAACATCACAGCTGCTCTAAAGGACAATAGCTGGATTGAGGCTATGCAAGAAGAACTACAACAATTCAGAAAACAAAAGGTGTGGAACCTTGTAGACTTGCCTCAAGGTCAGCATCCAATTGGAACAAGGTGGCTCTTCAAAAACAAGTTGGATGACAGGGGTATAATCATGAGAAACAAAGCCAGACTTATTGCTCAAGGATATACTCAAGAAGAAGGGATAGACTAGGATGAAGTTTTTGTACCAGTTGCAAGAATTGAAGCTATCAGGGTCTTTCTAGCTTATGCTTCATTCAAGAAGTTCACAGTGTATCAAATGAATGTCAAGTGTGCTTTCCTTTATGGGAAAATTGATGAAGAAGTATATGTGGCTCAACCCTCTTGATTTGAGGATCCTGACTATCCACATAGAGTATACAAGCCAGACAAAGCTTTGTATGGACTTCATCAGGCACCAAGGAAGTGGTATGACACATTGTCATCTTTCCTGCTGAAGAATGGCTACAAAAGAGGGACCATTGATCAGACACTCTTCCTCAAACAAGAACATCAAGATCTTTTGGTGGTTCAAATATATGTAGATGACATAATATTTGGATCAACCAACAAGAAACTGTGTCAAAGCTTTAAAGAATTAATAAAATCTGAATTCCAGATGAGCTCCATGGGAGAATTGACATTCTTCCTTGGCTTACAAGTTCATCAGAAAACAGATGACATTTTTATCAATCAAGAAAAGTACATTCATCAGATTCTGAAGAAGTACAATCTTATTGATACATCTTCATGCAAGACACATGCCTCAACAATAGACAAGATTGTGCCTGACCCTGCTGGAAAATCAATAGATCAGAGATTGTATAGATCAATGATCGGTTCATTAATGTACTTAACTGCCAGTAGACCTGACATAATGTTTACTGTGTTTTTGTGTTTGTGTTCTTCAATATCAATTAACACAATTAAACAACAATTAATGATAATTCCACGATCATTAATTTGATTTTATTTTAATACTGATAATTCCTGAATTGAGATCCTTGGATTCACAATCACCAACACCACCCACCCACCACAACAACCACCACAATCCACCACCACTAGGTACGACCGCTACCACCAACATCGATCACCACCACTGCCACCGCGGCCAACCACCCTCCACCCTCGCCACCGCTAACCACCCGTCACCATCATCACTGCCAACCACCGACGATAGTCGCCGCCAACCACCGGCCCGATAGTCGCCGCCAACCACCAGCCACCACCAGCCCCCACCGTCGCCGCCAACCACTGGCCCTCATCGCTGCTGCAACCACCGGCCACCATCGGGACCCACTGCCACCGTCAGCCACCGACCACCATCAACGCCGCCACCAACCACCGGCCCCTACCGTCGCAGTCAACTAACGGCCCCCACCGCCGCCCACCACCGGCCACCACCATCTCCAACCTTCCGCCCCACCACGGCTGCCATCCACCGACCACCACCGCCACCAACCACCTGTCACTACCACCGTTGCCAACAACCGTCACTACAACCACCACCACTACCGGAAACCACCATTGGACATCACCACCATTGGACATCACCACCATTGGTCGTCACTATTGTAACCAAATTTGTATTTCATTACTTCATATTCCTACCTAACAAACATAATAAAATAATGATTTATGTCATTCACACATGCAACCAAACAAGATAATAGAATATAATGATTTATTTTATTATTCATACATTCAATTTACTCATCTATCTCATTACATCATACATTACTTTATACCAAACACACCCTTAGACATAACTACAATTAACATAAAAATCAAAAAGTTTGTCAAACTTTTATATAAACTTAAGTTTAAGGAGAATTACATATATCACTCTATAAACTTTACCAATTACATATATATATCCATCTTAAATTTTTAATTACATATATCTCCTTGTAAAACTTAGTTAATTACATATATACCCAAATTAAAAGTTTAATTACATATATCCCCTTCTAAAACTTAGTTAATTACATATATACTCAAACTAAAAGTTTAATTACATATATTCGATTTATTAAACATAAATATTACATATTTACCTATTTTATTACTTTTATTAAAAATAAGTTATATAATTAGTATTTTATTCCTATTTTTATTAAACTTTTAAATTATGTTTTTCCTTCTTTACTTGCTTTTCGAGTTTTAATTAGTTATTAATATTTCTATACTAAATGTTTTAATGTTCTTTTTGTTTTTTACCTATTTATGCTAATTTTTTCGGTACTTGTACGAGACACTTCCAGTCTCATTATGCAACATAAAATTAAGTGTTCAGATCATGTTGCATAATAAAAATAAAAATATCTCATACAGAAACCTAAAAAATTAGCATCAAAGGTATCAAAACAAAAGAACATAAAAAAATTAGTATAAAAATATTATTAAACAATCAAAACTCAAAAAACTAGTAAAACTGAAGAACATAATTTTATAATTTATTAATAATAGTGTAAAATACTAATTATATAAGTTATTTTTAATAATAATAATAATAATCAAATAGATAAATAGGTTATATAAATGTTAAATAAAGCGGATATATGTAATTAAACTTTTAGTCTAGGTATATATATAATTAACAAAATTTTAGAAGGGTATATACGTAATTAAAGTTTTAATTCGGGTATATATGTAATTAACTAAGTTTTACAAGGGGATATATGTAATTAAAAATTTAAGTTGGGTATATATGTAAATGAGGATTTTTGTAGGGGAAAGTATGTAATTTTTCCCAAGTTTAAAATAGTCAAATGATAAATGTTAACAAAGACATATCGTATAACTACGATTTCATATTTTTAAAAGCTTAAAATTAATAAAATAAATATATAATATATAAAATCTTTAAATGAGTAAACACAAACATAGATAAGTGAACACATTAATAAACGTTCACAAACATAAAACGAATGAACGTGACGTTTGTTCATGTTTGTTCGCTTAGTTTAACGATTGAAATTTTCTTGTTCGTGTCCGTTCATTTATTAAATGAAGTTCTCGCCAAACAGTTTAGAAACTATTTGTTGAGCCTTCGGTTTGTTTATAGCTATAAGAGACAGTATAGTAACAGTGAGGGGTGATGGTTGATGATGGACAAGGGTAGGAGACATGTCACGCTGGGGGTAAGTGAGCACATTTTAAGGTATAGTTATATAATTGAGATTTGTTAAGATACAGTTATGTAGTTCTCACTAAAACCTAACCTTAACCAACTACGTGAGATAAACGGATTTAGCTAGTGATTAATGTTAGTTATCTATTAATGGAGTAGTTGTAAGTTGTAACTATCAGTAAGGATTTAGGTCATTAAAGACTATCAGCAGGAATTTACATTTAGTTACTTGGGCTTACCCGTGGGAGCAAATAAGAACAGAATTGCTCAATGGAAACCGGTGATAGAGAGGCTTCAAAAGAGGATGTCTACTTGGAAATCCGAGTCATTATCAATGGGAGGCAGGCTCACCCTCATTAAATCAGTTCTTGGAAGTATGCCTATATACTTATTGTCTTTGTTTAAAGCTCCGGAGAAGGTGATAGCACAATTTAAAGGACTGAGAAGAAATTTTCTGTGGGGATACAAAAATGGGAAACCAAAGATGAGTTGGGTTGTTTGGGATATACTCCTTGCACCAAAAGATCAAGGGGGATGGAGTATTGGAAGTATAAAGGCAATAAACATCGCCTTACTATCTAAGTGGCTTTGGAGATACAAGTCCGAACATCAAGCACTCTGGGCTCGCGTAATCAATGCGATTCACAAACAAAGAGTCGGTTGCTCACGATTTCCGGTTAAGAAAACAATTTCAGGTCCTTGGAAGTTCATAGCAGTGCTACCTGATTACTTCACGAGTCTGGGAATTGACTTCTGCTCAATGTTATCTTGTAAATTGGGTGATGGTTCAAGTATTAAATTTTGGTTAGATGATTGGGCAGATATCGGTTGCTTGAAGGATGTCTTCCCGGTTACTTACAAACTGGAGAAAAACAAAGATTGCTTGGTGAAAGACCGAATGGAACATGTGGAGAACGTGAACTGCTTCAAATGGGCATGGAAAAGAAACCACTTCACACCTCACGAAACTGTTCAACTTATAGACTTGGAGAAGGCTTTGGAGCAAACGGGTTGGTCGGGGGCTGAAGATAAATGGGCCTGGAAGGATGTCTATCCCACTTATTCTCTACGAGATCTGTAAGAAGGGCCATTGAACAAAAGATCCTTCCTCAAAATCCTCCATCATTCGAGTGGATTAATCTGCTACCTATCAAGGTCAATTTAACATGCTGGAGAGCCACGTTTCAGAAACTCCCGGTTAATTATGCCCTTTCCAAACTGGGCCTGGCGATCAACCCCACTTGTCACAACTGTGGATGGATGTCTGAAACTGTGGACCACACGGTCATTCACTGTCCGGCTGCATCAAGAGCGTGGGATGCCATCCGGGCATGGTGCAACCTTCCTTCGCTACGAGTTACATCCGTATCTTCCGCTTTCAAAGAAATTGAGCAGCTCCCACTACGAGCAGGCTCAAAGGAGCTTATAAAGGCTATAATCTATGTGCTCATTTACACCCTTTGGAAAGCTAGGAATAAGAGAGTGTTCGAAGGAGAAAGTACGGAGATAGAAAATTTGGTTGGGGAAGTAAAAACTCTATCTTTTTTATGGATTAATCACAGGAGGAAAATTAATCTTCCCTCTTGGGGGATTTATGGTGTAGATTTGTTTTGTAATTCCCTCTTGTAATTGTTCTAGTTGCTTGCTAGATTTTTTATATTATATTTCAATTTCTTGCCGTTCAAAAAAAAAAATTTAGTTGCTGTGGGTTAGTTTATTGCTAGCTCGTTAAAGACTATTGTGTGTTAAAGACTATTGGTTGTTAAATCGAGGAGTTGTTATCATAATAGATATTGCAATGTATTTTACATAAAATCTTCACCTTAAAACTAGCATACGCTAACATAAATTTGCAAGTAAAATTGCATTAAATAAACCATCTGTAATAGTTTACCATCTTGATTTTTTCAAGAACTCAAGATCAATGTGGGTTTTGCTCAGCCCGATAATGCACTAATTAAAATGATCACAAATCAGTTCATTTCAGTTAATTCGGTTATTAGAGACATTATAAAACTAAAATCGAACCATAATTTTTGGTTAATCAGTTATGCATTAACCGAACCATAATTCGTTTAATCGGTTATCTCTAAGTACGAGTTATGAGTATTTTTTTTATTTTGTTGCTATAATTTTATCTCATATAATTATAAACCTAATTAATCAATAAAAATCTCCATCTATAGTGGGATCGTGGACTAGCCTTATTATATAAATCAAGTGAATCACATAAATATCTACACCAAATTATTTCTAATAGTTTCTTTATGGGTTGTCATTACTCGTGTTTGTTAATGCGTGTATTGAGGTTTGTGGTCGACTTATAATATGACCACCTTCTTCATAGTTCATCGATCCGTGTTTCTTTTCATTTTATAAAACTAACGTATTAATAAATATTATCTTGAAAATGATGTTATAGAAAGTTATAATAAAAGCTTTTTCTAAATATTATATAAAAATATTTTAGGCATATATTGTCTGTTTTATTCATTTACCATATTGTTAATAAAGTACAGGTTTTTTGTGTAAATGAGCTAAAAATATCATCACATGCACATAAATAATAAATCTAAAAAGATGTGAATATCTTTTTTCCTGTAACATATAGATTTGCTATTGCACTGAACGTAATACCAAAGGCAAATTAATCAATTAACTAATTTTAAAGCAGAATAGAAAAGATAAATATAATTTAATGTCTGTCTTAATTAAGAAAAGTCGGTTTCTAAAAAATAAAAAGTTGATTCTTTAAATTAAAAATTAGAAGCTAAAAAATTTAAATATTTAAAAGAGAGAAAAGTTCAAATACAAAGAGAACATTATGTAAAAAGTGTGAGAAGCAATCGGTGAGTGACATGTGGCATATTTTTAAAAATGGAAGGAGGAGTATTTTAGGAAGTCTAATTTATTAAGATCAATGTGTGTGATATATTGACTTTTTCTGTACGATTGAGGTTTTCAAACGATCAAACGATTGAATTCATATTACATCAATTTCAATCGTTGAAGATTTAAACGTACGAAGTTTCAGCTTACATCAATTTCAATCGTTGAAGATTCAAACGATCGAATTCATCTGTTGAAGATTGCTTTACATCAATTACTTCGCCGATGTCGACGATTGATCATCAGTTTGGTACGTATGAAGAATTATATACTGTAATTGAAATAGTATGTTAATTTTCGCACCGTAATTTTGTCGTTTGGATCATCATTGTGTCTATACTGTAGGATTTCTGTGAATTTTGTTATTGATTGACATCATCATTGTCTCATAGGTATCATCACTGTGTCATAGGTATCATCATTGTTTCTTTTTGTTCGTCATTGTGTCTTTTGTGTTGTCATTGTGTCTGAATAAAACAGTTATTGTGTCTAAACTGTTAGATTACTCTGGACAATATCAATATGTTGTTGAACATATTTTATAAATATCAGGTGAGTCTCTATATGTTGTGTCTTTTATGCTGTTGTGTTTGTTATATGAATTTTGTTATTGATTAACATCATCATTGCGTCTTAGATATCATCATTATGTCTTTTTGTTCGTCATTGTGTCTTTTGTATTGTCATTGTGTCTGAATAAAACAAATATTGTTAATCAATTGGTTACGAACAAAGACGAGTTGTGTTTTTATCTTGATTATTTGAATAGTTACTAGTCTAAGGCTGGTGAAGTTCAAATGGTCGCCCCACCTCCAAGCAGGAGAGAGGTTTGTAGAGTTAACTGGAGGGAGCGAACGAAATGAAGCAAAATTCCGTGTACATGTTAAGCAAAAGACAAAAGGTAGGCCGAAAAGAATGAAGTCAGCTCATGAGTTAGCTATCGAACAAGCAGGAAAAAAGTTGAGAAATTGAGGGTTTTGCAAACAACCTGGTCACATTATACGCAATTGCAGTTTATATCTTCAAAGCATTAAGGATAAACAAGCTTCAAGCACCTCAACAGTTGATTCAATACCTATTCAAGAATAGGATTCATTATGTCATAAGATTAATTGTGTCATTATATTCATTGTGTCATTATATTTATTGTGTCATAAGACTCATTGTGTCATATTTGAAGAGTTTTGTTTACGTTTGATTTTGACGATAAAACAAGTTACCAAAATACTATTGTGTAATGTAAAGCAACATATAACAACAAATATTAACATGCCAACACATAGCAAAATATAACAACATGCTAACATACCAAATTACTATTGTTTCAAATTAACATTGTGTCAAACTACCATTGTGTTAAACTAGCATTGTGTCAAACTACCATTGTGTCAAACTACCATTGTTTCAAACAATCATTGTGTCAAACAATCATTGTGTCAAACAACCATTGTGTCAAATTACATTTTTGTCCCTCCACCTGTTAGCAGTTTTCCACTTATTTACATGTTTGCCACCGCGTTTTTTTGAACCATTGATCTATTTTAATAAGTTGATCCAATGGTCAGAATTACTTTCACCCTTTTTAGAATATATAGCCTTTGTAGCATATTCTCTCCCTTTAAAAAATATCCAAAATGTTTCACCGTGAAAATTGATTAGGGTCATCGAGGATAACAACAAGGATAAAAAAGGTAGTCGTGACTTGTGGATATGCTAAAACAACATATAAATATTTTTGGAGTGTGTAAATTAAAATTAAAAATTTATATTATAATAAGACTGTGTTTAATAAAAACTAATTTGAAATCTATACTAATAAAGCAAAATAACTATCGAACACATGGTTATTTTCTAACGCGTTCACACTGTCCAGATATTTTCACCACATTAAATTTATAATTTTGGGTAAAAATCTTAACTTTAAAAATTTTCTTGATAAATGCTAATTTAATATCATACTAATTATAATGTATTTGTAGAAATAAATAAGGTTTTATTAAAAATACTTTAATAAGACTTAAATTTTGTTAAAATATAATTTAACTAGTAAATCCGTATATTACACGGGCTGAACAAATAAATATTCAGTAGAATGAAAATTATTAATTATAAAATGATATACTAAGACATGCTATCATTGGAATTACTTATGATTAATAACTATTAAATAATAAGATAATAATATGAACTTTTTAAAATTTTTTGTTTTTTCAAAGATAAATTATATATTTGTTTCAAAATAACGTTTTAAAATTTTTTTATTTTTAAAAATATCCTTACTATAACTCCCTATTTTAAATATTTTTGTTTTATAAAAAATTTACTTTTGAAAAACCAATTTTAAAAAATTACGAAAAACCTATATAAAGCATCTTCTCACGACATCATGGTGTAAAATTCCTCTTTCATTTGTTGTACTGTGGAAGAAGCATTAGAGTTCCAAATGACCACTTGAATTTGAGCCCTAACAAGAAGCCTATATAAAGCATCTTCTCATAATCTCACGACAATATAACTTATTTAGAAAGCTTGAAAGAATAAGGTATTTAACAACAAACCCACATTAATTCCAAAGGTCCTAGATGCGATCAATGCTAATGCAACCTATATATGTTGCAAAAATATTCAAATTTGAAATATTCGAAAATTCGGATATCTGAAATTTATGGATTCAAACAGTGGTTTGATTTGAAAATTTTAGTATTTCAGATTTCTAAAATATTTTTTTTAACTTTTAAAATAATAAAAATATCAGATATTTTGAATAATTTTATAAAAATTAAGATAGCCAAATTTTTAATAAAAAATAATAAATAATACATGTAGCTTTTTACCAATTCAGATATTGAAATACATTATTTAAAATTTTCAAATATTATAAATTCAGGTATCCAATTTTAAACATCCTAAGGGGGTGGGGGGGTTTTGAGAGTTTATAATTTTTAATCTAAATTAGCACTTAAAACACAAATCAATAATTTCATTAAAAATAGCATCTTTTGATTCTTTTCAAAAGAAGAAGTGATCTTTTGCCCTTTAACAGATGGATTGTTGTAGGTAGAATGCACTAAATACAATTAAAACCAAACTAATAGATACTTTCACTTATTACAAAGCAAAGTCAAAAATAAACAAAAAACAAAACTAAATAACTATAAATACATAGACATCCCAAACTCTCTACTTCACATGTATCATCATTCATCTCCTCCTCCCAACCCCACAACCCCGACTCCCACCCTGACCCTAGACCGATTCGAGCCATCGATTCGAGCCATCGATTCGAGCCATTGATACGTGGCTCGAACCGTGGTCTAAAATGAGACCCATTGGTTTATTGTTCCTCCTTTTAGTGCTACAAGAAGTAAACTGTTCTCAAATGCAACAAAAGCTATATGACTTCAAGACAAAGCTTCACCACCATTCATCTCACTCTCTTCAGCTTTCATCTTCTTCCGATCTTGCAAAGGTACACCTTCTAATGCACAATGTACATCTAAACATCTAAGTACACAAGTTTATATATGCTCACTGAAGTAGTCATTAATGTACGAATTCTGTTATTCTCCTGCAGAGTTCGGGTCGGGTGTTTTACCCAATCGGGTACGGGGCAGACCCGACCGGTGCACAAGATAGCACGGCGGCTATACTGGCGGCGGTGGGCGACGCTTCGATGGTGGACAATGGGCGGCAGTTGCTGGCCGGAGTCAACGATTTGGGTGGCGCCGTGGTTGACTTTCAAGGTGGCAGCTTCAGGGTCTCTAAACCCATCGTTGTTCCGCCGAACTCCGGCAACCTAGTGGTAATTTACTGAATTAGCCTTACCTTTTCTTTGATTGTTGGGTCATTTTGAGTTGAATTCGTGTCTAGTTTTGTAAATAGGGAGGGTGGTCGTACGATCGGAGCTTTGTGGATGTCACGTGGACCGAAGTTCACCCGCTCGAAATGTACACACTACACACCTGTTAGAAATCAAAATGAGGGTTATAACTACCTCATTTATTTTTCATAAATTTTAACAGTCGATTTTTATTTTTTTAAAGATGTTGAAATCGGTAATTAAATAAAAAATTGGTTGCTAAAGTGGATTATAGTGCATATATTGGTTTTAGTTTTGCAATTGTTTTAAGGGGAAATTTACTTATATTTTCGTATAAACTTGTAAAATTACATATTTTTACAAAACACAAGTTTCATTGCAAATAATACAATGGTGTTGAAGCATGATTGGCGAAATATGTGTTTTTGCAAATTTAGAGGAAGATATATGAAATTGTCCTATTTTAAAAGTGATCATTACGGTAAAAAATTATAATGTTGTTTTTAATTTTTTTACTTAATAACTGTAATTTTCGTATTATAAATTATTAATAACCAACTAAAATATAATTTCTCATACATAACTACATAGCTATAGAGGCACAAGTATTTTTAGAACCGGACTAGACTGGCCCGTTGGACCAAATACCAATCCGATTATATGTATATTTGAGTCGTTACTAATTGAACCGGCCGGTGTGATCAGATCGGATATTATTTTATTTTTCAATTTTACTCTCTAAATATCATAGTTTTGAACACTTTATTCTGTAATCCATATTTTATATATTTAAGTTCTCATATTTATAAAAATAGTAAATTTACACAGAAACAAATGTTAGTTTCATAATTTGGTACAAATAATATATACAAATAGATGTTAAATTTTCTGTCATTAATGAAGTCATTTGGTTGTTAAGTCCGATCGACCAGTCCAACCAGTCATAACAACAATATAGAACCCAAAACGAAAAAAAAGGTACATGATAAATATTCATATCAGAAAAATATTCATCTTCCAAACCTTCTCATAACAAGACCCAAAACACCAAAAAATATTGTGAAATTATCACCATTTTATTTAAAAACAAACACATCCAATGATGAGAAATGCCAAAAATAGTTGAAAGTGATATTTTCTAGAGCTAAAAACATCTTAATGTTGATGTAATTAAGGGTTATTTGTTAGTATTTTAATAGTCATTAAAATATTATATTTTAATGGTTTATAACTTTTTAATGTTTAAGAAATAACTTTTAATTTTAAATGATTAAATGTATCATTAGAATTTAATCTTTTAAACATTAAGAGGCTATGTATTGTTAAGAAGTATTATTTTAATGATCATATGAGAATACCAAACAGTTATTTGGACTAATAAACTGATAAGATGACTGATTTAGTGTCAGGTCTGTTTCTAAAAATGTTGCTGCGTGTTAATGTTTAATATATATATATATATATATATATATATATATATATATATATATATATATATATATATATATATATATATATATATATATATATATATAGGTAAGGTTCCTTTGTTAACCCTTGTTTATTGCGATAACCCGTTAACCCTAATGTAACGAACACTTACACCACTGTAACTAACATTTACATCGCTTTACACCACTAATGTAACGATTTTCCTTACTCCACCATTTTTTATAACGTTTTTAACTTTTTTGTATGACGTTATTTTTTTATACAAAATACACCATTAAATAGATCATTTTAATATCTTTAATTTGAGTATAGTCTTGCTATATTTTTTTTAAAAAAATTTTAACGTTCGTTTTGGACCACTAGTTTTACCACTGTAACTCTAAGTTACAATGGTGACGTAGCTTGCTGTGGACCACTAGTTGGGTTAATGGGTTATCGCAATAAACAAGGGTTAACATTTGATCATTTCCCTATATATATATATATATATATATATATATATATATATATATATATATATATATATATATATATATATATATTAATTTTATGATGCTGAAGCGGTTGAACGGTCAGTGTTTTCGCCCTTTTTCCCCACCTGGACAGGTTGGAAAAACTAATTTCAGCTCCCTTTAGAAAGCAAATAATAATATAAATTGTACATGTGTGTTGTATCTTTATCCAAAATCTCTATGATATAAAAACTAAAATCATTTGGAACTATATGGTCTAAAGCCATAAAATGATGTTAATCGGTTGAAGAAAAAAGTTATTATTATTCTGCACAAATTTAAAGGTCTTTGACTGCATGATGTAAATGCGTAGGAAGCTCTTGGATTTTAGGTGGATTTTTCCATAAAATGGTCATGTGGGGAATGATCTTGTGCTTCGAGTCCCAGGGTAATAATGTGTTGCTCCGCTTTTTACGCCTTTCTGCATCGTGCATTTATCATATGACTCCATTTTTACAATTTCACATATTAACTTTAACTACTTTTATTCTATCTTAACATAAGTAAATTTGAGTTATATTCTCACACTATAACATGTTTAGTTGAAAAATGAAATCTAACACGTTTATTTAAATATGAACGCGGTTGACATCTAACGCGCGCTTTACTTTTGTAGATACGGGGCGGTACATTACGAGCCTCCAACACATTTCCATCCGACGGGTATCTCGTCGAGCTACACTCGCCAAACTCCTTAAAACCTTCTAAAACCTCAACCAACAAATCCAACAACACATTCTCCGACATGAAATCTAGAAACGAGCCGATATACTATGAAGACATCACCTTTCACGACATCCTCTTTGACTCGAGTAACATAGGCGGAGGCCTTCTCGTGGTGGACTCCGCCCGGACCCGAGTCAACAACTGCTTTTTCCTACATTTTGTCACCGAGGGGATTTTAGTCGAAAGAGGCCACGAAACCTTCATATCTAGTTGTTTCATGGGCGAGATCCCCACCATTGGCGGGGATCAACACGAGAAAGATTTTCTCGGGACCGCCATTGATCTTGCTAGTAACGATAATGCGGTCACAGACGTCGTCATCTTTTCAGCCGCGGTTGGGATAGTGTTAAGGGGTCAGGCTAACATGATCACCGGGGTACATTGTTACAACAAAGCAACATTTTTCGGGGGGATAGGTATTTTAATTAAAACAGGACAAATTCGCGTCGATAACTGTTACATGGACTACAACTCTATCGTGGTACACGACCCGACACAAGTCCATATCACCAACGGGTTTTTTCTAGGAGGGGGTAACGTTGTTTTGAAGTCGATAAAAGGTCGGATATCGGGGCTCAACATTGTTAACAACATGTTCTCTGGTGACACGCGAAGTGTTGTGGAACTAGACGGGGAGTTCACGAGCATTGATCAAGTTGTTATCGATCAAAATAACGCAAGAGGCGGGATGAGGCTGAAGTCTACGGTCGGGAAGATGGCGGTGGGCGGAAGCGGGACGCTGTGGGTAGCGGACTTTTCGTCGGTGCTGGTGTTTCCGAACAGAATAAGTCATGTTCAGTACTCGGTTTATGCATTGACAACAGAAGGGGTGGGGGGCATGCTGTGAAGAATGTAAGTGCGAATGTTGTTGTGGTGGAAACAGAAAAAGTTATAAATGGGACTGTGTGGTTTTTGGTTGATCAAAATGCATGAAGTTTTAGGGGTTTTTTGTTTGATATCTTTTTAATAAAGTATATAAATGATTGTCAAATTGCATGAGTTTGAGCTTTTAAAATAATAGGTAACAGTTTAACCTCTGATATTTTGATATGGGTTGATTAGTTTTGGATCAAATGACCTAAACCACTTTTTTGTGTATAAGTAATGTTGAATGTAATTATAAGAATACTAATACAAACACCTGTAAGTCTGTAACTGTTATTACTATAATTTTGGGTTACTTTTATCAAAATTTTGTAATGAAATTGTAGGTATTACTGTGCGATTTGCAAATGAAAAAGCTGTAACAGAAACCTATCTAGTTTTATGATGAAACATACGCAAGATGGTTATTTTGTGACTGATTTTAGCAACGTTACTTCTGGCCGCAAAATTTGTGACTAGTTTGCGACTAAGCAACGTTTGTGACCGGGTGAAGTGAACTGATTTAAAGTTATAGAATAAAATGTGAACCAGTAGCTAATCATCATCAATTGTATTACCCAATTGAAGAAGAAGATTGAGATGGATACTAACATTCATACGCAACATACACTATCTTCTACCCTTCATTTTAACACTGCTAATATTAGTTGGGATCAGGCCCACAGTGATTATATCTAAATAAAAATAAATATAAAACTATCAGTAGTTAATTTTAAACGGAAATTTTAGGCACACCGTCTTTTCCTGGAGAAAACCGACCCACGCGGCCACGGTTAGGTCTCCCCGTGACCGCTTGGTCAGGTGTGAGCCCTAACTGTCACGGTTTGCCCTAACCGTGACAGTTATATCTGGGGATCCGTAGTCAATGATTGGATATGTAATTATGGGGAAGTGATTGTGCGCAGGGGGGGCTATATGTCACGGTTTGGCCAAACCGTGACATATTGCTTTTATTTTTTTTATTTTTTTAAGCATTAAACATTGTTTTTTATTTTAATTTTATCACTGTAAACTTGAGAATGAAAAGGCGGGAAACACCGTTCGATCGGAGTTTGATTTCGTGTATCTTCCGATTGATTTCAAGTTGGTATCTATCTGAATAATATTATTATTAATTTTTATGGTGTAAATACTACATGTATATATATATATATATATATATATATATATATATATATATATATATATATATATATATATATATATATATATATATAAAAGCTAAGTTTTGACGTTAATATATACGTACAGGCATGGTTTGAATGTCGGATATGCGTTTGTGAACTTTACAACATCTGAAGCAGCTTGAAAGTTTCATACGTCGGTTAAAGGAAAACATTGGGATTTGTTTCAAAGCAAAAAGATTGCGGATGTTAGTCGTGCTAGAATCCAGGTACTTTATTACTTTTAGTTTTATTAACGTACTCACCTTAGTCATTAGCTAGTAGAAGTAGTGTGAGAAGGATGGTTGGGGGGAGAGGTAGGGTTGTGGCACTAGGATCTTGCACCATGGTCCGGTGGTGTGGTCTACCTTTTTCTGACGTCATCATGGTTTATTAGTCTGTACAAATGATGATTGATTATCGATTACTAGTTTCACCGTCTCATCATTTCTATCTTTTCGTGAATATATAATATAACTATTGTTCTTATGATCTGTATTATTTCGTTAGATATTTGAAGAAGCTAAGAAATTCTGCTATGAAACTGGTGTGAAAGTTGTTGTTGCATATGGTGGTGCATCATTTCTATCTATTCGTCATCATGGTTTCTTATGATCCATTTTCGTCAACGGTTTGGCCTCCACGTGACGGTTTGGTGACCGCTTTTCAACTTTAACAGGCATTTTGTCGTTTTGTTGTCACGAGATCACGGGGACTACCACCCCAAACCGTGACAGCAAGCCCATGCGGTCACGGGGACTACCACCCCAAACCGTGACAGCAAGCCCATGCGGTCACGGTTAGGTGCCAAAATGTGACCGCTAGACCTAACCGTGACCGTTTGAACCGACCTACCCCCAAAACCCATGCGGTGTCCCCTTTAGGACCCAATTTTAAATTGTCGTAAGCCTGTAATTTAGTGGCATTGGTGATTGCCATTCACAATATCCTTACAAATTACTTATACTACAAAAAACAAGTTGACGGCAAGTTGACGGTTTCTAAAAGCAACATAACGGTGTCAATGTTTTCCTTGACACGTGTCTAGAATTCCTACTGCCACATATATCTCTTGGTAATTCTATTACTATTTAATCCCTTTGGTCGGTGAGACTTTTGATGTTTTTTTTGTTTTGTGTTTTTTTGTTTTGTTTTGTTTGTATGTGTTAGGTTTGTTTTGGATGTGGGTTTGAGGTTTGGGGTGGGGTTTTTTACGGGTTGTTGTCGGTTTTTTATTTTGGACTGTGCCGTATTCTTGCGATTTTGATGTTCGTCTGTTTTGTGTATGGTGTTGGGCTTTAATTTAGTTTTTAGTTATGTATGTTCTGGTGTGTTATGGATTTGAGGTTTTGATGTGTTTTACTTTGTGTATTTTGCTGACTTTTTAGTTTTGAACATTCATTTTGATTTTGGTTTAGGGTTACATTAAAACTCGCATAGACGCGACAACTATTTTAGTTTATCATATAATAGTAGTAGTAGTTCAAATTATATCTATCTTAAAAAACTTTATTATATAATATTACGTGTTTATTTTAATGTGTAAATTTTGTTTTGAACGAGTTGGGTCAAATATTATAATTTTATTTCGTTGATATAAATTCGAGTTACTCTATGTTTTGATGTAAATTTTGCTAGGAAATATGTTAGAGCGAATATAATCTATGTTTTATCATGTCGCATTCTTTCCCGCACTTGCTTATTTTTATGTACATTTTAAGTTGTTATACGTTTTAACGTAAATTGTGTTTGAAATATAGTCGATTTAAATAAAATATATTTTCATTTGATTGTACAAATTCGTGTTACTCCATGTTTTACGTAAATTTAGTTCGGAAACAAGTTGAGTCGATTATATTTTATACTTGATTATGACACGTACGTTCGCCGCCGCAACAACGCACGGCGAGTAAATTACTAGTTCATTTTTATTCACTTTTCATCCGTTCTTCTCCCCCATTTCCCATCTACTTTTTCAACCGCCTGTAAAAAGTGTTGCCCCATTGGATTTGCTTTTCCACTTGCTATCCATCATCTTCCTATTTCTCCAATCTTCGTAAACTATTCTTGCATAGTTACCGTTCGATTTCATCGTTTCCGTCATTTACGTTCGTACACCAAATTGTTTTGCACAGTTCCGGTTCGATTTCATCGCTTCCGTCATTTACGTTCCTACACCAAATTGTTTTGCACGGTTCCGGTTCGATTTCATCGTTTCCGTCATTTACGTTCCTACACCAAAGTGGTATGAAAATGTTAGGGGCTGTTTGGCAACTTCTGAATGGGTAAGTGCTGAATCAATAAGAGGTCTGAACCAATAAGAGGTCTGAACCAATAAGTGTTGAACCAGATTAAGTCTGTTTGGTTGGATATCTGTTTGGTTATAACTCCTAATATTGAATAATTATTAAAAAAAATACAAACCATAATAAAAAAATCCAAAAAACACATAAATCCTTCTTGAAAACATACTAATTTGTGTACAAACCATATTAGAACATCCAAATTAAAAACCCTGTTTTTTTTTTCACCATAATAAAAAAATTCAAAAAACACATAAATCTTACTCAACATGTTGCTGTTAAAACAACCCTAAAACAACCTTAAACTCTCTATGTAGAGTACTAGATATCAATAAAAATTAAACCTTAAACCATGACCTTATTCCTGGTCAAAAAGAGCTACAACAGCTTGCCATGGTTGCTACTTGATGGGGCTGCTAGACCAGCAGCAAATCACCACTTAAACCTTGAGTTACAACCTCTTATCATTCAACTAAAATCTGAACTAGTAGTTGGTAACCATTTAGCAACAACCTTGGTCAAACATCCTGAGAAGAAGTACAAAAGAAGATATGAAATGTTGCCAGAGTGCTTCATGATGCCACAACTGGTGGCTACCCAAGAAAGACCATCCAGCAAACAAAAGATATTCAAAGATGCTTTAGCATCTCATGATTTTAATCAACACTAAACCTCCTATATAACCCACATTATGGTAAACTATTTTCATTCCACAATCCTATTAATTTCTGCTCAAGCTCAGCTTTAAAAGTGCACTTTGCTGCTTCCGCTCTGATCGTGAGAAAAACAGAACACAAGAGCACCCAATAAATGAGATGATTTATGATGATACATTTTAGACGATAGGTGTGCTACCATTTCACCATTTAAAAAACCCTGTTTTTTAAAAACCCTTCTAAACAGATATCTACCACAGCAACATACTAATACCATTTCACCATTTCAATTTCCATTTCACCATTTAAAAAACCCTGTTTTTTTTTTCCTGATTTTTCATAACTGAACTTCTAAACAGGCGATTAATAGTACAAATTAAACGTAAGGAGAGTGAAATTGTGCTTATGTTAGGAGCTTAGGGCAGATTTGTGAAGAAGAAGACGTACCTGTGATGGCCGAGAGTGGAGACCGAGAGCAGTTTGCCGTCGAGTGCAGTGGAGGACGGAGGCCGAGCGGTGGTGGACGGAGGCCGAGAGCGGGCCGTCCACGAGATGTTGCAGAAGGGGATGGAGTGGAGAGTGGAGACCGAGAGAACTTGAGAAGGAGAATTTGGTCAGATGATGTATCTGGTCTGACCTAATAAGAGGCAAATAAGAGCCTCTTTTTCAATAAGTTGAATGCAACCAAACACTCAGGTCTGACTGAGTCAGACTTGGGCATCTGACCCGGCTCATTAAGAGCTAAAGAAACAGCCCCTTACTCTTTTCTTGATTTCAATTTGGTTATGGAATTGCTAGTGTGCGAATCTTCATTGTTGTTTATCCAACTTTTGAATTTATATATATGTTATAACAATCCAATAAACTAAAATAATTTATATGTATGTGATACCAAATTTAAGAACTAACGTCATTCTTGTATTTGATTCTTCGTTTTAGATGATTCGTTTTCCCGTGCTTGGAATTGGGGATTGCATTTAGTTAGTTTTGTTGTCTGTATATCATATAGGACCATTTTTTGCCCTAACAGAATGTATGTTCATATAAGTGTAGGTTTTGATTCAATATGTTTGCATTTACTGGATATTTGGCTAATTTCCCTATATTGTCACTGTGATGCTCTGTTTTTTGTAACACAATCTTTTTGATTACTTGATTACTCAAATTTCTTCTCTTATATGTCATTTACTCATATTTTGTAACATTGGTTTGATTCTACTCTAATATTTAAATTGTAATGATTGAATTTTACTTCATTCAATTCAATTCATTCGGATAAATTAGGGTTCTTATGTCGATATATATGTAATTAGTATTTTGGTTTGATTTGAACTACTATTTGTTTATGTGAGTAAAAGATACTGATATCTATTTCATATGGTTAATTTATAAATTATAAAATGGGAACAAGTACATCCACAGGTGTTGACTATATGTATAAATTGGGGATTGATAAACAAAACAAAGTTCATAAGACAAGTCATATACGTTTTGTACACGGAAATTAGGAGTATGCTTTTCATTTAATATGCATTTTATTCCTTCTTTCATATATAGCACACTCATGTGATATGTGATAGCCAAGAAGTAAATTTCATATAATACCCTGTTCTAACATTACCCAATTTTCTTAAAGAAGAAAATATGAGTAAAAGACAATGACATAATATATTTTGTAACATTGGGTTGATTTCTACTCTAATATTTAAATTGTAATGATTGAATTTTACTTCATTCAATTCAATTCATTCGGATAAATTAGGGTTCTTATGTCGATATATATGTAATTAGTATTTGGTTTGATTTGAACTACTATTTGTTTATGTGAGTAAAAGATACTGATCTATTTATATGGTAATTTATAAATTATAAAATGGGAACAAGTACATCCACAGGTGTTGACTATATGTATAATGGGGATTGATAAACAAAACAAAGTTCATAAGACAGTCATATACGTTTTGTACACGGAAATTAGGAGTATGCTTTCATTTAATATGCATTTTATTCTTCTTCATATATAGCACACTCATGTGATATGTGATAGCCAAGAAGTAAATTCATATAATACCCTGTTCTAACATACCCAATTTCTTAAAGAAGAAAATATGAGTAAAGACAAATGACATAATATAATTTTTTAGAAACTTTGTGTTGTAATGGATGCACTTAGATATATATAATTTTAGATATGTTCAATGATAAAGATGCTTTCATGTTAGTGTCTGATTTATTAGTGCAATCAATTATAGGTTTTCGCTACAATATTATATGCATAAACTGCAGACTATTGTTAAATATGCTTTCTATCTCTTTAATTTATGTCGTTTCCCTAACCATGTATATAGTTAGGAAGTAGAGTACAAATTAAATAACATTATATCTTACTGATAAATTCATTATAGTTTATGCACAGGGGTAGATAAAATAGAAAGCATCAATAAAACTCGCGATTGGGACCAACCGTACTTGCTACAACCTTCTATTTCAAATTCGTAAGGTAATTTCATTGACTTGATATATAACAAAATATTTGTCATTTCATATTATCATATTATGTGGTCATTTTTGCTTAGTTATGATGAAATATATTCGTACACTTATCCTTCATCTTATTCTGTATTGTATGTTTGGTTCTCCTATTTACGTCTAATAATTAATATTACATCTCAGATGTCAAGTAACAAAAGCCTACAAATGAAAGGAAACCTTCACGGAAAAGGAGTCACTCATTTTTACCTCTAACAGTTTGGAACCACTTGCTTACTTAGACAATAACCTAGGCAGTCAATCGTTAAGACAATCATGCCATCATACTGCAGTGCTTATGTAAATGTCAAAACTCTAATTCTCACAACAATACTTAACCACATCAAAACATTCACGTCCAATCGACATTCAGATAATTATATTCATTCGCCATATACCTAGACTCTGGCGATTGTGATCAAATATGTGAACATTGCAATGCCCGTTTGTGGTATGTTGAACGCATCATCAACTCGCCGTTAGCAATCGCCCTAAATACAAACAATGTTGTAAAGGAGGTCGCGTTAAATTGCAGCCACCAAAGTGCCACCTCCACATGTTAAGCAAGTTTGAAACAAACAGAATTTCTTGATAATATCCGTGTTACAATTTGATGTTTTCCATGACATCATTTGGTGCACATATAGATGACTCGGTTAACAAAGTTCAGGACCTTATATTTTCAAGATTGAAGGCCAAATATGTCACTGGCTAGGTACTTTATGTCCGGCCAGGATGAAAGACCGCGATTTCTACAGTTGTATATATACGACACCGAAAATGAAATTTCTAACAGGCTACACTTCTTTAATGGGCAATCACGCTCAACTATAAGCAATACCATTGTAAAGACATTCCTTCATATTTTACAAAATACAAATGAATTGGTAAAACTTTTTTGTACAGCTAGAGATCTTTATCTTGCAAATAACGTACCGGAGGTTACCATTCATCTCTATAGCTCTCAAAATCAACATACCTGATAAGACAAAGGCCGGCTGCATTGGCGGCATTGTATATGAGAGTCATTCTTCATGCAATGACTTCGACATCATCATTCATATAAAAGATGGCCCTCCTAAACGGATTAGCAAGTTACATCCTTTATACATGGCGTACAATATTTATACTTCTGTATAGTGAACATGGATGGTCCCCTGATCTTTGAATTATATCTAATAACCACACTCACAAAAAACAAATGACAATGAATATGTTCTACAGTCATCAACTCCATGACGTAATGGACTGTATACATTGTTATTTAGAGGTGGTCGTCTTTTTCAACATATTTAGTCGACGCATATGTTTGTATTGAGCAAACCGCCTAGATTAATACGATCACTCCAAAATTTGTTTAGGACTGAATTTCTTCAAGGTATACATACACACTTTAAGAGGTGACACCGAAGGCAAAACCATTGAAAAACAAACTATTCTCCCTCATCTTTTACCGGCGGCCAAGATACATGTATAAACATTATCAAGATGCTCTAGCAGTTTGTAGGATACATGGGAATCCGCAATATTTTATAACCTTTATATGTAACGTTAAGTGCCAGAAATCAAAAGGTATATAAGTGAGTATCATTCACTTTAAACACAAGATCGCTGATATTATTGCTAGGATCTTTCAGATTAAAGTTGTGCCTTAGTGAATTCTAAAAGACAATAAACCTTTTGGTCAAGTAGCTGCAGGTATTTAGCAAATTAAATTTCTACCTTTTAGTAAAAATCTCTTTAAATTTTATTTCATTACAATAATTTTACTCTTTCTTCCGATCTATACACAATAGAATTCCAAAAAAGGGGATACCCTCATTGCCATATGTTATTAGGGTCACTCAGAGATATAAAATACAGAATGCTGAACAAATTGATAGCTTTGTATCTGTGAATTCCCGACCCAACTACTGAAAGTCATCTCATAAATTGTTACTGAGTTAATGATGCATGGTCCATGTGGCTTAGACAAAACAAATGCACCATGCATGACAAGGCTCTTGCTCAAAAAAATTTCCTACGGAATATCAGGAAAAAAACACAATATTGACAAAAAATGAGTACGTGCATTATAAAAGACGCCAAAAATGTACATTCAAGTAATAAGAATGGTGTCGTATTAGATAATGCATATGTCGACCATACAACAAAACCCTTCGTTTGCGCTTTCATGCATATTAATGTAGAATATTGTGGATGGAGTATCATGATCAAATACCTATTAAGTATATATCTAAAGGGGCTGATCGAATTCGGTTTAAAATTGCAAGAAGAGTTCCTACTATGATTGCATAGAATCCAAGATCTACTCATGTTGACGAAATTAAAAACTATGTGGATGGACGTTTATTGTCCACATGAAGCGCTTGGAGGATATTAAACTTTTCGATTCAATACAGAGATCGCCTGTTCAAGTGTTAGCATTGCATTTAGAAAATATGCAAAATTTAACTTTAAAGACAAGCAAGCTACACAACACAAAAATAATCCAATGACAAGAAAAACAACCTAACAGAGTGGTTATATAACAATCAAATGATTCGACGGGTTGTCATCATCGCTACATGACTATCTTCTGAATATCGATGGGATTGCACAAGTATGGGACACGAAGAACATCCAATAAAACACCTGCAATAGGAAGATTAATATGTGACAACCCGTATATTTTAGGTTAACACCGTTTCGACTGTTCCATTATCATTACTATCTGTCAACATTATTCGACATTATATCAGTTCAAAATCTTAATATTATTAGTATATAATTATATTAAGTTGACCTCAATTAAACATTAGTATAATAACATAGATACATGAACACACAACACAATGCTATGAACCTGCACCCAAAAGTAGCCATGTACATCCATACTCTCACAATATAACACATACCAACTTGCAAAAAACTAGACTTCCACCACTTACTCTTCACACAATATAATACATATAACTTGCAAAAAAACTAGACGTCCACCACCCAACATCATTCCCCCTAACAGCCCCAATCCCATGATTTCATATTTCTGCACCCTCCCCCTAAATTGAAAATCATTATTTATATATATACATATTATATGCGTACACTCCTGTAATCAACCCACCTCCACCCAAATTGAAAATCATTATTTATATATATACACATTATATGCGTACACTCCTGTAATCAACCCACCTCCACCCAAATTGAAAATTATTATTACATATATACACATTATAGCATACACTCTGTAACCAACCCACCTCCCCCATCGACCCATCTTCATTCGCATAACACACCTCCACCGTAACCAAAACTACCTCTGCCGTCGACCGTCCTTGCGCAAAACCTTCTCCAGTAGCTTTGCTCCACGGTCACTTGTCCCAGTAGTCCTACCGGAGCCTCGTATTCGTGTGACGTTCCCCCAGTGCGGGTTTCCTCGTGATTGAACGACAATGCAATCTAGCATCTCCCTCTCCGTTCTCTGTTGCGAGCACACGATGACAATAAACGGTGATCGAAACAACCCGTATCATTCGGTATGTTCATCGACCGTTACTCAGGTACGTACGGTTACGGTTTTCGGGTTGCGAATGGTATGTCGTGGTCGGTTAGGGCTTGGGTATGCATGTTTTGTGTCCATGCGTGGTGCTATGATGTATGTATATAAGCGTATCATGTGTACGGATGGTCCTGTATGAAAGCTTGCTCTACCATTGTAACGCCCCGAAATTTTCCGAAACAAGCCATTTAATAATAGGGTTTTAAGGGTTATTTAAGAAAGAAAGGTAAATTAGTGGGCTATAGACCAAATTAAGCTAATGGACAATGTTTTGATGGGTTTAAGGGTGATTAAGGGCCCTTAAACAAGCATGATCAGTCCATTCTAGCATTTCAACCCTAGCCCCAAATTCATAGAGAGAGAAAGTAGAGAGAGAAAGTGAAGAAAACTCAAGATTTGGAGCTTGAAAGGTGGAAGATTGAAGATCTGGGTGATTGGAGCATCAAATCCTAAGAAGAGAGCAACAAAACCAGGTAAGAATCGACCTCTAAACCCTTCTATTGATCAAACCCGGATTCTAGGGTTTAGGTTTGAAAAGTTTAAAGAAAAAACAAAAGGTCAAATTTTTACGTATGAAAACATGTAAAAAGGTTAGATATGGCTTCATGGATGGTAAACCAAGGATTTGGACGTAAAAAGTTAAGATTTTGGGTTAAAAACGGCCTGGTTCTTAGTTCTGTTTCATCTAGCGAAACTGGGCCCCGATCCAGCGAAACTGAGTATTATCCAGCGAAACTGTTCATTTATCCAGCGAAACTAAAGGATACAGTTTCGCTACTGTGAAAATACAGTTTCGCTGATAATTTCGCTAAGTACTTAGGTTGATCTATAGACTTAGCGAATCTAGGAAATTCCAACGAAGTTGGGTGCTCATGGCAGCGAATTGTCCAGCGAAATGGCAGAAGTGCTGTCTAGCGAAACTGGTAGCGAAACTGCCAGCGAAACTGGCGGCGAAATTGTGAAGAAAATGATGTTTTTGTGTATATAATTTCCGTGCAGCTCGTGTATTCGGACTATAGCTAAGTGACTTAGAATTTAAGCTATTGGGCTAAGTTCAGGTGAGTTCTAGACCCCTCCTTACCCGTTTTCAATGTTTGGGGTGATATGCTACTAAAATACATACTTTTATGAGGACGATTTTTAAGACCCTTTTTCAAGGAAATAAATTTCCTAAAGTAAAATGTGCCATTTAATAGTTCAAAATAATTTCGGGCATTGCCCTTGGACCCCACTAGGGGTGCCGCCCCTAGAACCCCGCTATCAGGGGCTGCCGCCCCCGAAACCCCCGCTATCCCGCGGAGGGTCAGTTATAGTTTACTCTAGATTGATGAATGAAATATGAATGTAGACTAAGAGTTGCTTCTTATTATGTGTTAGTGTATGTGAAACTAAAGATATAAGTGAAACTTAAAAGAACTGTTATTGGGCCATAACGTGTACCTTGATAAAGTAAAGACTTGCAAGCAATTGATAAAGGAGGGTTGCATTCGTTGTGCCCTCACCTGATAAAGTAAATGCTCGAACAGGCAGGTCAGTAAGGCCTGGAGCATGACAATAATGGCCTGTTGGGTTACGATAGTAAGGCTGGATGGGCGTGTCGGTAAAGTCCTGTGTTTATCATAGGCACGATAGTGACAGAGAATTGACGGATAAAGAAGAGTAATATTAACAAGAAATGATAAAGTACGATAAAGTGATAGCCCATGTGTATTGATGTTCTGATAGATGGTAATTATTTTCAACTATTAAAGCAATACCTTTTACAAAAGTTATTTAACAAAGTAAACCTATAATTCACTCAGTGAAGCTGACTTTATATGCATATCAGTTGACAGGTGAGCGTTAGGGCTTAAGGGATGGAGCATGGATCTGAAGCTTCTTGGCATCTAAAGACTGGCATCCTGATGAAGAGGAATTTAAGAAGACTTTAAAGAGTTTTTGATGTTTAAAGACAATGTTTATATTTTAATTAACTACGTTGTAATGAATTGAAATTTCTGTATTTTCCCGCTGCAATATATATATATATACGTATATAAGTAAATGATGCCTTAAATCATGCGAATGACCAACTGTGAGGTTTTCTGGGATCCGGGCCTTACAAGTTGGTATCAGAGCCAAGGTTAAGAGATTTGGGAAAAAACATTTATAAACCTAACTTAAACAGACAATAGGACCAAGTGTCAAGGATGCCAGTCCAAGAAGCTCATGCCAAGAGGTAACAAAAGATGTTGTAAGTATATTCTGATGGGTAGTGCCTTCTTATATAAGTTAGAATCGAGGGTAGGGTATGAAAATTATCTGTGGTGCCTATCTGAATTTATGTGACCTATACATGCATAGATAGGTATAGTAGGTTCTAGTGTTAGTGGGTTCAGGATAGGAGAGTTTAGGACATGAGAAGTTCTGTAAGTAGTTAATCACAACTGGCCACTGTTATTAAAAACTTACAAAACTTGTCATGATCTAAACTTGCCTTGAAAGACCATACTAACATTCTGAATCTTACAGGAAGTAGAAAGAATGGCACCAAAGAAAGCAGTTCCAGCTATGGTCACCAGGAGAAGCACTAGGGGAAGGCCCCCTACCAAGGCAAAAGAACTGCAAGTGAAACTGTGTGAAACCGACCAAAAGGTCAACCAGAAAGCCGGTTGACGAACCGGTTAAGGAGGAGTTAAGTTAGAAACGGGAGTCGAGGGCCTACCACTGACCATGCAAAGCTGAAGGAAACAGTAAAGGAAGCATTGCCAAGAGGTGCACCAGATCCTATCTGGAGTGATGCCCGCTCTGCTTGCGGAGGTTGTGGAGTAGGTTAAGGGCGATGGTAAAAAGAGTACGGCTTCAAGGAAGGATGATAAGAAGGGAACGGTCAAGACTGAGGAGATGAGCGATGAGGAAGATCGTCTGGATAACAATGATGACACTGGTAACGCTGCTACTGCTCAGCGTTGGATCAGGGAAATGGATAAGGGAAAATGGAAGCCGTGCTGAGGATCAGCGAGTGCCAGGAAAACCAAAAGGTGAAGTTTGCTTCCCATTCCTTTTGGATCCAGCACTGTGTTGGTGGGATAACGTCGTGAGTCTTACGGGGAGGAGGTATTAAGGGGATGAAGTGGCGGAAATGAAGAGGTTGGTGATAGAGGAGTACTGTCGGAAAGAGAGCTTGACAAGATTAAACAAGACTTTATGAGCTGGGAGGCTGGAAACATGACACACGGAATACACTACAAAATTTAATGAAATGGCACGTCTGGTGCCTGACTTGGTGGACTCCTGAATCAAGAGGATTAAAAGGTACATACAAGGGTTGCCTCTGGAACATTCGTAGGGACATGGTCACTGCCCGACCTAGTACTTTTAGGTCAACGGTGGACCTCAGTGGAAGGTTGTACGATCATGCAGGCCAGTGACAGTGGGTGAAACGAAGAAGGTTTGAAATAATAATAGGAAAAGGTATGGGAATGGTAACTACCGAACGGGAAACAAGAAAGCAAGGGTGGATGCAAAACAAGTGATTGTGAAGGGGGTCGAGGAAGTTAAGGAATGTGGGAAGTGTGGGAGGAGGCATCCCGGAGAGTGTCGAGTGGGTAGCTATGGGTGCTACCGGTGTGGCAAAACTGGTCACATGGCTAGAGAATGCTCAGAAGTGACAAGTGCTTCAACTGCATGAGTGGGACACCACAGCAGGGGATTGCAGGAAAGCTAAGCCGGGAAACTCGGGAACGAGCGGGGATAATGACAAGGGGGATGATGGAAAGCCCAAGGTCAGGGCAAGGGCTTTCACCATGAACCAGAAGGAGGCAAGGAAAGACCCGGACGTGGTGTCAGATATGTTCCTTGTCAATGGTGTTTGTGCCTCCATATTATTGATAGTGGTGCCGTAGTAAGAGTTTTATATATGTATTTATGTGCTACTCTATACATCCAAACTAAGGAAATAGATGATGCTTTCGAAGTAGAAACGGTCGATGGTAAGTCCATTAGAATAGTCAGAGTGTTAGAGGATTGCCACTTAAACTAGGAGGTTATTACTTTCCCGCACAATGTTTGCCATGCCATTAGGAGTTTTGATGTCGTACTAGGGATGGATTGGTTAGCTGCCCATGATGCTAACATAGTATGCCAGCAAAAGATGATCCGATTAACGGCTCCGATGGTAGTCCGGTTACGATCTACGGAGATAACGATTGCAAGGTTCCAAGGATCATTTCCATGATCAAGGCGGAGAAATGTATGAGGCGAGGGTGCGGAGCTTATCTGGCATATGAAAGATGTTAAAGATAAAGCGAAAGAGTTGTCAGAGTGCCAGTGGTGCGGGACTTCCTGACGTATTCTCGGAGGATTGCCCGGAGTACCACCGGATAGGGAGATAGGTTTCAGATGATTTACTGTCAGGAGCCCAGCCTATTGCCAAAGCACCCTACCGCCTAGCCCCATCCGAGATGAAGGAGCTCATGTCACAACTGCAAAAACTTCTTGACAAAGGTTTCATTAGGCCTAGCATTTCTCCATGGGGTGCTCCAGTGTTGTTCGTGAAAAAGAAGGATGGCAGCATGAGGATGTGTATAGATTACAGGGAATGAATAAGCTGACCGTGAAGAATCGATACCCTCTACCCGGATAGACGATCTGTTTGATCAGTTGCAAGGGGCAAGCTGGTTCTCCCGAATAGATCTCCGATCCGGATATCATCAACTGAAGGTAAGGGAGCAAGATATCCCAAAGACGGCTTTTCGAACGCGCTATGGACACTATGAGTTTCTGGTTATGTCTTTCGGGCTAACCAATGCTCCTGCGGCATTTATGGACTTAATGAATCGCGTGTGTCGCCCGATGTTGGACAGATCAGTAATAGTTTCATTGATGATATCTTGATATACTCAAAGAACGAAGGAGACCGCGCTGTCATATCAAGGAGGTGTTAGAAACATTACGAAAGGAGAAAACTGTATGTGAAGTTCTCTAAATGTGCATTCTGGCTACAGGAGGTGCAGTTTTTAGGGCACGTATAAATTCCGAGGGAGTTATGGTTGATCCAGCAAAAGTTGAAGCAGTTACGCAATGGAATTCCCAAGGACGCCGTCCGAAATCCGTAGTTTTCTTGGGATTGGCTGGCTATTATAGAAGGTTCATCAAAGATTTCTCAAAGATAGCTTCCCCATTAACAAGGTTAACGAGGAAGAACATGGTGTTCGACTGGGGAAAAGAACAGGAAGATGCGTTTCAGGAATGAAGGATAGACTAACCAAAGCTCCTGTACTAACCTACCGGAGGGAGATGAAGACCTAACGGTATACTCCGATGCCTCTTACTGCGGGTTAGGCTGGTGTGTTATGCAAAGAGGAAAGGTTATAGCTTACGCGTCCAGACAACTAAAGGACACGGAGGTTAATTACCGGTTCACGATTTGGAACTTGCCGCAGTAGTGTTCGCATTGAAGATATGGAGACATTATTTGTATGGAACTAAGTGCACCATATTTACTGACCACAAAAGGTGAAAATTTCTTTGAGCAGAGAAAGACCTAAATATGAGACAAAGGAGGTGGTGGAGCTGATAAAGGACACGACTGTGAAATCCATTATCACCCGGTAAGGCAAATGTGGGTAGCCGATGCTCTGAGCCGAAAGGAGGGATATGAACTAATCCGGGTGAAGGCGTGCCAACTAGTAGTGACCCCGGATGTTATGAGGTTGATAAGTGAAGCAAATGGACGCTTTAAAAGAGCAACAAATCAAGAAGGAAAGGATGGTGGGAAAAGTAGATGAATCGGTGGTAGAGACACCTTGGGTGTTAAGACCTTCCACGGAAGATATGGGTTCCGAGGCATGGCGACTTGCAAGAAAAGGTTATGGATGAAGCGCACAAGACCCGCTACTCAATACACCCAGGAGCAAATAAGATGTACCACGACTTGAAGAAAGATTATTGGTGGCCTGGGATGAAGAGAGATGTGGTAGCATACATAAATAAATGTCTAACGTGCCTACAAGTGAAGGCTGAACACCAAAGACCTTATGGTTATGTTCAGCCATTAGAGGTACCAGAAGGAAGTGGGAACACGTTACCATGGACTTTATCACCAAATTACCCGCACGACAAAAGGCCACGACGCGATATGGGTGATAGTTGATAAGGCTGCAAAAGATAGACAAAAGTCATACGCATTACAAAAGAAGGAGACATAGAATTTAGCGTGGGTGACAGGGTTAATGTTAGAAAGTGTCGCCATGGAATGGAATTATCCGATTTAGGAAGAAAGAGGGGGAAACTACGTCCCCAGGTTTATTGGACCATTAAGGTACTAGCACGAGTTGGGGATGTAGCTTACAGACTAGATCTTCCAGAAGAATTAAGTGGGATTCACCCTACTTTCATGTGTCGCATTTAAGGAAATGTTTAGCACCGGATGAGGCAGTCGTGCCTCTAGATGACATCGAAGTGGACGAGAAGTTGAACTATGTAGAGCAACCAGTGGCTATACTGGACCGGAAGGAGAAACAATTGAGAAACAAAGTAGTCAAGCAAGTCAAAGTGCAATGGAAACACCGAAAGGGGTCGGATACCACCTGGGAATCCGAGGAGGAAATGAAACGACAATACCCTGATCTGTTTAACGACGAGGCAGGTTTCGAGAACGAAACCTAAATAAGGGGGGAGACTTGTAACGCCCCGAAATTTCCCGAAACAAGCCATTTAATAATAATGGGCTTTTAAGGGTTAATTTAAGAAAGAAAGGTAAATTAATGGGCTATAGACCAAATTAACCTTAATGGGCCATGTTTTGATGGGTTTAAGGGCTGATTAAGGGCCCTTAAACAATGCATGATCAGCTCCATTCTAGCATTTTAACCCTAGCCCCCCAAATTCGTAGAGAGAGAAAGTAGAGAGAGAAAGTGAAGAAAAATCAAGATTTGGAGCTTGAAAGGTTGGAAGATTGAAGATCTGGGTGATTGGAGCATCAAATCCTAAGAAGAGAGCAACAAAACCAGGTAAGAATCAACCTCTAAACCCTTCTGTGATCAAACCTGGATTCTAGGGTTTTGGTTTTGAAAAGTTTCAAAGAAACACATAAAGGTCAAATTTTTACATATGAAAACGTGTAAAAGGTTAGATATGGCTTCATGGATGGTAAACCAAGGATTTGGACGTAAAATTTAAGATTTTAGGTTAAAAACGGCCTGGTTCTTAGTTTCTGTTCATCCAGCGAAACTGGGCCCCGATCCAGCGAAACTGAGTATTCATCCAGCGAAACTGTTCATTTATCCAGCGAAACTAAAGGATTTCTAGCGAAACTACAGTTTCGCTACTGCGAAACTACAGTTTCGCTGATAATTTCGCTAAGTACTTAGGTTGATCTATAGACTTAGCGAATCTAGGAAATTCCAACGAAAGTTGGGCGCTCATGGCAGCGAATCTGTCCAGCGAAACTGGCAGAAGTGTTGCCCAGCGAAACTGGTAGCGAAACTGCCAGCGAAACTGGCAGCGAAATGTGAAGAAAATGATGTTTTTGTGTATTAACTTCCGTGTAGCTCGTGTATTCGGACTATAGCTAAGTGACTTAGAATTTAAGCTATTTGGCTAAGTCATGTGAGTTCTAGACCCCTCCTTTACCCGTTTTCAATGTTTGGGGTGATATGCATACTAAAATACATACTTTTATGAGGACGGTTTTTAAGACCCTTTTTCAAGGAAATAAAATTTCCTAAAGTAAAATGTGCCATTAAATAGTTCAAAATAATTTTCGGGCGTTGCCCCTTGGACCCCACTAGGGCTGCAGCCCCTAGAACCCCGCTATCAGGGGCTGCCGCCCCCGAACCCTCGCTGTCCTGCGAAGGGTCAGTTATTAGTTTATCTCTTGTGATTGATGAAATGTGAATGCTTAGACTAAGAGTTTGCTTCTTATTATGTGTTAAGTGTATGTGAAAACTAAAGATATAAGTGAACTTAAAAGAACTGTTATTGGACCCATAACGTGTACCTTGATAAAGTAAAGCCTTGCAAGCAATTGATAAAGGAGGGTTGCATTCGTTGTGCCCTCACCCTGATAAAGTAAATACTCGAACAGGCAGGTCAGTAAGGCTGGGATCTGGGGCCTTACAACCATAAATGATTCTGCATATATATACACACACACATGCACCTAGGCAATGTGTGTTCTTTCTGTCACAAGCATGTACCCTTGTGGGTAAGATTTCATGTGATTAATATGTGTTCTTATGACAATATGAATGATTATGTATGCTTCTGCGATTAAGGTGGTGTGTGAACTCGGTTTACGCCGTGAATGTGTATATATGTGTGTTCTTGGTTTGTGGTTCGGTGAGACGACTCGTGTATCGCGTTTTCCGGTGGTTATACTTGTGAGTATATTTGTATTCGTGGTATCCTGCTCAGGTGTGTTTTGTGTGTGTAATTATATGAAGTGTGTGTATGTTTATGTTGTGTGTAATTCCCGTGAGATGTGTGTGTTCTTGTATGTGTGTGTGAATTATGAAGTGTGTTTTTCTTTCTTTAATGTGTGTGTACAAGATGTACATAATTAAAGCTGACATGGATCTATATTCATGTATGGTGTGCATGTGATGTTATGTGTATGTGCGGTTTATATATAATATGTATATTTATATAAGTGGTGTTTGTGTGTGAATGTGCCGTGAGTGGTGGTTGTTTGTGTATACTTTTGTATATTATACGTATGCCTTTATATGTGGTGGGTGCTCCATTAGTGTATGGGGTTTTGGTGGGAGTTGGTTGCAGCTAAATAAAAGTGTTTATATGTAAATGCATTAGTTGGTTTGGTGGTGCTAAGCCTAAATATACATAGATGTGTAAATTACTTTAAGTGGGTTGTAGTTAGCCATCATGCATTAATGAAAGTTGGTTACGTGTTATTTATAAGTATGTTTTATTTATAAATAGGTCATGTGATTAGAAGTGTATTTTTATACGTGATAATTGAATTGCGCATTTAATGTGAGTTGGGTTTGACTGTGTTCGTGTGCGAGTCGGTGGATTTCGATGACCTATACCGTAACCGAGTTATGAAACGCGAACCGTACGATCGTTATATTTATATTAATAATTAAAATTTATATTATATATTAATTGAAATCCAGGATAAACGGAGACCTAAACGTTTGTGCTTTCGTTTATTAGTTGCTGTGCAATCAAGGTGAGTTTACAGCCCCACTTTTACTTTATAATCTTTTTGGGGGAGAGAAACATACTACTTTCATAAGCGTTACATTACATTGGGGTTTTGTGATACTGCATATACATGATACTATGGTGTTATAATTTGCCCTTCGGACCGTTAATATGCAAATAGCGAGGTGATTGTTAGTAGATCTACTGGGATTGACATACCCCGCCGGCTAGTCGCGCTAGCTTGACTGGAGGTCAAACGGGTGGGACGGTCAGCCTGTTTTACAGTGTTGTGGTGGGGAAACCACAGCCGGACCTACATTATACTATTGATTACATGTCAGCTCGGTCGCGACTTCATACACATAGTGATTACTGTGGGCTAGCTACCCATTATATGCTTTGATTACTAAATCCGGAATTTCATTACTGATACTTACTGTTTTTTGATAAACCTGTGAACTCACCAGCTTTGTACAGACTTTGCATGTTTTCTCTCAGGACATTTATGTGGCACGTTTAGGAGCACAACATCCACTGCATGTCATTCCACATTCATCCCAAACTGTTTTCAAGATTAATTTCATGTACTTTACATAAATTGGATTGGGCGCGTGTTTGCGTGTTCCAAAACCGTTGTTAAATGTTTTCCTGTTTCCGCTTCCGCAATACTTAAATATAAGTTGGTTTATTTCATTATTACTAAGCAACTTATATGATTTGTAATTGTCGAGTCGTTTGGTGTAACTAATGCTTATCTGAGATCCTGGTTATGTCACACGCCTGACGGGAAAACCCCGTTCGTGGAAATTGAGGGTGTGACATAATATACATCCATCCATCATGTGGTGAAACTTTCTATCTTCGAATCATGTGGTGAAACTTTCTATCTTCGAATGTTATTATCTCACCAAAAAGGTTGTCAAACATTCACTGATATAAGAACAATTTCTGGAGATATCTTTCCAACTATCGTAGTGCATGCGAAAAACTTGGGTTGCTTGGTGATAATAAAGAGTGGGTGATAGCTTTCAATGAAGCTGCAATATGGGCTACACCTTTTGAACTAAGATATTTGTTTACCCATATGCTTTTATTTTGTGATATTACAAACCCAATAGAACTATGGAACGAACAATGGCGTAAAATGGTTGATGACATCTTACCAAAACTTAAGTCGTATGGGAACAATTCAAGTACACATTTGAATAATGACGACCTCAAGCAATATGTACTATATGAAATTGTGCTTCTTCTTAATTCTAGCAATTCCGCTTCTTCGTTCCTTATATTTGGCTTGCCAATTCCACATCATGATTTACTTTTGTGTTTGCAAAATAAGCTATTGATGGAGGAAAAGAATTACGACGTGCAGCAGCTATCTACTGATCATGAGCTTTTTCGAGAAAGTCTAAACCCACAACAAAAAAAAATCTATGAAGTTGTAACTACAACACTTGCTTCAACAAAACAAGCTCTCCTTTTCGTCTACGGCCATGGTGATACCGGAAAAACATTTTTATGGACGACATTATTTCTGCATTACGTTCAAAAGGGAAAATAGTTTTAGCCATTGCAGCATCTGGTATAGCTTCGCTTTTATTACCATCAGGCAGGACAGCACGCTCTCGATTTAAAATACCTCTAACCTAACACACGATTCTATATGTCATATAAAAAGAACACTCATGTTGCTCATTTATTAATGGAAACGTCTCTTATTATATGGGATGAGGCTCCTATGAACGATCGTAAATGCTTTAAGTCACTAGATAAAAGCCTAAGAGATGTACTTAAAAATTCCAATGAACCTTTGGCGGAAAGTCAATTCTTCTTGGTGGCGACTTTAGACAAACACTTCCTGTTAAGCCTAAGGTGTCAAACTATGAAATTCTTGCTTCAGCACTTCCAAGATCATATTTATGGAAAAACTTTAAGACATATCACCTTACGGAAAACATGCGTCTTCAAAACAATAATTTAGATCCAAACTATATATCCGAGGTCAAACAATTTTCATCATGGCTTCTTAAAGTAGGCGATGGCATTCTGAGAACACATGATAAGGATGACCAAATTAACACAAAGAAAATAGAAATACAAAAAAACTATTTGATACCACACAACGATAAAGAACTTGAGGAACTCATTCATTTCATTTATGATGAGACCACCCTCCATAATTCATCAACATCAAACATTTCTCAAAAGGCAATTGTTTGTCCAAAAATAAAACAGTTGATGAAATAAAACATTGGTTCTAAGACTAACATATGGGAACAATGTCACTTATTTAAGTACGGACTCAATAACTCCTTTAGTAAATGACGACCACATTGACATTCTTTATCCAGGTGAATACCTTAACATGCTAAACTTTAACGGGTTGCCTCCATATCAACTTGATTTGAAAGTAAATGCTCCTATTATCTTACTACGAAATATAAATCAAATGGCTGGATTAGGCAATGGAACTAGATTGATAATCACCCAACTATTACCAAGGATTATAGAAGCACAAATACTTAGTGGAACATCATTGGTCATCGTGTATACATTCCACGAATAACTCTTTCATACACTAACAAAGAGCTTCCTTTTATTTTCAAAAGAAAATAATTTCCACTAAAGTTATGCTATGCAGTAACAATAAACAAAAGTCAAGGACAAACTTTAAAAAAATTGGTGTATATCTTCCTCAGCTGACTTTTGTCATAGCCAACTATACGTTTCATTTTCTAGAGCTACCTCTCCGAACGCCTTAAAGTACTAATTGCTCCACAAGAAAATGACCCACCTAACATCACAAAAATGTTGTTTTCTCAGATTTCCTAAATGAAATATGCTTGCAGGTTTGTATTTTCATCTAATACAAACTCAATTGAACCATAGTACATTATAACCACTTCTAACTCTTACTAATTTTTGAGTTCATTTTATTTGTTACAGGAACAAAAAATGGCGTACAGGAGAATCTCCAAGATCAAACCACATGATAATACAGAACCAATCCAAATTAGAGTCATAAACAAGTGGCAGCCTTATCGAAGAAGGGAGATATGCTATATGTTTGTTGATAGCCATGTAAGATTTATTCAATTTTATTTATTCTTATTTTCAAAAATAATTTTAACAATTTTATTACTTGTTTTTTCACATAGGGACATGCAATAGAAGCAATAGCAGACCTAAATGATGAAGCTCATTTTAATTCAATGGTGATAGTTCAAAATTGTTACATTGTTAGTGACTACTTATCTGACACTACGAAAACGTATATGAATGTAGTCCCCATCCTGCATGCATCAAACTTGGTTTAAGAACATCTTTTGCGCCGTTAAATGATGATAACAACACCCACACAACTATTTCAACTTTGCCAGTTATGATAAATTACGCCAACGTTGTAACAACCATCTTTTACTAACAGGTATAACATAATAATTTTTTAATAGTGTATAAATCATTATTATATTTAACAAAAAAAATGCTACTGACAGATTACATCGGTCGTATGGAGCGAGTATCAAATATTTTTCCAGAGAAAACAAAACCATGCTAAAGATAACCTTCAAGATCAAAGGTAAATCATTTGAACCACTATTTCATATACTCTGTAAATCAATTATATGTCTCTAACATGTAAATGTTTACACAACGATCACTTCATTGAATCAACCTTCTGGGGAGATATTGCCTTTTCTTTTGATAGACAAGCTGCTTTAAGAATATCACAGCCTGTGATAATAGCAATGACCTCAATGAAAGTAACGAGTATCAAGGTAGAAATTTTATGGTCCTAATAATAATTAATATAATATTAACGACAATCGTACTTCTTATGTTAGGATCACTTCAACTCGGGTCTACAAATGCAACAACTATTACCATTAATCCAAACATTGAAGACCTAGATATGATCATAAAAAGGTATTCACATCTACATAGTATCTATTTTATCATTATTATTACAATTACTACAATTATTAATGTTTTAACTTTTTGGAGAACAAAGATTTAAGGAAATGAAATGACAGTCTCCAATGTATCCTACAATGCAAAGACCTATGGGGATCAATGAAGTTGATAAAAACAGGATAACACTGCAAGATCTTCTTCAAAAGAAGCCTGAAGAAAATGATGTAAAAACCTATACCTTACTCCTATTAGTTTCTGCATTATAATATATAGTAACTAATAGTGATAAATTTTTTTGTTAATGTAGAAAATAAGATTCACATGTGTAGCAAGCATTGCAGAAATAGATAGCTATCGAACCTGGTGCTATGAATCATGTACAGAATGCAAAAAAGGTCATACCAAAAGAACACAAGATGGCATGTCCAAACCATGGAATAATTGAAGCACCAAGATACTTGTACACATTATTATCAAACTAAAATTTGTTAAATATAATTTAATTTTCTTTACAATGATCAATACTTTACAATGCATAGGTACTGTGTCAATGCCACAATCGTAGACACGACAGCTTCAGCGAATGTCGTTCTCTTTAATGAACCAATGAAAACACTTCTTGGATTTGACTGCAATGAAATGGTCATCACAAAGGGTTACACAGATCCAAATGTGTTACCTTCACTAATGCGCTTCATAAGAGGAAAGATGAAAATATTTCAACTACAATTCCAAACACAGAACAAAGAAAGGAATGACTCCCTTAGAGTGAACATAATCTTTGAACAAACACCCACCGCTAATGACAATCCCGCTTTCGTTCAATCACCAGAAACAACCTCCAACCGATAACTTACTATACCTTATTAAACAACATTTTATTCTTTATGATTTACTGTACAGATAACAGTGCGTACAAAAGATTAAACAGGATACACAAAGCAAGAAGCATTCCACCTACCACCACAACACCAATGAAGACAGACAAGAGAAAGATCATAGAATCCTCAGGTAACATTTGAATTGATTACAAGTTTGTTAAATAATAGTAAAGACTACCATGAAAAGAACAACTAACCATTTTTTGTTTCTTTCTTGAACAAACAAATACAGAAAATGAGCCTGCATCAAAAACAACAACAAACAAGCGTCAAGAATGGATGAAACAACGACAAGATAGAAAAGGTACTTGTTTTCAAATTAATATGTATACACCATATTACTATGATTTTTTTGTTACATTTTACATCGTAAAAAGCACTCTAATAAGCATACCTTTGTATAGTTCTGTTCTTTTCTTCCATAAAATTACAATTTACACAATGGTTTATTACGATGGCAACATTAACTCTATTTCTCTATGCAACAGGCGGATCAATAAATGGCACATCTAAATTGATGCAACATCTCCACATAAGCATGTTTTATTTAGGAATACTTGCTCACTAAATAAAACATTACTCTGTGACTTATAAACACCTTATGTAATAGACTTACAATATGTGTCCTAGCCGTGTGTAAGAGGCACAACATAATTAATGTGCATAGAGATGTTATGGTTGTTTCCTGAAAACACAACTTTCATTAATGCAATCTAAAAAATATCACAATAAACTATTACACTTTCGGATCCAATCAAACAATACTTTAAGTGCTTTTCAATTTGGTTCTTTGATTTATGTTCGTAAGTGAAAAGATTACAACATCACTATATCCGCAGCATCGTGCGGTAACGTCACCTAGTATATATTTAAATAGTATTTAGGAGTAAAAGGGGTTTCTTGTTTTATAAAAGTAATAATTTTAAGCTAATATAAAAGTATAAGTTTAATCTTTTTTACCAATCTGTTTTGTATTAGTTTGTTTTCTTTTATTTCATACATTAAAACAATACATCATACATCAAAGGGCATGTCTGTTAATGATACCAATGTGTTAGATAGTGTTCATCCAAGTGATTAAACGTTTAAATTATCCTATAATGAAAAAAGCAACCCTATCTGCAGTTGTTTTTAGTTGTGTTTATGGTTTGAACACACAGGTTATTAAGTTGGCATTTTGCCCCCCCCCATGTGACTTTAAAGGGGAAAATTAGGGGTTAGGTCTAAGAGAAAGTTCTCAAAACAACCACCGTTACCCTGCCACCAACGTCGAGCTACGGCCTGTGGCTGTCACCGGCACCACGTCGAACGAGGAATACGCGACCCCCTCCCCCATGTGACTTTAAAGGGGAAAATTAGGGGTTAGGTCTAAGAGAAAGTTCTCAAAACAACCACCGTTACCCTGCCAACCACCGTCGAGCTACGGCCCTGTGGTTCACCGCCACCGGCACCACCGTCGAACGAGGATACCGCGACTACTGTACTGTCTCACCGCCGCCATCATCCACCACTGCAACTCCCTGCCACTGTAACTCCGCCATGGATGAACCGTAGCCATCGCGCAGACATCTCTACACCGCAATCGTCGCATTGTCGCCGTCAACCATCACCGCTGCTACAAAACCCGCCATCGGTGCATGCGCTGTAACCGGCGAACCCCTAAAAGTTTAGCCATGACAACGGTTGTTTTTACTCCCGTGACCTTTTTTTTTCCCGATCTACAACATGCACAACTGTTTCTTGGTCTTCGTTGGTCTTGATGGTGATGGTCTTCATGGTGTAGGTTTTGATGGTGGTGGTTTTGATGGTGGGGTCTTGATGGTGGTAGTGTAATCACTTCTATTACTCCCCCTCCATCTCTCTATGATACCCTTTTAAGGTTTTTGGTTTTTGGGTTATTATCCTATATATGAACAAATATGGTGGTGGTTTTGATGGTGTTGGTTTTGATGGTGGGGGTCTTAATATTGGTGGTTTTGATGACGGTGGTTCTGATGGTGGGGCTTTTGATGGTGGTGGCCCGAGCACCTAATCTTAAGTTGGTGTTTCTAATGGGCTGTGATGAGTTGATGGGTTTGAGTAAAAATTGATTGAGGACATTGTCTACCGTGGAAGGGTGTAGGATGGTAGGTTTTGCCTGCAACCCGCCCTTCGGCCATGATGGAGTCATTTCTTCTTTACACACTCTGAGCTCGATATTAAAATGGAAATTGTTGATTTTAATAGTCTCAAACTGTGATGTCATCGACATTTTGTGGTAGGCGTGGTCCCCCGGTGTGATCTTGCTGTCTTAGATAGTTGATTTAAATCTTTTTTTTGGTTTTCTATTCATGTCGATGATGGTAGATCATTTTTTTGATCAAATGTCAATGATGCTACGGTTGAGGCTTTGTTACCCGTTGCCGATAAGATGTTATGCATGTTTTTTTAAGCATTTTTCTATTGGTCATCAAATCTTATTTAGTGGCGACTTTGGTTGTTGATATCGATGATGGTGGACAGGTGTTCATTTGAGGCTCTTGGCTTTGGTAGTTACGTGGTTGTGATGACACATAAAACTGGTACTGGTTGCCTTGTCCTGGTAGCTATTTCCGGATGCAGCCACAACCTGGCATCAGTTCTGAGCTGTACGCTGAACATTCTAAGTTAGAGTATCGATTTAACGGCGTTTCCAGACGCGCAAGCGCGTCTGGGTATTCAAACTAGTTTCATTAAAATCAAATGGTGTAGACTTAGGAATATGTTTAGTAATTGTGTTAAGTTCATTGTTAAAAAAAAATTGGAGCGTTATTGACATCCTTCCAATATAAAATGACCACCACTAGATTTTTATATGGGTCGTATGATCTTATACGGGCCTATTGATGGTTCTATAACCCTATAGGGGTATGACTGCTCTGATACCCCTTGAATTTTTTGTCGTCTTCAGAATCAGTTTTCCTATATGCATCGTACAGACTTATATTGACCGTATAAGGCTATATGCGGTTTTAAAGCCCTCTAACAGTCCCCTGAATTTTTCTTGATTTTCATGATGTCAACCCTATAGCCTCGCATAGCCCTATACAAGACGTATAAAAGATATGTCGATTTATATAGATGATGTCTTAAATTTGGACCCAAAAATTTAAAACCATACATAGGTATGAATAAATTTTCTTATTCTAATAAAATATTAACTAAAAGAACACATGACAACATAACATTAATCATCAAAAATTTTTTGTTTCTCTCTCTCCTATAATGTAAATATATAAACACACAACATATCCATTGTATCCCGCTGAAGAACAGGGTCTGGGAGGGGTATATGGTGGCAAGTAAAAGAGATCTAATTATTTTTATATTACAAGTATATTTTAATTAATTAAAAGAGATCTATTTATTAATGTTATTTTCTAAAAAATAGTTTTTTATAAAATAATTTTTTTCTAGAACACTAATTTTTTTGAAAATATGGAATATATTAAAAAGTGTGTTTTTAAATGTAAAATTTTTATAACCAAAAATAAATAAAATTGAAAGTTATATTAAAAAATTTTTAATAATGATATTTTTTAAACGGTTTGTTTTGAAATAAAATATTTATTAAAAATAAAAGAAAATTTTAAAAATTAATATCATTGTTTATTTCTTAGAGCATTCACAATGAAATCCCTAAAATTATGTGAATGTGTTTCATATGTTATATAGAATAATTTTGAGCGTTGTAAGTGAAAATAGAGTAATGTTACTGTTTATGATATATTTAGGGAATCAATGTTCGATCCCTATAAATTTTTTAATATTTTTAAAGTAGCTGTGATTAAGTGAAAGAAAAAGTAATGATAACGATATAAAAATTTATTTAATTAAAAAGTAGAGAGAAAATAGTGATTTTTAGTATAATTATATGAATAAAGATGGGGAATCCATTATAAATGCTCTTATGATCATACCCGTACATAATTTCAATCACGTATTATCTTTTAATATCATTTTAGAAATTATTAATATTTTATTTTATTTAATTTTTATTTATCAGATCATGTAATACACACGTTGATAAAATATAATTTTAAAATATATATGGAAGATTTATATATTATAATAATTTATACTATATAAAGAAATAAAGGAACCGCTACATGAATCACATGCACAGAATAGCCTTATTTAGGATAACCAAAAAAACAATACACGAACATGTCTTGCATAAAATCAACACCTTGAACCCGAAGTTGCAGGCTATTGATCTCCATTAGCCACACATCTCAATTCTCTGAATAACCGACGTAGGGGGCGATCCAATCTGCAAGGTCTCATGGAGGATGAACCCAAGAATCAACAAAAACAGACCATTTGATGATCGATCCGCCCACAGACCGGCCCGTTCGCGTATACGCCGATGGCAATACGATCTATTCCACTTCGGTCACGCTCGATCCCTCGAGCAAGCCAAGAAATCGTAAATTCTTATCCCCTCTCAAATCTATATATCACTTTCGTGTCATTGGTTGCATTTTTGTTTCTAATGGGAATTGTGTTTTGGGATGATGGTTTAATTGTTTGAATTATTTGATTTTGAAATTTTGCTTTTTGTGTTAAGATTTGAAGGTTAAATTGGTTCAAAATCTGTGATTTATTAGTTTGTTGTATTTACTATCAATTTATTGGGATTGAAAGGAAGTGTTTGTGACTAATGGTTTCTGTAATGAGCGAAATAGGTTTCCGAATACTTATTTGTTGGTGGATGCTGCAATGATGAGGTAACCCACAGCTTGAAGGGGAAAACAGTTATGACCGACACAGAACGCTATGAATCCCTTCGTCATTGCAAGTATGTTTGATATCCTTAGATTTTATGATACATCTTTCAATATATACATACCTTTTGTTTTAGGTTTAAACTGATTATTTATTGATGAATGCGGTTTGAAAGTTATCTGTTTTTGGTTTTGTGCAGGTGGTTGATGAAGTTATCCCAGATGCGCCATGGGTTATGGACCAGGAGTTCATTGATAAACATCAGATTGACTATGTGGCTCATGACTCGCTACGTAAGGTCAACCTGCCCAAAACTGTATTCAGTTTGTTTCACAACCCTGCAAGAGTTCTTTGTCTTGAAGGGGTACATGATACAAAATTTCACAAAAAGGTTTTGATTTTCGGTAAATCGGTCATGAAAAGATAGCTCTTTGTGTCATCTTCTCCTGGATATTATCCGACCCTTAAAAGCACAAGCATCTTCTGCACGCGCATAGACTTGTGCGCATAGACTTGTGCGCATAGACTTGTAAATGACAGTAGGAGATTAGGATTCCTTAGTTTGAAACACAGGCATGTTATACTGTTAAGCATTTGCCTTTCAACCATCTATGGCTTCAGCATACATTATACTACTAAAAACAATGGAAATATGAAGTGCTGCTTGTTAACATATATGTGATGCGTTAATTGCTTCTGCTTTCTTAAACTTTCAGTTATGCTGATGCAAGTGGAGCAGCAAACGATGTCTACGAATTTGTAAGTTCAGAGATTATCCGACAATAAACGACGAGCAAATAATTCAATTATACACATCTGTTCAGGCTCATCATTTTATTAGCGAACCGTTGTCCTAAAAAGCCAGAAATATTTGTCATTTTGGTTGGTTGTCTCTTTTGGTCCTTATGGGATGTGTATTAGTTGTGTAATCTCTTTCTCTGAGAATTGTGCATTCATGGCTTAATGTGATCTTTTTGAAATAATCTTTGCTTAGGTCAAATCTATTGGACGGTTTAAGGAGACAAAGCGAACAGAAGGCATATCTACATCAGATATATCATGAGAATCGTCAAAGACTACAACAATTATGTTTGCGCAATTTGGACCGAGGGTATTCAAGAAGGGACCTTGGTGTCAGCTATGTGAAGGTATACTCTTATTGAAGTTTGGTGTGTATCTTGTATCATATATTGTACTCTTGTGTTATTTTATGTTAATATTTGAGTTTACCTATGTTGTAATGTACCAGAAAAGAGGTTGAGAGTGACATGAGTTTGAAGAAGTGGCATGAAAAAGTGAAGAAACAGCAAGAAAGGTGGAAGAGAAGGTATGTTTATTGAAACCGTTCATTGTTATGATAGATAATTAATAAAATAATATTGTTTTGAATATGGTTTTGCAGATCAATACAGTGGCAAATCTGCAGGCATGAATCATAACCTATGGGTGGAGAATGCTGATCGTTTGGTCGCTGGTTTTCTTGAAATGTTTGAAGAAGGGTTCCATAAAATGGTGAGATCTTCACACACATATAGATGTTTATTGTGTCAACATAAGTATATTAAGATTTAATTGTGTTTTTAATAAATATTTCACTACACTTAGGGAACTGCAATTAGGGATCGACTTCAAGGACCGTTGATGAGAGAAACTCAGGGGAACTCACATTTGTTGATGAGGATGATGATGATAATCTTGATTATCATGATGATGATTATCACGATGATGATGACATGATGATGAGTACTATTACGATTATAGCGCTGAGGAGAAAGTATTCTGACGGGGTTGAAGTTGAACCGTCGTCACAATGATTTTATTGCTTAGTACCTGAACATGCAGCCTTGATACAAATATGTGAAAGTTCAGTTATGACTTATGACACATAGGTTATAATACAAGTTGAATATGTAATAATTGTTATGAAGTTTCTGCATAGGCCATAAACTTATGGCTTCTAACTTATTTAGTTAAATATGACTAAGTTACATAATTCTCTTTTTGTAGAATGGAAATTGTGATGGTATTTTATACATATAATGTGTTACAGTTTAATTTAGAAACGGGGGCTGTGCTCGAGAAAACGGTTTGCGTTACAGTCACTTAGTCACAGATTTAGGGCCGGTGTCCTGAAAAGTGAAAACATTTTTGCAAAATGAGAAATTGGTTCTTTTACAACTTCCTGCAGTTGAAGAATTAAAGATCTTTTATATAACAACACTTTTCCTTATAATTACTTGTAACATTAAAACATCTAACATTATCACTATCATTTGTAATGCAAGAACTCACATTGACTGTTGATCTTCCGCCTGCTTTTGACCCGAATAAGGTGATCCCTGAGGTGGTCCGAGGTTTTTCGGGTATGCACTCCTTTTGTCCATGGGTTTTGCAAGTTCCACAAACACTACCCTGCCGTCTAGATACTGCAAGGCGGTAACCGTTAATTTCTGAAAACAATGACCCAAATTCAGAAACTTAAAGGAGAAAACCTTCTGGTCCATGGTTTCTAGAGCACTCATCCGCGTCATCTTTTCGTATATTGTACGATGCATACCCTTTTGATTTTTTTGAGCTCCGGTCCTTAACAAGCTTAACTGAACACAACTCGACACCATACATAGTCACAATGGCAAGAAAAACATGTTGAAAATTCTGACAAATATACTTACTGTTGGAGAAGTGTACCTTCAGCTATCTGACCAAAATTTGAAAATTCTTCCTTTAAAGAGCTTTCACTGGTTGTGTATGATAATCTATAATTCAAAGTAAACAGTTTAAAATACATAGTAAGCAACATAACTACTAGCTATTTTTCCAAAAACTTGTAACATACGTGCCCTCTACCAGCCAATATTATCCGTTTTAAACCCAGAGACTCGCACTTTGGATTAATTCTGTCCAAGAACAGTTAATTGTAGGTTCCTACTCTTATACACGGGTTAATGTGCTTAAAACGCGTTGGTGGTATTTGAAGTATCTTGCTGTTTTTGGCTAGAGTGTTACAAGATTGAGAGAGGCTAGGGTTAATCTTTGATACAAATAACATAAGGATAGATACATTTATAGAAATTGAAGAAGAGGGACTTACTTCTGACGATGATTTTGCTAGCTAGAGGGTATTCAATGAAACAAGCACGAATCTTTAAGGATTGGAGTTAATCGAACGATTTGGAAGTGATGTTCTTCCGATTGTGGGTCTAAAAAATCCAATTGTTGCCATTGTGAGTGCAATTTCAAGTATATTCGACTCTAATCACTGTATGCTGTGGTATTTGATCAAACGAAAAGGGGTTACGAGATTAGGGTTTATGGATGGATTCTGGTAAAATCGTTCTTCCTATCTTCAAGTCAAGTATTTTTACTTTGCGGGGATCAATCTCGGGGGTTTAATTTTATAAGGCTCTATGCATTAACCGTTAAAAAAAAATTAATTTTACTGACAAATTATATTTTAATAATTCAAATTATTATCTATCATATATCTGATAATAATTCATACTATTAATTTGTTCGGTACGATTAATATAATTTTAAACTTGAAGAAGATCATCATATGATTCGTTATGTTCTCCTTCATCTTCTTCAGGTTCTACTACGTGATGAGTGGGAATTAGTTAGTAATTGTAGTGTTTAATTTTTTTAAAAAATTGATTATAGCCATTGGGGGTGGGGCAACGGCTCTTTGGCAACACTAAAAATACAGGGTGTGGTGCCTGCCGTGGCAATGCCAAAAACACGCGGTGTGGGAGGCCGGCAATAGTGTTGCCGCGCGGCGTGAGCCGTGAGGTGCCACCGTGCCATCACGGTGGGTGCCCCACCTCTTGAAAAATATGATGAAGTTTACAGATATTTTTATGTCTAAATAACAATATCAAAAAATACTAAGATGCAATAAGAAAAATTGGAAACATGTTAGACCTAGATTAAACTTAAAAAACACCATGATATACTCTTATTAAACTACATTGTCATAGGTATGTTTGTAACTTTGATAATTTAGTAGTTAAATTGTATTTACAAGAATTTCATTAAAGAACTTTCACCTTTTAATCATTCACCCTGCACCCATGATATTAGTCATCGTTTTCCATATTACATCACTAGTAGGAAACCCGCGCGATGCGGCGGCGGTGACGGCTAATTATAATGCGGTACTCATAATCAATAAGTTTGTCAATCCTTCCGTGATATATTGATGTGATATATTGATGTGGTTTATCTATGCCATGAGCCTTACGGATCTCAACAAAAATAATAACATATATACGAATAATAAAATATTAGTCATAGCAATTTAAAAAAAAAAATCACTTGATTATTAAAGAGTATATTAGACGACTAACATGTAGTCAAACATATAATTGAGTTAGAAATAAGTCAAATATATTAAAAAGTTGAGAACTTATACTCACTTTCTTAAGCATTCCTCATAAAATCCATAAAGTTAAATGATCTGCATAACACAATACCACTATGGCTATTGTTATATACGTTTAAATTATTCCTAACAAATAGTTATCATAGAACCCTTAATTTGTTATAACTTGAGTTAGTAACATGTGAAAAAGTATACATGCGGATGGTAATTATTTCAACTTAGAATAGTAATCGTTCATGGATAACGCACATTACGGGCTACCAAGAGCTAATATTATGACAAGAATTGCATAGAAATAGAAGCAATTTAAAACACTTACAAGTTCAATTCTGATAGACACATTGAGTTCATATCACAGTGTAACACTCACAGTTACTATTTCTACCGAGTAATAACCACGATCAACATAGTCTCCCATGAATAAGGAATAAAAACTCTTACAAGTTAAATTCTGATAGACACATTTAGTCAATTACCAAACACCCTTATGGTGACCAACAAAAGTCAAAATCACCATCATCTACACCCTCTTGATACTTTCTTCCCCAACAAAGCGTTCTTGTTCTCTTTAATCCTCTTTCTAGAGGCTATTGCTACAATCTGGTAGAACAACCCATATCTCCTACCACCGTTACTCTTATCGAAGCACGACACTACCACCCGTTTTCTATTGTTGGGACCAACCACCATCTTGCCCTCCCCAGATGCTTATTAATATAGTATAGATAAAAGCATCTGAAGCAAAATTAGCAATTTATAAGAAAAAAGATTTTAATAATACAAACTATAACTTATTAACCGATAATAATTAAAAGCAATGACAATTACTATAACATAATTTATATTAATTCAAACCCAATCTACATCTATTATTTACTTAATTTCACTCGTATGTTTTTCCATGTTCATATTCATCATTGTGACGACTTCGAGTAAAAACTAAGTGTAAATATTTGATAATTATACTATTGGAATTGCTATTAATAATAAAATGAAATCTTAGAGTTTTATTGTTCAAATTGTTAATATGAATAATTTATCATCATAGGCCAAGCCAATATTTTTAATCATTAAAATACAACTTGTCTAAAATAATACAAATAATCAAAACAAAACTTAACAAAACCACATCAGGACCAGTTCCTTCCTCCATACATAAATCCAAGTTACATGCATACATATGTTTTCAGGTATTATGTCAAACAGTTTATGAATTTCATTAGCTCACTTCAAGAGATCAAGTCACAAATTTAAGATATATCCAAATTTTTGGAGAAAAAGAATCCAAAAAATGGGAATTTTGTTACACATTTTCAGTACAATGATCAACATCTCACACTGTCGAGCCGATGGATTATTATAAAATAACATTCCGCGTGAAATAGGCTCACCTCAACAGGCGTCCAGGTCACGGCATGGGGGCGGTTTGGGATCACCCAACAATGTAGTATCCCCGCCTTCGGGTCCACAGTTGATCCGCTGTGGGTTTTGTATGCCACGCTGCCAAAATAAAAAGTGAATATGAAACAGGGAAGTTAGCCAGCGGGTCAAACACTCAAACGGATGGGTTGACCAGGAAACATCAAATTAATGTATGTTCTGGTTTACCGTCGCTTCTCTCCACGTCTTAGAGCCTCGACTATCTCTACAACTCTTTTGGTGTTACATCTTCCTGTTTGTTTATAAGAATCAGATGCAGAATGAGAATCTGAGCTTCAAATTTTTCTGGTGGTTAGAAAACAGTTAAAAGGTTTAATATACTTACATAGTAGTTGTATGTATATCCTTCAGATCCATTTGAATAATCTGCAACAGTAATCATAGGAGCATTTACAACAACACCCTGCATAGGAAAACAAACAGAGGTCATCAATTTCTTGAATAATTATTATACATAACAAAATAAGCAAGTCATGCAACTTGGTAGCAGATCAAAACAATCCGGGTAGGGTTGACCCACCAAAGCTCTTTTATCTATTATTATAAAAGTAATTTAGGTTGAGGTACTTGGAGATACTCCAGGCAACAACTCCCAAACCATCCAGCAAGTTTGAACCGTTCTATTTTTGGCTAAAGCTGTTTTTACCAATTTGACACAATAGGAATGCAAGCTAACTTAATTTGACAGTATATTAGATGTATGGAATAAAGTTGCCCCCTCTGAAAATATATACAAGCAAAAGGAGAAAATGACGGTTGAAAAGAGTTTTTGTGTTTCCACTTTGTTAAATTGTGTTAGATGTCTTATGAATTAAAATTGCAAACAAGGTTAGAGTATGAGTATCAATCATTTAAACTGCAAACAAGTTATATCCCATCTGCCTATGGTCATGTTCAAGTAATGATTGACTAATTGGTTATTTAGTAGCAGAAAAGAATGGGCTTGTTTACCAGCATCAGATATTTCATATAGCAACCCCCCCCCCTTTTTTGGCATGTTTAGAACATGGAAAATGCTATGCTACACCAAAAAAAGTGACTTAACATGCATTCCATTTCTCCAACAGATAACAAGCCATCTTTTGTAACGTCTGCCATATCATAAACAAGCAGACAGTAGAGTGTATTTAGAAGCCACGGGTTAAATCTAGAAAGAATTATCTTAAGAGAAAACCTGGCAAATGGATCAAAAGCCAATAAAACTGTATTTTTGAGCCATTAAACTTCCTAAATTGTTTTTAGTTGACATCAGAAAAAAAAGGTAAATAAATTTTGTAATCATATTGACATGCCAATTACTTGAAAACAATAAAAACCTTGGAAAAAAGCGTTGGGATCAACCCTGCCAAAACCACACCAAAAATTGCCGTTTCGACCTTAAATTGTTACCCAGCCTGCCTGGCCTCCCATTTTTGCCGACTTTATATAAAAGTAAAACCAAAGAAGGGATTTTCGGGTCAAGTGCACCTGGCATGCAAAGCGCTCTACACATACATACACAAACATATCAATATACAAACCCCGTGAAATGCAAGAACTCACATTGACTGTTGATCTTCCTGCAGTTGAAAGAATTAAAGATCTTTTATATAACACACTTTTCCTTATAATTACTTGTAACTTTTAAACATCTAACATTATCACTATCATTTGTAATGCAAGAACTCACATTGACTGTTGATCTTCCGCCTGCTTTTGACCCGAATAAGGTGATCCCTGAGGTGGTCCAGAGGTTTTCGGGTATGCACTCCTTTTGTCCATGGGTTTTGCAAGTTCCACAAACACTACCCTGCCGTCTAGATACTGCAAGGCGGTAACCGTTAATTTCTGAAAACAATGACCCAAATTCAGAAACTTAAAGGAGGAAAACCTTCTGGTCCATGGTTTCTAGAGCACTCATCGCGTCATCTTGATTCGTATATTGTACGAATGCATACCCTTTTGATTTTTTTGAGCTCCGGTCCTTAACAAGCTTAACTGAACACAACTCGACACCATACATAGTCACAATGGCAAGAAAAACATGTTGAAAATTCTGACAAATATACTTACTGTTGGAGAAGTGTACCTTCAGCTATCTGACCAAAATTTGAAAATTCTTCCTTTAAAGAGCTTTCACTGGTTGTGTATGATAAATCTATAATTCAAAGTAAACAGTTAAAAATACATAGTAAGCAACATAACTACTAGCTATTTTTCCAAACAACTTGTAACATACGTGCCCTCTACCAGCCAATATTATCCGTTTTACCCAAGAGAAACTCGCAACTTTGGATTAATTCTGTCCAAGAACAGTTAATTGTAGGTTCCTACTCTTATACACGTGGTTAATGTGCTTAAAACGCGTTGGTGGTATTTGAAGTATCTTGCTGTTTTTGGCTAGAGTGTTACAAGATTGAGAGAGGCTAGGGTTAATCTTTGATACAAATAACATAAGGATAGATACATTTATAGAAATTGAAGAAGAGGGACTTACTTCTGACGATGATTTTGCTAGCTAGAGGGTATTCAATGAAACAAGCACGAATCTTTAAGGATTGGAGGTTAATCGAACGATTTGGAAGTGATGTTCTTCCGATTGTGGGTCTAAAAAATCCAATTGTTGCCATTGTGAGTGCAATTTCAAGTATATTCGACTCTAATCACTGTATGCTGTGGTATTTGATCAAACGAAAAGGGGTTTACGAGATTAGGGTTTATGGATGGATTCTGGTAAAATCGTTCTTCCTATCTTCAAGTCAAGTATTTTTACTTTGCGGGGATCAATCTCGGGGGTTTAATTTTATAAGGCTCTATGCATTAACCGTTAAAAAAAAATTAATTTTACTGACAAATTATATTTTAATAATTCAATTATTATCTATCATATATCTGATAATAATTCATACTATAATTTGTTCGGTACGATTAATATAATTTTAAACTTGAAGAAGATCATCATATGATTCGTTATGTTCTCCTTCATCTTCTTCAGGTTCTACTACGTGATGAGGTGGGAATTAGTTAGTAATTGTAGTGTTTAATTTTTTTAAAAATTGATTATAGCCATTGGGGGTGGTGGGCAACGGCTCTTTGGCAACACTAAAAAATACAGGGTGTGGTGCCTGCCGTGGCAATGCCAAAAACACGCGGTGTGGGAGGCCGGCAATAGTGTTGCCGCGCGGCGTGAGCCGTGAGGTGCCACCGTGCCATCACGGTGGGTGCCCCACCTCTTGAAAAATATATGATGAAGTTTACAGATATTTTTATGTCTAAATAACTAGACGCATTTTAAAAGTTCGTTTAAACATGAACTACACAATCTATCACGTCTAACATTACTCGTAACTCCTTTTTTTATTATCAGATAACAACATCAAAAAATACTAAGATGCAATAAGAAAAATTGGAAACATGTTAGGCCTAGATTAAACTTAAAAAACACCATGATATACTTTTATTAAACTACATTGTCATAGGTATGTTTGTAACTTTGATAATTTAGTAGTTAAATTGTATTTACAAGAATTTCTATTCTATTTATTCGAAATTGTCGGTGGCAACAGTGCCACACCGACCTAACCCAAATCCACATCTTTCCATTGATAAAAAGCTTCGATTGGCTTCAATAGATCTTACCAAATCTCAATCTTCATCTCTCCGATGGCGTAGTTCGTGGGAGCCGAAGAGACTAACCCCTGATTTGAGGGTGAGGGTGAACGTTTCACCTAAAACGCAGTAGGATGGTGTGAATCGAAGGCGGTGATGATGGTTGCAGGTGGGTTCCGGCGATGGTTGTAGTTGCCAGTGATGGCGGAGGTGGTTAATGGCTGTCGCCGTTGTGGTTGTTGATGGTTGTCGATGGCGGTGGTGACGGTTCAGTGGGTTAGATGCCGGTGGTGTAAGCCGGTGTTTACAGATGGCGATGATGGTGGTTGGTTCTGTGTAATCGGTGAGTTTGGCGGTGGTTTCACCTAAAACGCAGTAGGATGGTGTGAATCGAAAGCGGTGATGATGGTTGCAGGTGGGTTCCGGCGATGGTTGTAGTTGCGAGTGATGGCGGAGGTGGTTAATGGCTGTCGCGGTTGTGGCTGTTGATGGTTGTCGATGGCGGTGGTGACGGTTCAATGGGTTAGATGCCGGTGGTGTAAGGCGGTGTTTACAGATGGCGATGATGATGGTTGGTTCTGTGTGTAGGTACAATCATAATCACTATAATTTTAGGTGTTTTTTTAGCTTTGGATTCTAGAGTTTATTAATCCATATGCAATCAAATATGATGGTTATTCTTGATTTGCATTTACCCTGCTATTGTCAATCTATAATATGATTAAATTTCTTACTGTTTTGAGAGCAGGATTCATTGCATATATATGAATGTTGTATGATTTATGAATGTTGTATGATGTTGCATTAGAATATCTCATATATGGTTTCTGTGTTGTTGATGATGAATGTAGATAATCCATGAGAATTGAGACAACTTGATGAGCTCCTTTACATTCATAAATATAGTTAATACAATTATGTAACAATAATTGTGAACAAAGCCTTTGCCTTTCTTCGTAGATAAATGCGAGATTTGCATAAACCCAAGTGGTATAATGTAATGTTTCTCAAATCCTGTTTTCTCATTAGCTATTATAGCATGGTTGCTGACGTTTCTCTAATAAGTGTATTTGGTATAGTTGCAATATTTTGTCGAATATACATCCATTGAACTAGCGGAGAAGGTAGTAAGTGTCATAATTATTTTATATTATAATATGCCGCATAGGTCTATTATTCAGGAATTTAATCGTATAATTTTTTGTAGGTTTTGGAGCTCAACTAGGAGGATAACCAGACCTGAAGATTTGTGTTAATTAATTGTTTTGACTGCAATAGAAACTTTTGAGGCTAATTGGAGAAGACTGATTTAGATTGTTTGGAAGGTGAAAAAGATCGTAAACCTCTAAGGTACTCTTAAAATGATGAAATATCATGTACTTTATCGCAAGGTTATTTAAGGAAATAAGTAAAGCTACAAACCACCAAGTTATGACCTCAGTAATGTTTATGGCTATGCAAACACTTTCTAGAACTACTACAAGGTAATAAAATACAAGTGTTACTTTTTATGAGACTAAGTTTGATTTTGGCTAGATGTTTACTTGATATGCTCTACTCAAAGGTGAAAAACAACAACAATGGGTACTTGACCCAAAGAGAAGAATAAGAAATTCAACAATAAGAATGTGACCTGGTAGAGAACCGCAGGAACTTGATCTATTATAGAAGAATAAGAAAGCCAACAGAGAAAGAATGCAAGAGAACCTAAATCATTTAATCATTATTAAAACCCTTTGATGCATTTGATAATCTTTGGCAATCCAATATCTTATAATTAACTTGTCAAATTAGTCAAAATAGATTGGAGCAGCGCTCTTAGACCCAATTAAGATTATATATTGATTTCGGATATTTCGTCATGTTTTTGGACAGGTCGTTGATTTTCAAACGCAGTTGGCGCTAATGATTTTGCATCTTCTTCTCTCTCTGTCTTCTTCTCAAAGGTATGTAACAGTTGCAGATTGTTGAATCAGTCTAAGACTATTCTGAAGAAGCACCTTCACATATGGTTGGTGGTTGCTTATGAACATGTTATCCAATTGAGTTAGAATATTTCTATATCAATCTATAATTTATAATATAGTTTTGTCCTGACGTTATCTATTTTCTTGAATGCAGAAATCGATCATAACTATTAAGCCAATTGGCCTAGGTCCAATGAGTTTGGGGTGAAAAGTATGTTTCTCTATTTATTTATATTGGAGTACAAAGTGTTGTGGCTCTTATCATATAGTACCTGACATAGTAGAATTAAGTGATCGTTTTTTGAAACTTAATCCCACCGCTAAACTTGATGTTTTACAGGTATTATAATCCATAGTAAATATTGATAAATGGAAGTAAAAACTTAGCATGGGGTACCAAATAAAAAAACCCATTTTCATTGACAGATTAGCTATTTGCTTATTGTGTCAAGTCACGTTGATGACCATGTGTTTTTTTGGTGTTTTCCTTTCTCAATACTAATCATTCGGTGTTCACTGAAATGTATAGGAAAAGTGATGAATGCAAACCGAAAAAATCCGCGGCAAAGCGCGGGGTTAATATCTAGTTTCATTAAAGAACTTTTCACCTTTTAATCATTCACCCATGATATTTGTCATCGTTTTCCATATTACATCATAAAATTTATACCAGATTGAGCTTGAACTATAGAGCTCTTAGCCCACTCTAAAAACTTATTTTTGGCCCAAAACAATAAAAAGCTCTTAGCCCATCCCTCACGTAACACATGAGTTTCCCAATATATCATTTCAAGATCCTACTTTTGGTGGTATAAAATATCGGAGCTAGCACACATCTAACTTCACATGCCCTAAACGCAATTCCCATTTTAATAATAACAATATTCAAACTTAACATGTTGGTGATAGACCCTTCATATCTCACCAACGAACTCAATATTATTTACTTTGACTGGAGTGGTTTACAAATGAGCTATAATTTAGCCTCGAGCTCTTTTTAACTTAACCCAATTCAATAATTTAACTGGTGGATTTCAAATAGCTCGCGAACAACCTAACTCTTAGAATTTAGAGTAAATTACAAATTGTGTCCTTTATTAATACACGAAATTACATGGTATGTTCTTTAGTTTTAATAATTACATTCAATGTCCTTTTTTTAAAATATATGCACACCTATTGTCCTTTACACTAACTTTCAGTTAAATATACAGTTAACTCAGTTACGTATCCCTCATATGAGGTGTATTTTTGTCATTTTCTTTTCACATCTAATATACTAAACAAATAAAAAATTAATTACTTTATATGAAATATATAATTAAAAGATATCGGACCATTGGATAAGTCAGTGAACCCGCGTTCCTCTTACGTTCAATATCATTAAATCAATCATCCTCACTATTTGATAGCCCAAAACCGGTCATCTTCACCACCTATAACATCTCACACACCATTAAAACCCCTTTAACTCAAACAAATAATAATGGTAAAATTAAAATCCCTAATTCACGTTTTGTATTTCATTGCTCTTTAAATTTCTGGGTTATGTTGTTTTGTGATTAACGAGCGACTAATAGTTCATTTTCTTGCTTTTGTAATTATGTAAGCATTTCAAAGAATCAGATGTACTCTCCAAGTTTTTGTTTCTTATTGATTTTTTATTATTTATTGGTGTGAGTAGTTTAAAAAGTATTTACGTGTACTTTTTTGTGTTTATTGTTGATTTCCCGACCCCTTAAATGATTTGTGACTTAGACTTCTTATTTTAGTAAATGTTATTGGAGGTTGTTTTCATTAAAAGTTTTGACGATTGGTCGAATCAACACACACTAAGAGTGATTGGTTTTATCGACTTACTTAACAATCCTATATTTTTTAATTTCTTTTTTCATTTAAAATGTTTATTTTTATTAATTTTTAATGTATTAGACGTAAAAAAATTTGATAAAAATAGCCTCATGTGAGGGGGCACATAACTAAGTTAACTGTATATTTAGATGATAGTTAATGTAAAGGACAATATGTGTGCAAAATCTTTAATAAAAGGACATGGTATGTAATTATTAAAACTAAAAGATATACCATGCAATTTTATATATTAATAAAGGATATAATTTGTAATTTACTCTAGAATTTAAGTAAGATGATTAAGTATCTTTAACAAAAATATAACATGGGGACTTTATTATTTTTTTTATAAACTTACAATATGTTATTATTGAGGAACACTTGGTTTTACTGAATTGGCCTGTAGTTGCAGACTGTAGGCTGTCCAGGGGCCAAGTTAGTCAAACATTGATCCATCTTGCAACTCGCATATAAGGTCCCACCCATGCAAATTAATTTTTAAGGGGCTGTTTGGACAGTCTTTTAATCAGCCTTTTAATGGTTCAGATACTGAATGGTTCAGCATTTAATGGTTTAGACTGTTTGTTTCGCGAGCAAATGTCTGAATGGTTAAGATATTTGCCTCTGAATGGTTAAGCATTATACTAATGCTGAATTGTTAAGAGTTCTAGTTAAGAGGTCTAATGCTGAATGGTTAAGACCTCTTATCTGAATCGGTCAAACATTTGCCTTGGAATAGTTAAGCAATACACTAGCTCTTAATGGTTCAGATCTTTTAATGATTCAGCACTTAATGATTCAGACCTCTTATTGGTTTAGCACTTAATCATTCAGATACTGTTAAACAGCTTCTAAATATCTAAGGGGAAAAATACCTATTCAATTTTATTTTTTTATTATGTAAAGAGAGAGTTTGTTACTTGAATTACCTCTCGCTTTAAAGCACGATCTGCGTAAAATATCGCTCGCGATTTGATGAATGCAAAATTACCTTGTATTTTGTAGGAGCTTGTTTCCCATCTCTTATGTTCATAATATCAAAGTTACACCGCGCCGCGCTTAAGAAAAAACACTAATCTACTTAAAAACTTGAATTTAAATTTAGTTGTTATTTTGTTCTAAAATTAATACAACTATTTTTGCTGAATTTGATTATTTTTTTATTAACTAATACAACAACGATCTATCTATTAAATTTAAAGATAAGTAAGTTATTTTTATTTGAATACTATATAACTGTTATATAAATTCATAGTAACTAACATATACAATGAAGAATCTCGTGATAAATATTTTAAATCTATTTTATAATTTCGAAGAATATTGACTTTAAACTTAGATGCTTCCGATTGCTCTTTATTGATAGCTAGTGAATCAGAGATAACTGATGTACTCTACAATCAAGTAGTTATTAGTTTAAATCATGTGTTGTGTATGTTTTGTAATTATTTTTCTACATAAAATTGTTGTTAGAATGTTAGTTAGTGTTTCGTTCTCTTAGTTATGTATCCTTTTCTCTTTTATTTTAGATGCGATACCTTTAATTTAGCTAAAAGTTAAAATAATTACCAATACTTCTTAATTGAACCGCTTTTGATGGTAGCCAACATAAAAAATAAAAACTTTTTGAGTGGTCGGTGAAGATTTTGAAAATGAAAAGACCTTCGAATACGTTGAATAGTGGATATTGTCACCTGGTGGGTTCATTCTTTGGATGAATTCGAATAAAATCTCCTTAGTATTGATTCATTCCCCATGGTAATAATAAAAAAAGAGCGAAACTATCAGTAAAGAATGGGCTAAACTATTAGTAGGAGTAGAAACTACGGCGGTTAAAAAGTTACAGCCTTTCAAATAGTAACTGGACAATTATTTATAAAAATACTTTAAGATTAAATTGCATGATTTGAATATTAAGATATAGGAATAGGAATGAGTTTAGATCAAACCTCATTATTTATTATCTGCATAATATATAAGTGAGGGCGACATAAGAAATTTAAATAGATAATTCGAGCAAAAGAAGTAAGATTACACAAATTTTATTTATTTTAAATCAGAGAATTATGTTCATAAATAACTGATTACTTCTTTACTAAAATAGATATTGAAAATTTTAATTTTAAATTATCAACATAACAGGTACATATAACTACGTCCAATCAATATATCATACATCTCAAGATTATTATAACTCATTTGATAAAATCTCTTCTAAGTTTTGTGGCAACGAGTGTAGAGTAGTCAGATAAATTCATATATGTGTCGTAAGACTCTTCAAATTTTAGTGCCAATGAATGCACACTAATCGCTTCGACTTCTGCTTCATTAGATGTGCGTGTGTGGATTATGTGTCTAGCATTGCTGGTTTTTATGTCCGAATTGTGATCAAAGATTAATCGTTATTTTAGGAGAAAATTACAAAAATGGTCTCTGTGCTTTGATCATATTGCAAGTTTGTCCCCAGATTTTAAAAATTACAAATTTAGTCAAATCATTTGAAAGTTGTTGCAAATTTAGCCCCACCGTTAATATCCGTTAGTTTTTAACGATCTGGGTACTAATATGCAATATAGTCAAACCATAGGGACCAATTGCATAATTTTCTCAAAAAATTAAAAAAAACTAAAAAAATCATATAAAAATTTAAAAATTAAAATTTAAGAGATTCAAATAAAAGTTAATAAAGAAATTCAATAATCATTAAAAAATAGAACAAAAGTTTAAAAATTAAACCAAATTTAAAATGCATATAAAAATAGAAAATGAGAAAATAGGAAGTATGCTTAAATTTTTTTTTGTTATAATTATTTTAATAAAGTTCATATGTCATGTTTAAATCTAAGAATACAAAAACCTTGTGAAACTATAAATCCAAAAACAAAAATTGAAATCAAACCATAATGTTTATTTTTTTAACTTTAATATGGTTTTTCAATATTTACTTTGAATTTTATAAATGTTTATTCGATTGTATTTTTAATTTTCTGATTTTTATTTGATTTTTTAATTTAACAACATACTTCTTTTTCAATACTTCTTGTTTTCTCTTTTTGCATACGTTTTATTTTTACCTTTATTTCATTTTGAATTTGATTTGATTTTTAATTTTTATTTTATTTTTTAAAAATTATTTTAATTTATATTGATGTTTATTTGAATTTCTTATGTTTGATTTTATTTGCTTTTAAATTTTATTTGATTTTCAATTTTTTTTATTTTTTGAGCAAATTGCACAATTAGTCCCTATGATTTGATTATATTGTATATTTAGTCCCCAGATCATTAAAAACTAACGGACACTAATGATGGAGACTAAATTTACAACAAACTTTCAAATGTTTGACCTAAATTTATAATTATTAAAATTTAAGAACCAAACTTATAATATGGTCAAACCACATGGACTATTTTTATAATTTTCTCTTGTTTTAAAGCGGAAAAAGTTGATTGCTGTTGAAAATTAAATTATTTGATTGTTTTGAGATATTATGAAGTACGTAAATAGAATAATTTTATTGACTATTAAATTTGGGCTCCTTTATTTAGACACCCCACAATTTTAAATCAACACCCCTGTACCCTATACGCCGCGTATGGGTCCATACGCGGCGTATAGGGTACATTGTTGATTTGACGTTTTATACCCTATACTCGGCGTATAGGAACATACGCAGCGTATAGGGATTGACATTTTATACCCATACGTGACTTATGACCCATACGTGGAGGAGCTATACGCCGCGTATGGCCCCATACGCGACGTATAGCTTATATATTTATTTTTTTTAATTTTTGAGTTTTAATATATATATAATTTTTTTAATTTTTTGAGTTTTTATTTTAATTTATACATAATTTAAATTAAAATTATTTAAACAATATAATACGAATACAATAATAAAATTAGAATTAAAATATATAATTCGCATATTACAAATTATGAATTAAAATAAATTTATATAAGCCGGGGTTTCTCGGTTATTCTCTATTATTGCGCTGTATTCCGAGATACGAATCCTATACATAATCTCTCATTCTGCAGCACGTACGCTTCGGTTAAGAATCCAAAGATTACTTAATGTTGGCATCGGATAATCTCCTTCTAGCTTAACGTGGACGAAATGATTATTGTCGACATGAACAATCGACACGACATGATGAGGCATAACAGTTTTCGGATCAGCCCATAATGGGAAAAATGTTTGACAACCATTATTGCTTAGTAAATGAAGAATAACCCCAAACTTTTGAGCAACCACTAATCCCGTATACGGCATTATCATCCAATGTTCTTCTGGTGCAGGTTCCACACTTTGCCAATCGATGGTGTGACGTAATTCGTTATACCGTCCGGGGTACAAAGTATCGAAAATTTCTCTGTACTCCAATTCATGTCTGTCCAACTCTTCTAAAAGCTGTGTCCGCACATACATCCACTTATTTTCGTCAAACCCTAAGCCTAAAGCTATTGATCGAAAACCACAATTCCCATCGGGTCGGACATCTCGTATACGTGAAATATACTGATGAAAGATTGACGGAATCCAATTTTTTAACCTGTTTATATTGTTTAATTGGTGATCTCCGACAATCGAAGAAAACTCATTAGTACCCCGTGATACTTTAGATGACGTTGAACGACTACGTTGCATGGCAGGCTTCTGGGGCTTTACAGCTGAACTTGTTCTTCCGGAAATGTGAGACGCAATAAACGAGTTATGTCTCGGCATGTCGCACGTACTTTGTTGAGTGTCGTACTTTTGTTGTTGAACCTTTAACGTTGGACGACCGCGAATATCTGTTTGAACAACAGGCGCTTTTTTGTTATTTTTCCATGGATACACAATTTTTTTTATTTTTTCCAACCAACTAAATTTTACAGCTGCGGGTTGTGTCATTATTTGTTGTTTCACCCGTTCCATTTCTTCTTCAACATCAACTTTTTCATCCACCGTATATGATGGCTTAATGTTATCAAGCTTCGTCCAAAATACGTCAATTGCATCTAATGGAATTTTAGTGCCTGCATTATAAAGTATAAATTAATACATAATTTGTCACTTTAATAGAAAAATGATAATGATGGAGCGACTATTACCAGAATGTTCATATTTTTCCAGCCGACAAGCACAAGGCAAGCCACAACTAGTGAAAAGATGACAACCACATGTTGCATTTGCAGAGCGCATCACATGCAATTTAGTGTTTTCGGCAACTAATAAATCAAGAGTTATGTGTGAAACCTTGCCTCTTAAGTAATCAAATAGCGGAAGTTTATGATGATTCATGGTTTTAATTTTGCTTGTTTCAAAGCTTTCTTTTAAATTTACCTCTTGTGCGTTCACCAATTGATCTACAAACTCCACAAGTCTATCCAGTGAGCTATTTGTTGATTTAAGATATCTTTTTAAATTTGCATGTTGACTCTCCACCCTATTTGTTGTGCGTTGGCCAAAATTGCGGTTCGAGTTAGTCCAGGCTGATACAAACATTTCTTTGTAACTCTCTAACCAGTTTCTGTTTATATATGACAATACCTCTGAAAATATAATAAAACATAATTAAATTATATATTGAAAATATGATAAAACATAATTAAAATATAATAAAAACTTACTTTCTCGATTCGCTTCAACTAGTCGTTCGTAAAGAAGGTTATCGTTATACTCGTAAATCTCCGCCGTGGGAGACTCACACAAACGTGCCCATGCATATTTAAACTTTCTCCAGTCATCTTTTGTAAAACTTGCTTTACAGTGTTTCGCGATATTTTCATCAATATGCCGCCTGCATAAACACTTTGAAGCATTCGAAAACACTTTAACACATGCGTTCATTAAAGCGAGATCTCTGTCTGTTATTATGACGCGCGGCTCCATACACTTGCTTAACGTATCTTTCAATCTATTAAGCACCCATTCAAAATTATCTTCCCGTTCTTTGCTAATAAACGCATGAGCAACACAAAATGTCTTGTGTGTGGAGGTCACACCAACAATCTGAACAAACGGAAGCTTGTACATGTTTGTTTTATATGTAGCGTCTATCATCAGCACGTGCGGAAATGCACGCCAAGTGTCGTATGATTTAGGATGACAAAAAAATATATCTTCTACGACATTAGTATTAGGATTTTCTCGGGTGTAATAAACGTACCTTTTAATAGATAAAGGAAGGAAAATTGATGTTGTTAAGTGAGGATACAAATACAAGTTAGGCTTCATTTTAATTAAGTCTATTGAAAAAAAAAACCTCGGGTGTAATAAACGTACCTTTTAATAGATAAAAGGTTTTCTAAGACTTGGATTGGTGTTTCACCGACTTTTCTTTCACTTCTTATCTTATATTGAGCGTTGTATACGTCTCTGGTTATTGATGCATTATTAGGATTTTGCTTTTTAATAGCTGATAAGATGCTACGAGGCTCCATGTTCTGATCAGTAAGCTGCTCCACCAAATTGTATTCGTTTTGAGAAAACCTTCTTACAAAAGGATGCCCCTCCATATGTTGAGCAGGATCATGGTTATGTTCATCACTTCGCACCTCTAATTTCCACGAACGACGTTTGTTGTCGTATATCCCTACTAATTTAAAAGGACATCCGATTTTTTGCTACCAGATCGTTTAACTGTTGCTTTACTTTTGTGTTCGCCAGCACGATCACAGATAAGCCATACCTTTACGACCTGACCTTCTTTTTTCTTTGATATTCGTGTAATAATAACGTAACCATTATCACGTCCTCTATTAACAGCCCAACAGACTAGCTCATCGAGAGATAAAAATTTTGAGATGTTTCAAACGATACTTTTGTCGTTTGTTTTTCATCACTCGAGAGTATATTATTTTGTTGCGTGTCGTAAGTTGACTCTCGGCAAAACTCAACTTCATCATCGGGAACATACGATTGGTTTAAATCTGGCAGTCCTGTCTCGTAAGCAGATTGAACGTACGCATCATCTTGATTACTATCCACCACGAACGAATATTCATTTGAATATTCATTTGAATATTCACCAAACAAATAGTTACCGTCCCAAAATGACATACCGAACGAATAAAAAGTGTGATATTTGAGAGAGAAGTACGTTTGGGATTTACAGGAATCGAAAGCATATCATGTGGCTGCTCGTCGGGTGGTGGCTGATTATGCGGCTGCCCGTGCTGCTGCAGCGGATCGACAATGCCGAGCTGCTGAACTGGTGCCGGCTGCCAGATCTCCCCGGGTCGAAGAAAGAATCGTATGCCAACCGGAAACTGGCGTATAATACGCATGCCGAATAGCGTACGACGATCTAATCTCACCGGCTCGATCGGCGGAGACACGTCACCAAGATGCCGAGGAAGATAACCTAAAGATCGGGCAATCAACGTGATGTACGCGCCGCCGTACACCGCTCCTCGCTCCTGGCGATGATAATACGACGCAAAATACTCCGCCAGACATCTCGCCAGGTTACACCTGGTCCCTGTAATCAAACAGTATAAGTAAAATAAGTCGGGAATGGTACACCACTCCCGACTCTTGCCACGTCCCGTGATGGACGTGGCGATCATGCGATGCAGATAACGGATGAGAGGATCTCGAATGCCGGTGACCCTGCCCTTAGTCCTCTGAAACGGACCTCCGGCAATCTGAGGCCACCACTCTCTCAATGTACCCTCCTCCATCTCAGTAATACCCTCGGTGAACAGAGGGGTAACAGTCTCCGGCTCATAATAAAGCCCCGAGACAACTGCAAACTGCTCAATGGACATCTGATGTGCATGTCCACAAAGCGTAAAAGAAATCTTCGAGCGCTCATCGTCCTCCTCCATCTCATCTGGACGAATATAGGTAAATGTGGATAAAAACTCCACTACCAGCTCACGGTGGGACGGTAAGAACGCGATCTCAAAAAGACGTCTCCACGACGTATCGTCTCCGATAATAGCAGCAAGACGATCGCGCTCTCCTAACTCAGCCATCACCTCCCAACCTACGGCCTTTTGATGACCGATCTTCATACGAATAAATTTTGAGCACTTAGCGTGCTCAATGGAACCGTCCTCAAACTGCAGCCAAGGATGCTCAGCAATATGGTCAACAACATCAGCCTCAATCTCAGAATCGGAAGACATATCTGCACAAGAAAACAAATAGGTCAAAAACAACGTATACGTATATATATATATACACGTATACATATATATATATATATATGTATATGTATATGTATATGTATATGTATATGTATATGTATATGTATATGTATACGTATACGTATACGTATACGTATACGTATACGTATAGGTCAAATCCGACCCTATACGCCGCGTATAGGGCTGTACGCCGCGTATAGGGTAGCAGCGTATGGGTCACAGGGCCACGTATAGGTCAAATCCGACCCTATACGCCGCGTATAGGACTATACGCGGCGTATAGGGGACCCACGTATGGGCCACAAGTCACGTATAGCAACACCCTATACGCCGCGTATATAACTATACGCCGCGTATAGAATACCCTCCTATGAGTCTTCGTCCCCAACCATAGAACTATACGCTGCGTATAGCCCTATACGCGGGGCTGTACCAGCGTATAGTTCTATATACCAGTTTTTAAATCACGCATTATAGGGCATAAAACACTACTTTACGTTTAAATCAATGAACGATTAACATAATAATGATGTATGAACAATAATACGTACCTGGATGTAGAAAAATCGAAGATCAATACGTGTAGTATAGTGCTATACGAGAGTGTTTTTTTTAAGTGTGTGTAAAAATGAGAAAGTTTTGAAAGATATAGCGTACGAGGATCTATACGCCGCGTATGGGTCCATACGCGGCGTATACCTTATATTATTTTTTAAATCTACACCGACCTATACGGGGCGTATACGTGGCGTATGGGCCTATACGCCCCGTATAGGTAGACTGATGTGACGTCGGTTGTCAGTCATTAATGTCGCATTAATGGTCGTCCCCTATACGCCGGGCATGGGCCGCGTATGGACCCATACGCGACGTATAGGGGGTGTCGATTTAAGTTTTTGGGTGTCTATTTATTAGCACCCTTAAATTTAGTATATATGAAACATTCAATAATTCTGATGGTGACATCAGTGAGTGTCTTTTTCTCGAAAGAAAGCCAGTTGTAGGTCATAGGAGGGTAGGGTTAATTGGCCTGTTCTGGTAGATCGAACATTCGTTTTCACGTTTTGTTTAATTCTTAGTTAAAATATAAAGAAATAAAAAAATACATAGAGAAATAACAATACTAAAATTATATTAGTAATTTGGAGCATCTCCAATACTGCATGTGTAAAAACACCCAAATGTTTATGTTTACTCTAACAATACAATCTTTTTCAAACACACATATATCATTTTAAAATATGTATATTTTAAGATTGTTCGTGTGTGGCCCCGGCCAACCCATGCCTGTTTGACTCGTTCAAAATTCCGGATGTCAGAAAAACGGCCACTACAATGGCAAGTTTGGCCCAGATGCATGGCGTTTCTTCGATGTTTTTAAGCACCATTGGAGATGCTCGATCTTATAGATAAGTAACGTCGTTTTTCACTTCCTTTCAACTTCACTTCATCATCATTCACACCATTTTTCATTCTAAAGTAAATTATAGTTTTCATATTTTAAGTACAATGTGCTTGTCTGTCCTATCCTAAACTAAACTAGTTACAAAATAACAGTTTTATTTGACATTTTGTAATATATTACGCACTTATTCACCAAGGGAAGTTAACATTTGCTGTTAGTTTTATATAAATTGTCGTTCCACTCATGCCATTATAGTGATTCAGGTGAGTGTAATGAACAAGTGGTATATATTTAGGAGTACATATAGTGTCTGTGAGTTTATCATTCCAAAAAAGAACTAATACGCTCCGTGATATCCATCAAGAGTTATCTCACAAAGAACTTCTCATTAATAAAGCAATTGCCATTGTTTTGAAGACCAGAATGCCGAAACGGTTCGCATCAGTTCGTTTTGCAGGGGTTCGACCGACCGGTGTGTCCCGAATCGGTGGTCGGACCGGATTTTGATTTTTTTTTCTAATTTTTTGGATTTTTATGGGTGAAAACCAGAAGTTGAACAATAAATTAATATACTGGATATAAGATTATTGTTAAGTTTTATATATAACTTTAAAATACAAAAAAAAATACATATATTGAATTATTATATAACTATGTATGTAATATATATATATATATATATATATATATATATATATATATATAATTATGATGTTATCCGGTTCTTAAATTCGGCCCGACCAACGGACCCAATAAGGCGTCCAGTTTGACGTCCAGTCTAGTTTTAAAAACGTTGGTAATTATCACCTCTTCACGTCTTGCTAATTAAGAAGTGATCACGTTTAGACTTCTCACTAATAAGGCAGTAATTACTACTTCACTTCTCAGTGAACAATGAGATGATCACCTTTCTCATCGTACTAATCTAGGTAGTAATCACTAATCACCTTTACCCTAATTCTCCCTATTTTGATAGGGATATTTGGCAACTCACAAATACAACGCAAGTGTTTAAATGTAAGAACTAAAATAAGCCTCAAAACGCGCATCTCCTATATCAGATTACCAATCTTAATCTCTCTTTGAAGTGTGGGGTGAACATCAAATGTCGTAACTCATGTGTTGAAAAGATAATCTAAGAAGAACAACAATTCCACTGTAATATATAGGTTTAAAAATTAAATTTGGACATATCTTTTGATATATTAGCATTTAGAGATTAGAGATAGAGTTCATGAGTGTTTCCATGACTTTGTCTTAGTCAAAGTAAAGAGAGACTAAATCTTGATGTGACAAATATTTTGCTGAAAATAGTTGATTTACCTCTTTTATCTACCTCCTTTTAGATTCATAATACCTCATTTTTGTAGGGTACCCGTTTTGACTTCGTTAATTTTTTTACGAATACATCCCCCTAAGAGAAGATTCTCGATCTTCATGTTTGGTTTAAATACATTTATAAGACTCTTTTGTGAAACTTTTTGGTGTTTTGTAAATTATTTAAGCAAGATATGACATCTCATTCTGTTGTAAACATACTTATGAGATCGAGAAAGTCATATTTTGATACCTAAAAGGGTATGTGTCATCCCTAATTAAAAATGATGAATTGATGTTTTTATGATAGTAAATCATCGTATTCTTTATGATAGTAAAAGGGTATCACCTAAAAGTGATTGATTTGCAAATTTCTTATGCATGGCTTTCATATGTTTTGTGTTTTGGTATTGTTTATTTGTTTGATTGTTTGGAATACGGCTATGATATGTTCTATTAAATTTAATAGTGAGACGAAGAAGGATAAAATCATCTTGTATGTTCCTCGGAATGTTTAGATCTAATTTCAGTACGTCAGATCTATGTCTTAATCACACTAGTATAAATGACTGCATGCGGTGCGACTGTTACACGATTTTTTGTAATTCGACTTTAGTCAGTATCGGCTCGATTTGTTATGACGTAAATTAATAAAAAAATATAATTATTGAAAAGATTCAATGAAAGAAAACAATTACATATATTACAGAAGTCTTTAAAATAACTATATTATCCCATCAAGATTAGTGAAAGCATATGTGGTATTTGTGGTCGGAAATCACGTATTACATAAGTTTTAGGGGGGTTTCGTTTTATGAATATAGGTTAGAGTTTTATGATCACCGAAAACAGCTTTCGGTGGTGATTTGCATAGACCGGAGAAAGTTAATGAAGAAATTATCACCACAAATTACCATCTTTATTGTTATTGACTTGTTAACAACCGGTAAGTGAAAGGAGGAGAGGGATTAGTACTCAATCACAATTTATGAACGACATTGAAAGTAAATGACAGTTTTGTTTGATAACGTGTATATGCTTTAGTATTTGAATTATAAGCATCATATGTTATATTTTATTGTAAGGGTATAAATGGAATAAAATGATTAATTTTTTGAAATTTAAGCATGACTTTTCATATGATGTCTTAATTCATATGTAAAATTATCATTCTATCACCGTTGCACTTTTATTATAAAAGATATAGATAAATATTAAAATTAGTAAACTCACAATATGCCTTTAAAAATAATTGTATTCTAGTTATTATAAATATGAAGATATATATAAGTTATATACTTATATATTAAATAAAATAATACTTAATTTAAATAGTATTTAGTTATAAAAATATAATTTGTAGATATAAATTTAAATGTCAATGTATATTATTATAAATAAAATAAAATTTAATAAAGTAAATTAAATAATATCATATTATTAAATAATGTATTAGTAATGTGTATTAGATAATACAAAATTTAGAAAAGTTAATTAAATAGACATAAAAGTAAAACTATTACATAAATCACTTGTATTTTATGCTTAAAATATTATATATATGTCTTATACTTTAGATGAAATTACCATCTTATCATTTGAATCTATTAATACTAATAAAAAAAGGTTTTTATATACCATTTGTCTTAATTTCAAAGCTACTAAGTTTTATTTTTTCGCTTCTCTCTCCTAATAAATATTACATTAACTACAAATGATATTATTTAATTCTTTTCATATTACAAATATAATTTTTTTTAAAAAGAGATCTTTCCACAAATGAAATTCATAAAGAAATAATTTTTTTTATAGAATAAGAAAACTTTTCAAAAAAAATATCAAACTTTTAAAATACACAATATATTTTAAAACATGTGGCTTTTAAAAATAAAATTCTCATAAAATAAAAGTAATTAAATTTCAAAGTTATAATAAATAAATGATTAAAAATGACATTTTTTATAAACGATTTGTTTTGAAACAATTTATTTAAAAACCAATTTTTTTAAAAAAACAAAAAACATTAAAAAAATAAAAAAATGATATCGTTCTTTTATCATTCGTACGTAATATCAATCATATTGTATGTCAAAAGATCGTTTTATAATTCATTATTTTATTGATAACTATTTAATATTTTTTATTCAACTCGTGTAATACACGAGAGACTAACCTAGTATCTATATGTCTATATCTATATCTATATTCTATATGTAATTAGGGGTGTTCAAATTCGGATATCTGAAATTCGGATATCCGAATTTCGGGTATCCGAAAATTTCCGATAGTGAATTTCACTATCCGAACCGAATCCGAAAATTCGGATACCCGAATTTCGGATATCCGAAATTTCGGATTCGGATTCGGATATCCGTTCGGATATCCGAATTCAAAGAAAATTTATATTATTTAATTAATTTTATAAAAATCTAATAATTTTTATTGAAGTTTTTATCGGATATCCGAAGTTTTTTATTAAAATGTCTTAAATATCTAAAAATATTCGAAATATTTAATTAATATTTAATATTTATAAAGTTTTGTAAAAATATTTTGGATATTTCGGATATCCGAAATATCTGAAAATTCTGAAAATCACTATCCGAATCCGAATCCGAAATTTCGGATATCCGAAATTCGGATACCCGAATTTTGGATTTTTGGATATTTCGGATTCGGATATTTTTGAACACCCCTATATATAATACAAAAATAGTAAATTAGGACACTTGTCACATTCATAAGCTCTTTAAGTTTGTTTTTCCCGCCTCTCTCTCCTCTTAAATAGTTACCTAAATTAAAGATAAATAATTTTAATTCTTTTTAAGATTAAAAATATTTTTTAATAAATTAACAAAATATGTCTTTTTATTAATGTTATTTCTAGAAAACAAATTTTTATAAAATAAGAGTTTTTCTAAAACATAATATTTTTAAAAATATGAAATATCTTAAAATTGATGTTTTTAAAAAGTAACTTTTTTATAAACTAAATATGTAACGCCCCGAAATTTCCCGAAACAAGCCATTTAATAATAACGGGCTTTTAAAGGTTAATTTAAGAAATAAAGGGGTAAATTAGTGGGCTATGCATCAAATTAGCCTTAATGGGCTAGGCTTGGTGGGTTTAAGGGCCCTAATCAGCCCTTAAACATGCATAATCAGTGCCATTTCATCACATTACAACCCTAGCCACCAAATTCGTAGAGAGAGAAAGTAGAGAGAGAAAGTAGAGAGAGAAAGTGAAGAAATTCAAGATTTGGAGCTTGAAGGATTGAAAGATTGAAGTTCTGGTGGATTGAAACATCAAAACACAAGGAAAGAGCAACAAAACGAGGTAAGAATCGGCCCCTAAGGCCTTCTGTAGATCAAACCCGGATTCTAGGGTTTTGGGGTTTTGAAAAGTTTAAAGAAACACATAAAGGTCGAATTTTTACGTATGAAAACGTGTAAAAAGCTTAGATTTGGTTTCATGAGGTCGAATTTTTACGTATGAAAACGTGTAAAAAGCTTAGATTTGGTTTCATGGAAGGTAAACTAACGATTTGGACATAAAAAGTTAAGATTTTGGGTTAAAAATGGGCTGGATCTGAGTTTCTGTTCATTCAGCGAAACTAGGCCCCGATCCAGCGAATTTAAGCATTTAACCAGCGAAACTGCACATTAGTTCAGCGAGACTAGGAGAAGTTCCAGCGAAACTACAGTTTCGCTGGGGCGAAACTATAGTTTCACCGGTAATTTCGCTAAGACCCAGACTGACCTATAGACTTTGCGAGACTAGGGAATTCCAACGAAAGTTGGGCGCTCAAGGCAGCGAATCTGCCTAGCGAAACTAGCAGAAGTGCTGCCCAGCGAAACTGGCAGCGAGACTGCAGTTTCGCTGTAGCGAAACTATGGGCGAAACTATGAAGAAAATGACGTTTTTGCATATTAACTTTCGTGCAGCTAGAGTGTTCAGGCTATAGCTTAAGTGGCTTAGAATTTAAGCTATTGGACAAGTTCAAGTGAGTTCTAGATCCCCTATTTTATACATGCTTTAAATGTTTTGAGGCGGTATGCATACTAAGATACATACTTTTTATGATCAGTTCCTTTAAAGTAAAGTTTTACATACTATATTATATGGGAAATGGGGTTTTATAATGATTTGATAGTGTGTTTCCCTCATTGTGATATGATCTAGTAGAAATGAATTGCCTTGTAATGTGATGTGTTATATTATGTATAACTTAAACATGAAAGTGAAACGTAAAGAAAAGTTATTGGGCCCATAACGTGTACCTGGATAAAGTAAAGTCTTGCAAGTAAAGTCCTGCAGGCAAGGGATAAAGTAAAGACTTGCAAGCAATGGCTAAAGGAGGGTTGCATTTGTTGTGCCCTCACCCGGATAAAGTAATGCTCGAACAGGCAGGTCTGTAATCCCTGAATTGGCATGACAATAATGGCCCGATCGAGTACGACTGTAAGCCCTTAATTGGCGCGTCGGTAAAGTCCTAGGCGAGCCTAGGCACCGATAGTGACAGAGAATTGACGGATAAAGAAGAGTAATAAATAACGAGAAATGAAAAGCAATGATAAAGTATCGATAAAGTGATAGCCTGTATGTATTGATGCTTGATAGACGAGAACTATTTTCAACTGATAAAGTTAATATCTCTTACGAAAGTTATTTAGCAAAGTAAACCTAGAATTCACTCAGCGAAGCTGACTTTTGTATGCATATCAGTTGACAGGTAAGGGTTAGAGCTACGGAATAGAGGCATGGGACTGAAGCTTCTTGGCACTAGAAGACTGGCATCCTTGATGAAGAAAAGATTAAGAGGACTTTAAATAGATTTTAAGAATTAAAGACAATGTTTATATTTCATTTGTAATGGATTGAAATTTACAGTATTTTCCGGTAAAATATATATTTATACACATATGAGTAAATGTCTGTTTTAAATCGATGTTTTGCTGTGAATGACCAACTGAAGCTTCCCTGAGAAAGGTGGGCCTTACAAGTTGGTATCAGAGCCAATGTTTAAGAGATTTGGGAAAACTGTTTTTGTAAACCTAAACTTAAACAGATAATGGGACCAAGTGTCAAGGATGCCAGTCCAAGAAGCTCCATGCCAAGAGGTAACAAAGTATGTTGTAGGTATTATTCCGAGGGATAGTGCCTTCTTATTTAAGTAAGAGCCGAGGTAGAGTATGATAAAGTTATCTGTGACACCTATCTGAATTTATGTGACTTATACGTGCATAGAATAGGTATAGTAGGTTCTAGTGTTAGTGTGGTTCAGGATAGGAAAGTTTATGGCACGAGGAGTTCTGTAAGTAGTTAATCACAACTGGCCACTGTTATTAAAAATTTACAAAACTTGTCGTGAACTGAACTTGCCTTGAAAGACCATATTAACATTCGGAATCTTATAGGAAGTAGGAAGAATGGCACCAAAGAAAGAAGTTACAACCATGGTCACTCGGAGAAGCACTAGGGGAAGGCCTCTGACTAAGGCAAAGGAAACTGCAAGTGCAACTGTGAAGCCAACGAAAAGGTCAACCAGAAAGCCGGTCGAGGAGCCGGTTAAAGAGGAGGAGGTTGAGTTAGAAATGGGAGCCGAGGGGCTCACTACTGACCAGGTAAAACTGAAGGAGAAAGTGAAGGAAGCTATTGCCCAAGAGGTGCATCAAGTCCTCTCTGGAGTGATGCCCGCTCTGCTCGCGGAATTTGTGGAGCAGGTTAAGGGCGACAGTAAGAAGAGTGCGGCTTCAGAGAAGGTCGATAAGAAGGGGGCGGTCAAGACTGAGGAGATGAGCGACGAGGAAGATCGTCTAGGTAACCATGACGGTCCCGAGGTGGAAGAGAGGGCGAAGGGGTGCAGCTACGGGGATTTTCAGAGGTGTAGGCCCCCAACATTTGATGGTACTGGTAACGCTGCCACTGCCCAGCGTTGGATCAGGGAAATGGAGGTCGTACTGAAGATCAGTGAGTGCCGTGAAAACCAAAAGGTGAAGTTTGCTTCCCATTCCCTTTTGGATCCAGCATTGTGTTGGTGGGATAACATTGTTGAGTCTTACGGAGAGGAGGCCATTGAGAGGATGAAGTGGCCGGAGATGAAGAGGTTGGTGATAGAGGAGTACTGCCTGGAAAGAGAGCTTGACAAGATTAAGCAAGAGTTCGTGAGTTTGGAGGCTGGAAATATGACTCACCAGTAGTACACTACAAAATTCAATGAAATGGAACGTCTGGTGCCTGACTGGGTGACTCCCGAATCCAAGAGAATCAAGAGGTACATACAAGGGGTGCCTCTGGACATTCATAGGGACATGGTCACGGCCCGACCTGGTACTTTTAGATCAGCGGTGGACCTCAGTGGAAGGTTGTACGGTCATCGCAGGCCGGTGATAGTGGGTGAGACGAAGAAGGCTTGGAATAACAATGGGAAGAGATATGGAAGTGGTGGCCACCAACCGGGGAACAAGAAAGCAAGGGTGGATGCAAAACAGATGGTTGTGAAGGGGGTCGAGGAAGTTAAGAACTGTGGGAAGTATGGGAGGAGGCATCCCGGAGAGTGCCGATTATGTAGCCATGGGTGCTACCGGTGTGGGAAAACGGGTCACATGGCTAGGGAGTGCCTGGAAGTAAACGAGTGCTTTAACTGCCATGAGTCAGGGCACTACAGCAGGGTTTGCAAGAAAGCCAAGCCGGGAAGCTCGGGCACGAGCAGGGGTGATGACAAGGGGGATGATGGAAAGCCCAAGGTCAAGGCAAGGGCTTTCACCATGAACAAGAAGGAAGCAAGGAAGGACCCGGACGTAGTGTCAGGTACGTTCCTTGTCAATGATGTTTGCGCCTCCATATTATTTGATAGTGGTGCCAGTAAGAGTTTCGTATCTGTATCCTTCTGTGCTACACTAGATGTCCAAACTAAGGAAATAGATGATGCCTTCGAAGTAGAAACAGCTGATGGTAAGTCCATTAGAATAGTCAGGATGATAGAGGATTGCCACATTAAACTAGGAGGCCATTACTTTCCCGCACGATTGTTTGTTATGCCCTTAGGAGGTTTCGATGTCGTACTAGGGATGGATTGGCTAGCGGCCCACGATGCTAACATAGTATGCCAACAGAAGATGATCCGATTAACGGCTCCAGATGGTAGTTCGGTTACGATCTATGGTGATAACGATTGTAAGGTTTCAAGGATCATTTCCATGATCAAGGCGGAGAAATGTATGAGGCGAGGGTGCGGAGCTTATCTAGCGTATGTCGAGGATGTTAAAGATAAAGCGAAAGAGTTGCCCGATGTACCAGTGGTGCGGGACTTTCCTGACGTATTCCCGGAGGATCTGCCCGGAGTACCACCAGATAGAGAGATAGAGTTTCAGATTGACTTACTGTCAGGAGCCCAACCCATTGCCAAAGCACCCTACCGCCTAGCTCCGTCCGAGATGAAGGAGCTCATGTCACAACTGCAGGAACTCCTTGACAAGGGATTCATTAGGCCCAGCATTTCTCCATGGGGCACTCCCGTGCTGTTTGTGAAGAAGAAGGATGGCAGCATGAGGATGTGTATAGATTACAGGGTGTTGAATAAGCTGACCGTGAAGAATCGGTACCCTCTACCCCGAATAGATGATCTGTTTGATCAGTTGCAAGGGGCAAGTTGGTTCTCCCGAATAGATCTCCGATCCGGATATCACCAACTGAAGGTAAGGGAGCAAGATATCCCAAAGACGGCCTTCCGAACACGCTACGGCCACTACGAGTTTCTGGTTATGTCTTTCGGGCTAACCAATGCTCCTGCGGCATTCATGGACTTGATGAACCGCGTGTGCCGCCCGATGCTGGACAGATCGGTGATAGTATTTATTGACGATATCCTGATATACTCAAAGAACGAAGGAGATCACGCTTGTCATATCAAGGAGGTGTTAGAAACTTTACGAAGGGAGAAACTGTATACGAAGTTCTCTAAATATGCCTTCTGGCTATGCGAGGTACAGTTTTTAGGGCACGTTATAAATTCTGAGGGGGTAATGGTTGATGCAGCGAAAGTTGAAGCAGTTACGCAATGGAATTTCCCGAGGACGCCATCCGAAATCCGTAGTTTCTTAGGATTGGCTGGCTATTATAGAAGGTTCATCAAGGATTTCTCAAAGATAGCTTCCCCATTAACAAGGTTAACGAGGAAGAACGTGGTATTCAACTGGGGGAAAGAACAGGAAGATGCGTTTCTGGAATTGAAGGATAGACTGACCAAAGCTCCTATACTAACCCTACCGGAGGGAGATGAAGACCTAACGGTATACTCCGATGCTTCTTACTGTGGGTTAGGCTGTGTGTTGATGCAAAGAGGAAAGGTTATAGTATACGCATCTAGACAGCTAAAGGACAAGGAGGTTAATTACCCAGTTCATGATTTGGAACTTGCCGCAGTAGTGTTCGCATTGAAGATCTGGAGACACTATTTGTTTGGAACCAAGTGCGCCATATTTACCGACCACAAAAGTCTGAAATATTTCTTTGAGCAGAAGGACCTAAATATGAGACAGAGGAGGTGGTTGGATTTGATAAAGGATTACGACTGTGAAATCCATGATCACCCGGGTAAGGCGAACGTGGTAGCCGATGCACTGAGCCGAAGGGAAGGATATGAACCGATCCGGGTGAAGGCGTGCCAACTAGTAGTGACCCCAGATGTTATGAGGATGATAAGCAAAGCTCAAATGGACGCTTTAAAAGAGCTGCAAATCAATAAGGAAAGGATGGTGGGAAAAGCGGATGAATTGGTAGAGAACACCTTAGGTGTTAAGACCTTCCATGGCAGGATATGGGTTCCGAAGCATGGTGACTTACGGGAAAAGATTATGGATGAAGCGCACAAGACCCGCTACTCAAAACACCCAGGCGCAAATAAGATGTACCACGATTTGAAGAAAGATTATTGGTGGCCTAGGATGAAGAGAGATGTGGTTGCGTATGTAAATAAATGTCTCACGTGCCTACAGGTGAAGGCTGAGCACCAAAGACCTTATGGTTATGTTCAGTCGTTAGAAGTGCCAGAGTGCAAGTGGGAACATGTTACCATGGACTTCATCACCAAACTACCCCGCACGACAAAAGGCCGTGACGCGATATGGGTGGTCGTTGATAGACTGACTAAAAGTGCGCATTTCCTGCCAATCAAGGAAGCAATTAGTTCAGAAAAACTTGCTGAACTATTTATCCGAGAAATTGTGGCGCGACATGGTATGCCCGTATCGATTGTTTCAGATAGGGATACGCGGTTCACCTCCAAGTTTTGGAAAAAGTTCAATGAAGAGATGGGTGCGAGGTTGCATGTTAGTACCGCATACCACCCGCAGACCGATGGGCAATCGGAGAGAACGATCCAGACCCTGGAGGATATGCTTCGGTTATGCGTTATCGAATTTGGCGGTAACTGGGATGATCACTTGCCACTAGCAGAGTTCTCCTATAACAACAGCTACCACGCCAGTATTAAGATGCCCCCATATGAGTTATTGTACGGTCAACGGTGCAGAACTCCTATTTGTTAGGGTGATGTCGGTCAGAAGGAACTAGGGAGCTTGGAAGTCGTGGAAGCCACCACGGAAAAGTTGGAGAAAATCAAGGCGTATATGAAGGCTGCCAAGGATAGACAAAAGTCATACGCCGACAGAAAAAGGAGACCAATAGAGTTCAGCGTGGGCGACAGGGTAATGCTGAAAGTGTCACCATGGAAGGGAATCATCCAATTTAGGAAGAGAGGGAAACTGAGTCCCAGGTTCATCGGACTATTCGAGGTACTAGCACGAGTTGGGGATGTAGCTTACAGGCTAGACCTTCCAGAAGAATTAAGTGGGATTCACCCTACCTTTCATGTGTCGCACTTAAGAAAATGTTTAGCACCAAATGAGGCAGTCATACCTCTAGATGACATCAAGGTGGACGAGAAGCTAAACTATGTAGAACAACCAGTGGCTATACTGGATCGGAAGGAGAAACAATTGAGAAATAAAGTAGTCAACCAAGTCAAGGTGCAATGGAAACACTGAAAAGGGTCGGATGCCACCTGGGAATCCAAGGAGGAAATGAGACGCCAATACCCCGATCTGTTTAATGACGAGTCAGGTTTCGAGGACGAAACCTAAATAAGGGGGAGACTTGTAACGCCCCGAAATTTCCCGAAACAAGCCATTTAATAATAACGGGCTTTTAAGGGTTAATTTAAGAAATAAAGGGGTAAATTAGTGGGCTATGGATCAAATTAGCCTTAATGGGCTAGGCTTGGTGGGTTTAAGGGCCCTAATCAGCCCTAAACATGCATAATCAGTGCCATTCCATCACATTACAACCCTAGCCACCAAATTCATAGAGAGAGAAAGTAGAGAGAGAAAGTGAAGAAATTCAAGATTTGGAGCTTGAAGAATTGAAAGATTGAAGTTCTGGTGGATTGGAGCATCAAAACACAAGGAAAGAGCAACAAAACGAGGTAAGAATCGGCCCCTAAGGCCTTCTGTAGATCAAACCCGGATTCTAGGGTTTTGGGGTTTTGAAAAGTTTAAAGAAACACATAAAGCTCGAATTTTTACGTATGAAAACATGTAAAAAGCTTAGATTTGGTTTCATGGAAGGTAAACTAAGGATTTGGACGTAAAAAGTTAAGATTTTGGGTTAAAAATGGGCTGGATCTGAGTTTCTGTTCATCCAGCAAAACTGGGCCCCGATCCAGCGAATTTAAGCATTTAACCAGCGAAACTGCACATTAGTTCAGCGAGACTAGGAGAAGTTTCAGCGAAACTACAGTTTCGCTGGGGCGAAACTATAGTTTCGCCGGTAATCTCTCTAATACCCAGACTGACCTATAGACTTTACGAGACTAGGGAATTCCAACGAAAGTTAGGCGCTCAAGGCAGTGAATCTGCCTAGCGAAACTAGCAGAAGTGCTGCCCAGCGAAACTGGCAGCGAGACTGCAGTTTCGCTGTAGCGAAACTATGGGCGAAACTATGAAGAAAATGACGTTTTTGCATATTAACTTTCGTGCAGCTAGAGTGTTCAGGCTATAGCTTAAGTGGCTTAGAATTTAAGCTATTGGACAAGTTCAAGTGAGTTCTAGATCCCCTATTTTATACATGCTTTAAATGTTTTGAGGCGGTATGCATACTAAGATACATACTTTTTATGATCAGTTCCTTTAAAGTAAAGTTTTACATACTATATTATATGGGAAATGGGGTTTTATAATGATTTGATAGTGTGTTTCCCTCATTGTGATATGATCTAGTAGAAATGAATTGCCTTGTAATGTGATGTGTTATATTATGTATAACTTAAACATGAAAGTGAAACGTAAAGAAAAGTTATTGGGCCCATAACGTGTACCTGGATAAAGTAAAGTCTTGCAAGTAAAGTCCTGCAGGCAAGGGATAAAGTAAAGACTTGCAAGCAATGGCTAAAGGAGGGTTGCATTTGTTGTGCCCTCACCCGGATAAAGTAATGCTCGAACAGGCAGGTCTGTAATCCCTGAATTGGCATGACAATAATGGCCCGATCGAGTACGACTGTAAGCCCTTAATTGGCGCGTCGGTAAAGTCCTAGGCGAGCCTAGGCACCGATAGTGACAGAGAATTGACGGATAAAGAAGAGTAATAAATAACGAGAAATGAAAAGCAATGATAAAGTATCGATAAAGTGATAGCCTGTATGTATTGATGCTTGATAGACGAGAACTATTTTCAACTGATAAAGTTAATATCTCTTACGAAAGTTATTTAGCAAAGTAAACCTAGAATTCACTCAGCGAAGCTGACTTTTGTATGCATATCAGTTGACAGGTAAGGGTTAGAGCTACGGAATAGAGGCATGGGACTGAAGCTTCTTGGCACTAGAAGACTGGCATCCTTGATGAAGAAAAGATTAAGAGGACTTTAAATAGATTTTAAGAATTAAAGACAATGTTTATATTTCATTTGTAATGGATTGAAATTTACAGTATTTTCCGGTAAATATATATTTATACACATATGAGTAAATGTCTGTTTTAAATCGATGTTTTGCTGTGAATGACCAACTGTGAGGCTTCCCTGAGAAAGGTGGGCCTTTCAAAATATAATTAAGAGTAAATTACACTTTTCGTCCTTTAGCTATATAGATAGCAAATTTCAGGTTTCGTCCTTAAACTAAAGAAATTACAGTAAACATCCTTTACGTTTAAAAAAACTTGCACGTTTCGTCCTTAACTCTAACGGACGTTAATTTTGTTTGTTAAATCAGGTCATGTGCAAGTCACGTGACGGCAATTTAGTCATTTCAATCCATATGAATATTAAAACTGTAACATCCCGTATTTTTTTTAATTAAAAGTTAATTTTATGAGCAATTAAGTTCAATACGTTGAGGTTAATTCCAATAATTACAAAAATAATAATAATAATAATAATAATAATAATAATAATAATAATAATAATAATAATAATAATAATAATAATAATAATAATAATAATAATGATAATATTGTTATTAATAATTTCAAAGAATTATTAAAAAATAAACAATTATAAAAAAATTTTGATTTAAAAAGTCTAGGGGGTATTTATGTAATTAATGAAACTTAAAATCAAAGTTTATGGCATAAAATAATAAACTTAGAAACCACAGGGACCAAAGCTGTAATTTTATAAAACCCATTCCCCCACCCCGTCGACCCCTGTACCTCCGGCCAATCTCCGGCCGTACTCCGGCGAGCCCACACACCCCCAATTAACGCGATTCCAGCTCGATCAAGCACTCCCGACAAACTCACATGGACGATTCGAACCTGTACCATTTAAAATTATAATCGATTGAGTGCGATCTAAACCAAACCCACCCACCTCACTTTCGGCCGAAAGTTCAGCCACGATCACCCACTTAATCATAATTATAATCAAATTAATTCAACCTAAACAATCATATAACTGGTATCACCCTTTTACAACTCGCAATTCCTCCTGAAACACACAAAAGTTACACATTCGATCACCCCCATTGGCCGCGACCTGCAACTGATCGAACATCACATTTCGAGCTTCAAAACCTGAAATTGTTAGAGGGCTTTTGCTCACTAAGATCATTGGAAGCTTCCTGTACAAAGAATTTGATTATTATCATCGTTTGCACCCCGAGCCAATACCTCCCCTGTCGCGACTGTTCTTCGTGGTGTTCATCATCAATCGTCTTCTTTCTGGTAAATTAAACACATGAACATGCATGAAATTACATGGGGAATCAAAGCCCCATGTTTATTTCTATAATCGTTGTTGATTTGATGTTCAATTGGATGGGATTCGAACTAGGGCTCATATGTGATTTGGAGGTTTAATTGAAAAAGTGTTTATAAGAATTACAAACCAAGACTTACCGCGGCTGAGGCCTTTGGTTCACTGGTTACAAGCTCACGTTCTAACTTTGAGGTCCCGGGTTCGAACCCGGGCACCCTCAACCTATTTTTTAGGGTTTTTTTGGCTTTAAAAAATATAAAAAATTTTCTAAAAATTATAAAAATAATTTTTATAAACGTTGTTTATATTTTGGGCACCAGATAATTTTCTGGATTATATTAAAGTTTTATCAAATTATTTACAAATATTGTTTGTTTTATAAAATATACTTTAACGAACGGTTTAGATTAATATTTTTTGTAATTATTCTTCACTAATCATACAGACTTAATTACATGTTGAACTTCATTCTTTATATCTAAATTCATTTCTAAAACACTTAATAACTCATCTAATGGATTAAAAATATGATATTTATTTTATAAATTTAATTACTTAAACAAAACTCATAATTCTATCAAAACCCTAATTCTTATTCGAACGTTAATCATATTATTAACCATAAACTCGTAAATAATAACTAACATTAATTATATTCCTATTAAATGAAATCCAGGTTAACCGAAACCCTAATCGTTGTACGAACATTATTTCCTTGCTGTGCAATCAAGGTGAGTCTTCACGGCCCCTATTTTACTTTCTTTCCTTTTGAGGGAGAAAACATGCAAACATATTTTATGAATGGTTTCAGTATTATTGATATCGCCTGTTACGTTAGTGCAAACATACAAACAGTCCTGACACTCTCGAATCGTTAGTAATGTGTAGCGAGGTAATTCTGAGTAGTACTATTGGGTCTGACAAACCCGCCCGGGCTAGTCGCGCTAGCTTGATTGGAGGTCAAACGGGTGCATTATTGACCTAACATTTGTCACTGTCTGGTGAGACGTAACGAGGAAACAACAAACATATAGGACATGCAAACAGACAGCTTCGGTTCGAAACGCTAAGTAACATGCTTATAGGCTAGTTACCTATCGATATGCTTTAATTACTAAACCATTTGAACAGTTACAAACATTCAAATAGTTACAAACATTCAAACAGTTTCAAACATTCGAACAGTCACAAACATTTTTATCTGTGATAAAACCTGTGAACTCACCAACTTTATGTTGACACACTTTAACATGTTTTCTCAGGTCACAGGAACGCTTAAGCTCATGATGCACGATTAAGGATGCACTCAGGACATTCATTCATCAGTTTTATTTAGTTGCATTGAATATTAGTTCTGGCATAGCATATTCAGACTTTCAGTATTGTTTACATTTCAGTTTTACGCTTCCGCACTGATGTTCATGTCTTTTATGTTACACTGATTTAAGTCAAACGTTTATTTTTAAACTCATATAGTGTCGTTTGATATGACCGTGTCTGAGATCCTGGTATGTCACACGCTTAACGGTAAAACCCTGATTGTGGAAATTGAGGGTGTGACAGATTGGTATCTGAGCCACAGGTTATAGAGAACTAGGATTGCATCTGCATCTAGACTATAGCCTTAGACATAACACTAGTATTGCACAGACACTCTTACATGATTGCAACTGTTGTACGAACATTCTCCCAGCATGCTAACATTACCTTACTGAACGATCAAACATTACCCGCACTATCTATGTCTCCTGTATCATCCTCGACGAACAGAGGGGCGGAGAGTCCCGCTCGCTTACTTCCAACATCTACATTTGTTTCTTCACTCTCGGAGTTAAAGCAATGACAACTTGAACCTAACATTACCACTTGGGAACACGAAACTCTTTTCTAACACACACGACAAACCTAACGATGACAAACAAGGAGAACAACACACATTACTTTTCCAACTCTATTGTACTTGTTTCTACTTCCAACATGCCCTATCATCTTCGCTAGTCTTAACAGATAGCACTCGGTACTTGACAAGGTATGTTATCTCGAATAGGAGGAACCATGAATGACCATGCAAAGCAAATTAGAATCACGGGTGCACACGTAATTGTAATTTGTCGTGCATGAGAATTCTGGTAACTCTATTGGGTGATAACGGTCATAATCAGTACAAATTTTCATTTCTATACTTGGAGACATGAGGTCTCGGTTCTCATGAAACCTCACTATCGATATGCAAACAAATCCTCCGTTGCTACTAGTATGAAACAATTTATTCAATAGTTATTATTCGATAGTGACTGTTGTGTATTGTGAATTGAAGAATCATGTCTGGAACAAGACCTGGACGTCCAAGTGGACGAGGAAACATTAACCTGATGCAAGCTGGGCTTGATGCCATCATTAATGAGCGAGTTGCTGAAGCGCTCGCGGCATACGAACAGATCAGGAACCAAAATCAAAACAACAATACCAACCAGAACCAAAATCAAAGAGGTCAAGCAGTCTGCACTTTCAAGATGTTCATGGACTGCAAGCCTTATTCCTTTAAGGGTTCTGAGGGTGTTGTTACCCTCCTCCGTTAGATTGAGAAGCTGGAATCTGCCTTTGCAATGTGTGCTTGTCCGGCAGAAAACCGTGTCAAGTATGCGTCTGGCACTTTGGAGGGGCCTGCTCTAACCTGGTGGAATTCCCAAGTTCAGACTCTAGGATTGGAAGCTGCTAACAACTTACCTTGGGAAGACTTCAAGACACTATTAAAGGAAGAGTACTATCCCAGAAATGAAATCCAGAAACTAGAAACGGAGTTTTGGAACCTAAAAATGGTTGGATCTGAAATAGAGGAGTATACAACTCGTTCACACGAGTTAGCTGCCTTATGTCCTCAAATGGTGACCCCGGCCTACAAGAGGATAGAAAGGTATATTGAAGGGTTAGCTCCTCAAATTCAAGCTAGTGTCATAGCTGCAGACCCAATCACCATTCAGCAAGCGATTCGTCTGGTTCACAAACTTACTGATCAGGCGGTAGCCTAAGGTACTCTGCCTAAACCTGGAACTACAACTAGTTCATCTGATAACAAGCGGAAATGGGACGGTGCGTCTGGCAAGATCTCCAACTTAAATCAGCCTCAGCAATAAATCAGGAAATTTGATTCACCCCGACACATCACCAATACCAACCAGAATAACAACAACAGTGGACAAGGATCGAGTGGCTATGTTGGCAAGTATCCAAAGTGCAACAAGTGCAATTTTCATCATCATGGCCAGTGTGATCGATTCCGTTGTTAAAGGTGTGGAAAGATAGGTCATGCTGCTAAAGACTGCAAGGGTGAACTGATGACCAGGCAACAAACTCAACAACCACGACAGGGCGAAGCAATCAGAGGTTGTTTTGAGTGTGGTAAAGAGGGCCATTACCGGAAGGATTGCCCACAATTGAAGAATGGAAACAGGGGCAATAATGGGAATAACAACGGAAATGGCGCCAAAGGTTGAGCTTTCATGATTGGTTCTGGTGAGGCAAGGAATGATCAGAATGTGGTTACTGGTACGTTTCCTCTGAATGGTTGTTTTGCTTCTATACTGTTTGATACCGGTGCTGACAAGAGTTTTGTTTCAAGCAAGTTCATTAAGCTTCTAAATGTAGCCTTAGTTGATATGAAACCTAGTTACACTGTAGAATTAGCTGACGGGAAACTAATTGAGGCAACTCACATCGTTAAGGGATGTAAACTAGGATTATCTGGACATGAGTTAGATATAGATCTAATGCCTGTCACACTTGGTAGCTTCGATGTAGTTGTTGGTATGGGATGGTTATCCAAGAATCAAGCTGAGATCATCTGTGGTGAGAAAATCGTTCGTGTACCACTTTCTAGTGGTGAAGTTTTGTCAGTCCAGGGTGAAAAGAGTGGTACAGTCTCAGGAATCATCTCCTACATGAAAGCCCAGAAGTGCTTACGCAAGAGTCATATAGCTTTCCTTGCTATGGTCACTGAAAAGGAAGCTGGGGAAAAGAAGATTGAAGATATCCCCGTCGTACGTGATTATCCCGAGGTTTTCCCTGAAGACCCACCTGGTCTCCTACCGCATCGCCAAGTCGAGTTCCAGATTGATTTGGTACCTGGAGCCGCACCTATCGCGAGAGCACCGTACAGATTAGCTCTAAAAGAACTGCAAGAGCTGTCTACGCAATTACAGGAGCTATTGGATAAAGGGTTTATCAGACCTAGCTCATCACCGTGGGGAGCCCCAGTCCTGTTTGTCAAGAAGAAGGATGGAACTTTTCGTATGTGTATTGATTATAGGGAATTGAACAAAGTAACGGTTATGAATCGTTATCCTCTTTCGCGCATCGATGATTTGTTCGATCAGCTTCAAGGGTCGAGTTTCTATTCCAAGATAGACCTGAGGTCGGGACATCATCAACTAAGGGTTCGTGATGAAGACATTTCAAAGACTGCGTTCAGAACTAGGTATGGCCACTACGAGTTTTTGGTTATGCCATTCGGGTTGACCAACGCGCCAGCGGTTTTCATGGACCTCATGAACCGAGTGTGCAAACCCTATTTGGACAAGTTCATCATTGTCCTCATCGATGACATCCTTATTTATTCAAAGAATAAGGAAGAACACGGGGAGCACCTTAGACTAATTCTGGAGCTGCTGAAACGAGAACAATTGTATGCTAAATTTTCAAGTGTGACTTCTGGATACGAGAGGTCCAGTTTTTGGGACATGTGGTCAATGAGAATGGAATACATGTTGACCCGGCAAAAATAGAAGCCATCAAGAACTGGGCTACGCCTAAGACTCCGACTGAGGTACGACAGTTTCTTGGATTGGCTGGCTATTATCGACGATTCATCTAAGGGTTTTCAAAGATTGCTCAACCTCTCACCGCGTTAACTCATAAAGGCACTACGTACAATTGGGGTGACAAACAAGAATCCGCATTTCAGATTCTGAAGCAGAAACTCTGTACGGCACCGATTCTATCCCTGCCTGAGGGAACAGACGATTTTGTAGTTTATTGTGATGCATCTATTCAAGGTCTCGGCTGTGCGCTAATGCAACGCGAGAAGGTGATCGCATACGCTTCCCGACAGCTAAAGGTTCACGAGAAGAACTACACGACACATGACTTAGAGTTGGGAGCCATTGTTTTTACGCTCAAGATATGGAGACACTACTTGTACGGTACCAAGTGCACTATTTACACCGATCACAAGAGTCTCCAGCATATCTTTGAACAGAAGGAGCTGAACATGAGACAACGTCGTTGGGTCGAGTTGTTGAACGACTACGACTGTGTGATCAAGTATCATCCGGGCAAGGCTAATGTAGTAACGGATGCCTTAAGCCGGAAGGAGACACCTAAGTCAAAGCAAGTTCGAGCATTACAACTCACCATTCATATTGGATTACCCGATCAAATACATAATGCTCAACTTGAAGCTTTGAAAGACGAGAACCTGAAAGCCGAATCACTACGAGGCATGGGGAAACAATTAGAGGTCAAATCTGACAGAATCCGCTACTTCATGGACCGAATATGGGTTCCTTTGTATGGAGACCTACGAGAGTTGTTAATGGACGAAGCTCACAAGTCACGATACTCTATTCATCCGGGTTCAGACAAGATGTATCACGATCTAAAAGTCCTTTACTGGTGGCCAAACATGAAAGCGGATATTGCCACTTACGTAAGCAGATGCTTAACCTATTCTATGGTTAAGGTGGAGTATCAGCGACCATCTGGTTTACTTCAACAACCAGAAATTCCAGTATGGAAGTGGGAGCAGATATCTATGGACTTTATCACGAAACTGCCTCGGACTCCCAGCGGATGCGATACCATTTGGGTAATTGTAGATCGTTTGACGAAATCCGCACACTTCCTACCAATTAGGGAGGTTGACCGAATGGAGAAGTTGACTTGTATCTACCTGAGGGAAATAGTCGCTCGGCACGATGTGCCAATTTTCATTATTTCTGATCGTGACGCTCGATTCACTTCACATTCCTGGCAATCATTACAACGAGCATTGGGTACACGGCTAGACATGAGTACGGCATATCATCCTCAAACTGACGGCCAGAGTGAGCGTACGATCCAGACTTTGGAAGACATGTTACGCGCCTGCGTGATTGATTTTGGCAGCAATTGGGAAACTCACTTACCGTTAGTTGAGTTTTCATACAATAATAGCTATCAAACGTCGATCAAAGCTGCTCCATTTGAGGCTCTGTATGGGCGTAAATGCCGGTCACCTATTTGCTGGGCGGAAGTTGGAGAAAGTCAACTTACCGGTCCTGAACTTGTGCACGAGACGACTGAGAAGATCGTGCAAATTCGTAACCGCATGGCAGCAGCACGTGACCGACAGAAGAGTTACGCTGATAAACGCCACCGACCATTGGAATTTCAAATAGGTGAAAAAGTGCTTTTGAAAGTGTCACCTTGGAAGGGTGTGATTCTTTTCGGGAAACGTGGAAAACTAAACCCTAGGTACGTGGGACCGTTTGAGATTGTCAAACGGGTTGGCCCCGTAGCCTATCAGTTGAACCTACCTGAAGAACTCAGTGGACTAAATGATGTATTCCATGTTTCAAATCTGAGGAAATGCCTTGCAGACGAGACTCTCGTTGTTCCGTTAGACGAGGTACATGTTGATGAACAACTACGTTTCATCGAGGAACCAGTGGAAGTTTTGGACCGAGAGGTCAAGACACTCAAACATAGTCGTATCCCTATTGTCAAAGTCCGATGGAACTCAAAGCGTGGACCAGAGTTCACCTGGGAACGTGAGGACCAAATGAAATCCAAGTACCCTCATCTTTTCGTTCCAGCCTCCTCGTGAACAAATTTCGAGACGAAATTTCATAATTTTTATAGACATTGTTTATATTTTTGGGCACCAGATAATTTTCTGGATTATATTAAAGTTTTATCAAATTATTTACAAATATTGTTTGTTTTATAAAATATACTTTAACGAACGGTTTAGATTAATATTTTTCGTAATTATTCTTCGTTAATCATACAGACTTAATTACATGTTGAACTTCATTCTTTATATCTAAATTCATTTCTAAAACACTTAATAATTCATCTAATGGATTAAAAATATGATATTTATTTTATAAATTTAATTACTTAAACAAAACTCATAATTCTATCAAAACCCTAATTCTTATTCGAACGTTAATCATATTATTAACCATAAACTCGTAAATAATAACTAACATTAATTATATTCCTATTAAATGAAATCCAGGTTAACCGAAACCCTAATCGTTGTACGAACATTATTTTCTGCTGTGCAATCAAGGTGAGTCTTCACGACCCCTATTTTACTTTCTTTCCTTTTGGGGGAGAAAACATGCAAACATATTTTATGTATGATTTTAGTATTATTGATATCGCCTGTTACGTTAGTGCAAACATACAAACAGTCCTGACACTCTCGAACCGTTAGTAATGTGTAGCGAGGTAATTCTGAGTAGTACTACTGGGTCTGACAAACCCCGCCCGGGCTAGTCGCGCTAGCTTGATTGGAGGTCAAACGGGTGCATTATTGACCTAACATTTGTCACTGTCTGGTGAGACGTGACAGGGAAACAACAAACATATAGGACATGCAAACAGTCAGCTTCGGTTCGAAACGCTAAGTAACATGATTATAGGCTAGCTACCTATCGATATGCTTTAATTACTAAACCATTTGAACAGTTACAAACAGTTACAAACATTCAAACAGTTTCAAACATTCGAACACTCACAAACATTTTTATCTGTGATAAAACCTGTGAACTCACCAACTTTATGTTGACACACTTTAATGTTTTCTCAGGTCACATGAATGCTTAAGCTCATGATGCACGATTAAGGACGCACTCAGGATATTCATTCATCAGTTTCATTTAGTTGCATTGAATATTAGTTCTGGCATAGCATATTCAGACTTTCAGTATTGTTTACATTTCAGTTTTACGCTTCCGCACTGATGTTCATGTCTTTTATGTTACACTGACTTAAGTCAAACGTTTATTTTTAAACTCATATAGTGTCGTTTGATATGACCGTGTCTGAGATCCTGGTATGTCACACGTTTAACGGTAAAACTCCGATTGTGGAAATTGAGGGTGTGACAAAAACAATAAAATAAAACTAAAGCCACTTAATCCACATCATCTTCACCATTCACCATCTTCAACATCCACCATCCACCATCCACCACCACCACCACCACCACCACCACCCCTTTATCATCATCTACCACCACCACCATCTCAACCTTCAAAAACCTTCCACCACCATCGTCACCCCCATCAAACCCCAACCCACAACCACCCGACCACCACAACCATCCGTCCACCGCCACTGCACCCAATCAAAACATCAAAACACATCTTCCCGAGCACCCGACCACCACAAACATTGTCTAATCCACCACACCCATCTTCCCACCAAGAACCAAACTTCATACCAACCAAAATCACACCCAATCAAAACATCAAAACCCATAAATGCAACCCCACAAAGTAACTTCAATTTAACTACAATCTACAAACAACAAATTGGGTGGATTGAAATGATACCTGACTTGCAACTCAATTCTTCACACAAATCCCCAATTTAGCTCAGAATACACAAAATCACTAACATCAACCATACCCTTTCATCTTGAACCCTATTTCGACTGAAATTAAGCAAACCCAGATGGTAAAAACCCTAGAAACGGGGAGTAAGAGTTGAGAATTCAAATTAGAAGAAGATACAAGTCGAACGGATGAATGCTTGTGTGTTTCTTGATCTAAGGATGAGAGTTTAATCGGTGGCGATGGATGGATGGTTATGGTGGTCGAGTGGTTGTGGGTTGGGGTTTGATAGGGGTGACGATGGTGTGGAGGGTTTTAAAGGTTGAGATGGTGGCGATGGTAGATGATGATGAAGGGGTGGTGGTGGTGGTGGTGAATGGTGGATGGTAAAGATGATGTTGATGTGGATTAAGTGGATTTAGTTTTATTTTATTGTTTTAATAATTATATGGATTGAAATGACTAAATTGCCCTCATGTGACTTGCACATGATCTGATTTAACAGACAAAATTAACGTCCGTTAGAGTGAAGGACGAAAAGTGCAAGTTTTTTAAACGTAAAGGATGTTTACTGTAATTTATTTAGTTTAAGGACGAAACCTGAAATTTGCTATATAGCTAAAGGACGAAAAGTGTAATTTACTTTATAATTAAAATTAGGAGTTATAATAGAATCTTTTAAAAATGATATTTTTAATATGGTTTGTTTGGAAAAAAATGGTTAAATTTTTTGGAAATAAAAAATAAAATTATTACTTGTAATTATTACTCATATGTAATTTTAATCATATCTTATTTTAAAATATCATTTTATATTTTATAAACTTTCATCATAATTAATAATTTATTTTTTAACTCGTGTAATACAAGAGTTTACTAAAGTAGTATTATATAAATAACAATCAATAACTAATTAATTTTATTTTTTAAAACCGTGTAATACATTTTGTTTTATTTACGTTTTTATGTTATTTTCATAATTAACTCTCCGCTAACTAAAGCTAGTGTATTATCTACTAGTATAGATTAGGTTTGATTAAGTGATTTATATGTAATTTGCTCTATTCAATTTTGCTTCTATTTAATGCATTATTTAATACAAATGAGATTATTTAATTTACTTCATTATGTATTATCTTATTAATAATACTTTGAATAAGCATTTAAATTTACATATACTATTCATGTATTATAACTAAATACATTTAAATTAATTGTTATCTTATTAAATGCTTAAGTATATAATTACTAAATATTTAAATAAATAATAATAATAATAATAATAATAATAATAATAATAATAATAATAATAATAATAATAATAATAATAATAATAATAATAATAATAATAATACCCAAATTTTATTAGTGTTTAAGGCAGGTCATGTTAGATTGTGCTCTCCAAATAACATTGGTAAAACATGTCGCTTCACGCGGACAAACTCACTAAATTCGGTAATTTTCTTAAAACCTTAAGGCACTAAAAATCTATGATGTTAAATTTTGTACAAATGTTGATACATAATATAAACTACATTTATATTATGTTTGTTCCTAAACCAAAGCTACAAAAAAGGTTTCTATCTTACATTCGTTGTGTATAAAACTAAATATACTACATTTATATTATGTTTGTTCCTAAACCAAAGCTACAAAAAAGGTTTCTATCTTACATTCGTTGTGTATAAAACTAAAAAAATACCCAACTCTTATATACGGAGTCATTTGCACATAATTAAAAAAAAAAAAGGAGTAGTATTTTACGTGTGTGTTTTTGTATGCCATTAAACATAAAACTAAATTGATAAAAGTTATTTTTGGTTTTTCAACTGGACGTATAATTGGCAGTTCACAGTTAAAACAGTTGAACTGGCCGGTCAAATCCGGTTTTAAATCATTGATTAGGACAATAAGGTAGGGTTAGCCAGACATACAAAGTTTTATGAATTTTTATACCTCCGTCACACATTATGGGTCTCAAACAATAGTTTATATCTACGCATGTCTTGCCTATACATATGTAGGGGTGTTCAAATTCGGATATTCGAATTTCGGATATTTGAAAATTTTGATAGTGAATTTCACTATCCGAATCCGAATCCGAAATTCAGATATCCGAATTTCGGATATCCGAAATTTCGGATTCAATTCCAATTCGGATTCGGATATCCGTTCAGATATCCGAATTAAAAGAAAATTTGCATTATTTAATAAATTTTATAAAATATATAATTCTTATTAAAATTTTTATCGGATATCCGAAGTTTTTTATTAAAATGTCCTAAATATCTAAAAATATCGGAAATATTTATTTAATATTTAATATTTTTAAACTTTTATAAAAATATTTTGGATATTTCGGATATCCGAAATATCCGAAAATTCTGAAAATCACTATCCAAATCCGAATCTGAAATTTCGGATATCCGAATTTCGGATTTTCCGAAATTTTGGATATTTTCGGATTCGGTTTCGGATTCTAATATTTTTGAACACCCCTACATATGAGTTTGTTTGTTCAATATTTATGAAATATAAATTGTTCAATAAAATTTGCATAATATATTTTTTGATTGATATTTATTTGATAAACAACCTATCAGTTAATCTTTAATGATATTGTGAATTTTGAGTAGCTAGAACTTCAGACCCCGCACCTTGCCATAGGTCGCCTTTAGGTTTGATTTTTATAGAATTGTAATCCACACGTTGTTACAGATAAAATTGACACTTAAAAATAATTAAGCAGTCAACGCCTCAGATGAAATAGTTTAAAAACAAATTAAGTAAAAAAATTATGGAAAAAATTAAAAGAAAAACTAAAGAAACCACTGAAAGGAATGGAGTGGGGATTAAACCTCGCCCCAACGATTGCAAACAAACTCCTCCAAGCTCCCCTCTAGAAAACTTTGTGATAATTAACTTTTTTTAACTCAAAATAAATCAAATTATAAAAAAACTAAGTTGTGCATTACATGATGGCACCCTGTGCGTAGCGACTTGTACACGGTGGTGGTCGTTTGGCTACTGTAGCTACCAACATACTTTTTTAATATTATATATAATGATATATTTAAAGTATTTTCAATTCGATCTCTAATATTTATAATGTCATTTAAATATTTATAATGTCATTTAAGTCTTAGTGAGTGCAAAATCCTGGAGTATATTTTCTTTTCAAAATAACATGTATGTGGGCCATGTGGCACACTATAACTGGTTTAGAAAAAAAAAACAATAACAAAGAACTATTCTCAAGCTTCTTGAATTGTATCTGGGTTAAAAGCATATGAATTCAACCATTAAAAAAATAATAATAATTTCATGCATATGTTTTAATTGACCTAGAAAGAATAATACTAAATATTATTTTGAAAGAAACATACGTCATTTGAAATTTCAAGATCACACAAGGGAAGCATCTAAAGTCTAAAACAAATAAGATGTGCACATGTCATTCTAATATCCCAAAATCTTCATGATTTTTTGCATGATATCAAAAACTCATAGTAGATACGTATCATCCTAGTATTTAAAAAATCTCACGCTCTTTTACATAATATCGTTAAAATCTCGCGAACGTATTTCTATATGAGATGTTTTTCAAAGATTTTCAACTTTTGTTAAGGAGGGAACAAACATGCATCATACATTATAATGTTTAACGAGATGATCTCAAAGCGAGAATGAAGCTAGAGCCATTACTTGACCAAGAACGTGAGACGGAAAAACGCTAGATTTTTGCTAGCATAAAGTGGGTGCAGCAAGATTTTTGGCCGGCGGATCAAGGGAATGTTACAAAAAACATGATTTTAATCGTTATTCATTATGTGTCGAACTCTTATTGGTTTTACTATATAAATTAATCAACTTAAATTTTGTATATTTTTTTCAAAAAACTATAACGTATTTTCTAGGTGAAACGACCATTTAGTTTGTCTATATGGCTATTGATGGTCTCTTGGCATGGTAACAATATGTGTTTATTATCATCAAATTAGTTGTTAGATATATTAGAGTAATTAGATTTACTTGTTAAACGTTGTTTTTTGTTGGGTTGGGGGGGTGGGGGTGGGGGGGGGGGGGTGAGCTTTTTACAAAGTTCAAAGACAGAGTCTCCTAGGGTCTACGTTAAAATTCATTACAATTTCAACAAGTATTTTTGTATGTAAGATTTTTTTTTGATGAAAATTGTTTAATTAGAAATTCATAAATTTAATTTTCTTGTAAATTCACATGTGAATTCAGATGTAAAATTTAATGTTGTGTTAGTTTAAAAAGGTGCCAATGATGTAAGTGGTGGACCGGTTAACAGGTTGTCCTGGTGTAATAAGTGATCCAGGTTCAAATCCCATTTTTTCATTTAACTTCTGCGGCATCCAGGTGAGGGTTTGGCTCAGGGTTTCATCCCGGGTTCGATCCCGATGGGGGCGAGGATTTACGGATTCAATCCGGTTCCCGCGCATCTGGGAGGTATGACTTGCGACTGGTGGCTAGGTCCAGGGTAACCAGTCCCGATAGATCGTCAGGTTCAAAGAACGCTGCTGTTAAAAAAAAAGCTGTTAAAAGGCGAATTCGGGTCCCAACCCCTTAAACACGAATTCATTCTTTTGGTCAGAATACCAACTCTCGAAAATTCATACAGACACATACCTGTTTTTTATCGATTCGAAGTTTTACTTGGTTGAAAGATTCGAATCGAACCATTATTTCAATCTAAAAATGTATCACGAGTCTCGATTAGACAATCGGTGGAATTTAGGTAGTAGATTTAGGGATGTTTCTATCCTCGCCTTTCAAAACAAAAGTTAATATTTGTGACCCGGGTCCCTAGTCCCTACTAGTGTTATTTTTTATCCATGAACAAAAGGTAAATGAAGGTTTTCAAAGTCCAAGATTCCTTCAATTATGTAATCATGTCATCCTTATCTCTTCATTTAAGAGAGGTGATCGATCGACCATCAAAATAGACATACACATATTATTGATGTTATATCATAAGGTATTTATGTTAGTACTCTAAAGATATATGTACCATCAAAAAGACATACACACATATTATTGATGTTAAATCATAAGTTATCTGTACTAATTTTTTTACAACACAACAATTTGTGGGGTGTAAAACAATTTGATTGAGTGCAAATTAGTAATTCTAATTTCAGGTTGTCACTAATGTTGATAGCTATAAAAGAAAACATATTAATAGATTATAACATTTCATGCTCTTTAGTATAAACAAGAATACTTAGGGGTGTTTGAAAACTTCTGAATAAATGTTGAACCAATAAAATGTCTGAACCAATAAAAGGTTGAACCAATAAATGCTAAACAAGTTTAAGTCTGTTTGGTTGGATAACTGAATGACCGTGTAAAGTGACTATTTTACCCTCTAAATTATTTTTTGCTGAACGACTGTGATAAATTTCGCAACAAAACCACCTCACCCTCTTCAAGAACCCTTTCTTGAACCCTAGTCTCTCTACCTCCACCAACTCCATCTGATCCTCATCCTCTGTCACTGTCGCACCACCTCAAAACCACCATCTCCGCCGTCACCTACCTCTAACTGAATCTGATCCTCTCTCCACCTCAACCAACTCCATCTGATCCTCATCCTCATCCTCTGTATTGTACTTTGTTAGTTTATGGAGATGTGATTATTGTACGAGGTTATAATAATAATGTGCATTATTAGTTTGAGTGTTACAGATATACTACTATATAACCGCTAGTCAAGAAAGCAACCTGAGAGGAGTGATTATGGTGAGAGGTATGAATGAATGTGTGTTGGAAGCCAAAAGTAGGTTATGCTTGGTTAGGTGATCCTAAGTTTTCAATCATGCACTATAGTTACTTGTGGGTTGTAATCTTGAATGATTTAAATCTTAGAGCTTGGTATGCCTTTGGATCTTAACTCACACAAGGTTAAGAGATTATTAATGTATTTGATTGATTAGTGTTGAAGTGTTACAATAGAGTTTGTTTAAGGGCAAACAAAAGGGTGAGTGTGGGGATGTGATAATTGGTTAATATGCATGTGCGTATCATAGTTAATATTGATTTTTTATATTACTTATGTATCGAATGGCATTATTTTATTACGTGTTTAAAATGTAGGTTGAATGAAGCTCAACGAGCATTATTTGAGAAGGATACAAAGGATAACAAGACTACGGCTTGAAATGTGCTAAAAATGAAGAAAAATATACAAAGTGCAAGGAGGCCGTAATTTACGGCCCTGTGCTGAGTCCGTCTGTGAACCCCGTAAGATAGGAGGTTTGACCGTCTGGTTGAAGGTAGATCATAAGTTACGGTCTAACGCGATATTTCAAGAATTGTTTCAAATTTTAAAACCTATATAATCCCTAACATTAGGATTTCAAAAAGAGACTTGCCTCCAACCCCAAGAATGAATGTTGTTGCTATTTTGAGCCATTGGAACTCTCTCTAATCATCAAGTGATCAAGGATTCATATGCGCAAAACGAATATTGAAGAGATTATGATGAATATACAAGGCTAAACCACCCGTGATCATCTCCGGTGGACGATTTGTGATTGGATTATGTATGCTTATGCTTTTACCTAGTCAAGGCATAAATTTTGATTGTTTAAAAACTTTTCTTTGTTTATGTGTTTTGAATCATGTGTTGATTAAAGATTCTTGTTAGTGGATTTTATTATTGTTTATCAAGTTATTAGTTTTATATTGTTAACCATTTAGTAGTAATTAGGTTATTATTATTAATTGGGGACCGCAAATAAAGTTTCTAGATTGTGGTATTAGTTAGTTTACTAGTTAATTTACATAATCAGTTACCAAGTTGATAATTATCTTTCAACATATGTGATAAACAAATTATGTCTATGTGACTTCAACACTAGATAAAACATAAGTCGTGTATTCAATTACATTTCTGAAACCCGGTTATGATTCTTTTCATCTCAATAGTTCTAAACCAAGTTTAAGTTTTTGTTTTCTTTATTAAAGTGATCATTTTTATTCAGTACAATCAAAGTGACAATAATTTAGTTTTAATTATTCAGTTAGTTAAATAATCAACAATCGTGTAACACTACCACATGCTCCCCGTGGATACGATACCTGACTTACCATACCTACCTAGGTTAATTAGGGTTTTGTATGACCTCAAGGACAGATCATCAGGCTACATACAAGAAAGGGTTTGGATGGGTCAACTCAAGGACAGGCTAAGATTGTATAGTTTAAAACTTTTGTTTTTGTTTTTGGCAAATATTTTATCATCATGTGTTCATATGGTATAAATATATTAGTTGAATTTAGTATATTGTTGGTATCTAACTGAATTCGTATATTGTTTAATTTAAAATGGGTTTTTAATAGATTTTAAGTCGCCAGCTTTTGGTTTAAATAGATTAAAATTACTCGAACACAAATAAATAGATCAAATTGGATATATTAAGTGTATGAAAATGGTTCGGGTCATTTTACCATTTTAATCTAAAAAGTTAGATATTTAAATACTATTAAATTGAGTTTTGAGCATTTTGGCTGACATTTAGTTTAAATGGATAAAATCATCCGAACAAACTTTAATAGACTTAGTGTCGACTACAATTAGTTTAAATGATCAATCCAAATTAATCACACTTTATATTTGTTACTTGCATTGTTAGTTTATTGAAACTTTAAGATTGTTATCTTTTATTATCTAAGATTGAACATGATGGCTCTTTATTATTTTACAGCAGTTATGCTATTGAATTTTTATAAAAATATTAATAATTTTTTATTTTATTTTTTAATAATACAGAAAAAGATTGAAAATTAAAATACCCATCAGTGGGTCGTCATCACATCAAGATGAAGAAATGGGCATACTTAGACAACAAATGCATTAATTGTAAGAACGGATGAATATATTTGAAAGAAGAAAATTGAATCCTGGTAAAGATGAAGATATCAAGATGACGCCAATAAGGTAGTTAAATTTGTTTGTTTTGTAAAAATAAACGATTTTTACATTCGTAGTTTCTTTTGTATGTAATGCAAATTGTGTGTCACCCAGTTGGGGAGCGGATCGAATCAGAGTTTCCTTAAGTAGCCACCGACCTACAGTTAAATTTCTTTTAGGCATTCGTGATATTAGCTTTCGTTTTGGTGTATAGATATTGACCTCTAAATTTTCATCAAGTCCTAAGTAAGGTTTTCTTATCGTTATGATGATGAGAGTCATAGAAACACTGATGAACCTCCTAATCCGATTACTTTTCCTAGTGTTATCCTATAACATCGATCAGACTATGGGTTTATGCTTAACCCTTAGCCATTTTGATGAGGTTTTATTTAAAAATATTTTACACTTAAAACACTAATTCTTACCACTAAAATACACAACATGGTATTGATCAAGACCTTATCTAGCTTCTATTCTTCCTTCTAATTCACCCTAACATTCTATATATCATGAGATCTTCATACCTAGTTAGCTTGATTAACACTACAATTAATTTGAGTAATAACTTTAAAGTTTTGATAATTTACCAAAGTGAATGGTTGACACACACATACCACTTCATATTAGAGCTCTATTTTTGAGCTTTGGTTGTGATTTGAAGTGTGCTTGTTGCTTTCTAAAGCCAAGTAACATATCATAGGTTTTGAGAAGTGTTGATGTAGAAAATGGGGTTTAATCAACTTCATTTACTTGGCAGACAAGATCATAGATGTTGGGGCAATTGTTTAATTTTGTGTAACTAAGATGAAGGTGAAATAATAGCTTATAACGTGTTAAATAAGAATAGTATTGTTCTAGGACATATATTTTCATATAATTATTACCCATAGTTTTGCTTAACTGGATGACAAACCATTATATAATTCTTTAGGTATTAGATTAACTGTTCTTAAATTTTGGCTCACAAATTAATGGCTAAATATATATTTTCAATTAGAAAATCAAACTAATTTTAATTAATCTTACCAATAAATAAATTTGAATGAGTGTTTAAATGGATAATCAAATTAACGGACATAAAATGAAGGATATAAACGAACATAAAGGAACAAACAAACATTCATAAACGTAAATGAACATACCCGGCATGTGTTATTAGGATTTTTGGCTATATGAAACTGTTCCCATCCCATATTGGTGCAAGGATGAAAGCTTGGGAGGACTCCAAGCTTATAAAAGAAGTCCAAGGCTTTGGTTTCAAAGTGTCCCAACCAAAAATACACTTGAAGTGTTTGGTTCTTTCTTTTTTTCTAGTTCTCTTGTCTTAGAGTGTAGAAAGTTTTTAGTTAAACACTTCGGAGAGTGTGGGTGTAATTGGGCGATGGGAGGCTTGAGAGAGTAGTCTATGTGATTGTAACAATTTGTCGCATAGTGGATCTTTCTCTCTGGAGGCCCGTGGTTTTTCTCCGGTTTTGGAGTTTCCACGTATATTCTTGTGTTCAGTTATATTTCTCTATTGTTAGCATTGGGAGGGTTGTTGGGGGTCCTTGAGACCGCTTGTTTCCCAACAAGTGGTATCAGAGCTCCAGGTTTTGGGGGAGGTCTCGGTTTAGAAGGTTCGTAGTATGCTCTGTGGTTGCAGCTTAGTCTGATCTTCCATATCAGAAACGGGTTTTTGGTTGACTGTTTTGTATAGGATAGAATTATACAGGAGCCGGATATGCGTATTTGTCCTGAGAAGGTTCTGGCTAGGAAAGACTTGGTACTTAAGTGTGTCCATTGTGACCCACCTCTCTTTCCTGGGAATCCTTTGTTGGGTAACTGCTTATAGGCTTGGTGTATATTTTCTAGTATACAATATTGTTTTTGAAGATACGGATACAATGTCGAAATACAGTCCCATGAGGTTCGACGTAGAGAAATATGATGGAAGAATCAACTTTGGTTTGTGGCAAGTTCAAGTCAAGGATGTGTTGATTCAATCTGGGTTACACAAGGCATTGAAGGGGAAACCGACCCCTGTTTCAAGCAAGGATTCAGGCGGAACCAGTAAAGACGATGATGAAGAATGGGAAGATTTGGATTTGAGAGCAGCAAGTGCGATTCGTTTGTGTCTAGCAAAGAATGTTCTTGCAAATGTGCATGGGATATCAACTGCAAAGGATTTGTGGGAGAAGCTTGAGCAGTTGTATCAAGGCAAAGGCATCTCAAATCGGTTGTATCTCAAGGAACAGTTTCATACCCTTCGTATGGATGGAGATACAAAAATTTCAGATCATCTAAGTGTTCTTAATAATATCGTGTCAGAACTGGAGGCTATTAGAGTGAAGGTTGAAGATGAGGATAAAGCACTAAGGCTCATATTATCTTTGACATCTTCCTATGAGCATATGAAGCCCATTCTGATGTATGGGAAAGAAACCCTGAAGTATGCGGATGTTACTGAGAAGCTATTGTCTGAAGAGAAAAGGCTAGGAAGTAGCGGTCATACTTCGTCAGAAGGAACAGTTTTAATATGCGGGAACGGGAAGAAGAAGCACTCACAGAAGATTCCTGTATGCTGGAAGTGTGGACAGTCTGGGCATGTCAAGAGAAATTGTCCAGGTGGAGCAGATTCGGCTAGCAGCTCCAAGTCAGCTAACAATGTCTCCGTCGTTATTGACGGTGATGATTTCCTTTGAGGTTATGTCATCCCTATGGTATGCCCGCGCTATCATGAAAGGGGATGCAATTTTGTTAGCGGGTTCACGGATTTACACATGGGCATTGGGTTGGCATACATGCAAGATGTGTGGTGAAAAATTGAAGTTGATGGCTGATAAACTTCCAGGTATGCCAAGGGGGAAGTTTCACCATAAATTTTCAGCAGGTTTTTCAACATGTGCCGAGAAGAAATTCTTGGAATGGTCTATTCTAAGTGGCGATACTCTTTTATGGGGGAGTATGATCGTCGGTTGAAGACGGTGTTACTTTAATGTGGTTGTTTTTTTCATATATCCAAGGTGGAGATTATTAGGATTTTTGGCTATATGAAAATGTTCCCATCCCACATTGGTGCAAGGATGAAAGCTTGGGAGGACTCCAAGCCTATAAAAGAAGTCCAAGGCTTTGGTTTCAAAGTGCCCCAACCAAAAATACACTTGAAGTGTTTGGTTCTTTCTTTCTTCTCTAGTTCTCTTGTCTTAGAGTGTAGAAAGTTTTTAGTTAAACACATTGGAGAGTGTGGGTGTAATTGGGCGGGGGGAGGCTTGAGAGATTAGTCTATGTGATTGTAACAATTTGTCGCATAGTGGATCTTTCTCTCTGGAGGCCCGTGGTTTTTCTCCGGTTTTGGAGTTTCCACGTATATTCTTGTGTTCAGTTATATTTCTCTATTGTTAGCATTGGGAGGGTTTGTCACACCCCAACCTCGACGGCGGAATCGTCGAGGTGTGAGGGATAAGATTGTTCACAGCCACATAACGCTATGTTTAAATGTAGATATTCAAATTAATAGTTTCAACAGGAATTACAAACATAAGTCTCAATCATGAAATACATTCAAGCAAATATCAAAACATAACATAACATTTCATTTATTTAACTAGGTCCACGTCCTAGTTTTATTGTAAGCTTCAAAAGACCACTTTAAACTTGGGGGTTACCTGAAACATGATAAAAATAAAAGGTCAACTAAAAATAGTTGGTGAGTTTCCAATGTTTTCATACATAATATGAAAAGATTATAAGTTACAATTCGTGTCATAGGTTATAAGCTAGTAAGGTTATAGAACACATATCTTTACAATCAAACCTCGACTTGATTACAAGAATATAAGATTGGCTAAGTGTATTTGGTTCCCTAGTGCACAAGCATACGCCTCCTAGGAGTCGGCGGTTCATCGACTTTAGCACCAAATAGGCTTGTAAGGCCCAAAGATCTAAGACGTCGCCAGGCTAGCAATAGTTAATGATTGTAACAAACTATGTATCTCATATAATCACTTACAACACACAAATAACCATGACAAAATATAAAGATGAATTGCAAGTGCTTTATAAGTCTCAAACGTTTATAAGTGTGTAATGTATAAGTATCATGTTTCACCCCAAAATGGTGTGAAATAAAGTAAAAAGGGGCAAGGAAAACTCACTTGGCAAATAAGTACAGGAATGATGATTATTAAGAAATATAGTTAAACGTTCCAACGCAGTCCTTCACAAGGTACCTAGATATGTATTTATATTTACAAGCGTTGAGTTAATAATAATATTAAGGTTCTAACGAGAACTAGAGTTTTGATGGAATGGTGGGGTTTTGTCCAGTAAATAAATTTATATAATGAATTTGTTTATATTTTGAATAAGTGAAAAGAATTATACTATTTAATCATTTTTATTATATAAGAGTAATTAAGCATTTTAATTGATAAGGTTTAGATATAAAATGCAAATAAATCTTGTAATCTTATGAAATAAACAACATCTAACAATGACTAAAATAACATGTTGACCAATAACAATTTATTAATCTAAACTATTAGTTGAAATACGTTTATAAGTAAACCTAAAATAACTCTTGTAAATAATTTATGAATTTATAAAATATATATTTTATCATGATTAATTTATAATCATGGTGTCAAGTAATAATTTAACAATTTTAACTATTATTTAAAGTCTATTTTATAAAATAACTCAAAATTTTACCTTTGTAAATCAATTGTGAAATTATAAGATAAAATATATATATAATTGCAAAAATAACTATTTATAATGTTTGTAAATAATGTTTTATATAATAAATGTTAAGGTTTTTTAAACAAATAAATTTTACAGAAAATGGTTAAATACTTTCGTAAAGTTAAATGTATAAAACTGATTTTTTTGTAATTTTTTTAGAATTTTTATACAATTTTTTAGGGCCAAAAAGGCCTTTTTTTAAAAAATATGGGGGTTGCCGGGTTCGAACCCGGGACCTCCACTGTGAGATGCATTGTGTGTAACCGGTGAACCAAAGGCCGTGGCCGCGGCATATCTTGGTTCGAAATTCTTAAAAGCAATGTTACCCAAAGATCCCCAAATCCGGATGAACCCTAGGTTCGTTTGGATCCAAATCGAAGGCCAATTCGTCGTTGTTAACACTGAAGATCATGGGGCTTTTATTCCCCATGGTTTAACGAATATAATGGTATGTTTACTTACCTTAATTGAGTTTGATTTGATGAGAGGGACTTCAAGAACAGGCCGCGGCAGGGGAGTCGATCGAAGGGGGAGAAATAGACAATAAAAATCAAATTAATCTTGTATGAAGCTTCGTATGGTGATGAGTAATGAAAGCCCTCTATCAAACTCGATTAAGGATGCTCGTACAATGGATTGGATTGAGTTGCAGGTCCGCGATCGAGTGGATGTTCGAGAGGAGTGTTTTTGGTTGTTTTTGATGCAATTGAGTTCATCAATTAATTAGGATTAGATATAAGATTGTTTGTGCGTGTTTATTTGTCTTAATTTAATGTGTAGTGCGATCGATGGACTGCTAAAGCTGTCGACCACGCGAGGAAAGAAACAGGGATTGAATCGCACTGAGATTTCAAATTAAACTTGAGGCATGCGTTCGAATCCCCCACGTGAATGTGTCGGGGTGTTTGTTTTGATTAAAAATTGAGTAGATTGGCCGCTGCGGGCTCGCCGGAGCCGATGGCCGGCGGCGAGGTCTCCGACGGGGAAAAGGGGGGCGGGGTTGGGTGTTTGAAATAATTACATAACTGGTCCCTGTACTTTTAAAATTCGTTATTTATGTAATAAATATTTATTCAAAGTTTTCAAAATGTCAAAACGACCCCCTGCACTTTAATTCTAAGTTTTAGTTTTATTATTATTATTATTATTATTATTATTATTATTATTATTATTATTATTATTATTATTATTATTATTATTATTATTACTATTATTATTAGTTATTATTGTTATTATTATTAGTTATTATTATTATTTTTTTTTTTGTAATTAGCTATTATTATTATTATTATTATTAATTTATTATTTATTATCAGCAAAACTAACTTTAAATCAATTCAAAATTACAAGATGTTACAGTCTCCCCAACTTAAAAGAATTTCGTCCCGAAATTAAAAATGAAACTATACGAATAAATATGGGTATTTCTTCTTCATGTGCTCCTCACGTTCCCAAGTAAATTCAGCGCCACGCTTATTCTCCAACGAACCTTGACGATTGGGTTGTGGTGGTTCTAGTCTTCTTCATAATGCGATCCATAACTTCAACGGGTCTCTCGACAAAGTGTAATGACTCGTCGATCTGGATGTCATCCAACGGGACATGCAGACCTTCGTCAGCCAGACACTTCCTCAAATTCGAAACATGGAACACAGGATGAATTCCACTAAGGTCGGAAGGTAATTCCAGTTTGTAAGCCACTTTCCCAATCCTTTTCAGAATCTTGAAAGGTCCTACAAATCTTGGAGCCAGTTTACCCTTTCTTCCAAAGCGAACAACACCCTTCCACGGTGAAACCTTAAGAAGAACCATCTCCCCAACTTGGAATTCTAATGGCTTACGTCGCTTATCAGCGTAGCTCTTTTGTCGACTTCTTGCCACTTCAAGGTTCTTTCGGACGATAGAAACTTTATCGGTCATCTCTTGTATGAGTTCAGGACCAGTGATGAAGTTTTCACCAATGTCGGTCCAGCAGATCGGTGAACGACATTTTCGACCATAAAGTGCTTCGAATGGTGCCATCTTGATACTCGAGTGATAACTATTGTTATACAAAAACTCCGCAAGCGATAGATGCGTATCCCAATCACCACCAAAGTCAAGGACACACAGGCGTAGCAAATCCTCCAGGGTTTGGATCGTCCGCTCGGTTTGACCATCAGTTTGAGGATGGTAAGCCGTGCTTAGATCTAGTTGTGTACCCAAGAGTTCTTGCATAGACGTCCAAAAATATAAAGTGAAACGGGCGTCACGGTCGGATATGATGTGAAGAGGCACCCCATGACGACTTACAATTTCATCAACGTATATACGAGCCAACCTTGATGTCTTGTAAGTGTCACGTATGGGTATAAAGTGTGCCGATTTGGTTAATCGGTCAACGATCACCCATATGCTATCGTGTCCTCGAGAGGTTCGGGGTAGTTTAGTTATGAAGTCCATAGATATGTGTTCCCACTTCCACATAGGAATCTCGGGTTATTCAAGTAACCCACTTGGACGTTGATGTTCGGCTTTAACCTTCGTACACGTGAGGCACTTAGCTACATAAGTCGCTATGTCTTTCTTCATTCCAGACCACTAATATTGACCACGCAGGTCCATGTACATTTTATCGGAGCCAGGATGAATAGAATAACGAGTTTGATGAGCTTCGTTCATGACAAGGGTACGAAGATTATCACGATTTGGAACCCAAATTTGATTCGCGAAGTACATCAACCCATTAGGTTTCGTCTCAAGTTGAGTTAGAAGGTTATGCTCGAGTTCATCCTTCATTCTTCCTTCTTGTTGAATCATTTGTTGAGCCTTCAAGACGCTAGACTTAATGTCACTATCTATTCTCAAATTTTGTAGCAGTACGGTAGCCTTGTTGACATCTAGTCGAATTTCAGTATCGAATCTTCTCAAAGTATCAAACCACTGTCGTCGATCGCGAATCTCTTGAAACGAGGTCATCTTGTTATGGACTTTACGACTTAGTGCATCGGCTACGACATTTGCCTTCCCAGGGTGGTAACGAATGTCACAGTCATAATCAGTAATCAACTCAACCCAACGACGTTGTATCATATTGAGATCTTTTTGATTAAAAACGTGTTGAAGGCTTTTGTGATCAGTGTAGACTATACATTTCGTACCATAAAGGTAATGCCTCCAAATCTTCAAGGCGAAAACAACAGCACCAAGCTCGAGATCGTGGGTTGTGTAATTCACCTCGTGAACCTTCAATTGTCTTGATGCATATGCTATGACCTTTCCTCGTTGCATAAGAACGCAACCAAGGCCTTGTTTTGATGCATCACAATATACGGTGAAATCATCATTTCCATCGGGCAGGGTCAAGATAGGAGCATTGCACAGTTTGTGCTTTAACGCTTCAAAAGCTTCTTCTTGTTCGGGCCCCCACTCGAATGGTTTATTCTTTTGTGTCAAGGAAGTGAGTGGATTCGCGATCCTTGAAAAGTTGGCGATGAATCGCCGGTAATAACCAGCAAGACCAAGGAAAGAACGAATCTCGGTCGGAGTCGTGGGAACACACCAATTCTTCACAGCTTCCACCTTCGCAGGGTCAACGTGAATTCCTTGGCTATTCACCACGTGTCCTAGAAATTGAACTTCCTCGAGCCAGAAATCACACTTAGAGAACTTCGCGTACAGTTGTCCCTTCTTCAACAGATCGAGGATTTGACGGAGATGAAGTTCATGATCGGAACGGGACTTGGAATAAATAAGAATGTCGTCGATGAAAACGATGACAAATTTGTCTAGGTATGGCTTGCACACCCGGTTCATAAGATCCATGAAGACCACAGGAGCATTTGTTAAGCCGAAAGGCATAACCGTAAACTCGTAGTGTCCATAACGAGTACGGAACGCGGTCTTTGGGATGTCATCGTCATGGACTCGTAATTGATGATATCCAGAACGTAGATCAATCTTCGAGAATATAGCAGCTCCTTGAAGTTGATCAAACAGATCGTCGATACGAGGAAGAGGATACCGGTTCTTGATGGTCAACTTGTTGAGCTCCCGGTAATCGATACACATACGGAATGGCCCATCTTTCTTCTTTACAAATAAGACAGGTGCACCCTAAGGAGAAGAACTAGGGAGAATGAAACCTTTATCAGTCAATTCTTGAAGTTGACTAGAGAGTTCTTGCATTTTCGATGGTGCAAGCCGATATGGTGACTTAGCCACGGGGTTTGCTCCCGGTATCAAGTCAATTTTAAACTCGACTTCACGTACGGGAGGTAAACCGCTAAGGTCATCGGGAGATACTTCAGGAAAGTCTCGTACGATAGGGACATCCTTAAGTTCTTTCCCTTTGACTTTTGTGTTGACCACGTAAGCTAAGAAGGCCATATACTTCTTGCTTAAGCACTTTCGGGCTTGAGTGCAAGACATGAGTTTAAGTCCTTGGGATGGTTTCTCGCCGAACACTTTCAAAGTATCCCCAGATGGTAACGGTATACAGATACACTTCTCAAAACAAACGATCTCGGCACGGTGTTTGGCTAGCCGATCCATGCCAATGATGACGTCGAAGCTTCCAAGTTTCATAGGAATAAGATCAATGGAGAATTCGTGGTTGTTAAGGCTTATGATGCAATCAAGTATTATGGCGTCAACGACAATAGATTTCCCATCGGCGACTTCGACCGTGTAGGGTCTTTTCAGATTAATACGTGATTTAGAAAGTATGGGCTCAAACTCTAACGACACGAAACTCTTATCCGCACCCGAATCAAATAATACAGATGCATAATGATCATTCACAAGATACATACCTGTTTGGTAAAAATTCTATTATTAATACGTTGAATACAAAGATAGAAACATCAATAGTACAAGAAATGATTTAAACGGGGTTCAACGTCGTACCATTCACAACGTCATTGCTGACTTGTGCTTGGTTGGCGTTGATATTGAAAGCACGTCCTCGAGCTGGTGGCACATTACCCACAGGGCGAGGGCATTGTGGGCGGAAATGACCAGGTTCCCCACAATTGTAGCAAACACGGTTTGTGACCATGGCGGCGTTGTTAGGCGCACGGTGACAAGTCGCCACCCAGTGACCATATTTACCACATAAGGTACAGATACGGCATGGTTGATTCCCTGGATGATGATATCTACACGTGTTGCACATAGGTTGCGGACCATCATAGGCTCTAGCCCCAGGCACTTGTGCCACAGGTGCAGCGATAGGTACAAGTTGTCCTTGGGGTTGTTTGGGTGTAGCTATAGCATAGTTGCGTGCCGGTGTAAACTTGCGCTTCTTGTTGTTGTCGTTGTTGTTGGACGGTTCAGCTTTGGTCTCCTTAACGGCCTCACTAGCCATCTTTTCCACCTTCTTTGCACCTTTCACAGACATGGTGCCCGCTCGTATATGGTTCTCGGTGAGTTGAGCGGTGATAGTAATGGCTTCTTCTAAAGTTGTGGGTCGGCTACCCACTACAGCATCTTGAATTTTGGGTGGTACACCCTTAATGAACTTCTCGATGTTGCGGGGAACGGTATCGACCATGTGAGGCAGCAATAAACTCAACTCATGATGCCTAGTTGAGTAGGCCAAATGATCACTATCGTTTTGCTTCAAATTCCAGAATTCTTCTTCCAGCTTTTGCAATTCACTTCTCAGGCAGAACTTCGCGATGGCGATGTTCTTGAACTCATCCCAAGAGAGTGCCAAAATAGCATCAGCCCCTCGGTTTCTTTTCTCGCTATTCCACCAGGTAAGTGCCCTTTGTTGAAGCATACTAGTGGCATAACGGACTTTGAGTGCCTCGGGACACTCACAATTGACAAAAGTGTTTTCCATGCTTTCGAACCACTCAAGAAGACCAGTGGCTCCTTCCTTGCCACTAAAACTAGTGGGCTTGCAAGAGCTAAAGTGCTTGAAAGTGCAGGTTTGGTTGTTGCGCCCTTTGTTTGCACTATTCTCTCCTTGACCATTTCCATTGTTGCCAGAGTTGGCCATCATAGTGCTATTGAGTTCAGCAACCATGGTCGGGATGACAGCAGCCATTTGTCGAGCAATCATGGCGGCTAGCTTACGATCGGAACTTCCACGCTTTCCATGATGACGAGACATGCTGGAAAATACGAGTTGGGTTAGGAACGGGTAAAAGGACAATAAGGATAGACAGTTAAAGTAAGAATCATGAATTATACGGAATGTTTCCAGTCGGTAACGCATCACCATTTGAAAACGTTGACACGTCAAGGTAAATTGACTCATTTGCCTTAGAGATTTGTGTATTTTGACCATAGTTTATCACTCATCCCAGAAATCCCCAGGTAACGTAACGGGTCTCACAATGAGATTTATACGAATACGCTTGCCTTAGCCCGAAGGCTTTTTGCCAGGAAATCCAGAATACAGGTGTCTATGTGTCACATAATATTTCTTAGGTTCATAAAATCAAAACCTTGATGAGATTTATATAGATTAGACATAACGTCTAAAGATCCAAGTCATAAGCATAAGTATACGATTCCACGTGTCGTCGAGAATAAGATTAAGAGGTTTCATGTTCGGGGAGAGTCAAAGAGTCAAATATAAGTTTTGGGAGACATGTAGAAATGTTTAGGCAATCCTATGCTAAGGCATCAAATTGCACATAAGGGGACATAGCATTATGTAGCATGCAAACCATATACTTTAAAAGATAGAAATATAATTCTATAAGGTTCATGCATATGCTATAGTCTAGGTCACCATTTCTAATAACCTAATTCCCTATAGTTATGTGCTCTGATACCAATCTGTCACACCCCAACCTCGACGGCGGAATCGTCGAGGTGTGAGGGATAAGATTGTTCACAGCCACATAACGCTATGTTTAAATGTAGATATTCAAATTAATAGTTTCAACAGGAATTACAAACATAAGTCTCAATCATGAAATACATTCAAGCAAATATCAAAACATAACATAACATTTCATTTATTTAACTAGGTCCACGTCCTAGTTTTATTGTAAGCTTCAAAAGACCACTTTAAACTTGGGGGTTACCTGAAACATGATAAAAATAAAAGGTCAACTAAAAATAGTTGGTGAGTTTCCAATGTTTTCATACATAATATGAAAAGATTATAAGTTACAATTCGTGTCATAGGTTATAAGCTAGTAAGGTTATAGAACACATATCTTTACAATCAAACCTCGACTTGATTACAAGAATATAAGATTGGCTAAGTGTATTTGGTTCCCTAGTGCACAAGCATACGACTCCTAGGAGTCGGCAGTTCATCGACTTTAGCACCAAATAGGCTTGTCAGGCCCAAAGATCTAAGACGTCGCCAGGCTAGCAATAGTTAATGATTGTAACAAACTATGTATCCCATATAATCACTTACAACACACAAATAACCATGACAAAATATAAAGATGAATTGCAAGTGCTTTATAAGTCTCAAACGTTTATAAGTGTGTAATGTATAAGTATCATGTTTCACCCCAAAATGGTGTGAAATAAAGTAAAAAGGGGCAAGGAAAACTCACTTGGCAAATAAGTACAGGAATGATGATTATTAAGAAATATAGTTAAACGTTCCAACGCAGTCCTTCACAAGGTACCTAGATATGTATTTATATTTACAAGCGTTGAGTTAATAATAATATTAAGGTTCTAACGAGAACTAGAGTTTTGATGGAATGGTGGGGTTTTGTCCAGTAAATAAATTTATATAATGAATTTGTTTATATTTTGAATAAGTGAAAAGAATTATACTATTTAATCATTTTTATTATATAAGAGTAATTAAGCATTTTAATTGATAAGGTTTAGATATAAAATGCAAATAAATCTTGTAATCTTATGAAATAAACAACATCTAACAATGACTAAAATAACATGTTGACCAATAACAATTTATTAATCTAAACTATTAGTTGAAATACGTTTATAAGTAAACCTAAAATAACTCTTGTAAAATATTTTATATAATAAATGTTAAGGTTTTTTAAACAAATAAATTTTACAGAAAATGGTTAAATACTTTCGTAAAGTTAAATGTATAAAACTGATTTTTTTGTAATTTTTTTAGAATTTTTATGCAATTTTTTAGGGCCAAAAAGGCCTTTTTTTAAAAAATATGGGGGTTGCCGGGTTCGAACCCGGGACCACCACTGTGAGATGCATTGTGTGTAACCGGTGAACCAAAGGCCGTGGCCGCGGCATATCTTGGTTCGAAATTCTTAAAAGCAATGTTACCCAAAGATCCCCAAATCCGGATGAACCCTAGGTTCGTTTGGATCCAAATCGAAGGCCAATTCGTCGTTGTTAACACTGAAGATCATGGGGCTTTTATTCCCCATGGTTTAACGAATATAATGGTATGTTTACTTACCTTAATTGAGTTTGATTTGATGAGAGGGACTTCAAGAACAGGCCGCGACAGGGGAGTCGATCGAAGGGGGAGAAATAGACAATAAAAATCAAATTAATCTTGTATGAAGCTTCGTATGGTGATGAGTAATGAAAGCCCTCTATCAAACTCGATTAAGGATGCTCGTACAATGGATTGGATTGAGTTGCAGGTCCGCGATCGAGTGGATGTTCGAGAGGAGTGTTTTTGGTTGTTTTTGATGCAATTGAGTTCATCAACTGATTAGGATTAGATATAAGATTGTTTGTGCGTGTTTATTTGTCTTAATTTAATGTGTAGTGCGATCGATGGACTGCTAAAGCTGTCGACCACGCGAGGAAAGAAACAGGGATTGAATCGCACTGAGATTTCAAATTAAACTTGAGGCATGCGTTCGAATCCCCCACGTGAATGTGTCGGGGTGTTTGTTTTGATTAAAAATTGAGTAGATTGACCGCTGCGGGCTCGCCGGAGCCGATGGCCGGCGGCGAGGTCTCCGACGGGGAAAAGGGGGGCGGGGTTGGGTGTTTGAAATAATTACATAACTGGTCCCTGTACTTTTAAAATTCGTTATTTTATGTAATAAATATTTATTCAAAGTTTTCAAAATGTCAAAACGACCCCCTGCACTTTAATTCCAAGTTTTATTATTATTATTATTATTATTATTATTATTATTATTATTATTATTATTATTATTATTATTATTATTATTATTATTACTATTATTATTAGTTATTATTGTTATTATTATTAGTTATTATTATTATTATTATTATTACTTTTTGTAATTAGCTATTATTATTATTATTATTATTATTATTATTATTATTATTATTATTATTATTATTATTATTAATTTATTATTTATTATCAGCAAAACTAACTTTAAATCAATTCAAAATTACAAGATGTTACAGGGTTGTTGGGGATCCTTGAGACCGCTTGTTTCCCAACATGTGTTAATGTCATTTTTTTTTATAAAATGAGCGATGACGTAATGGAATGAACGTAAATAAACAAACATATAAGAAAGTCCACATACGTAAATGAATGAATGAGGATGCGTCAATGTTCCCTTAATTAGTTATATGAATGAAAATTTGTGTTTGCGTCGATTCATTTAACAAACATGAACAAATTTCTTGTACGTTCGATCCGTTTAAAGCGTATTAATGCTTATTACAATTTCATTTCAATGATCTTTAGTATATCCCGACTATTAAAAATGGTTTTACTTACACTTAGAACATGAACATTTCCAAAATCTTATTCAATTCAAATCATGTGCTTTCTAAAAACGTATAGGTTAAGTAATTTAACTAATAAAATTGAACAAAATAATATTAAAACTATGTAAAAAGAAAAAAATAAGGGAACAAAGACCATGGGGATGTATGATGGACTTCACGAGGTTCCCATGCAAGAGTTGCAGAAGATATATCATATACATGGAATCCACTATTCAAACCACTTCCTCTTTCTTTTTTCAACTTTTGTTTCTCGTAATTATTTTATCTTACTTTTTCAAATAGAAAAATAACCCACCAGAATGTGTATACACCATACAAACACAAAATGGCACTATGATAATTGTAGCATAAGATTACTATACAGTATACAACTACGTATTCGATCAAACATTTAACCAATGAAAGTGACGAACGAAAAGGGTTTCAATCCTTGCAACCATCAAAGGTTCGTCATCAATCAAGTTGGCCGCTCATGTCTTTGGTGTTACAATCGTAGTTTTTCTTCTCTGCTGCAATAAACCACCTACAAGTTTCGATCGATATCGATGTAATCGTTGTAACCATTAACATTAGTCAATTAGATACTACATACACAAAAGCCCTCCATTTGTCTTTAAGATTACTAACACAACGGTGCACCCTTGTAACGAACGTCTTTTATTACACCATTATCCTTAAATCCCAATCGCTTAGGGGAGGGAGTTGTCATGTGTTTTACTGTTTTTCCTATATGATACATCTAGACCAAGTCATTGTTTTACAATACAATATCAAATGTCAACAATTCAACTTGTGAGTATCGGTGTATATACCCGACATCAAGAGTTACTTTGGTCACCGGAACCAGAGGGTTGGTGCCCAGGTCGTCGGGCATCACCACATCCTCACATGTTCGCACTTCGTGCTCTTATTGCTCATGGCTAATTAAAAAAAACACCATAGAGCAATGATTTACTAACTAAAATTAAGTATATATGTAACAACCTACAAAAATTTTAATTGATTAGAGAATGTTTAAATGATTAAAGTATACTGAAAGAGCATTTGAAAAAAGAATTATATAAAGAAAAGGTTGTTTGGAAGAAAGAGAGATTATAGAAGAAAAGTGGCTGTCAAATCAAGGTGCATCGAAACATACCATAAGGCATGTGATTTGTAAATGCTATAAAAGGTTTCATTCTAATTGGGGCCCAACGGGTGACAATTTCTCATGGTTGGGGCAGATGCTTCATTAACTTAGCCCACCCATCTATATCTATATTTAATATATACCCCTCAACTTCCGTCTACGCACACACTGCCCCCGCTTTTCAAATATGTATCATCAAAAAATAAACAATTTGATCAAATAATAATAATAATAATAATAATTTTAACTATTAGTTATAAAACTTGCAACTTTTATTGTCATGTAGATTTAGTATTTCATATACCTAGTTATAAAATTTTAACTATTAATCAATGATCTCTTGGTTTAGTGGTTAAGGGGGAGGTGGGTGACTTTATCTCTTTTAAAAATCCAAGGTTCAAATCTTGACATAGATGAATTACTAACTTGGTGATACTAACAACTATCAACTAACAAACTGTTTAAAAAAAACCTAGGTTCAAATGTCAAAGCGCACAATATACGAGGTTTAAATTGCCTTTTATGTTTGACATGATTGAATTCTGGATGACGTCAAGTTTAATTTCTTTCATTTTCATGTGTAAAGAAAAATCATTGATTTATTATATTTAGCTAAATTCTTTAGCAGAATCAATAACAAATTTCCGCAGGCAAACTATAGCTAAATCCTTAGTAAAATCTATAGCGAACATTATTGTAGTAAAATCTTAGCTGAAACAGTGACGTCCCTTTTTGTAGCAAACTCACAAATATGATTCCGCAGCAAAGTAAATTACTGATGAAGATTTTAGCTATGGATCAAGTTTATAGCAAATTCCTAGTGAAGTAGATGTTTGCTACGAATTTGACATTAGGAACCACAAATTTATATTGTTATAATGTGCTTTTTAGTCTCGTAAAAAAGTAAAATAGTGTTATTGCAAATATCAAATATTAATTCTAAATAGATCATTCAATCTTTGAAATAAATTTAAAATCCCTATAATCTGAATAAATGTTTAATAGCACTAATAATTGGGACTACGTCATATATTTCTCTTTAAACTTGAATAATTACATTTTTAAATCAGACTAGAAGAGAATTGACAATTGAAGACTTATGTTTTGAAAAAGTATTTAATTTTACAAGTTTAAAAGAAGATATATGTAATTTCCTTAGTATAAAAGCAATTTCGTAAATCTTAAGGAAAATTAATAATGTGATGATAATTATATTTAGATAAAATTGGTGAGAAGGGTGGAATTGCAAAATTACGAACCAAGCCTAGAGATGCATAGTTAAACTGGTGTGTGAATCGGGACAACTTTCGGACGCGGATCAAACCAAATTGGAGCCGAACTAACCGTATGTTTGAAATCAGTTCGTAATCTAAACTGATCAAAACCTAAACCTCTTTGGTTTGGAACCATACGGATCATTTTGCCCTGGATCGAAACGGTTTGACCATGAACTAGTTTTATCATTGTTGGCTCTAGTTTTTATTTTTTCGACACTCAGAAATAATCATTTTCACTTTCTAAATTCATAGGAAGGAAGATAAATACCACGATTTTAGAATTATTTAAAAACTTGTATCAAATTATAGTAGAATCTTATTTATAATAAAATCTTATTTATAACGTATTTTAAAATCTTATTGGTGTAGAACAACATTTTGACTGATAATATCCAAAAAAAGTCTAAATTTTTATTGGTATAGAACAAGATTATGACTGATATTATAAAGGGAGAAATCTTACTTTTTAAGTAAAACCTATTTTGGTTGTGATGTAAGAAACATGCAACACATGTGTTATTAATTTGTTTTTAAATTAATTAAAATGTGATTATTTAAATACACAGCTTGTTCGAATGTGATTTTTTTATTTTGTTCTTTTAGGTTGGAATCTTTATTTTGCTTTTCAGTCATAGAAACACGTATTAAAACCTAAGATGTTGAACTATAATTGATTAATTTGGAATAATTTTTTTTACCCCTTTTCAATGATATTTTTTATTATCAAATAACAAAATTATAATTATAATAATAAAGTCTTTTCCCAACCTCAATATTCCAAGTAAAACTTAATTAAAATGTTAACCAATAGCTTACATATATACACCGCTTTAATTATATTTCAAAGTCTCCACTAGGCCAAGTTTATAGACTAGTTTTGTAACCAACTATATTACGTTACCAAATAAATAAAGATTTAAATATAAAAAAAGCAAGTATTAACAATACCAACTTAAGTTTGCAAATTGTTTAAACTTGATTTCTGCCGGAATAATTTCTCCGGCGTTAAATGGGACTTACATATCTCGGCATCTCCAAATAGCAGAAAATGAATGGAAGCGTTTTTGTCAATGGGAGACAGAAGTGTGAACATATATATATATGTTATCTTCAGAGAGAAAGAATACATGTAATGAAACAAAGTTTGCAAGAACCCATGTGGGTTATGCAGAAAATCGTTTATAAATGTTACAAGATATACTTTACCAAAATAGATGGTCTTTCTAGACATCGATAGCCTCTTAATAAATAATAACACAACACAAGTAAAGTTAGTATTGTTTGATAGCCTCTTGATAGTTATGATCTTTTAATGGTTAATAGTTAATCTTAAGTCTGAATGGTTAAGAAGTAACATTAAGTGTAAATGGTTAAAAGATAATCATTTAGACTTAAGGTTGCTTATTAACCATTAAAATCCTATAAACCATTAAAAGATAACTCTTAATGACTATTAAAATGTTATCCTAACAACCTTTTAGTATTTTTACCTTTGAGAATGAATGCTAAATGATAAAGAAAAATATAAAAATATATATTTATAAAAATATATATTTAGCAACATAACTTTATATATATATTATCATATGTGCATATTCCATTACACTAGTACAAAATTGGCAGATTTGAGTCGAGACCAAACCCTCTAAAGGTACAATCTCAAACATCCACCTATGGTTTGTAACGGAATTGCTACGTACCACATTCCTATTAACATAACGCTACATCATCCGTAAAAGGAGAGTCATGAACAACATTACCTTATTATGAGACAATAATAACAGACCTAATAATAATATTTAGAGTAATAGACAAGCATGCGAATGTGCTTTAAGACAACGGTGACCGTTGGGGGGCTCCTTTTCTTCTGCTACCGAAGGAAAAGAATTTAGGCATGAAGTCGTTATTTTTTTTCTTCTTCTTCCTCTCGACCTCCGGTTTGTATGAAATACTGACGCCATTATCAGAGCCCGACGAGTCTTTAAAGTCTTCAAGAATAGAGTTTGGCGTGATCTGACCATCATCATCTCCAAACTCACAACCATCCATCCGAAGTCCTTCGAATTGTGAGAAGGCAAAATCGGTCACATCAAACCTACACAAGATGCTAGACAAATCCTCCCCTTGATACACCATGTGATCAACCTGGTCCCATAAACCAATCAAAAACAGTTATAACTACAAAGTTTTAAAATTTAAAGTTCAAACCACCTCGTCCGGTCCCACAAACCAATAGTTGGTCGGTCTGGTCCGGTCTGGTTCTGAAAACATTATTGATTACAACAGCTGTATAACAACGCGTGTAGCTAAAATAATAATAATAATAATAAACATATTACCTTGCAGGAAAGAGAACAGAAATGGAAAGGCTCTTGTAGAATTCTGTCACATGTGAAGCACGAATTTGCAGGGCCCTTGCAAGACCTGCTTTGTGCCCTCTGGTTCAAGAATATCACTTTTGCACTGTTTATTGTGTAAGGCTACATAACAACTATTACAGTCAACTTTTGTTTGAACAAATTATAACTTACAAATATATAAAAAGAAAAAATACACGTAATTAAAATGGTTCTAGAAAGTACAATATTGATGCACAGTTGTTAATAAAATAAAATAATAATATAAATATAAAAGAGATGGAGTAAAAGTTAAGGAAAAAAACAAGAGAAAGTTACCTGAACAAAAGAACAGTCAATGAGCTTTTCGAGGTCATCTAATCTAACAACATCCTGGTAAACATATCTTCTCACCTATCACATGAACATCAAACCACCCGTTAAATAACCACACCTACTTGTCCCCAACCGTACAACTCCTTAATGCACCTACCATCTTATTATATTACAAACCACGTACGTACAACTCAACTGATCAACTCGTGAATAATGCATAATGTACAACTCAATTCATCTTCAGAATCATGACAAAAACGACCCATTTGATAAATGATTCCGTACGTACATGCCATTATTAATTTATGCATGAATCAATTCGTCAAATATAGTCACACGCTTATACTACTAAGCTTGTATATATACAGTAGATTGTTACGCATAGGTCGTGGATGACAACCATGATTGGTAATACATAATTATGGTCGAAAACTCGTGTTTAATTTGATGAACAAAAACTTAATAAATGATAAATCTTGAATTTGTTAGCATCAAGTTTTTTCTATCAAGAAAGTATCATCATGCATGATTTTGTTTTTAGATGATTGTGTACTAAAAAGATGAAATTTTAAGTGGAAGTAGAAACAATTGTTAGTAACCATTCATATAGCGGGTGAATGATTATAAAGGGACGATAATTTATAATAGTTTTTAATATATTTTTTTGGGACAATTTTCTTGTATAATAATTGAATGAAAGAACTTGGATACCAAATTACCAATGATTATAATAAATAGAAGGAAAAATAGTTATATATTTGAAAAAGATGTGTGTTTTGATATGCAAAAAACAAAATTGACCAGTAAGAGTATTTGGTCAAACTTCTACTTTCTGTGAAAGCAACAGCTGAGAGAACCTCTGCAGGTGAAAGCAATGTCAATTCTGTATGTATATCTATACTATATATAAAGTATATGAGAGGGGTATTTTAAGATACCCTAAAATTAAGAACATGTATAACATTCAATGCATAAAATACAAACGCTTTTAAGGGTAAAATAATATTTATAACATTATTTACACATTACCCCTTATAATTAGTTACATAATAACCTTACACTTACTAATATTTACATAAAATTTTATATTATCTAACCATACACCAACAAAACTTAACATGTTTTAAGATTCCAGCTCTATCTTTTAATCTATCACATTAAAAAACGTTTTGAGACTACAAATTAACCTGTTTTTATTTTTAAACATTTTGATCTAAACTTTTTGCTTAAACGATTTATATTTTATAAGGTACAATAAGTTAATGCGTATATACAAGTCGTCATGCAGAACTCATTTATTTGGTGTTTTAAATTTTAGCTTAGAAAAAACATAATAAACTTTTATAAAACTAATACAAGAATAACAAAATATTAAATGTACGTGTCAAATGTAAAATATCGTCCCGCTGCATTGCGCGGGCACCCTTCTAGTGTATATAAATATACACACATATATATATACACATATATTCTTCAATAAAATATATAAGAATTAAGATACATTGAAATCTTATAAATGAATCAATTTAATCTACCAAAATCCAGATTAAGTTGTGTGTGATTACTGGTTGGTTTTCTTTTCTTTTAAAACTGAAAATCAAGATACGCTTGTGACATGGGAAATGTTTTTGTTCTATATGATAAAACATTTATTTTTATTGTAATTATGCAATTGAATTTATGATGATGTCGTTTATAACTATGGTTATACGTAATTGGTGATATTCGTATAGTTTGTCGATTGTGAATGTTCAATTTCGTGTTTTAACATATGACTAAATTCGTTTATATAATGTGAACTCGTATGATCGCGTGAAAGCTTTAATTACCTAGTAATTTGGCAAATAGTTTCATAATTATAAGATTAATAGAAATTAATGCTACAAATTATTTGATCAACAAAAGTACTTCATTTAAATTAAAAACTGAGAAATTACTGCAAACTTTTGATTAATATCCATAGAATTACTGAAAACTTTTGTCCGAACCAAATTTTTTGTTTAGGTTTCTATAGGTTAAATTGATGCAAATATAGTTGAATTTGAGATTTTTATTAAGAAAAAAGTTAGAAATTTCATTGAAACTACAAGAAAACACTTCAATTCCGTATATATTTACCGATTTTGGACACTAAATTCAAGCAACTTCATATATAGATTGAAAAATTAATTTCGACTTTCATCATGTTAGGAAAAAAACAATCATTTTTTTTAAAATTTAAAAGTATTAATTGCAGACTATAGTTGTAATAATTTGTTTCAATTTCAACCAAAATATTTATCATTTGCAGGTAAATTAGACTGAAATTAAACAACTAATTGAATTTTAAAGACAAATTGGTAATTTTAATCTTTTAAAACCACAATGATTAATTTTATCAAAACGAGGAAAATTGAAATTCACTCTAACTTCAATTATATTTACATGTTTAAATATATACACACATACATATGGTGTAATTATCACTTGTTAAATTAGTAGGATCAAGGTATTAATTATTTTCTTATTAGTTCCATGAAAGTATAGCAGAAAATAAAAATAATAATATTAAACATTATATGATCGAAGTAATAACATGTATGCATGTATGTATGTATATGTATATGTAATTGCTGAAATTTGCATGGAAGAAAAGAATATAGTTATAAGGAAACCTGCAGAAGTGGATGAGAGTGATGAGCAGGAAGACAGTGAGGGCAGAAGCTTTGACAGCATTCCAAACAATATATGTTTCTCTCATTCTTTCTTTTATTCTCATGAAACCCACATATCCCAAAGAAGCTCTCACCCATTAATCCCTCCAACCATGCAGGCTTCATCACCATTAATTCCATCAACAAAACTAACACACACACACACTCTCTCTCTCCTATATATTATAACTATATTATATGTATCTATCTATATGTTTTTTGGGCTTGATGAAGTTAAACACATTGGTTGATGCATGTGGCTAAGTTGAAACAATGTTGATATATATATAGGACAGACTATATATGATGAGGATGATGACACAAGTGAGGTCCAGGGGAGAAAGGGTGTGGGTGAGTGTAGGGGATCAGCTAGGAGACCTAATAATGAAGCTGGGAGAAAACCAATACAAACCCATATGGAGGGTATTCTTTCTTACTCGAGGTTCAAGAAATAAAGTTGATCATGTCGTTTTCACTTACGTATTATATACCACTATTATTTGGTCTTATTATTATTTTTTATTATATTCTTTCATTTCGTTTTATTTCATTTTTTTTTTGAAAATTTCGTTTTATTTCATTTACCACCTGTTTATTTATTTACGGTTTCGACGATTTTGTTAAGATTTGAAGTTCAAATGAACTTCTATTATGCAACATCTCTATCTTCATAACGCTACTAGGTTATTGATAATTTGACTAATTGTTATGATTACAAATTACTATTGGTGGCACCTTATTATAAACCTAAAAGATGATTTTTTTTTTGGGGGGGGGGGGGTTGTTAATTATGCGAAGTATGATTTTCTTCCTTTTTTTAAATAGGGAACTTTCACGTTGTATCGTGGTTTGTGGGTATATTTGGAAGTTGTTTGTGTTTTGGGTGTTTCATAAATGCTAGTTACAAGAATTGGTAGCTCGCTAAATGCCATATATGCAAATGCTTATGTGGCGATATTGAAATATATGTTTATGTTAAAGAAGCTACCATATTGTGACACGTAAACACTTCTGTATATAAATAATGTTTACAAAACCACCAACTTTTGTAAATGACATTTATGAAACACCTATAAATTAAAAGTATCCATTCTTTACGCAAATATCATTAACTATTTACAAAACCACCACACCTCTTTGATAGTGGCACGTTTGATAAAATTGCAGAATCATGTGGTAAGATTATGTGTCCCTCAGAAGCTTCCATGGTAAATGGTAACCTTGCCTTCGAGCGATTAGTGGTCCTCACAACCTCAATCAAAAGGATACAAAAAGAAATTTTTGTAACGGTTTGCAACCATAGATATCCCTGTTGGGTGGGAGAAGATGATGGGGCTTGGACTCCAGATTTCATGAAACATGAGCCCCACGATGAAAATACCGGAGAAGCGTCCAGCCCGCAGGTCAGATCTTCAGAGCAAATCGGAACATCGCCGAATCACTCGAATCAGGAACATTGCCACCTTCCCACAACGGTCTTCCAAGAGGAATTCGAAAGGTCCGTGGCTGAAAGATCAACAGTCCCCTGCATGGAAGATGACATGGCATCTTCGGTTTTCGAGATGCATGAGCTACCGCAGGGCGCATGCGTGCATGGGAAAGACGCAGACGGCGCATGCTATTCCCATAATGGGCTGAGGCAGAAAGTGGCCCACAGCACTGGAGCCTACAATTCTAATGATGCTGACTCGGATCCTTTTGGGCTAGGCCCAATAATTGGGAAAGTAATGAGAAGTGCCAAATCAGATAAGGAGATTGGTGCAACGACTAAAAGGCTAAAAGAAAAAATAAAAGAAAAGTACATATTCCGGACCTAATGAGGAATTGAGAGACGTGGGCAGATTCAGGCTAAGCAGACATCTTCTCAAACGCAATCCGAGAAATCAAAGACGGAAGCATAGGGATCCGAAGCCAATGGCCGAGAAAACCAGGGTTGCATCAAATGATTCAACCCAGCACTCCCAAGATCAAATGACAGGTTCAAGATCCTCTTCACCGAGATCCTCTTCCAACGATGGGAGCCATGGAAACTGGTATGATGACGGTAGCCCAAGCAATGTTTCGCCCACCACCGAACCTTTGGAGGATGAGGTAAATGCTACAATCATGGCTAACTCTTTGGTTAACATTGACCTTAATGGATTTCAAGATGAAATTGCGGAAATGGTAAGGGAGGAGGGTGATGCCATGGTTAACCAATGAATTGTATGTCAATTAACTTAACGGGGTGGGTGATCCCGGAAAAGCACAATGGGTAAAAGGTATAAAAATGAAAAAAGGTGCTCATTTCGTTGCAATCCAAGAAACCCAATGTCACACCCCGACCGACGGCGGAATCATCGGAGCGGACGAGGGAATGATTGATTATTCATAACACATGGTTGTCTAATAGTGGAAATAATATTAAAATCAGATTACAAGATAATTTAAGTTCAACATACACAAATACAACAATTGAAACCACAAATAGTAATTGTCTTTTATTTTAACTAAGTCCGGGTCTTAAATGAGCAGGTAGAAGTCCACTATCTTGCTTAACCTGAAATCATGTGAGAAAATAAAGTCAGCTAACGAATTAGCTGGTGAGTAATCACAGTTTTGAGTATACATATAGATTGATTGATTGATTGAGAATAATTCAATTCACAAGGTAACGTTAAGACTTATATTGCAATAGTAAGCATATAGATAAACCGACACAATAGAAACCCATTGACTTGACACTTGCATATAATAGACTCCACACATACACCATAGATTGACTCTTGCCTCTGGCACAATTGTAACCACCTGTATTTCTATATTCACTTATGTAAAACATTTGTTAATAATACAATCACGGGTATTCCAATTATAAAGTTTGCGATAATAAATAATAATAATCGTAATAATAATAATAATAATAATAATAATAATAATAATAATAATAATAATAATAATAATAATAAATGATACTGTTATTAATAATTAGCAAGAATTATTAAATATATATATATATATATATATATATATATACATGTATAAAAAAATTTGGATTTATAAGTCCAGGGACTGTTTCTGACAATTTAGAAACTTAATAGGAAGTTTCACACATAAAATGTTAACTTTGAAACCGCAGGGACTAATGGTGTAATTTTTTTAAACCCGGCTTCCCACCCCCGTTTTTCCGGCGAGTCGCCGGCGGGATTCCGGCCATCTCCGGCGAAGCCGAAAACAACCAAATTTCACCATTTCGATTCGCAAAACCGGTTCCAGTACACTCTTGGATGAGATTCGAACCTCATGAACCCATTAAACACGTTTAAACTTCGAACATTCGGATCCAAAGCAAACACATCGGGATCACTAAATTCCCGACAAGAAATCAATCAAATTATCAAAATTGAACCCCACAATCACACCGAAAGTGTCCTTGGATCCAATTTGGGTTGAATTCCAACACAAACACGCGTTGAATCAGTCCACTAACGGCTAAAAATTTCTACTTTTATCTCGGATTCGTTACAGCTCGAAAATGCACTCAAACGACATCAATAAACAAATTAAAGCTGCAATATCGATCATTAATACATACCCAATCGAACTCTGGTTTCAATTTTACCAAACACAAACATAAACACTGAAATCAATCTTCATCTTCATCGCGACCTGCAACTCACTCGAACCCGACCTTCGGAGTTTCAAAACCTGAAATTGATAAGGGGCTTTCACTCTCGATCATCATCCAAAGCTTCATATCAATTTAATTTGATTATCATCACGATCTGAGCAACATTCGATTGGAATCTAGTCGCGGACCCATCTCGAACTCAAACACCTCGAATACACCATCTTAACAGGTAATTAATACCTCCACAAACTCGGTTTTTCATGGGGAATGAAAGCCCCATGAATTCAGTAGCAATAAAGATCGAATCGGGGTTCAATTGGACGGGGTTCGATCTAGGGTTCATATGGTGATTTGGGAGTTAAGCAGTTTATGTTTAAATGAATTAAAACCGGATCATTACCGCGGCCACGGCCTTTGGTTCACCGGTTCCCACGCTCAAACTCAAACAGAAGGTCCCGGGTTCGACCCCGGGCACCTACATTATTTTTTTAAGGCCTTTTAAGCCTTTAAAAATTCTGAAAAAAATTCTAAAAATTTTAAAAATGTTTTTACAAACATTAAAAATTTTAAAACAACTCAACTACTTTCTGAAATTTATTTTTATATTTTATTCATTTATTTTATTTGTTTTAAATAAATAAAATAACTAATTATGTTTCTACCAAATAATAATTAGTGTATAATATGTAATTATACAATAAATAGATTGAATCCAATATATATACATAGGTATATATTATCCAATTATCAAAACAATTTTTATTTGATTAAATTACATGTATATAATTTTATATAATCGTATACAATTTATAACTCGTGTATATACTTAACATACAATATATAGTTATGTTCACTTATGTATAAATGTATTATATACATATAATCATGTATATAATTATACGAAAAATTATATATAATTATTTGATTATATATGATTATGAATATAATTATACATATACAATTTATTAATAAATTGTATAAACGTATAACTTATACGTATAAATTTTATTAAAATTCGTGACATAATCACTTTCAATAAATTCGTTTATTTCAAGACATTTCAAACCAAATAAAATTTATCAATTTAAACTACCATAGAAATCCTAATACATTCCCAAATTTCCAAATCGTTATTATTCTAACACGAGACACCGTTCCTTAGGTTAACCGTAAGGAAATCACAGGTGTCTAAACTATCACGTCCAAAATCCAATCTCATCAATCATGTGAGTATTCATATCCCCTTTTTATATCATTTCCTATTTGGGGGAAACCATGTGATACAATATATTCTATCACGATATTCTATTGTTATTTCATTTTCAATTCAATTCAAGACAGGTTATGTTATTACTTGCAATTACGTGAACATACTGTGATAAACTGGACGACAGTAGAACCCTAATTCAATCAATCAATCAATCCTGGCAACAATGTAGATCTACTGGTTTGGATAACCCACCCCATATGAACAGTCGAGTGGTGATTGTGCCAGAGGCAATTTAGTCAATCTATGGTGTTTATGTGCAAGTCTATATTATATGCAAAGTGACAAGTCAAGGGGTTTATATTGTGTCGGTTTATCTATATGCTTCGCGGTTGCCATATAAGTCTTAATATTACCTTGTGAATTGAATTACAATCGATGGATCAATCAATCAATCTATATGTATATTCAAAACTGTGATTACTCACCAGCTAACTCGTTAGCTGACTTTATTTTCTCACATGATTTCAGGTTAAGCAAGATAGTGGACTTCTACGTGCTCATCTAAGACACGGACCTAGTTAAAATAAAAGGCAATTATTATTTGTGGTTTCGATTGTTGTATTTGTGTATGTTGTACTTATTCTATCATGTAATCTGATTTTAATATTATTTCCACTATTAGACAACCATGTGTTATGAACAATCCATCATTCCCTCGTCCGCTCCGATGATTCCGCCGTCGGTCGGGGTGTGACAGATTGGTATCAGAGCCATGGTTATAGGGAATTAGGTTATTAGAAATGGAATGACCTAGACTATAACTAAGTACCTTTACACATGAGTCCTCTCATGTATTTTATATGCATAGATAGGATTATATGTGCTTTACATGTTTATACTTGATTATGTGATTATATATTTTATGTGATTCTTCTTATACTATGAATCTATCAATATACACACGAAACTTAACTCATATTCTAAGGCATTGTGTGCCTAATTCAAGTGATTTCAAACTCCAAAACTCGATTGTTATTCATGGTTTTCAAATCTCGTCAAAGTCCGTGTCACACGACCGAGAACATGCAATGCTGGAAGAGTGGGATACCTGTATCTTAAGGTGTTCTGTCTAGGCAAGGTATTTCATACAACTTGATTACCTTACCTGGGAACCCTCGAGATGAGTATTCGCTTATAGGTACGCATGTCCTCGTAATGGACACAAATACTTTGATAAGTCAACGTATTCGTTTTGGTTTGCGAACCGAACGTTTACACTCCTAACCTCTCATTGTTGTTTTAAACAATCTCATTAACGATTTTATTATTTTGAAAAGTTTTAAAAACAATTACCCGTTACTCATAGAGGTTTCTTCGTTCCTTATTATACAGCATGTCTTCTCGTCAAAACCGCTCCCGACCTAGAAGCTCTGGCCGCAAGATTGCTGCTATGGTGGCACGTGAAGTTGCAGCGGTTATCCCAACACTGCTTACTCATTTGAACCAAGGCAACAATGCTGTCCAAAACACAACTGCATCAAACACTGTCCAAAACCCAACTGCACCAAACCCTCCCAAAACTTGTACTTATAAGCATTTCAATTCCTGCAATCCTACTAAATTTAGCGGAGCCGAAGGTGCCACTGGTCTTCTGCAATGGTTCGAGAGTATTGAAAACACGTTTCTTAACAGCGAATGTCCTGAAAATCTCAAAGTTCGCTACGCTACCAGTGTTTTCCAGAAGAGAGCTTTAACTTGGTGGAACGGGGAGAAACGAACCCGTGGCACTGATGCTGCCCTGGCATTGACGTGGGCTGAAGTAAAGGAACTCATGACACGAGAATTCTGCCCACGAAATGAAATCAAAAGACTAGAAGCTGAATTCTGGGATTTGGCTCAGGAAAGCGGCGAGAATCTGGTTTACACTAACCGTTTTCACGAGTTGAGTCTCCTGGTTCCTCATCTAGTTACTCCCTCATCTCGAGCTATCGAGAAGTACATAGGTGGTCTCCCTATGCAAATTCAGGATACCGTGTGGGGTAGGAACCCTACTAACTTGGCAGATGCTATCCGTCTAGCGGCTCAGTTAACCGACAACCATGTCAAGGCCGGTACCTTGACCAGGAAGGGTGACAAGAAGAAAATGGAGAAGTCTTCTACTGAAACAACCAAGGAAGACAAGCCTGAAACTTCCAGGAACCGGAAGAGGAAGGCTAACTCTCAAAATTTTGCTGTAATTACCCCTGCTGTTCCAATCAACCAAGTCGCACCGACCTATCAACCAACCACGAATAATCAAGCTCCAGCAAAGAAACCTTACACCGGGCCATTTCCACAATGCAACATCTGCAAGTATCATCATCCTACTGGTGCTAAGTGTCGTCAGTGCACCAGTTGTGGTCGTTTTGGCCATACATTCAACATATGCAGGAATGCTGCTAAGGCTTTGGTAAATGCGCCAGTCCAACCAAACCCTCCTGCAATTGCTCAAGTTCGTGCATGTTATCAATGCGGTGATCCAACTCATTTCCGTAACCGATGTCCTCAGCTCGTTAATGCCGTACCCGCAGCACAAGGGCGTGCTTTTAACATCAATGCCCAACAAGCTCAGGCTACCAATGATGTGGTGTTGAATAATTCTTGTCCTTGATTTCGTCTTCATGATGTAATTCAAGATTTGTAATCGTGATTTTCCTTATGTTACATTGATGTAATTTGAAAATTTCTAAATTTCTAATTGAGATACTTTTCCTTTCGTTGTTAAGTCGAACTTTGAACCGTTTGCACCGCGGGAGATGCAAGAGTTTGCAAGTCAACCTATGACTAAGGACACTCATATCTCCTAAATGATTCTAACTCATCAAAACAGGGGTGATTCCCTTACTTTGGTAATGAATCTTTAATCATTTCAATAAATGTTTTTCAATGATGTGTTTTATGAAATTTTATCCTCTGGATTAGGGTGATTTCCTTATTTCGAGGATTGACTTCAATTATTCTCTTTGGAACTTACATTTCACAAATAACATGATCCCACCAAAATAGGATTGAAACCCGTGCTTTGGTGACAAATGTCAATCTTTGATTGTTTTCTTGATTCAATCATCAAGATACGCGTGAAATTCATACCTTGATGATAATTTCATTTTTATGGATTGTATTTTTTCAAATGAAACGACCTCGTCAAAGTAGGAGTGAATTCTGGATTTTGATGAGGAAGTCTATCTTATTATAATTTGTTTTGTAAAAAATTCATCGTTAAGATAGGAGTGAATCCCTCACCTTAATGATGAGTTATCTCGTCTTATTTCTAAAGATCCTTAGATCGAACTTTTGATTGGTAAGTTAGTAGTCATACCTTGAGAGTACACCATCAAGTTAGGGGTGAAAACCATACCTTGATGACTATTCTCATTTCTTGATAATCAACTTACCATGGTTGTAATCAAGTGACGAGACGCATGCAGTAACTTGAAGGGTGAAATAATGTTAGTATTTCGACCTATCAAGCCAAAGCATGATCTCTGAACTTGAAAAGAGACCCGATCGCTTTAAGTTGATTTTGATTCCAAGTTTGGAGCATTTAAATTCTTAAATCAATTTCTTTTCCTTTATTCTCATGTTTTGACTCGATCTAGCTACATCAAACCATTTATTACTTATCTATCGACTTTCATTGTGAGTTATCATCAAAATCTGATTACGTGATGGTAGTCTTCCTAAACAATCTATTGTCAAGTAAAGATATTATCTCTGATCATGAGGGTCGCTTCATCTCTCATTTCTAGAAAAATCTCCAATCAGCTCTCTAAACTCAACTAAATCTTAGCACAACATATCATCCGCGAACCGACGGTCAGACTGAAAGAACGATACAGACCCTCGAGGATATGCTCCGGGCTTGTGTCATTGATTTCAGTGGATCGTGGGATTCTCATCTTCCGTTGATCGAATTCTCATACAATAACAGTTATCATACCAGCATCCAGATGGCACCATTGAGGCCTTGTATGGTCGAAAGTGTCGATCTCCCATCTGCTGGTCTGAAGTTGGTGAATCACAGATTACTGGTCCGGAATTGATACAAGAAACAACCGACAAAATTCATAAGATCCATGATAACTTGGTCGCTGCTAGAAATCGTCAAAAGCATTATGCTGACAAAAGACGTAAGCCCATGGAATACAATGTCGGTGATCTCGTACTTCTTAAGGTGTCACCTTGGAAGGGAGTGATTCGCTTTGGAAAGAAAGGGAAGCTAGCACCTCGTTACGTGGGTCCATTCAAAGTGCTCGAACGAGTTGGGAAAGTGGCCTACAAGCTTGAACTACCTCAAGAACTTAGCAATATACATCCGACGTTTCATGTTTCAAATCTCAAGAAATGTCTTGCCGATGAAAATCTCCACATTCCACTCGATGAAGTCCAGATTGATGAATCTATGCACTTCATTGAGAAACCTGTGGAAATTATGGATCGGGAAGTTAAACAACTCAAACGCAGTCGGATACCTATTGTCAAAGTTCGTTGGGAATCTAAACGTGGCCCAGAGTTCACCTGGGAACGTGAGGACCAAATAAAATCACAGTACCCTCATCTTTTCATTTCAGCCTCCTCGTGATTTAAATTTCGGGACGAAATTTCCTAAAGCAGGGGAGACTGTAACCACCTGTATTTCTATATTCACTTATGTAAAACATTTGTTAATAATACAATCACGGGTATTCCAATTATAAAGTTTGCGATAATAAATAATAATAATCGTAATAATAATAATAATAATAATAATAATAATAATAATAATAATAATAATAATAATAAAATGATACTGTTATTAATAATTAGCAAGAATTATTAAATATATATATATATATATATATATATATATATACATGTATAAAAAAATTTGGATTTATAAGTCCAGGGACTGTTTCTGACAATTTAGAAACTTAATAGGAAGTTTCACACATAAAATGTTAACTTTGAAACCGCAGGGACTAATGGTGTAATTTTTTTAAACCCGGCTTCCCACCCCCGTTTTTCCGGCGAGTCGCCGGCGGGATTCCGGCCATCTCCGGCGAAGCCGAAAACAACCAAATTTCACCATTTCGATTCGCAAAACCGGTTCCAGTACACTCTTGGATGAGATTCGAACCTCATGAACCCATTAAACACGTTTAAACTTCGAACAATTCGGATCCAAAGCAAACACATCGGGATCACTAAATTCCCGACAAGAAATCAATCAAATTATCAAAATTGAACCCCACAATCACACCGAAAGTGTCCTTGGATCCAATTTGGGTTGAATTCCAACACAAACACGCGTTGAATCAGTCCACTAACGGCTAAAAATTTCTACTTTTATCTCGGATTCGTTACAGCTCGAAAATGCACTCAAACGACATCAATAAACAAATTAAAGCTGCAATATCGATCATTAATACATACCCAATCGAACTCTGGTTTCAATTTTACCAAACACAAACATAAACACTGAAATCAATCTTCATCTTCATCGCGACCTGCAACTCACTCGAACCCGACCTTCGGAGTTTCAAAACCTGAAATTGATAAGGGGCTTTCACTCTCGATCATCATCCAAAGCTTCATATCAATTTAATTTGATTATCATCACGATCTGAGCAACATTCGATTGGAATCTAGTCGCGGACCCATCTCGAACTCAAACACCTCGAATACACCATCTTAACAGGTAATTAATACCTCCACAAACTCGGTTTTTCATGGGGAATGAAAGCCCCATGAATTCAGTAGCAATAAAGATCGAATCGGGGTTCAATTGGACGGGGTTCGATCTAGGGTTCATATGGTGATTTGGGAGTTAAGCAGTTTATGTTTAAATGAATTAAAACCGGATCATTACCGCGGCCACGGCCTTGGTTCACCGGTTCCCACGCTCAAACTCAAACAGAAGGTCCCGGGTTCGACCCCGGGCACCTACATTTTTTTTTAAGGCCTTTTAAGCCTTTAAAATTCTGAAAAAAATTCTAAAAATTTTAAAAATGTTTTTACAAACATTAAAATTTTAAAACAACTCAACTACTTTCTGAATTTATTTTATATTTTATTCATTTATTTTATTTGTTTTAAATAAATAAAATAACTAATTATGTTTCTACCAAATAATAATTAGTGTATAATATGTAATTATACAATAAATAGATTGAATCCAATATATATACATAGGTATATATTATCCAATTATCAAAACAATTTTTATTTGATTAAATTACATGTATATAATTTTATATAATCGTATACAATTTATAACTCGTGTATATACTTAACATACAATATATAGTTATGTTCACTTATGTATAAATGTATTATATACATATAATCATGTATATAATTATACGAAAAATTATATATAATTATTTGATTATATATGATTATGAATATAATTATACATATACAATTTATTAATAAATTGTATAAACGTATAACTTATACGTATAAATTTTATTAAAATTCGTGACATAATCACTTTCAATAAATTCGTTTATTTCAAGACATTTCAAACCAAATAAAATTTATCAATTTAAACTACCATAGAAATCCTAATACATTCCCAAATTTCCAAATCGTTATTATTCTAACACGAGACACCGTTCCTTAGGTTAACCGTAAGGAAATCACAGGTGTCTAAACTATCACGTCCAAAATCCAATCTCATCAATCATGTGAGTATTCATATCCCCTTTTTATATCATTTCCTATTTGGGGGAAACCATGTGATACAATATATTCTATCACGATATTCTATTGTTATTTCATTTTCAATTCAATTCAAGACAGGTTATGTTATTACTTGCAATTACGTGAACATACTGTGATAAACTGGACGACAGTAGAACCCTAATTCAATCAATCAATCAATCCTGGCAACAATGTAGATCTACTGGTTTGGATAACCCACCCCATATGAACAGTCGAGTGGTGATTGTGCCAGAGGCAATTTAGTCAATCTATGGTGTTTATGTGCAAGTCTATATTATATGCAAAGTGACAAGTCAAGGGTTTTATTGTGTCGGTTTATCTATATGCTTCGCGGTTGCCATATAAGTCTTAATATTACCTTGTGAATTGAATTACAATCGATGGATCAATCAATCAATCTATATGTATATTCAAAACTGTGATTACTCACCAGCTAACTCGTTAGCTGACTTTATTTTCTCACATGATTTCAGGTTAAGCAAGATAGTGGACTTCTACGTGCTCATCTAAGACACGGACCTAGTTAAAATAAAAGGCAATTATTATTTGTGGTTTCGATTGTTGTATTTGTGTATGTTGTACTTATTCTATCATGTAATCTGATTTTAATATTATTTCCACTATTAGACAACCATGTGTTATGAACAATCCATCATTCCCTCGTCCGCTCCGATGATTCCGCCGTCGGTCGGGGTGTGACTACAATCACCACTCGACTATTCATATGGGGTGGGTTGTCCAAACCAGTAGATCTACCATTGATACCAGGATTGATTGATTGAATTAGGGTTTTATTGTCGTCCAGTTTAGCATAGTATGTTCACGTAATTGCAAGTAATAATATAACCTGTCTTGAATTGAATTTAGAATGAAACAACAATAGAATATCATGATTGAATATATTGTATCACATGATTTCCCCCAAATAGGAAATGATATAAAAAGGGATATGAATACTCACTTGATTGATGAGATTTGAATTTGGACGTGATAGTTTGGACACCACGATTTCCTTATGATTAACCTAAGGAACGGTGTCTCGAGTTAGGATAATAACAATGTGAGAATCGGGAATAGATTAGGGTTTTCCATTAGGGTTTTGAATGAAACAATTTTATTTAATTTGAATATCTTGAAATAGATAAACGAATTTGTTGAAAGTGATTATGTCTAGAATTTAATAGAAATTTATACATATAAGTTATACATATATACAATTTATTAATAAACTGTATAAGTATAATTATATACATATTTATATATAATTACGTAATTATATATAATATATTATATGTATAATTATATACATAATTATATGTGTATATAAATTTATACATAAGTGTATGTTATAATTATATACATGTATTATATAAAATTGTTATAATTGTATATATTATGTAAATTATCAATTTATTAAAAAAGTTTTAATAATTGGATATATATACCTATGTATATATATTTATTTATTTATTATATATTATACACTAATTATAAATTGGTAGAAAACATAATTAGTTATTTTATTTATTTAAAACAAATAAAAATAAATAAATAAAATATTAAAATAAATTTTAGAAAGTAATTTAGTGGTTTTAAAAATTTTAATGTTTGTAAAAACATTTTTATAATTTTTAGTAATTTTTTCGGAATTTTTAAAGACTTAAAATGGCCAAAAAAAATAGGTGAGGTGGCCCGGGGTCGAACCCGGGACCTCCTGTTTGAAATGGAGCGCAGGAACCAGTGAACCAAAGGGCCGTGGCCGCATTTGGTTTGGGTTCCAATTGATTATAAGCTTTCTTAACCCATTTCCCCAAATACCCTATGAACCCTAGATCGAATCAACCCAAATCGATCAGCAATTTGATGATGTTTACTGTAATAATCATAGGGCTTTGATTGCCCGTGTATAATCGAGTATGTATGTATGTTTAATTACCTATATGGTGTTCGATTGAAGATAACCTGATGAAGAACAAGTCGCGGCACCCGTGTCAATCGAATGATGCTCAAACGGTGATTGTAATCAAATTAAACTTTAGGGAAGCTTCAAATAATGATCTAGAAACAAAGCCCCTTATCTAATTCGATTAAAATTGATTGGAGGTTGGCTAACAATCGAGTTGCAGGTCCGCGGTCGAAGAGAGTGTTCGAGTGGGGTGTTTTTGCTCGTTTGAATGGAATTGAATTGATAGGAAAGTTTTAAACGATCCAAGGTTTGTTAATGCAGTGTTAATTTGGATTATAAAAATCCGTAGTGCGATCTGCGGACTGAAAAAGGTCCGACAACGCGTGGCTCGGGTTCTACATCGCACTAGCTCGAATTTTGGATTGTCTGTGTGGCACGCGTTCGAATCTCCCATGTGAATGTGTCGGGAGTGCTTGTTTTGGTCAAACCGCATTAATCGTGGTTATTTTTGGTTGCCGGAGAGTCACCGGAGGGGTTGCCGGCGGTGAGGGTGGTTCGACGGGGAGGGGAGAATGAGTTTTAAAAAAAATTACACATCCGGTCCCTGTGGTTTTAAGTTTGATATTTTATGCTTGAAACTTTGGTTTTAAAGTTTTAAAAATTACCAATGACCCCTGGACCTTATTATTGTTATTATTATTATTGTTATTATTATATTTATTATTATTATTGTTATTATTATTATTATTATTATTATTATTATATTATTACTACCACTAGTATTGTTATTATTATTATTATTATTATTATTATTATTATTATTATTATTATTATTATTATGATTATGATTATTGTATTTTTTTTTCGGAATCAACATCGAACGAAATCAACTTTATTAAAAAAATACGCAATGTTACAGTCTCCCCTGCTTTAGGAAATTTCGTCCCGAAATTTTAATCACGAGGAGGCTGAAACGAAAAGATGAGGATACTTGGATTTCATTTGGTCCTCGCGTTCCCAGGTGAACTCTGGCCCACGTTTAGACTCCCAACGAACTTTGACAATTGGTATTCGGCTGCGTTTGAGTTGTTTGACCTCCCGATCCATAATTTCCACAGGTTTCTCAATAAAGTGCATAGATTCATCAATCTGAACTTCTTCGAGTGGGATGTGGAGATTTTCATCGGCAAGATATTTCTTGAGATTTGAAACATGAAACGTCGGGTGTATATTGCTGAGTTCTTGGGGTAGTTCAAGCTTGTAGGCCACTTTCCCAATTCGCTCGAGCACTTTGAATGGACCCACGTAACGAGGTGCTAGCTTCCCTTTCTTTCCAAAGCGAATCACTCCCTTCCAAGGTGATACCTTAAGAAGTACGAGATCACCGACATTGTATTCCATGGGCTTACGTCTTTTATCAGCATAATGCTTTTGACGATTCCTAGCAGCCACCAAGTTATCACGGATCTTATGAATTTTGTCTGTTGTTTCTTGTATCAATTCCGGACCAGTAATCTGTGATTCACCAACTTCAGACCAGCAGATAGGGGACCGACACTTTCGGCCATACAAGGCCTCAAATGGTGCCATCTGGATGCTGGTATGGTAACTGTTATTGTAAGAGAATTCGATCAACGGGAGATGAGAATCCCACGATCCACTGAAATCAATGACACAAGCCCGGAGCATATCCTCGAGGGTTTGTATCGTTCTTTCAGTCTGACCGTCGGTTTGCAGGTGATAGGCTGTGCTAAGATTTAGTTGAGTCCCAAGAGCTGATTGAAGACTTTTCCAGAAACGAGAGATGAAACGACCATCGCGATCAGAGATAATATCTAGAGGTACACCATGCCGACTGACTATTTCATTGATGTAAATACGAGCCAATTTCTCGACTCGATAATCTCCCCGAATTGGAATGAAATGAGCCGACTTAGTCAATTGATCAATGATAACCCAGATATTATCGTGACCACTAGTGGTACGAGGCAGCTTGGTGATGAAATCCATGGATATGCTTTCCCATTTCCATAATGGAACCTCGGGTTGTATGAGTAATCCAGAGGGACGTTGATGCTCGGCTTTGACTTTGGAACATGTGAGGCATTTAGATACATACAAGGCTATATCCTTCTTCATGCCGGGCCACCAATATTGGTTCCGAAGATTCATGAACATCTTATCTGCTCCCGGATGAATAGAATAACGAGCCTTATGAGCCTCATCCATGATGGTTGTTCGAAGATTATCGCGATTCGGAATCCAAAGTCGATTTAGAAAGTACAGTAGTCCGTCCGACTTGGTTTCCAATTGGAGTTCAGCACCGCATGACATTTCCTCATACATGTTGCCCTCGGTGACTGATTCGTGTTGAGCTTCGAGTATACGGGTCAAGAGGTCGGTTTGAATGGTAACACTTTGAAGCATAACGTGACCCTTACAACTTAATGCATCGGCTACGACATTAGCTTTACCGGGGTGGTAACGAATCTCACAGTCATAGTCATTGAGTAGTTCGACCCATCGTCGTTGCCTCATGTTAAGCTCCTTCTGGTTGAAGATGTACTGGAGACTCTTATGATCGGTGAATACAACACATTTAGTGCCATAGAGATAGTGTCTCCAGATTTTGAGTGCGAATACGACAGCACCCAATTCAAGATCGTGCGTCGTATAATTTTTCTCATGAATCTTCAATTGTCTTGAAGCATAAGCTATAACTTTGCCTCGCTGCATGAGAACGCACCCTAGACCTTGTTTTGAAGCGTCACAATAGACAACAAAGTCGTCGTTTCCATCAGGAAGTGTTAGAATCGGCGCCTCACACAACTTTTGCTTGAGGGTTTGAAATGTTTTTTCTTGATCAGGCCCCCAAGAAAAAGGCTTATCCTTGTGGGTCAAAGCAGTGAGTGGCATAACAATCTTAGAGAAGTTAGGAATAAAACGTCGATAATATCCGGCTAGACCAAGGAATGAACGAATCTCTGTAGGAGTTTTAGGTTCTCCCCATTTCTTTACCGCCTCGATCTTTGCGGGATCAACGTGAATTCCCTTGCTGTTTACTATGTGACCAAGAAATTGAACCTCACTAAGCCAGAATTCACACTTTGAGAATTTGGCGTAGAGTTTCTCTTTTCTCAGGAGTTCGAGTATTAGTCGAAGGTGGTTTTCGTGATCGGATTTAGATTTGGAGTATATCAAAATGTCGTCGATGAATACAATCACGAATTTGTCTAGGTATGGTCGGCACACGTGATTCATTAAATCCATGAATACTGCCGGTGCGTTGGTTAACCCGAATGGCATCACTGTAAACTCGTAATGGCCATATCTCGTTCGGAAAGCGGTTTTTAGAATATCATCATCGTGCACACGGAGTTGGTGATAACCAGAACGAAGATCGATCTTTGAGAAATGAGTGGCTCCTTGAAGCTGATTAAACAGATCGTCGATTCTGGGTAATGGGTAACGGTTCTTGATTGTGAGTTTGTTGAGTTCTCGATAGTCGATACACATGCGAAAAGAACCATCCTTTTTCTTCACGAATAAGACTGGAGCTCCCCATGGTGATGAGCTCGGGCGAATGAATCCTTTGTCTGACAGTTCTTGCAATTGGCTAGCAAGTTCTTGCATTTCGGAAGGTGCGAGACGATAAGGTGATTTTACCACGGGAGTTGCACCAGGCACAAGGTCGATCCTGAATTCAACTTGACGAACGGGGGGAAGACCGGTTAGGTCTTCGGGAAAGACTTCGGGAAATTCTCGAATAACCGGAATGTCTTCAATCTTGCTAGGGTTCTTATCCGTTTTCACGATATGGGCTAAGAAAGCCACGTAATGCTTGCGGAGGTACTTTTGGGTTTTGGTGCAAGACATGAGTTTAAGTCCTTTGGAAGGCTTTTCCCCGTAAATATTTAACACCTTTTCAGGCGTAAGAGGGATTCGGATGACTTTCTCGAAACAAACAACTTCAGCATGGTTCTTAGATAACCAATCCATGCCGATAATGACATCGAAATTTCCAAGTTGCATCGGTGTAAGGTCGATAGAAAAATCATGTTCGCTAAGGCTAAGGGTACAGTTTGGAATAATGGAATCGATTGTGATAGGTTTCCCGTCGGCTATTTCTACCGTAAACGGTTTCTCCAACTTAGTTATCGCACTAGCAAGCAAAGGCTCAAATTCTAAGGATACAAAACTTTTGTCGGCGCCGGTATCAAACAAGACTGAAGCATAATGATTATTGATTAGAAACATACCGTTCACCACATCGTTATTGGTTTGAGCTTGATGAGCATTGATGTTAAATGCTCGACCTTGAGCTGCAGGGACGGCCTTGAGAAGCTTCGGACATTGGTTGCGGAAGTGGTTAGGATCCCCGCATTGGTAGCAAGCTCTTGCTTGCATGGTTGTCGGGATATGCTGAACAGTCTGTGTGGTAACTGGAACCCTTGCTGTATTCTTGCACAAGTTGAATGTATGCCCAAAACGACCACAGTTTGTGCATTGACGACACTGAACGTTAGCGGGATGGTGATACTTGCAGTGGTTACACTGCGAAAAGGGTCCAGCGTATGGCTTTTTCATCGGTGCTTGGTTGTTTACTGTTGGTTGACGAGTTGGAGGGACTTGATTAATTGGCACATCAGGGGTAATCACAGCAAAGTTTTGAGAATTGGCCTTCCTCTTCTTGTTCCTAGAAGGCTCGGGTTGGTCGGTTTTGACGGTTTCGTTAGGAAGTTTGTCGGTATTCTTCTTTGATCCTTTCCTGGTTAGGGAACCAGCTTTCACATGATTATCGGTTAACTGTGCAGCTAGTCTGATAGCATCTTCTAGTGTGGAAGGATTCCTTCCTAGCACCGTATCCTGAATCTACATAGGTAGTCCACCAATGTATTTCTCGATGGCTCGAGAGGTAGGGGTAGCAAGATGCGGTACCAAAAGGCTCAGTTCGTGGAATCGGTTAGTGTATGCTAGGTTCTCGCCACTGTCTTGGGTTAACTCCCAAAATTCAGCTTCCAGTTTTCGGACTTCGTTTCTTGGACAGAACTCTTTAGTCATGAGCTCCTTAACTTCAGCCCATGTTAATGCTAGAGCAGCATCAGTTCCACGGGTTCGTTTCTCCCCGTTCCACCAAGTGAGTGCGCGTTTCTGGAGAACACTTGTGGCATACCGGACTTTTAGATTTTCAGGGCATTCGCTGTTTAGGAAGGTGTTCTCGATGCTTTCGAACCACTGTAGTAATCCGGTAGCTCCTTCAGTTCCACTGAACTTAGTGGGGTTGCAAGAACTGAAATGTTTGTAGGTACAAGTTTTGGGAGGGTTTGGTGCAGTTGGGTTTTGATCAGTATTGTTGCCTTGGTTCAAATGGGTAAGCAGAGTTGGGATAACAGCAGCAACTTCACGTGCTACAATAGCAGCAATCTTGCGGCCAGGGTTTCTAGATCGTGAACGGATTTGACGAGAAGCCATTCTGAAATATCATTGAGATAGTTTATGAGAATTGGGTAATAAGAGCTATACAACATGAAAACGAGAATCGAGAATTTGGCATAATAACGATGATATGTTCCGAGTGTAATCGTTTGATTCATAAATCAAAGCGAATACGTTGACTAATCAAAGTGTTATGTCCAACACAACCTCATTGAAGACATGCGTACCTATAAGCAGATACTCATCCCGAGGGTTCCCAGGTAAGGTAGACAGGTCCATCGGTTGATTTGGATTTATGCGAATACCTTGCCTAGACAGAACACCTCGAGATACAGGCATCCCACTCTTCCAGCATTGCATGTATTCAGTTGTGAGACAAAGACTTTGACGAGATTTTGAAAACCATGGATAACAATCGAGTTTTGGAGTTTGAAATCACTTGAATTAGGCACACAATGCCTTAGAATATGGTTTAAGATTCGTGTGTACATTGATAAGATTTAAAGTATAAGAAGGATCACGTAAGGCATATAATCACATAATCAAGTATAAACATATAAGGCACATAAAATCCTATCTAAGCATGTAAAATACATGAGAGGACTCATGTGTAAAGGTACTTAGTTATAGTCTAGGTCATTCCATTTCTAATAACCTAATTCCCTATAACCATGGCTCTGATACCAATCTGTCACACCCCGACCGACGGCGGAATCATCGGAGCGGACGAGGGAATGATTGATTGTTCATAACACATGGTTGTCTAATAGTGAAAATAATATTAAAATCAGATTACAAGATAATTTAAGTTCAACATACACAAATACAACAATTGAAACCACAAATAGTAATTATCTTTTATTTTAACTAAGTCCGGGTCTTAAATGAGCAGGTAGAAGTCCACTATCTTGCTTAACCTGAAATCATGTGAGAAAATAAAGTCAGCTAACGAATTAGCTGGTGAGTAATCGCAGTTTTGAGTATACATATAGATTGATTGATTGATTGAGAATAATTCAATTCACAAGGTAACGTTAAGACTTATATTGCAATAGTAAGCATATAGATAAACCGACACAATAGAAACCCCTTGACTTGACACTTGCATATAATAGACTCCACACATACACCATAGATTGACTCTTGCCTCTGGCACAATCACCACTCGACTATTCATATGGGGTGGGTTGTCCAAACCAGTAGATCTACCATTGATACCAGGATTGATTGATTGAATTAGGGTTTTATTGTCGTCCAGTTTAGCATAGTATGTTCACGTAATTGCAAGTAATAACATAACCTGTCTTGAATGAATTTAGAATGAAATAACAATAGAATATCATGATTGAATATATTGCATCACAAGTGTTTTGTGTAATCATTTCTATTTTGCGCCTTATTTAATAAACTTTATTTAATAAACTTTTTCTAGATAATGTGGTCTCTCTATCTCTCAAGATAGAGGAAAGACTCGTCACCACCTACCCCTCCCAGACCCTGCTCTTGAGTGGAATATACTGGATATGGTTGTTTGTTTGTTTGTACATTATCTAATAATGTAAGATTATTAGGTCACTTCATTATATATTGTAATTTATTTATAACACTTCACATTACATTTAAATTTATTAATAAGTATTATATTATTTAAATACTTAACTATATAATTACTAGATACTTTTGTTATAATATTTATAATCATAGTTTTCAATATCGAATAACGGTAAATAGCGACAAGCCGCCTATATGATACGTAGCGAATAGCGTTAAATAGCACCTACTATATCGTGTTTAACAATAAGCTAGTAGAAACTTTAAGAAATGTTTTACACTCATTAAATAAAACATGTTTAACTATAAAGTAGCAAAAATTTTTAAGTAAATACCACCAATTTAGCTAAAATACTCTATTTGGATAGATTTTATAGTTATAAAAAATAAAAATAAATAAAAAATCACTAATGGTCGCTATTTGGTCGCAAAACAAAAATAGTGACACCTTGTCTATACACTATGTATGCAAAAGTTTGAGGGTCTAATTTTGGGGCTGAACCAAAAAATTCATGTGTTAAGGGAGAAAGATGTGAATTTTGAAGCATACAATTCTTGTAAAACTCTTTTGATGACCATATATCATCAACAAAGAAAGAACATAAAGATTATAAGTGATTTGGGTGACTATTAACTACTTAACTCATCGTAAATCTCCTCCTTGATATCCACTGATAGTTTATCTTCGCTATTAAATTCTCACTAAGCAAAATTGTAATCGCACTAATTGGGTAGTGACCACCCTTTTAGCATCTCAATATATAAGTTTGTACGTATATCTCTCTAAAAATTTTAAATATGCTCGATCTCCAACGACCTGGATCATAAAATGCCATCGTATTATTCAAATACACTCTCCTAAAACCTGGATCACGCAATACCATCATCTCCACGTGATCATCTCTCATTTCCGACCAAAATCATGAAATAACGCCTAAGCCAAACCTTAAGACAATCTCTGACACTTTTTGTCACGTTTCTTGTCATCTTTTTCGATTTTTTCACGACGTACCACCATCTCCGTCGTAACAATTCGTTGTCTTCTATTGTCCTCCAACTGAGTTCAATGCTAGAAACATTCAATCCATCTTGATTCTTCTCGACTCGATCAGTCATTATAACTATTTTGCCACTTACTTTGTATTGTCTTTTCCCTAGTTTGTCATTTCCACAAATTTGTCTTCTCTATTGTGCAATTACATAAATGGATATTTTCTTCTAGTCCTTTTCTTTAAATCTTTTATCATGTGTGAATCCTTAATCTCCAAGTTAACCTTATTGTATCACTAATAATTAAGTGCACGTCCTTTTGGTGTTGGACCTTTACAAACTCAACCATTATGCTAATCAGCTTTGGTGTTCTCCCTCGTATTCATGGTTCGCCGATGGCTAAATGTTCCATGATCCTAAATGGAAACCATTAGACAGTCATATCATGATATGAATTTATAGCACAATCAAACTGAATCCTCTCAGTATCCCGCTTCGGGTCAACATAATTCACTCCGGGTAGATCCCACGTCTCCACCCTATGACCACAACTTGCATCATGTGGTCACTGAGCGTAACAAGATATTATCAAAACAATAGATAAGCTTAACATTAATTTCATTACATCCTTGATCTAAAATTCTAAACAAAATATATATTCAATCAAATAACGTAAACTATGAGTTAACCAAAAAACTCTTAAGAACACTCGGTAAACGTATCTTTGTAAAGTAAGATAAAACTGAAAATTTTAGAGAAATTGACATAGAATCAACCAATTAACAAAAGCTAAAACAAGGCATAAAATCATTTTTGTAGAGTTTAATCCTAAAAATGTGGATGTAAAATGAAGAAAACGATGTTTGCTAGGATCAAACCCAAATTTTTAAACGTTAGAATAAAGTTGAAGGCCTTAAAGGATGAGCTTCGTGTAGTTGATCAACTGTTTGTGTGTTAAACATCAACTTCACTCGTTATCAATTTAATACTTTAAGTTTACCTAGTTATAGGTATATGAGCATTAACTTCTTCTCCCTTCTATACCGTCCACATACATGTGTAGAAATAATGCCATTACTTCTCTGATGTCAACTGTTAGTAATAGGGTTGTAGCCCTGCACTTCTTTTATTTATGGCCCTTTCTAGCACATACCTACACACTTTAGGACAAAACGTTTGTAGGCTAGCGGTATCAAGTTAGTGTAGTAAATGTGTTCATTTCTAAAAAGTTTTAGTTTCAGTAGTAAACATTTGTGTAGATCTAAGAGTAGGTTTAATTAGAGAGTATGAGTAAGCTGTTCTAAATAACCCTAAGTACTTTTGAGTTCCTCTGTTAAATTGGTAGTGGTCAGTAGATGGTAGGGTGTAAACGAGTCGAGCCGCCCGTGCACTACGACATTAGCATGCTAAAAGTTCAAAACAAGCTGAACTTTAACGAGCTCAAGCCCATGTATAATATTCTTTAATAAACAAGCCTGAGCTTAAGCTTTGGAAAAAGAGCTCGAAACAAACCGAGTTTGGGTCCAACTCTGTTAAGTTAACAAACCGAGCTCAAGCTCACGTGACCTTGGCTCAACTCGGCTCGATACCCCCCCCCCCCCCCCCCCCCCCAGCAGGTGATAAGACGTGGGGTCATCGATCGATCTCTGAAGCTCACATTTATTGATGTGACATGTATTGCAGGATCTAACATCTTCACATCCCTCCTCCAACCACTACCCTTATCCACTGCAAACCATCATAAAACGTGACCTTAGCCACTTCAATTTGAACACTCTAGGCCATAACCTCTTTAAACCTTCCTCTTCTTAATTACCGTTGGAATTTTCATAATATATGAAAATGAATAAAAAGTAATTTATTATGAATAAAATCTTTCAGTTTGTATTCAATTTAGGTGCTACAACTTTAGATGTTTACTCATTGAATTAAAACTTTTCGTTGTTTTAAAATTGAACTCAATATTTGAGTAATAACTTAAGAAGTGTTTTAACTTTAGGTTAACTATAAATACGAGATGATCCTTAGTCATTAGACACGTCAAAATCACACCAACGTCCTTCATGTACATACAGCTTCGGTTATTATATCCTTAGAAAATTCGAGTTCTCCGGGGAGACTCGTAATATCTCGTGTTAAACAAGAAGCCTTGGTCATGAAATTGGTTTTCGTAATTTTTCTTTTATTTATGTTGTAATATGTACTGTAATTTACAAGTTTCTTTTATTATTGTATTGTATTGGAATTTATACAAGTGCAAGTTTATTACTTTTGACGAACTGTTTCTGCAATTGCAACCCCACGTCATCACTGTTGCACATCAATTGATGAATTCTTAGTGAGAATGTATTTGTGACTTATGAATATAGTGTTGGGACTTGTTACAACGTTTGATACTCTGATGTTGCAGTAAAGTAAGATGAAATAAAACTTCATGAAGCAAAGTCACATCCAATCTTAAAGACAGAGATCACCATACTAATCCAAGGAAAAAAAAACTCCAAAATCATATTATAACTTGGGGGTTTTATCGTAAGAAATATTAGATCCCGTTTGATTCAAAGAAATTAACCGGAATTGTAATTGAAATTTTTTTTATTTAAAATATTGTTTGGTTGGTCACAACAGATAGAATTAAAATTGAAAAATTTTCTTATATTTTGAAATTCACTTTCCTTTGCTTATGTTCAACAATCCAAATGAATATTGAAAATTAAAATTCTAATTTCACTAAAAAATCTATCAACCAAACATCTTATCAATTTTAACAATATTTTATTACATTTTCAATTCCAACTTTTTTACAATACAATTTACTAACCAAACGATTACTTAGATTTTATGCGATGAAATCATAATCATGGCTAAAAAAGAGGCAGGTTAACCACATAGCTAACAAGATCTGTATTCTTTTTCTTATTCACTTGCAAAGTTAAAGAATACACGCATATGAAAATGAAAACTAAGCGGAAAATTGCATGTCACGTATCTGTCCACACAATATTCATTTCATGTGCAGTCATCAGAAGCCAACAAAAACAAGTTTAGGAGCATAATTACAATATCATACAAATTTAAAAGGATCGTTCTGAAAGACCCCATTGCACGTATAGATGGCATATTGGCATGTATTAAAACACTACTCCGTAAACTCTAAACCACTAATCAAAGTATTTCATCAGTCTTGTTCATACAAACAAAACATAATCATCTAGTGACACAAATAGTTTTAGTTTCAAAACTTAGAAAAATCGACAATGGTAGAAGAGAGATTAGCAGAATGTAAGCAATGAATTTAGGTTTCAATTTTAGACTTATCGGCCGCAACCGTGTTACATAGGAAGTGCGAGCATTCTTTATAAGACTTGCATTAATCACGGGTTCTATTTAAGAGGTGCAATAGTAGCCGGTTATTGCAAGTGTTTGTTTTAGCAAATATTGAGAAGATATTGTTTTAAGAGTAAATTATTATTTTAGTCCTTGAGTTTAAAATGTTTAACTCTTTTATTCTAAATGTTTCTTTTAGCTATTATCGTCCCTAAGGTTTATTTTGTAACGGTTTCAGTCACTAACAGTAACAAATATTTTTTGTTAAGTTGAAAGACACTTTAATCATTCCATATTTAGTGGAATATTTATGTAATTGCTTACACTTTAAGGGGTATCTCTTTTTTTTTTTATTATCAAATCATCTCTTCTTAAACTATTCAAAAAATTTATTTTTCTTTTCTTATGTGAAAATAACTTCTCTTTAAGGATGATATTTTTTAAAAAAAACTTTTATATTTATATTTTTCATGTAAATATTTTTTCTTTTTCTCTTGTAGGTTTCAAATTAGATTATATGGTCATGATAAAATAGTTGCATGCTTCTATAATACTTCGTCATTGAATATTAAACATTGCCTCATCTAAAACTATTACAAATGTGCATCTAAAATCTTTGTAGCTAAAACAGATGATTCGTCCCGATTGTCCGTTTCCTTTCATTTTGTTTTTGTTTATATATTTTATAAATACAAAAGATTTGTTAGATGAAATACACAAACAACTCTATGCACGTTTATGTAGTTATTAATATGTTTAATGTCTATTTGCAAAATAAAATAATAAGTTTTATGTTCTTGATATATTTTAACGATTATTATTCAATAAATAAATAAATAGATAAAGATTTTTAGATTACTAGTTTAAATCTTAAGTCACATTTTGAGGAGGCTAAAGCCTTTACATTATCTCGACAGTTTCTTTTTTTTTTTCCTTTTGTATCAAATACATAAATTTTATTTTATTTTATTATTTTAAGTTAGTTGAATAAACAACCTTTTAAGTATTAAACAATACATAAAAGTCCCTTAAATATGAAATGAGTAAAATATCATCTAATTTAACTGAAATACTAACAGAGTGAATGTAATTGATCAAAATCGTTATAAAATCGTTATAAAATTCATATCTTAAGGATCAAAAAGTTAAATGATTTTGTTTTGAACTAAAAAGGGTAAAACATACCACAACACAAAGACCAAAATAGTAATTTACTCTTGTTTTAAACGTTTGAGACGTCATACCTTACCGGTGTAATGCCAACTCACAACAATTGAATCCATTTGCCTTGAAATATATTGACCCTATATGATGATCAAGGTGACTAGCAATGAAGCAAATAAACTCTACTTCTTATTTTATTTTATTTAACTCCTGAAGATACAGTTTAATCTTAACTTTAGAGGTAAAACACATGTTAAATCATACAAACATGTTGTAAATGGAATTGTTTTCATTGTCATTAACCAAATAGGTGACTTGGGTTACGAATTTACCATTCCAATAAAAATAACCTAGCAAGCGCATATTAAGTTTGATATTATGGTGATTGAACTAGCTCAGTTGTATTCAAATGTATAATATTAAATCTCAAGCGTTGTATGATGATTGTTATTGTTATTGCATGTGTTAACGAGTCGGGGGTCTCTTCGGAAGCGGTCTCTCTATCTTTCTAGATAGAGGAAAGACTTGCCACCATATACCCCTCCAGACCCTGCTCTTCAGCGGGAGACACTGGGTATGTTTGTTTGTTTGTTTGTTTGTAATCAATAATGAAATGCATACTTACATATAGGATTAGATGAATGAGCATGATGAAGTTCTTGTTTAATTGGATTGAAGCGAATATCGATAAAAGAAATTGGGGATTAGGAACATTGATTTTTCATATTGTTGACAAGAGAGAGGTGAAAGAGATAGCCAAGCTGATTGGCATTGCGGCCGCTTGAGCCTTGAGACTGGTTCCGTCACTGCCTTAATGGTCTGATGACGGTTATGGTGACACCACGCCGGTTGGTGAGCGGCAAGCTCTGTACAAGGTAGTGGTACTGCAGAAAATAGTCTTAGCACCCATATAAGGTTATATAAAAAGGTATTTGTCAATTTACAGAGGAGCCTTATGAAGTTTTTGAATTTTCTCTTTTTTAACCAACTCTATATCCCAACCAACTGGAGCTAGCAAGATTACAAGGTATAACTCAACCGTTTTAACCACAACAATTACATGTTATAGCCCTATGGTTAATACGATTAGAGTATTCATATTGGAATCCCTAAAAAGATGTGAGTGTGTTTCCTATATTATATGGAATGATTTTAATTTGTTGTGAGTGAATAAGAGAGAAAATATTATTGCTAATTGGTATATTCGAAAAATTACTGTTCAATCCCTATAAATTTTCTAATATTTCTTAAAATGGTTGTTAGTGGATGAGAAAGAAAAAAGTAATGATAAGGGTATAAAAGTATTATTTAATTGAAAAAAAGAGAAAAATAGTGAATTTTAGTGTAATTATATGGATAAAGATAACGAATCCAATGTAAATGCTCTTGAACAAAGAGAGCTTAATCTTATATATCATTTTTAGCGTGGAAAAAGTTTCCATTCTAGAAAGTAAGCTATTGCGTGTCTTTCAATCCACCAAAGAACCTAGTAAACAATGGCAATGGATAGCTTGTTTCATCTTCAGGGATTTGAGAAATTGTTCAAAACGGAGAGGAGATTCATTGTTTTTAACAGGATACAAAGCAAAGAGCCATTTCTATGACCGAAACCATTCCTATATGGTACCAGGGAACTGCACTTGAAGATGATGCGATTGACATCATCTGTTGCATATTCAAACAATGGGCAATTGGTAAACTGCATGAATACCCCATGTTGAGCCGATCTGTTATGAAAATATCCGTCACAAGAAACAATTTACCTTGGACGACATTTAAAATCTTCATACGAATTACAAGAATTAACTCTCATCATAAGGTGCCTTAAAGTTTTGATATAAAAGAATTAAAGCATCTCCTATCACCAAAACAATTCTCCTTTCCAAAAAAAACTATAGAAAGAGAAACCACAAGCATTAATGTCCTTTTAAATTTAGCCAAAACTCCTGATATACCAATCCTAACCTTCAGTTGCCATCACTAGAATAAGACGTATATTAGCTCTGATACATTTACACCAAATACTATTGGCATCAACTTTAAATCTAAATCATGATTTGATGTGAAGAGCTTAGCTTAATGAGTTTGAGACTTCCAATACCAAGGCCATCCTCATCTTTGAACAAATGATTGAACTCAAAGCAACCTCATTAACCTTCCTAAAGGTATCAACTATCTTCACTCTCATCTTTTTGTAGCCATCGGCTGTCCATCAGTCCTCACGGATGATTGAACTCCACAGTCCAAACAAACCCCTTTAAACCATTTTCCTATGATGTTATCAACTATTTAATCTATCTAGATATGTGAATTTAATGATTACCATGTGTAAGATTATTTTAACCCATTTTCAAGTCCATGAGGTCCGGGTCCAACTCAACCAAAATTAGACGGGTCGCTAACGATCCTAAAAGAAAAGCTAAGACGTGGCATAAAGAACATCAAATATTCATTTACCATCATATCAAAAGATTCATGTTTTTTATGTAATATAGATACTTTAAGCTTAACTAAAATGTGAACCATATAACATATAGATTAGTGATATGTGTAAGAAAATTTGTCTGAATTACATGAACATATAGATTAGTGATATGTGTAAGAAAATTTGTCTGAATTACATGAATTTAATGAATTACTATTAATGATAAGTTCATAACAAACTACAATTAACTTGTTAATTTATCAAAATATTCTACAAAATACTAGAATCAGATTCAACATTCAGATTCAGATGCTGAATTTACCCAATTATTAGTGGGTGTTTAAGATTGCTTATTGAAAACTCCTTTTAAATTTAGAAAAATGAGATAAATTGAAAATGTTGAGGAATTTTTTAATAGAGCAATGACAGGATGACTCTGAAGTCGTGTAATTTTACTTTCAGATCAAATAGTTGGAGTGTATACCAATAATTTGACAAGATAAAATCAGAATTGATTCAAGAATTCGTATGAATTTTGGATGTTGTTTCTAATTCCCGTTTTTCAGTTCTATCTCTTCTCGAAAACCAAATACCCACATAAACGGGATTGAAGTTTTTCTAGATAACTGCTATTGTAGCTTTGAACAAACTACACCTTTAGTCCATCAAATTTAAATGATACAGTTTTAGTAAAAAAACAAATTTCTAATGCATTTTCTACGAAAGACTTTTGTTCAAAATAAAAAATTTTCAAGCTGACTTGACAGCTCGATCTCAGCTAGGGGCTCTGCCCCTTGGACCCCGCCAGGGCTGCCGCCCCTTGACCCCGCTTCTCTCGGGGCGCTACCCCGAACCCTCGTTAGTCCGATGATATTTAAATAAGCGTGCAATCTTGTTTGAATGATACATGCAATCTCTAATTACAATAAAATATTTAACAAAAAATATATAAAAGTATGTTTGGATGGAGATAAAGATGTTAGGAGAAAAAAATGTTTTTGAAAAATTAAAAATTTTAAAATAAAAAGAAGATGTAAATAAATAATCTCAAACTTGCCTTGATCAACCACATCAAATGCACAAACACATATATCTCTTTCTTTGTAGGGTAAACATAAAACATAAAAACATAAGAACAAGAAGATGGAGAACATGAATTACGCCGAAGAGCTTGTGAGGGAATTCCTCTTCTTCAGAGGATTCACATCCACTCTGCAATCATTCGATAAAGAATTGGCAACAGACATCGGCAGAGAATTCCATAAAGATAAAATCTTTGACCTAATTTTCTCAGTATACATTCCTAAATTTCAGGCACAAAATCTAATCTCCCTCCTCACTTTCTTCAAACAATGTTTTTCTTCATCCGAAACCCTCTTGATTGCCACCTTATCCAAATTGGAGATCTCTGTTCTTCGATATTACATCGTTTACGCACTGAAATCGGGAAGAAATGACAAGGTGATTGAGTTTTTTAAAGTTCATGGTGGTGATTTGATTCAAAGGGATCAAGATTGGATGTCTTGGTTTGGTGGGTCATCTGTTTCTTTGTTGTTTTGATCGTTGGTGTTCAATTTGATTTGGGTTTAACCCGTTTTGAGCTTTTGTGCAGCGATCCCGTATGTCAAGAACCCTAATTTGGATCCCCTGTTTCGTGTTTACTTCTCGAAGGAGTGGTTTGATGCTCTGAATCTTTCTGTTAGGAACTTCTTGAGTGAAATCTTTAACGGAACTCATATCCTTGAACAATGTTTATTGGGTGTTTTGTCATGGATCTTGTTACTTTTATGCTTGATTATGAGTCCATTTGAAAGTTTTTTTTATGTGTTCGAAGGATCATAGAGTGTAAGTTTCTGTATGCATTTATGATATTTGCACTGTTAGATTTGAGATCAATGTGAATTGTCCTTAACTAATCCACGCATTCCTGCATTATTGAAAATCAGTTCAGAAAAACATACTATCAACCATCTTAAAAGTGATATTAAGCATCTTAATACCCGACTGTCACAGCTTCAGGCTTTGTTGGAGGAGAAGGAGGCTCAGTTATCTCAGTCCAGGAGGTAGAAGTGTTTCTTGATCATCGGTTTGATTCAGAGTTTGGTTTTGTACTGACTGAACGTTTTAATTGCAGTAGTGGTTTGACAGCTCGACAACGAAGTATTGGTGGTAACAATGAATCGGTGTGCTCTACAGTTGATACGGGGTCTAGTGGTTTGCATAGAGAACCCACTGTTCCATTCAGTGAACGACAGCGGTCCTTGGGTAAGGATATTATTCTACCCAAGGATCAAGATGCAAGCAGTGCAACGGAAAATTGTGGTGGTAAGAAATTATGGATGTTCTTTCTCTTCCCTTTTGAAACGTGCATTGTCTTTACCTGAGTTAACTTAATTTAAATTGGTTGTAGCTCTAGAACATTCTGGCTACTTAATTTACATATACCTTAATTTATAGTGACATATAGGTATGGATGTAATGTAATAAAAATGATTGCTTTAATTGCTAATATGAGTGCATACATGAGAACTTTTTGCTTGACTTGGTAACCTAGACATGAGCAGGGCCGGCTCAACGTTTTTTAAGGCCCCAATCGAGTTGAAAAAATGGGTTTTTTTTGGAATTTTTTTTAGCATGAGCAACCTAAAAATCAAATCCCAAGTAAATCAAAGTATCAAGCTAATGAACATAACTATCAAGTATGAAGTATCAAAATAGCCTCTAAGAGCATTCACAGCAAGTGCCCCATTTTGATGTGAGTGTGTGCCCTATATTATGGGGGGATGATCGTAAGTGGTTGTGAGTGAAGGAGAAAGAAAATTTGTGAGGATTGTAAAGAAAATTTGTGAGGATTGTACTGTGATTTCCCATATTTTGAGAAACACAGTACAAACCCCATAATTTTTTTAATATTTGTAAAAGTGGTTGCGAGTGGAGGTGAGAGAAAATACAGTAATAAAGATATAAAAAGTATTATTTAATTGAAAGATAGTGTAAAAAGTTGTGTTTTTATTGTAAATATGTGTATGGGGATGGGGATGCTAGTGTGAATGCTCTAATATAACTATCAATTTGATAATATCAAACTTCACACAGGCTCTAAACAAAATTTTAGACTATTACCTTATCAAATTGATGTCAGTCAACTTATCAAACTAATGAACAAAATTATCAAGTATCAAAGTAGCATTTAAATTTGATAGTAATAAAACAACCTCTTTAACAAAACTGTTAGGCTATTACTTAATCAAGAATATAATAAATCAAAGTGTCAAACTAATGAACAAGACTATCAAAGCGGCCTTTAAACAAAACTTTTGTTACAAAAGCAATTAAGCAACAAAGTAGGCTAATACATAAATCATATTTATCAAAAAACAATCTCAACAAAAGCAATTAGCAAAATCAGAATTCATCATAGTAACCTTGATGACTTGAATGCTTGATCTAAGAGACAAAGAGGTCAAAATAAAGTGAAGCCGAGAACTTTGTCGAGAAGGCCCTGGGTCGATCAAGAAGGCTCTGGGTCGATCAAATAGAAGCCAATAACTTTGTTAAGAAGGGAAATTGTTCAAGGAAAAACCAATCAGTGCGTGGAGCATGAGACGAGTAGTGCAGGGAATGTGCAGCCGACAACCCGCTAATCAAAATTCGGACATGAGACGACACAGAGTCGCTGAGACGCTTCAGATTCATCATTGATCATCAATTGTAGATCTGTGGTCTGTGGATCTGTGCCCTACATGGAGACTTCTCTTCCAGTTTCAATCATCGATCATCTTTTAATTTTGAAATGCCGAATGTAAACAAAAATTTAAAAAATGAGGCCTTTAATTTTTGGGGGGCCCCAAGCCCAATGCATCATTCTTAATTGTAATGGGCCGGCCCTGGACATGAGACGATCCATTGCTGGATTATGGTTCACTTTATTAAGGTTGATGTTAGGCCCCACCCATGCATATGTTGAAGTTTGCTTTATTAATAAGTTTGGTTTAAAAGGGCTTGTCTGATGTGCGAGGTGCATGATGCAATCAGGAAAGCACCTCAGACCCTTGAGGCGGCACCTCATGCACATTTTGGTCAAAATTGGTCATACATGGTAAAAGTTGGGGTCTTTAGGATGATGATATGTGAAACAACCAAATGGATGAAGAGATTATAGATGGTTTACTTGATAAAAAGGCTAATATGTAAAACTGAATGAGACAGATGTAGCTTTTGGTTGTGCATAAAGCTTATTTGGTTATACATAGAGAGCAATGACTTGCATATGTGAAGCTCTTGCCTCACCCCTCACGCCTCCGCATTTTGGACCTAAATGCCTCAAAGCGCCTTGCGCTTTTCTAAACCAACTTGATAAGTAATAATAATTAGTATTGTCTTTGTAGATTAGGATTGCTAATAAGAACTTAAAAACAGCTAGGATTCTTAGTTGGGGACTAAAAGTTAGGGATTAGCAAAACAATATTATTATTCGATTTCTTAAATTTTTGGATCATAATGAACGTGGTTAAACATATCTTGTTTGTTTTTAAGTATTTTTGTTGGATAAATTTGTCCTTGACGTTTGTTTTTTGTTTCCTTGTAACAATTGTGCTACTTTTCACATTATTGTAATCTATATGGCTTCAGGACATGATGAACTTCAGCAAGAAGAAGATTTCCCAGAAGTGAAAGTAGATTTTCAGGCACGATCCATTATGATTAACACCTTTTGTTTACATGTTATCTACAAGATGTCTTTTAGTTCTTGTTGATTTGGGATTTCAGTATTCTCATATGGGAAATCATGTTTTGCAGGAGACTTTCTTGGGCCACACAAGTCCAATTAGTTGTTGCAGGTTTTCTACTTCTGGTGACAACATTGCAAGTGCTTCTGTAGATGGCACTGTCAGGTAATTTGCAACTGGTGCTAAACTCGACAGAACTTTGAAATATTGTATTTCTTTTACTAACATTTACAATTTGATAAAGGATATGGACATACGACTCCTCGACTTCAGTATCAAGAAATGCAACCATTTATTGTGGGGCCGAGGTCATGTCACTTGAATGGGACTGCAAATCTGACCGATTGGTATGCTATTTTTAATCGTGGTTCTTTAAAAAATCATGTGTGGTTATAGTGGATTCTATTTTAAACAAACATTTCTGTTACACCATTATGGCATCATCAGAATGATATAAAATAAAGATTGAATGTGGTGTTATGTTGTGGGCTCCTACCCATCTCGGGTGGGCCCGGTGGGCCCGGTATTAGCTAGCTGTAGACAGAATTAGGAAACATTGTAAACCCTAATTGTCTAGTTAGTATATATACCTATCTCTTGTACTTGTAAAGATTAACACCTCAATAAAAAGAAAACCCTAGTTGCCCCAAGTGGACGTAGGTTACACAACGTAACCGAACCACTATAAATCTCGTGTCTCGTTTATTGCTTTCGATTATTGTTCTCGTGTTTGTGTTCGTGTGTTTGAGCTATTTGATCCTAACAACTGGTATCAGAGCCGGTTCAGGCTCTTGTTACTGTTAAAATCTTCCCCCCTGTTGAAGATTCCGTACACACGATCAAGGGTTCCACCGCCGTCAACAACAACCGCCGCCGCCACTGCCTAACCCGATTAGGGTTAAGCCGCCGCCGCCGTCAACCGCCGCCGCCGCCTAACCCCGATTAGGGTTAAGCCGCCGCCGCTACCGTCTTCAACCGCCGCCGCCGCCGCCGAATTAGGGTTCCGGCGCCGACCCTGCCGGAATTCCTCCCCTGCGGCCGCTGAAACAGCTGCTGCTGTTTGTTCTGTTGCTGTTGGTTCATTGTTTTGGTTGAAACCGCTGCTGCTGTTTGCTCTGCTGCTGTTGGTTTAGTGTTTCAATTGAAGGTGCTGTTACAATCGATTGCTCTCAATTTTTGAAACTGATTTCATAAAAACAGTGTTCAATAGAACAACACGCAAGTTCAGGCAGCCGGCCAAAGTTGTGTTTGGCACTGTTTTTAGTTTTGACTCGATTGTTGAGCATTTAGGTTGGAATAATGGCTGATGACGGGAGAACAAAGATTGACAAATTTGATGGACATGATTTTGGGTTTTGGAAGATGCAAATTGAGGATCTGCTGTGTCAAAAGGATTTGATGGCAGCCTTGGATGAGGAGAAACCGGAAAATATGACTGATAAAGAATGGAAGACGTTGGACAGGAAAGCAATTGCTGTTATCAGACTCTCACTAGCAAAGAACGTTGCGTTCAATATAGTGAAGGAAACTACTACTCATGGTTTGATGAAAGCCTTATCGAATATGTACGAGAAGCCGTCTGGATCAAACAAAGTATTTCTAATCAGACAGCTAGTTAACACCAGATTGAAAGGTGGTTCAGTTTCCTCTCACATCAATGATTTCAATAACATTATTTCTCGCTTGTTATCTGTTGATATCAAGTTTGATGATGAAATTTTAGCCCTGTTATTGTTATCGTCATTGCCTGAAAGTTGGTCAGGGACAGTTACTGCAGTTAGTAGTTCATGTGGTACTGCTAAGCTCACCTTTGATGGGGTCCGTGATTTGATTTTCGGGGAAGACATTAGAAGGAAAAATTCGGGTGAACCATCTAGTTCTCTGTTGAGTACTGAAGGAAGAGGTAGGGGAAAAGAAAGGGGTAGTAGCAGGGGTCGTTCAAAGTCTAGAAGAAGTCAGTCAAAGCCCAGGAAGGACATCCAGTGTTGGAACTGCAAAGAACATGGTCACTTCAGAAGCCAATGCCCTAAACCATCTGGTTCTAAAGACAAAAAGGAAGTTAATCTGGCTGAAGATAATTCTAATGATGTTCTTATCTGCTGTGTTGAAGATTCTACAGAGTCATGGGTCATGGATTCAGGAGCATCGTTCCATGCTACATCTAGCACGAAGTCGATGAAGAATCTACGAACAGGTAACTTTGGTAAAGTTCATTTGGCTAATGGCCATGCTTTTGATATCACAGGGATGGGGGATGTTGTTTGAAGACTCCATTGGGCACCACATGGATCTTGAAAGATGTTCGGGTCATTCCAAGTCTCAGAAAGAAGTTAATTTCTATTGGGCAGTTGGATTGTGAAGGATACGATGTCATGTTTGGTGGGGGACAATGGAAGGTCGTGAAAGGAAATCTTGTGATTGCCAGAGGTTCAAAGAGGGGCACACTATACATGGTTGAAGTTCCTGTAGATGGGGTAAATGCAGTAACCAATGGCATGAGTCAATCTAATCTGTGGCACCAACGACTCGGTCACATGAGTGAAAAAGGTATGAAAATGCTCGTCTTCATTGGAAAGCTTCCAGAGTTAAAGAAGGTTGAATCAGAATTCTGTGAGCCGTGTGTATTCGGGAAAAAGAAGAAGGTGTCTTTTGTGAAGACGGGAAAGCCACCGAAAGCTCAGAAATTGGAGCTTATTCACACGGATGTTTTCGGACATACTCCAGTTGCTTCTTTGGGAGGTGCTTATTATTATGTCACTTTCATTGACGATTCGACACGTAAGGTATGGGTTTACTTTCTTAAAAATAAATCTGAAGTTTTTGATGTTTTTAAGAAATGGAAAACTGCTGTTGAATTGGAAACTGATTTGAAGGTGAAATGCTTGAAGTCGGATAACGGAGGTGAATACATCAGCAAAGAGTTCCAGAACTACTGTGCAGAGAATGGTATTCGAATGATCTATACAGTCCCGGGCACTCTTCAACAAAATGGAGTCGCAGAACGTATGAACAGAACTTTGAATGAAAGGGCCAGAAGTATGAGAATCAATTCAGGGCTTCCAAAGATGTTTTGGGCAGATGCAATTAATACTGCTGCTTACCTAATTAATCGGGGACCATCTGTTCCGTTGGGCTTCAAGATACCAGAAGAAGAGTGGAAAGGTGAAGCTGTTAAACTTGGGCATTTGAAAGTATTCGGGTGCAGTGCCTATGATCTAGTAAAAGACGGTGACAAGCTTGATGCTAAAGCCAAGAAGTACACCTTCATTGGCTATGGTTTTGACAGTATGGGCTACAGACTTTGGGATTTTGAAAACAGAAAATTGATCAGAAGTAAGCATGCTACATTTAACGAGGCTGAGTTATACAAAGACAGAAACACAACCACTTCAGAGGTTCAGAAAGAGCAAGTTGAATTTGATGTTGATGCTCAGAAACAACCAGATCCAGAACCTATTAATGAACCAGAGACAGAAACTGATGATGATACAGTTCCTGAGTTTGAAGATGGTGGTATGGGTGGAGATGAAGAGACAGTTGAAGCTTCTAATAGTGGGAGTTCAGATTCTGAAGATGAACAGCATCCACAGACTCCAGACCAATCTCATTGGGTCAGGAGATCCACCAGAGTTTCTAAGCAGCCTACCCGGTACAGTCCTTCAGTTAATTATCTTCTTTTAACTGAGGATGGTGAACCAGAAAGTTACTCAGAAGCAGTCAAGTTGAAAGATTCGCTTCAGTGGGAGCATGCAATGCAGGATGAGATGAACTCTTTGATGAAGAATAATACATGGGCCTTAACTAAGCTTCCGCCAGATAAAAGAGTTCTACAGAATAAATGGCTCTACAGAGTTAAGGAAGATCACAATGGTAACAAACGATACAAAGCAAGATTGGTCGCTAAGGGGTTTCAACAGAAACACGGGGTTGACTACAGTGAGATATTTGCTCCTGTGGTCAAGATGACTACTATCAGATTGGTGCTTAGTATTGTTGCAGCAGAAAAGTTACATTTGGAGCAGCTAGATGTGAAGACTGCGTTTCTGCATGGTGATCTTGATGAAACTATCTACATGGCACAGCCAGAGGGTTTTCAGGTTAAAGGAAAAGAAAATTTGGTGTGTAAACTGCAGAAAAGTTTGTATGGTTTAAAACAGGCGCCCAGATAGTGGTATTTGAAGTTTGATGGCTTTATGGGCAGAAACGGGTATAGGAGATGTGAGATGGATCACTGTTGCTATCTCAAGAAGTTTAAAAGTTCCTATATCATTCTCCTGCTTTATGTTGATGATATGCTGATAGCAGGTTCAGACATTGCAAAGATTAACAAGTTGAAGAAACAGTTGTCTGCAGAGTTTGAAATGAAAGACTTGGGTCCAGCTAAGAAGATACTTGGTATGAGCATCACCAGAGATCACAAGAACGGTTCTCTAACTTTATCTCAAGAAAAGTACATTCAGAAGATATTAGAGAAGTTCAGAATGAATGATGAGAAGACTACTACTCGAAATACACCATTGGCAAGTCATATTAAGCTTTCTAAAGATCAGTCTCCAAAGACAGAGAAAGACAAGGCCGAGATGATGAAGGTTCCTTATGCATCGGCTGTGGGCAGTCTTATGTACGCTATGGTATGCACAAGGCCCGATATTGCTCACGCAGTGGGAGTTGTCAGCAGGTTCATGTCTAATCCGGGGAGAGAACACTGGGAAGCAGTTAAATGGCTGCTCAGATATTTGAAGGGTACTTCAAAGATGGCATTATGTTTCAAGGGTAGAGATGCTATTCTCAAAGGTTATTCTGATGCTGACTTGGGTGGATGCAATGAGACCTACAAGAGTACTACAGGGTATGTGTTCACTATGGGTGATACAGCAATTTGTTGGATGTCTAGGCTCCAAAAGAGCGTGGCACTTTCTACTACAGAGGCTGAGTACATGGCAGCCGCTGAGGCTAGTAAAGAGCTCGTTTGGTTGAAGAATTTTCTGGGTGAGTTAGGCAGAAAACAGACTAAGTATCCATTGTACTGTGATAATGAAAGTGCTGTTAAACTAGCAAAGAATCCTTCTCATCATGGGAAGACGAAGCACATTCATATCAGATATCATTTCATCAGAGGTCTAATCAGCAGTGGTACTATCCAGTTGAACAACATCAAGGGGAACAAGAATCCAGCAGACATGTTCACTAAGTCTGTCACGTTGGATAAGTTGAAGCTTTGCAGGGCTTCAGCTGGCCTTCAGGAATAGTTGAGAAGGCAGGGGTAACTAGGAGGAGCTAAACCAGTTCGGGTTTATTTATAAGTACAAGACAATGCAGTTGAAGACATTTTGCGCATCCAGGTGGAAGCAGGTTGAAGTGTTTGACGCATTCAAGTGGTGGGTTAGAGAAGATGTCTCGAAGCCCAAGTGGGAGATTGTTATGTTGTGGGCTCCGACCCATCTCGGGTGGGCCCGGTGGGCCCGGTATTAGCTAGCTGTAGACAGAATTAGGAAACATTGTAAACCCTAATTGTCTAGTTAGTATATATACCTATCTCTTGTACTTGTAAAGATTAACACCTCAATAAAAAGAAAACCCTAGTTGCCCCAAGTGGACGTAGGTTACACAACGTAACCGAACCACTATAAATCTCGTGTCTCGTTATTGCTTTCGATTATTGTTCTCGTGTTTGTGTTCGTGTGTTTGAGCTATTTGATCCTAACATGTGGATTTTGTCTATCTACAATTTTCTGGAGGTTGTGAATGTTGAAACCAGAAGGTAATGGTCCTCATTTGATTGTCTATTTTGACAAAGCTTCTCATAGGCACTGCTGATGGTGGTATAAAAGCATGGAATGTTGATGCAAAGAGAGTTGTTTGTGATCTCAATACAACCAGTGCATTTCCAAGGTTTATTTCTGTTTTAGCATCTGTTCTTATTTTTGTTCTTTGCAAAGATTTTATTGCTTAATATTTAAATATGTTTTCTATTGCAGTGTTTTGGACCTAAAATGCAGCCCCGTGGAACCAATATTCGTGTCTGCTGCAGCATCAAGAGGGTACTTCTATTTTCCAAACATGTTTTCCATATTAGATTATTATCCAAAAAGTTAGTTTTTTATACATTTTGCATATTCTTGCTCGTATTTTGATTTAACTAAGTCATTTTTCTTTGTAGACAAGGCACAAGTTATATTGATAAATTGGGATTTGCATCATTAACAGTGTGGAATATGAGAACATGGAAGCCAATGGTACGTGCTTGTTAAACGTTTCATATAAATAATAATATCTTCTCAACCCCCCCCCCCCCCCCTTTCTCCCTTCCACAAGAGAAAACTGATATAATTAACCTATAACCTCTAAGTCTTACTTATTGATTTCATTGAAGGCAGTCCTTCCTCTCGGGAAAGATCCACCTGCTATTACATCAATATGCTTCAACCACAATGGGAAGATATTGGCTGCTGCTGCAACTGATGGAATGATTCACATGTTTGGTATCCTTAACGATTCTTATATTATTAATAATTTCTTTAGTAAAATGAAATTACCCAGTGACTAGACCTTAACAAGACAAAGATATGTCAGCGGGCCTGCAAATTACGGGCTGGCCAGCCCATGATTCTGCAATATGCTCTGTTCTTTTTGGGCCTGATGAGACTAGCATTTTTAGCTTGGGTATTGATGGAAAGGTGAGAACTTCACCAGAAGTAGATGCATTGACCATTCTTGATTCTTTTTTTCTTAGAAAATGGATTTTATATAAACGTATACCGTTATGACAGGTATATGAGTGGAGCTTGCAAAGTCAGGGTAAGGTTCTCTGGTCAAGAAATTGCCACAGGTATATGTATAATGCATTTTTTGGACCGTGGATTTAAAAAACAATTAGTTAAGTTATTATATGAGTGTGGTATTGGTCCATCTTGTAGGTTCTATAATCCCGAGAATTCACAACACTTTAGACATGAAATGGCTTTAGATGCAAAAGGTAAACGGCTTCTAGTGACATCCGGTTCAGTAAGAGCACCAATATATCAGGTTAGTTAATTCTTTGTATCTTCAATTATACCAAATAATGCAACCATGCAATGTTAAAACTTATTATTAACTGCTAATTTTGGGGGTGATCAGGTTCAAGATAATATGAATGGCATGAAAACACTTGCTCATAGTGCACCCATATCAACCGTAGATTGGCACCCGACCATGCCCATCTTCTTGACAGGATCAGTTGATAACTCAGTCCGGGTCACATCCATCTTATGACGCGTTTCAGTTCGTTGAATGTGGTTTCTTTTTGGTGTTGTGTGTGCTTAGTTTATTATGGATTTTCTTTATATATAGAGGTTATTTTCATCTTTTGGTGGTTGATGTGTTTGGATGATCAAAATGTCGTTGCCATCAATGCCCCACCTGAGAAACTAGTTTGCAATTAAACTTCGGGGCTGGTTTTGTTCAAGGGAACTAGTTAGGACCGACTTTGAGAAACCGTGGTCGGGTTTTGGGGCAAATAGATTCTTATGTTACAGGTTGTACACTTTATAAGTATGTGGTCTGTATATTAACAGCCTATGGTACACCGTTTGGTATTATGATGGTTTCAGTGATAGTAGTTTGAATTTGGGTCAAAACTTGATCCTGTACCTTTGACCTTTGACCGTTGCTTCTAACAATTTGTTTTGCCATGCATTCGTTAGAGCATTCACAGCCCGTTCTCTAAAAATATGTGAGTGAGTGTTCTTATATTATATGGAATGATTTTGAGTGCTTGTGAGTGGAAGAGAAAGAAAATGTTACTGTTTATCTTTAAATTTAAGAATTTACTGTTTAACTTTATAATTTTTTTTAATATTTTTAAAAGTGATTCTAAGTGGATGAGAGGGAAAATGTAATTTTAAATGTATAAAAATGTATTATTTAATTGAAAAAAAGAAAATAATGATTTTTGTTGTAATTATAATGATTTTTGTTGTAATTATAATGATAAAAATAAATAATGGGATGTAAGTGCTTTTAGTTATTAGGTTTGTGAAATTGTATATTGACTGCTCCTCATTATATTTATCGTGCATTACACGGATGGTCCTTGTGGTCTGCTATAAAATTTGGAATTTGTCCCCGAAATCTTTTTTTGTGAATTTGGTCCCTAAATGCAAAACTTTACTTACAAAGTTGGTCCTTAATTTTAACCACATTTAATATATCATGTTAATTAGGTCGCGTGAGGTGCACACCAAGGACTTTTTGGTCATTTTACTTCCCCCTCTTTAATCAAACGGCCCTGCACTTCTTCATTTTATGCCCTAGAAAGGGTATACGCTTCAATTGGAGTACGGAAAGGGAAAATCAAAGATGGTGATTTGTTTATGCGACTACCTAACATCAACTTTTACCTCATGGACACCAAGAAATTCGGGTTGTCGTTTCTATTGTTATGCTTGCTAGAAAAGGGAAAAATTGTGGTTTCGTTGGATGAGTTGACCCACCAATGTGTCCAAGAGTTGCGCAAATCATCCCTGGGTTGTTGAAGTCGTTTGAGAGTCGTGAAGAAAATGCAAGAGCAAGTGCAATTGAAAAAAGAAGATTGAAGTATATGCTAGAAATTAGTTGGTTGTTCTTCATATTTTGTTATTTTCTTATGTGAAAAAGAATGTTATCAACACATTCAGTAGCTTATGTAATTTGGATTTTTGTATGTTCAGTGGATATCAAAAGTTATATGTTTGGCATTTTGGTATGTAAAATTTGTATGTGTAATGGGAAAAACCAAATTATATTAGTTTTCATAAGCAAATTGGTATGTTCAGATAGTTCATAGCACTTGTTAAATTGGTTTGAATTTGAGGTATATGATTGGGATTTTAGGATAGAATAGTATATGAATTTGTATGAGTTTGAGGTGTATGAATTAGTATGTTAAATTGGTATGAAAATTATCCATAACAAGCTGGTATCAAAATATAGAACCAAAGGAAATAGTCCCTATCAAGTTGATTTGATGCATATGGAAATTGACCATAAAAGCAAATCCATAAGAGTACTAAACCATATGAGTTTTATTGCAATTGTTAAATCTGCTGAAAATGCAAAAGCAAATCCATAAGAGTTTTAAATCATATGTAAATGGTTCATTGCAGTTGTTGAATCGGATGCATATGGAAATTGTCCATAACAAGGTGCTATGCAAATAGCCCATAAATACAAACATATGACAGTTGTTTAAACCATATGCATATTGGCCATAACAAGCTGAATCAAAATATAAAAGGTTCCGACATAAAAACAAAAAGCATAATAGTGTTTCGTATAAAATGATGCAGTTCATACCAAAAGGTTCCATAATTAGCATCCAAAATATAAAATCAAAATCAAAATAATTTCCAAAAAGTGACCAAAAGACACATTCAGTTACTTAGTAACACGTTGCTTCCCTTTTGCTCTTGAATTTCCATGAGAAAATACTCCCTTTGTACGAACTGCTTCCTGACCTTTGCATGTTTTGTTGTTATGCGCTGGTTTGTTGCATTTAGAGCAAGTGGCAGACTTTTCTTGCTTGGTAATCTTACCATTGCATTCAATTTCATCGTTGTTTGTTCCTTTTCTTTTTTGGTTTTCCAATTGTAGTGTGATGCTTAGTTGGAGACAGAGTTATTAGACAAGGAGATTTAAGCCATAGTTGCCTATAAATGACTGGATCAAATTTCTTGATATACATATTTTCCATACATCTAACTAATAGAGTGGATTACCCAAGATTCTGGAACCCAAACTGATATTTCATTAGCAGTCATGTTGTACATACATGCCACTGCATGTTTACATGGGATTACGGTTAATTCCCATTCTTATATGAACATATTTTCTGTTGTACATCAACTACTTATTGATCTTCCAAAACACTAACGTGATACTCGTGTTGTCGTGTTAATCATTCCAAGACACTTTATATTTTGAAGCATCCGACTTGATCTGATTGAATAGTTTAATGGCTGTAGGTGAAAGAGGTCCTTCATGTTTATCAATAACCTTCTAGACATTCACAATCTTTCTCATAATATACTCACTAATGTAATAAGTTATAATTGGTTTGCCTCATCCTTGTACAAGTTGCTTGTTAAATACATCACACGTGTTGTTAAACAAAACATCACTTTTGCATCTACATGTTTTCATATTATATAATAAAATTGTTTACATTATCAATAACTAAATTAAAAAAATAATTACTACAAGTAAAGAAGTATAGTTAACCATTAAAATAAGACCTAGACTAAGGTCTTGAAGGGATTTTAATTAGTCAATCATATGCATCTTGGCTGATCTTCCTTGACTCCTCCATAACTTGTTAAAATTGTGAAGTAGTTATTGTTGTTGCCGCTCTCCACAAGAAATATTTGCACAATTCCCCCTTCCAACTTGGTTTCATATTTTCGTGGATGTGTTTTAAACAAAGTATACGCTCAGCACAAGGAAATATCTTTGCCAAAGTAGGTATTATGCCCTAGTTTTAAAGGAAAGGAACACTTAGATTGTAATCGAGTTATACATTTAATATATAAGAAAAGAAATGCAAACTTTTTATCTATCACTAATATATGTAAAGTTTGAATTTAAAGTAAATCTCAAATCTTAACCCAAATATTCTAAGAACCATGTCCATGAAGAAGTGTTTTCGGCTTCAACTATAGCATATGCAAATAGATATATGCCATTATTAGCATCAATACCCACAACTATCAAGATCTGACCAGGCCATTAATCCTTCATGAAAATCCTATCCAACCTTAATATTAGTCTCACACCTGATTTAAATCCTTTTTAAGAGACCTAGGCGGATGCGAATCCTTCTAAACATCCTTGTATCACTAGTTGAATCACAACATGGTTCCACATCAATTTTGATTGTGTTGTCTATGTTGGTTCTTTGTAACTCCAAACAATAGTCCCTTAGTAGTGCATATTGCTTTGTGTAATCTCCTTGGATTTTCTTAGTTTCATTACCTTTACCTTAGATATTCTCATCTCAGAGACATGAAACTCATACTTGCATTGCAATTGTTCTTAAAGCTTTGACTGGTATATTAGGGTTGGCTTATATTATTTCCTGCACTTCTTTAGATAGGTAAGCAGTTGTACATTGCTTTACTAACCTTGCTTGTAGACAATGATGAACATTCATGTAAGTTTTCAAGGTCCAAGTTTCATCATTATTTCCCTTAAAAAGATACAAAACCTATGGACAAGTGGGTTTGGCTTTAACTTTTGACTTTATTACACCATCCAACATTCCTTTTGACCTACCTACCCTATCATTGTTTATCCCACTCCCACTACTATTTTGGTCATTCTCAAATATATGGATGTTTTCTTTGCAAATAACCCTAAACCTTATCTTGTCATTTTTTATAACTTGCAATTGCCTTCTAGTCTCTATTGCAGGAGTTGAAATCATTTCCCTTATAATTTCTTTGTTTGGAAAAATTTTCCTAACATAAAAATTAATCCTTTCTAAATTGCCACCCATTTATGCTTGTTTTTCTCTTCTAAGCTTCTTTAATGCTCTCGTTGGTTCATCATTTTTTGAATCTGATCCACTTTTAAAATCGTCAGGATCAATATGAACACCATCATCATCATTTCCAGGTTCATAGTCATCTTCTTGTTCTTGACTCTTTTTAACCCATTATTATTCCTTCATATCAATATTGAACATATAATTTTACATGTATACATCAACATTCAACTAAATTATCTTCATTGGCCATGAAATAATTACCATCACTACCCTCATGCTCATCTTCAAATTGTTTTCCAAAAAAAAGGATCAAAATCATCAACTTCATTAACAATATTTGATTGTTTGCCATGCCATTCAATACACATTGGTTGAACAAGACTAGTATCTAATATTAAGCTTCCATGCTCTATGTATAACTCAATGACCTTATGCTTAGAAGCATATTATAACATGCTCATGACATCTTTATCATTTTCAAGTGGTCTCATGCTAATATCAAGGTCACTATCAGGGTTCCTATAATGATAGTAAATTTTCTCTTCATCCGAATAACCTAACCCTTGATAATGTCATCTACGTCTGGCACGGAAAACTAATTGACATCTACTAAATCAACATAACTAACATTTCCATTCACATAGTTTCTACGAGTAAGGTTCGTAAACATCCCACCATGATTAATTTGTAATAAGAAGAAGGCAGGGTTTTTTTTACTGTATATTAATTGAGTTATCATATTCGCATCACCATTACGAAAACAACAATAGAATAAAAACATACCATAGGCTTGAAGAGGATCAAAATCATCTGTGCTTTTTTATACAGACCACTATGACCAATTGTTCTTGATATCTTGCTTTCTTGTGCTTATTTAAATATTGTAGATCTCGTATGGGATTCAAATTGATCGACTGGTGTTGTAATCAACCACTAGATTTTCAACCAACGTGAAGGGTCTTTAATCGACATGGGTTTTGATAATCTACATGGGAGGGAATAGGTAGAATGACCAAAAAGTCCTTGATGTGCACCTCAAATGACCTAATTATCTGGATATATTAACTAGAGTTAAAATCAGAGACCAACTTTGTGAGTAAAATTGGCGTTTAGGGACTACATCCATAAAAAACGCTTTCAGATACCAATTCTAAAATGTATAGTAAACCACAGGAACCATCCATGTAATTTACTCTTATATTTAAATAGGTTTGTTTGATCATCTTGTTGGGGTGGGAAGTTATGAGCTTTTGGGTTTGACATTAGACATGGCCATGTTCAGTTTAGTTTTCTTGGTTCTTAATAAAAACCCTAGTTATGTCTTTAAAAATATCATGTTATGCATTTGTAATCTATGGTTCTGAGCGTAATAAAAAAACTATTCACACTAAATACGAACCACATTAAATTTTTCATGTTCTCATTGCTTTCTTGGGCATGTGGTTCTGTGTTTCTGCTACCATAAATAATTGACATATAAATGTATTTGATTGTGATAACTTTGTTAGTAGCTAATTCTAATATGGCTCTTGGAATATGATATGATCATTTAGACTTAGAATTACATATATATTGACTTGACTATGAGACCCGAGCTAATAACCAACTATGACGCTACAATAAGCACTTCTACAATGCTGTTGGTGTGACACCATTTGTGTGTATGTAACAACAAGAACTTGGCAAACTTGATATTTGATTTGATAAGAGATATTCACCGTCTTTAAGATAATCATATATTATAGTAAAAGGCATGGGTTTACCGAGATGGGTGAACACTGAAAAATAACCCGTAATGTACAAGTGTGCAGGGCTTTTAGTGCATCATTTTGTTAGTGTTTTACGTTTTTTTTTGACATTTATAGTTACAGAATCAACAAGTGTGTTAAGTTGACGTGACTAAGATTGACTACCATAGGTTAAATATGATGTTAGGTCATCGTGACTAGCTTTAACTCTACATTTTTTAATGTATGGTGGTGTTAGTGACCAAACATGTTAGTGTATGATTAAAACTTAAAACCAAATCTTAAAAGAAAAAACAAAATTTATAATTTAAATTTACCACAATAGACATGCAATTAGAGCATTCACATCAGGTTTCTTACCCTTATTCTTATAATCACATTAAAATATTATTTTGTCTCCCTTCTTATCAATTAAGTAATATTATTTATATTATAATTAGTATATTTTCTCTCTGCTACACTCACAACCATTTTAAAAATATTAAAAATTTATAAGTGTTAAATAGTGATTCCCGAAATATACAGATTGAACAGTGAGAAACACACCCATACAAATATAAGAAACTTACGGTTAATGCTCTTAGCATTAAAAAGTTAATATTCTTTATCAGTTCTATATAAGTAATATGTTGTATAAATTAATAAATTATAGAATTTATGTCCATAAATAAAATTTATTTGTTCTACAAGTAGATTTAAATTTTGTTATGAAAAATATAATTTTCCTTAGTTCTATATAAACATATTCTTTTAGTGATATCTATCTTTAAGATTTAAGATCTAGAGAAAGCAATGAAAGAAATAGATGTAAGTTGACGAATCCAGAATTTTTTTTTTATAGGGGCGGAGATTTTTAAGGGTAATTTAACTATCATAATATAATATATCTTTTTATCCTGTTCGGGTCGGATCCGGTTAGATCTGGTTCATTACCGAAAAACATCATTAGAATGGTCCCTAAAATCTTATATTTTCATATATATCAAGAACTACATTAAAGCAATTATACTCATAGTCGTTATATATGATGTTTAAGGCAATTATGCTCGTAAAAGTGATGTTATGTAATACGTCTTAAAAAATTACATTCATTGCTAAAATGGTTCCCAAACTCTTTAATGCCGATGATTTTTAACATATTTGATTACAATGTCGGCCAATATAAATTTAACTTGCTTAATAATCAAAAGCATTGATTTCGATATAATTTTTTTCTCTACTAAATACTTGATTATTTGAGGGTGTAGATCTCGGTTAGCGAGAAAACATGATTCGTTGAACTATAACCCTATTGTAGTTCCACCCCGAACAATGTTTTTGAGACATTATTATTTTATCTTCAGTTTTAAAAGTTCAAGGGGGTGATTATAAAATTTTAAGGGGGCGGTCGGGTGTTCCCATATACGTAATACTGAAAATTTTTCGTTTAAGGTGAGCGGCTGCAAGTAGATTTAAATTTTGTTATGAAAAATATAATTTTCCTTAGTTCTATATAAACATATTCTTTTTAGTGATTATATCAATCCCATCTATCTTCAAGATTCAAGATCTAGAGAAAGTAATGAAAGAAATAGATGTAAGTTGACGAATCCAGAAATTTTTTTATAGGGACGGAGATTTTTAAGGGTAATTTAGCTATCATAATATATATTTTTTATCCGGTTCGGGTCGGATCCGGTTGGATCTGGTTCATTACCGAAAAACATCGTTAGAATGGTCCCTAAAACCTTATATTTTCACATATATCAAGAACTACACTAAAGCAATTATACTCATAAAAGTCATTATATATGATGTTTAAGGCAATTATAAAAAAAAAATGATGATATGTAATACGTCTGAAACAATTATATTCACTGCTAAAATGGTTCACAAACTCTTTAATGCCGATGATATTTAACATATTTGAGAATAATGTCGGTCAATATAAATTTAGCTTCCTTAATAATCAAAAACATTTATTTCGATATAATTTTTTTTCTACTAAATACTTGATTATTTGATGGTGTAGATCCCGGTTAGCGAGAAAATATGATTCGTTGACCTGTAACTCTATTGTAAATCCACCCCGAATAATGTATTTGAGACATTATTGTTTTCTCTTCAGTTTCAAAAGTTCAAGAGGGTGATTATAAAATTTTAAGGGGGCGGTCGGGTGTTCCCATTTACATAACACTAACAAGTTTTCGTTTAGGGTGGGCAGCTGCCCCCCCCCCCCTCCTCTCAAAATGCATATAGATACGCCCATGGTTGTACGGTCAATTCACAGTTAAACTATGCATCTTCTATGGACAATCTCATCCATCTTTCACTCTCAAAATTAATCTATTATGAATGTTCAGAACTAATTTTCAACTTTATGATAAGGCTATAAGCAGCAAAAATTAGAAACAATCAAGTTGGATCAAGATTGATCAAGAAAGAAAAAGATGAAAATATGATGTGTTAAACATTTTGCTTTGGTTTGGAGTTGTCTCTTTATTACTTTGGTTGAGCAATGCCTCTTTTGTGTAATTCATTTTTGTTTGGCTAAGATTAATTTCGAAAAGCTTTCCTTTTAGGAAGTATACCATCCAACATTTCTCTAATAAATAAATTTTACAAAACCATCTTTATACACGTGTAATATTATTTATAAAATTTTGTTTGGCTTTAAAATGAGTCATTGTATTTAATACCATATCCATGTTGTCTTGATGATCTTGTAACTTGTAATCACTTGGGTTCTTTGGATGTGAAGTTCAATCTTGAATAATCATAGAGGTGACGAGGTCGTTTCACAGTTCGATTGTGTTTGCGATGGTGGTCTGTAGGCTTGTGCTTGGTTTGGTACGAGGTCGTTTCACAGTTCGATTGTGTTTGCGATGGTGGTCTGTAGGCTTGTGCTTGGTTTGGTAAATTTTGGTGGTTGTAAGTTGAGCATTCAAACTTTCTTATGCTTGCTATTTCACTTGTCGAATTTAGCATGAACTTAGCAAATATGAGGCATGTCTAATAAACATATAGACATCTTAGAGTTATCATTTATATGTATGTATATATTTTTATATCATCAAAATAATTATTTATTGTGGGCAGGTATGACACCATCAGAGTTAATTACAGTTTTTTTTCATGTGATTTGATGAAAATCTCAGTTTAAATCCCTAAGTTTTTTTAACCTATGAGTTTTCGTGGTTACTATTTATTGACATTTCAAGCTCTAGAACTAACTCCGTTAAATTCTAATATAAAAGTAGAAGGTTGAAGCAAGGATATGAGGACACAACAATCAATTAGATCGAGGGCTTGTTGCCTTGAGCTGTACCAGTAGTTTATTTGTGCAGATCATGATAACAATAGACAAGAGCTACCGATGTTCCCTTAGACCCAGATGGCTTTGATCTGGAGCCAAAACTTGAGGACGAGTTTTATTTCATAGACGATGAGTATGATGCAGAAGCATCTATTATTTTAAGTTTGAATAATTCTTTCTTTATTTAACCTTTAAGTTTATTTAATTTATCTTTTTTATTATTTATTATTATCTTTAGGTTGTTAGAAACTAGTATAAATATTTGGGTTTGTTTTCATTTATATTAGTTTTTAATTGAATTTGAATTATATATTATATATATATATATATATATTAAAGACTTTGGTCGGTGGCTACACCGTATCAACAAAACCCTAATCCCCTTGGCCAATTTCTTATCCATCTCTCATTCTCCACCGATGCATCTCCACACCACAACTTCATCTCCACCGTCGTCGGCGATTAGATCGGGGGTTTTTGATGGAATCCCCAGCCTCTTCGAAGTTGTTTGCTAATGGTTCGTCGGATTCGTTGATGCAACCTTTGTCTGCTGTTGCGTATGGTGGTGGTGCTTACGCTGTCGGTGATGGCGGTTTGGGGATTATTGAGCATACCGTCATGAAATTTGATACGCTCGCCGGTGTCGCTATAAAGTATGGCGTTGAGGTAAATTTCACTCCGATCACCACTTCATCTCCACCGTCGTCGGCGATTAGATCGGGGGTTTTTGATGGAATCCCCGGCCTCTTCGAAGTTGTTTGCTAATGGTTCGTCGGATTCGTTGATGCAACCTTTGTCTGCTGTTGCGTATGGTGGTGGTGCTTACGGTGTCGGTGATGGCGGTTTGGGGATTATTGAGCATACCGTCACGAAATTTGATACGCTCGCTGGTGTCGCTATAAAGTATGGCGTTGAGGTAAATTTATCTGTTCTGAATTCTGATTATGAGAAATTGGATATCAAAAACCGTTTGTTTTTGCTTTGATTTTGTATTTTCCGCTTTGATTTTTGTTACCTTTATACCTGCTGATGTTTAAAACGTTTTATGTTAATTTGTGGAAACCTGCTACGTTAACTTGTATGAAAAAAAGCTTAAATGGTATCTGTAGCATGAACTTTGTGTAGGAGCTAAAACAGAAAACTTAATAACACTTGGTAAAAAGGAACTCTGCAATTTGGCTGAATAAGCTTGCATTCTGAAGGACAAATTATTGGTTAAATATGCACATATTAAACATTAAGGATTTTTTATCCCATCATTAGCACTGTCAAGTGTCAATTATATAATTCAGGGACGGGAAACAATGGCCGGAAGCAGAGCTTTTTAATAACGTTTTGACATTCGTTAGCGTAAATTAGTTGGTCTTTTACTAATCATCATGCATTTATCACTAAGTGTCATGAAATTCTTATAGAGGATGAACGGTATGCTATGAACATCAAGCTTTCTGAAAATTGGCTTTTAGCTATTCTTGGGACTGACAAAATTGTAAGTTTTGCTGGTTTTTTGGGATGGTGACCAGCCAACATTGTTGTCTGATGACATCAATTGATTTTTGGAGGCCGACCAATGGAGGGAGCACTTATTTGCAAAATCAGAAGAGGGGGAAGAGAGTGGCGGGCGAGGCGGTAGTCTTCCAATGGCGATGGAGACGGCGATGGAGACGGCGATGGCGACGGCGATGGCGACGACGGCCATACCAGATTTCTACTCTAATACGTTCATCTGTATTGACCTAATTGCATGTATTAGACCGAGTTTCATTATTTTGATTTACATTGATGTGAAGTTTCTTTTTTTTCTTCATCAGTTTCGCGACTCCATCAAACTTGCTTCAAGATCAATCTTAGGATTACAAATTTAACGAAGAATTTGAAGACGCTTTGAGTTGCATTAGTCAATCGGTAAGTTCCATGATACGTGTTTCCACACTTTTCCCTTTTGTATTATAGTGATAATGTAGCTTACGTGATTTAGGGTTTCGTACACTCCTATTTATTTGAATAACTAGAGGTTTGGAGCTGTAAGGTTTCTTTAAGTTTGTTTGAAAAACTCGAATCAAATGTTTTGTGTAAGTTTATGTGTTTTTGTTTGAAATTTAGGGTTTTGATTTTTGGGTAGTAGAACTTGATAAATTTCAATCTAAAAGATCCTGCCTTTGATATTATTTATGTTTTTTTATCCCCTATAGTTATTTTTAAAAACCACCACAATGTTCTTCTATGCAAATTAATCAGCACTAAAGACAAAAGACGAAGAAGGGAAATAGTTTATTGTTTTGAGCATGGCTAAAGGCAACGTTTTTTGTACATTGATGTTTGAATTGTTTTGTAGGTTGTAGCCTTAGAGTTTCATTTATCTGAACTTTAATATATGGCATTTGGGCACCATGGTGTTAGACACAATATATAAATTGGTGAGATGAAAGTTTCAGTTTATTGCTTTCAGAAATGACAAAAAATTTAAATGAAATTATAGATGTTGTTATCATTTGTCATTGTGTTTGCTTTCTTTTTACATTCATTTGTTGATCTTTTCTTACCTGATTAGGCTTTATGTCTAATGAGTTAAGATTGCTTCTTATGATATGTCTTATACTTAGATATGCGTGTGTTAATTACTAACATACAAGGTATGCTATGCTTGCGGGGAGAAATGACTGTTGTGTGGAAAGGGTAACAAAAGTCAGCAATAATTCCCTCCCATTTTTACATGGGATTTGTATGGATTTTAATTAACATTTGGACAAACTGTGGGAAACATACAGTTTAGGCATGGTGCTGTTATGCATGGTCCAAAGCCACGTAGCCATGCTTTTAAGCTCAACAAAAAGGTCAGGCGGCTAGGGCTTAAAATTGCACTATCTGCTCGTGCAGCCGAAGGGAAGGTAAGTTCATCAACATTTTAACTTTGTATAGTGACATAATATATTGATTTCAAGATGAACAATTATATAAAACTGTTGTAATTCTATTGCAAATGTATAACATATATTGCATATGTTGGTATCTATGGTGTGTGTGATGAGAACAAGGGCTTTGTGCAGCTTTTGGTATTTGATGATTTAGAGCTCCCTACTCATAAAACAAAGAATATTGTGAGGTATGTAAAGCAAATGGAAGAAACCAAAAAGCTTTTGTTGGTGGATGGAGGTCCAATTGATGAAAAGCTAAAGCTTGCTACTCAAAACCTGCATTATGTCAATGTTCTTCCCTCTATAGTAAGCTACCAACTCTTTTTCTTATTTTCATGACGGACATACCCCATAAGCATCCCACTTATACAGTAGGGTCCGTGGAGTGTGAGATGAGCCAAATCATACACCTATCCCAAGAGATAGAGAGCCACTCCCAAAACGAGACCCCTGCCTGAAAAAACCTCTTTTTTTCCTTTTTACATTTTTCATGCATATAACTAAATGATTCTCATCCCTTGAACTGTCAATAAGAAATTCTTGGGTTGGGCTATACTAATTTTAGATCTTATTTGTGCCGGACAGTAAAAAGTTGTCAATGTATGGGTCTATGGGTCCTATTTATATGGTGTGATTTTAGGTTCTATTTACTTGATTTCATGAGAAATTTCTATTGGTCTTGCAAAATGCTTGTTGCAAAGAATGGAGCTTTTGAACATAATCATTTTTTTGAATCTTGGTCAATTCAGCTATTGTCACAACATTTGGAGTTAGACGGGGTCAGCTGGGCTGGGTAACGGTTCTTTTTGTTAGTATGGACCAGATCGCCTCCTAAACACATTTTGTTTTTTCCCCTCAAAAACAAAAAAAACTTTAGTTGATGCATGCATTAAAACTCTTCGAATAAATTGATGCATGCACGAGACTTTAGGTGGTTTTCAACCCATTTGACTCATTCCCCTATTAGCTAATTTAGTTGATGTGACCCGTTTGAGATATAACACAGGTACATAACCCCATATGGCCATATAAGTGGTTTATACATAAATGGGTTGAAATTGCTATCTTGAATTTGAGGATGATTTAAGATGAACTGTTATGTTTGTGGTTCATTGCAGGGTTTGAATGTGTACAACAACCTTCTACATGACACATTGGTAATGTCTCGTGATGCTGTTAACAAGATCGTAGAGCGTATGCATACTCCTATCAATCGTTGAATTGATTTCTAGCTGTCAGTATTTGAAGTTCTTATTTCAACTCAAATCTGCTAGGAGATTTTGACTTCTCACACAGGCAACCAGCTCATCAATAGCTACACCTGCAAGCCCATCTGTAAAAACCTGAAAAGAACATGTGAACAAGGTACAATAAAGTCATACTATCACCCATGCAATAACGTTTGCGATATTCTACGGTGTATAAACAACTACACAACTTGCTTACAGGTGCGGAACCTTGCCTGAAACAAAAGACCAAGGAACAGTAAGCAAGCACATTTTCAATCCAAAGCCTTTCTTTTGCAACTAATCGACTTCTTCAACATCTTTTGCATCATATTACACTTTTGTAACAGTAATGGAAACGTGCAGGTAGCAGGGTATTTTGAAAATCATGTCACATAATCGCCTTTTGTAACTGAACTCTTGTAAGAATGTGTCCGTTTAGTAGCAGAAAACGCAAACTTGCACAACCGCAGCAACGCGCGGCATTTAAATCTAGTATAAGAATATTGTTTTTGAAACTCACTTTGGTTCAATTGAACGTCTTTGATTATCATTAGTAATTTGAATCATTTGATTGTTTCCGTAACTAAATCAGTATCATTTTACATTAAGAAAATTGTCACATAAAATACAAGCTTTTAATGTAACACCATGTACGTTAACTTTTTTCTATTTATTATATTTAGATGTGAAATTCACTTTGCAGAGACCGTGGATTGGTTCTTTTAAACTTCTTGATTAATCTTTTTGCTAGTTTAAATTTTATATTGCTAAGATATTTGTTTAATAAAGGTCTTATAATATGGGCTGAATTAAAGAAATCTACACGAACATAAAATTTTATAGTAGTTTCAATACATGTCAACAAACCCAACTCACCATCCCACCCAATTGGCCATCCATAATTGTCCGTTTTATAACAACCACCATAAAATGTTATCATCTACCAACACCATCACCAACCTACCAAAACCATCAAAAAACTTAATTACGAAACCAAAAATAGAGAACATAACAATAAAACCCAAATCAAGGGGGATAACAAACCTAATAGGTAACATAAAACCTTCATCAAATAGAATAACAAGCCTAATAACTAAAACCTTAATCAAGTTGAATGACAATCCGAGTCAAGTCTGACAACAATCCTATGTACATAACATCGTGAAAACATAATAAACAATTTCAAATAAATTAATTTAACTTCATCAAACATAAGTCAGGTTTGTGAGAAGTTTAAAATACATAAAATCTATGTTGATTTTTTTAAATTATAAATGAACTGACATAATTAGTTTTATCTTGTCTAGGTTTGTTATTAAAAGTTTCAATCTAACAAATAATGATTCTGTTTTTTCATATAATGTTGGAAAAGATTTTTTTTATGAAATTCACGTAGTGTTTTAAAAGTTACGTAAACACTTTTGAAATTTTATACAAGATAACGTTAAGAAAATTTAGCAATTACACTATACTTATATACAATCTTAATTGTTGAAAACAATCGATTTTTAAAGCAACTCATCACATGGCTTATGTAAAGGCCTAAAGCTGATCACTTTAATCGTAAAGATTGTGACTATAATTAGCAAATTATGTTTATAATTAAGTATATATTTTAATCACAATCAAGTTTTCAAGATATGATTGCGATTTTGAAAAGGTGATTTGTACAAATCACCAACACACGGTATCTTAAGTTGAATTGTCACCCTTCAAACCCAATCACAAATCAAATCATTTGATTAATTCTTCATTCATCATCTCTACCTCTAAACCAACGCCACTACAGATCGTTACTTGTCACCACACTACATCCACTTTGCTACCTATAAACCACCCCCTTTGAGATCTACACAACCCACAATTAGATCCGGTGACATAACAATAATATTAATAATCTTGCAATGAGAGAACCCACCACCGACAACAACCACAGCAACGCATCGTCGTCGCCACCACCTCCGCCACCGCAGGCTCTGCTTGAAAGACTCAAAGATTATGGTCAAGAAGATGCTTTTGCTTTCTGGGATCAACTCACATCCGACCAACAGAACTTTCTTGTTCAAGAAATTGAGGTTCTTTAGTGTTTCTTGTAGATCTTGTAGTGTAATTGCTCTTGTATTGAACAATTTAGATTCTTGATTAGGTTGGGGTTCGGTGATTTGTGGTGTGGATCCTGTGGGAGATGGGAATTGGTGGTTTTTGTTTTGATTCTTTTGAATTGTTGGAGATGTTGTTTTGGTAAATTAGGGGAAATGTTGCATTGAGTTCGTGGAATTGAAAGATTTGTAATGTGGGTTTGTTTTGTTGATGTCTTGGCAGAGTTTAGATCTTCCTAGGATTGATCGAATGATTCGCTGCTCGTTTCAGTCACATGGTTAGTTTTATCATCTGCTTGTGGTTGCTACAGTGTGTGTGTGTGTGTGTGTTGATGATGATGATGATATTAATTGGTTATGTGAGTGATGAATCAGGGCTGCCAGCGGCCGCCATAGAGCCGGTGCCAGAAAGCTTTGTATCGACTGTGGAGGACAGAAAGCTTGAAGATAGAGAGAAATGGTGGAAAATGGGGTTGAATGCTATTTCAGATGGAAAATTGGCTGTATTGCTTTTATCCGGTGGCCAGGTATATCTTATGCTGTTTTGATTATGATTCGTAATTATGTTGTGTTGTTGATCTGAGAAGTACTGATCATGATAAGTTCAATTTTGCATTTTTAATAGGATATTTGTCTTACGGAATCGATAGGATGATTACAAATTATTTGATTAACCCTTCTTTCTGTCTGTATATAACTTAATTTTTGATAGACATGCATGAATTTGAAAGGATATGGTAATTATATGATGTTTCTTTTGCTTTTTGGCTTCTAAAGATGCCCACTAATGACAACTTGATGATGAAACCGTGGGCGTAATTAAAGTTGGTGGAAAGCACATCATGCTTTAAGGAAAACGCGTATTGGATGAATATTTTTTTAGACTGACTAACTTACACGCGTTTATCATAAATTACTAAGTACTTCAAATGAACTAGAAGATCATTTTATGTAGACGAAAAAGGCACTTTAACAACATAAAAGGTAAATTTTCTAAAAGAACATTATTGCACTTGTTGACCACTAGACCCTTCATTTTTTTAAAACATGTTCATGATTTTGTTAACAAGTTGTTGCTCTTTCTTCCACATGTTCGCGCTTATGATTGAATTTAAAATGCAGGGGACACGGCTTGGAAGTTCTGCCCCTAAAGGATGTTTTAGTAAGTGTTTTACGTATGTTTCATGTTTTTTTCTAGTTGAAAATTATTACAGTAAAACCGAACATAGGCTGACTGTAATTAATCATGTCGTTTGTCTTTATTTTCTTAGTTAACCAAATTTGCTTATGTTACACATTTGATTATTAATGCCATTGATTTTGTTCATTCTAGATATTGGACTTCCATCTGGAAAGTCACTTTTCCAGCTTCAGGCTGAGCGAATTCTGCGCCTCCAACGATTAGCAGCTCAGTCACTTGACGGGGGTGAGTTTAATCATGCATTTTCTTAGAAAAAATATTCCTTTTTGATAATGTCATAGTCTGTTTTGGGTTTATGCAGGTTCTGGTAATGTTGTACCAATACATTGGTACATAATGACCAGCCCATTTACTGATAAAGCCACACGTGATTTCTTCAAAAGTCACAAGTATTTTGGACTTGAAACCGATCAGGTGAGTTAGTTTTATTTTTCCAAGTTTTCTAGATTTTTTAGGCATATTTTGTACTTATGTCGAAAAATAAATTCGGTGCAGGTTACATTTTTCTCACAAGGCACAATACCTTGTGTCTCGAAAGATGGTAGATTTATCATGGAAACTCCGTTCCAAGTGGCAAAAGCACCTGATGGGAATGGAGGAGTTTATGCAGGTAAACAACTGATTATGAAAACTTCTAATAATAGAATTACATCCAAACATTGTCTGATTATAGTAGCTTTAATATTCAGCATTGAAGTATTCAAGACTATTAGAAGATATGTCCACAAGAGGGGTCAAATATGTGGATTGTTATGGAGTTGATAATGCTTTGGTGTGTAGTTTCATCACTTCAATCTCTTGATTTTTCTTTTAGTTATCTAAATAAAAAACCCACAGTGAATATTATTTGTAATACTAGGTTCGTGTTGGAGATCCTACTTTCTTGGGGTATTTCATTGATAAGGGTGTAGCTTCTGCTGCTAAAGTTGTCCGTAAGGTGAATATAAATATCTTGGAAACCTCCAATTAGCCGATATAAAACATGTGATTTTTATTGATCCACGTATGAATTACAGGCATACCCTCAAGAAAAGGTTGGAGTATTTGTAAGGCGTGGTAAAGGCGGACCTGTAACTGTTGTTGAATACAGCGAGTTGGATCAGTCACTTGCAAGTGAAATTAACCAGGGAACTGGCCGACTTCGTTACTGTTGGAGTAATGTATAATATTTGTTACCATATACTTTCTATATATACACTCTGCACAAGCTATATAGTTAAAGTATAATATTTGTTCATAATAATTTTTCAGGTTTGCCTTCATATGTTCACTTTGGACTTTCTGAACCAAGTTGCCAATAGTCTAGAAAAGGACAGCATGTAGTATTCAGTATTCACTTCACCTTTCTGGTTTCTTGGGATTTCATTAATTGCTGTAAAATATGATACGTTTTTTGGCGGGAAAATGGCAGATACCACCTTGCTGAGAAGAAAATCCCGTCGATCCATGGTCAAACGGTTGGATACAAGCTTGAACAGTTCATATTTGATGCATTTCCATACGCACCTTCAACAGCACTTTTTGAGGTCATCACTTGTTCTCTACTTTTGTAAACTTAGAAACTGGATTTCTTTTTGCAAACATTTATGGAAAAATAAGTTTCTTTTGTTTCTTTTTCATTTTATATAGGTGTTGCGTGAAGAAGAATTTGCCCCTGTGAAAAATGCAAATGGGTCAAACTTTGACACTCCAGACAGTGCACGGCTTCTGGTTCTTCGTCTGCATACACGCTGGGTGGTTGCAGCTGGTGGCTTCTTAACACACTCGGTACCTTTGTATTCTACTGGTAAGAAGAAAACCTTTTTACATGCAGATCATTTTATCTGCTTGATTTATTAAAGGAAAACTTTATATACTATGCTAAACGATCTATTATTTTTACTGTTGCAGGTGTTGAGGTTTCACCACTTGTTTCATATACTGGAGAAAATCTTGAAGCAATCTGTCGCGGTAGAACATTCCATGCGCCTTGTGAAATCACATTCTAGCTTTTTACTTATTGTTACTTTTTTTTATTTTATGTTTTGGCATTTTATTTCTTCATATAGCAGAGTATCTGATGAGAATTTGTATGAATCTACCTATAGCTCAACTGATATTGAGTTTGCTTGTGTAATGCGGCTTCATTTTGTTCTATGTACTACATTTTATTCTCCCGTTTACAAATCATATTGTATGAGCTCGACCCTTGTAAAATATATCAGGTCAATCTTTGGTGGATGACATTGTCCAGTGGTGGGTTTAACTAGTCTGTTAAAAGATAACATAGTCGTCTTAAGATGAGCTTAAAACGAACACAAATCTCATATTCACAAAATAAAAACTAGATGAATCTTTGTATTTCAACAATAAACAACCAAAATAAAAAGTAAAAACAAATCTACTTTTGAAATACTAATGCCCGTTCATGTGCAGCAGAAAACACTTTTAATATCCACGGATTTACTGTGTATAGGCAATATCATATATGTCAACATTTCTTTCTTACACAACTTAAAAACAAAATCCTATACTAAATTTCTTCTTAACTGCAAACATATGCCTACAAAAAATAGAGCCCCCGGTCATCAAGATTCACAGTGAACTTCATCATGGTCCATCCCCATCTCTTCTGATGGAACATCCTGTGCTGTTGGATCCAACAGGCTCTTTCCCGAGCCCTCACTTGCGCTCTCTTCTTTTTGGTCAGTTTCCATTGGAGTTGCTAAGGTTGTCTCTGTGTCTGGATTTGAATTTGGTGAGTTCAGTGGTGGTGAGGCAACCATATGTTGGTTGACTGGAGGTGGTGCATTGAGATCTGGTTCACTCCAAGATGGTTCAGAAGTAGAAGCAACATGTTTGTCCTCTAATGGTGGTTGGTGGTGTAGCGCCTCATTTGGGCTGCTGCTGCCTTTCTTCTTTTTTAAGATCTGGCGAGGATCTTTGGGCGGCAAAGGGAGCATACCAGGAGCAATGAATGGAGGAATGGTTCGCTTTTCATCTCCATATAGCAAACGAACAGATTCTGCAATTGCAGAGACGGTTGGTGGTAGTTGGGGATCTTGGGGTTGATGAGGTGGCACACTTACAGCTTCCCGAAGCCAATGAGGCAATTTGTTGTTATCTGAAGAACTACTCCCACCAACCTCATTTCTTGATCTACACACGCTATCAACAACGTTTGGTATTTTAAGGTTATCATCAACATTTACAACCTCCTTTTGCTGCAAATCATGCACCCCCAAGCCATTCAAATTAAGAGATCCTAAACTCACAGGTCCAAACGGGTTTGGAAGAACTAATTCGGTTGATGATTCGCCACCACGAAACCTGTCGGGAATCCTCAAAGGGAATGGTGAGAAACTGTCGTGCGGGAAGCCATGCTGACCTGGACTTTCCGTAGATGTAGAAGGACCATCAAGAGCCAGTTTCATATCCATCAAATGTTGTGGGAAACTTGGAGGACCCACAGCAAAACGACTCCTATGTAGTGCCCGTTTCATCATTCCATCAGAAAGGTTTGGAAAGCCCGGAGATTTCCAGGATGATTTTGAACCGTTGGATTGCTTTTGGGGGCGGGTATCCAATATCTTAACCTGTTCTTCTTCCCATCTTGCTGCTAAATCTTCCCAAGTCCTAAATCTCGAGAATTTAAGCCGTGGGTCCCGCAACATGGTCTCCCAACTACCCCGTCCATGTCTACGAACACCAATCCACAAGAAATCAAGTTCCTCCTCTGACCAAAAATCTTGAGCAAGTTTCCTTTTATTTACAACATTACCCATTCCCATACCAGAACCTGTTCTCATCATTATGTTCTCTAAAACTTTCCGGTGGTTTTCAGAAATAGACGAAGATGGAGGTGTCATTTGGTCCACACTCATTTTCGGGAGAGTCAATGCTTCCATTTCTTGTTGTGGGAACCTAAAATTTGGTAAGAACGGCATTGATAAGAAATCTTGAAGAGGTTGACTTGATTCCCCTCCAATTGATCTACCTAAAGATAGACTTGGAAAAAAGTCAGTTTGGTGTTGACCAAAGTTTTTGACCGGAAATGGTAACTTTGCCAAAAACGATTCATCAAAGGGTAACTTTGGCAACACCATCTTTTCCTGAGAACGAGGTAAACCGTCACCAGAACTCTCTGGAGCAACATGCTGCAAGTAGATCAAGATCATCGGATCTTAAAATTAGACAAATTTCCAACAGAAATAAAAAAAAAAAAAAAAACTTCTTTTTTTCTCGTGTCTTGTAGAAGAAAGCATACCGGATTAAGTGGAGGTACACTAGCTTTGATGTCTATTGTTCCGTGTGGTTTAGCATCCACATCACCCGAGGTCCCGGCTCCAGAGCAAGGAGCTATGTGAAAAGGGAATTCAAGATTCGCCACATGCTTGTTTTTCTTGTTAGATTTAGAAGCATTTCTATGAGATGATTCAATCAGCTTGGAGTTTGGAGCACATAACCCAAGAACCGGAAGCAAGCTTCTATTTTGCACCTGAAAATGGTCATCAGGTATAGTCAAAGTACTTATAGCTTTATAATAAAATATGAGTGATTACTCGTTTATGTTGGGTACCTTGCCCGTTGTGTTGTCTTCTGTTGTTGCCTTTTCGTGAGTTCGTTGATCCGATATCCACATTAGAGCTGAACCTTCACTGAGAAGGGATTCTTTGAACGCCTTCATCTGAGCCAGCCTTAGTTTTTGTCGGGCTCGAAGCTTAGAACTATCAAAACGACATATTACATCATATCATTTCCGTTTTCTATATTTCATCTCCCAAAAGATAAAAACTTTATATCAAAGGCATGAAACTCACTACTTAGTTTTCAGAGCTCGTCCAGCGGGTGTGTATTCCCGTATAGGCTCTGGTTCAGGTTCTTCATCACCAGCATTCTGCAATGATCCATAAATAATCAGAATTTCATTTCTTATTTTTCTTTCTAATATTGAACTCGATTTTTTAATTAAAAGACAGAAAATACCTCAGATGTCTCCATAGGGCGTGGAGCATATGCTTCCCTGTATGAAACGGCTTTTCTTTGCCTTTTTCCTCGACCAAGAGCCGCTTCTTCCTCACTCTGGTATTTCTCCCATCTACGAATACATATAAATCACCGGAAATTAATATAAATATATAAGATGATCTTGTGATAACACCATGTTACCTGACTCTAAGAAGCCGGTCCCATTCGTTTTCTTCGGCAACATTTCCTGAATTATTATTATCATCTTTCTTTTCTGAATTCTGTGCAGTAGCATCATCAGTTACATCCACAAGCGCCTCACTTCCTCCTTGTTCTTCGGTTGATTCATCGTTCCAATCCAAAGACTAAATAAACCAACAATAAAATACAATAAGTAATAAAACCATCAAATCCATATAAACCATAAAGTAAAATCTTGTAATGTACCTTCACAGATCCAAGCATATCATTTTCTAAATCACCTTCACCATTATCAGATGAAATATGTTCAAGGTTTGACCGGTCAAGCAACTTCAATATAGCAGTTTCATCCCACACAATCGTCGAGTTCCCATCCGTACACTTATCTTGGTACACATCACCCAAACCCCCAGTACGCCTTTTGTTCTTGTGTTCTATGATTACACTTTCATCCCCTTTATTTTCATTATTTTCACCTTCTTTTTCAGATTGTGTAGAAGAATCATTGAAAAGTTCTTCTGTACCCCACCTTAAAATATCCTCAACTTCCTTTTGAGATCCAGATTTGTTTACAAAAAGCTGATCAAGCATCAGTTTCTTCTTTGCTAACTGTAAAATCCTTTCTTCAACACTAGCCCGAACCACAAGTCTGTACACAAGAAGCCTATTTGATTGACCAATTCGATGTGCACGGTTCATTGCTTGAATGTCAGCATGTGGGTTAAAATCAGAATCATAAATTATAACAGTGTCAGCAGTTGCTAGATTGATCCCAAGTCCACATGCTCTAGTGGATAATAAAAACACAAACCGACTTTTGTCATTGTTAAACCGTTGAATCGCCATTTGTCGATCAGCAATAGATACCGAACCATCGACTCGCTCAAACGTTTTTGGGCCAAATTCAATGTTCAAATAATCCTCAAGAATGTCTAAAAGTTTAGTCATTTGTGAAAAAATCAACACCCGGTGGCCTTCTTTTTTCAAGATTTTAAGCATAGAATGCAACAAAGTCAACTTAGCTGATGCTTTGATACGCATATCATGAAGAAATTCAACTGACCCCAATTCAGGTTCAGTTCCCGGGATTAAATACGGGTGGTTACAAACTTTTCTCAATTGCATTACGATATTCAACATCGATTGTTGAGGTATGCCTTTCCCGATGTTTCTCAAAAGCTGATAATTCTTGGTCAACATTGCCCGATAATATTCTGCTTGAATGGATGACAACTCAACGGGAACGATACGTTCAGTTTTCGGGGGAATATTCTGCATAGCATCTTTCTTAAGCCTACGAAGCATATGTGGGGCCACGAGTTTCTTCAACTCATCAACCTTTTCAGCAGTCGAAAGATCATTAAATCGATCCTCGAATGCTGATAAGGATGGAAACGAAGATGGTTGCAAGAAATTCAACAGATTATACATTTCACCTATGTTGTTTTGTAAGGGTGTTCCCGTCAATAGCACACGATGCTGGAAGGAAAACGTATTAAGTAAACTAAAAAGCTTACTGCTTGCATTCTTTAACCGATGACCTTCATCAACCACAAGTACTTCCCATGGGACCCCGCATAAATGACTTGAATCAGCAAGAACCATTTCATATGTAGTTAAAAGAACATTGAACTTATAACTACTTGTTTTCTTATTCTTTGCATCATTCCCATGCCATTCAAACTGACGCATTAAAGCTCTTGCTCGTGCGCAACCGTGATACTCCACAACATTCAAATTCGGGGCCCACATAGAGAACTCTGACATCCAGTTAGGCATAGTTGAAAGAGGAACTAAAACTAAAGAAGGCAGCCGAACTTTAAACTCAAAGTATAATGATGATAGAAACGCACAAGCCGAAATTGTTTTCCCAAGCCCCATTTCGTCTGCAAGGATTACGTTTTTACCCCTGTGCCAGCATTTCCGTAACCAGTTTAATGCTTCGAGTTGATGAGGGAACAATGAACCACCTAATTCTTTTGGCTGCTCAGTTAGAGTAATTACATCACCTTTTCCTCTCATATTCTCATCTTTAAAATCATCTTTTTCAACTGCTTGGGTTTCAAATCGGTTGAATAAATCGATAAGATGAGAAGCTTTTTCAATTACGGGTTCATCTGTCTTTTCCCATGTGCATTCATCATAAGGTAGGCCAGTCCATTTTACAAAAACTTCAGTTGAACCATCAGTTGATGAACGCAAAGCAATTATCCTCTGTGGCACCTTCCACCGTTCTTCACATATATTTATCACCATTGTTCCATATTTACCCTTGTAGTTGTCGAGTTTTCTTTTAGCAAGAATTTTCAACTGAGATTCAGATACCCAAGTATTATGTAAATTAGATTTCCCAACCCATTTAACTAAAAACTCATATGTTACTGCTGTCTTCTCGTTATTTGGTAAAGATTTGCTACCATTTGCTGACTTCTCTAAACCCATCTTCTTATCATCTACAATAACATCAGTACTGTCTCCATTCAGAATTTCTTCGGTTGTTTTTGTCAAACCATCTGACTTCAATGCAGACCCGTCTTCATCCTTCTCATCTGTTGCTATAGGACTAGGATCATTTGCGGGTTGACCCGTTGACCCGGTGGCATTCTCTTCCATACAATCATTAGCCACATCTTGAATATTGGATATTGTGTTTTTCTCTGATTCTTCTTTGGTTTTGTCAATAATCATTGAATTCAGAGAAGGCGTTTTGTCAGCTTCCGTTATAGAAACTGCAGAGTTGTTTTCGGTAACTTGTATCCGACAACCCAAAACTCGATCAACCTAGAAATACACATATACAATCATAAACACACATGTTTATACAAGTATTTTAAGGTCATATGTATAGTATGCATTGGCACATAGCATCAAGATTCTGATATATTACTCAGATTACCTGTAGAATTTTGTCTAGAGCATGATCTGAATGTTTGGGCAATTCAACAACTTTTTCTCCATCTTGTGATTCCGACGGATCTGCTCCTTCACTTTCCATCTGTTTAGTAGAAACAATTAAGTGATATTTACCTTAAAAAATATTAAACCTTCGATTAAACACAAATTAGCATATTTCTTTAGAAATTTGCACCTTATCTTTCGACTGGATATCACTAACTTTACTTCCCATGCCACTTTTTGACAAAGATTTAGTCTTTGCATGCTTAACCAACTTCCGTTTTTGTTGAGATTTACTTGTTTCAATACTTTCCGTATTATCTTTATCCCGTTTACAAGATTTATCAGTCAGGGTCTTTTTCTGAACATCATCTGAAGGAGCCTTTTGCCTTTTTTTCTTAGGTTTTTCAGTTGCAGCCTCTTTAGATTGATCTCTGTTTCGCTTCTTTTTACTTTTTTCTTCAGTTCTCTCCAATTCCACGGTTTCTGTTTCTTCCAAATCTGTTGGTTTTTCATTATGAAGATTTGAAAATGATGAACTTTTGTCCGGAGAACCATCCAAGGATGGTACATCCACTTTCGGGCCCTCAGAGAACGATTTCTTTTTCTTAGATGACTTTTTAGTCCCAAGATTAGATTTCCCCAAAATTCGAGACACCTTATCGGTTTTTGCAGATTTATTTTTACTTTTAGGCTTCTCAGTTGTAACCTTTGTTTTTGCTCGTTTGGAAGTAGATTCCGATTTTCCTATAGCCTCAACTGTATTACCTTTAGAACAACAGTTCGGACATTGCCACTTGTCATTCGGGGTTTGCTGAAAACCACAATAAAAAAAGGAAAAAGGAAAACGGGTAAAATTTTCACCATGCTATGTTATATTGTTAACAAAAACATCATAAAACGCACGAGCATATATGAATTAAACAAACCTTAAGAAGCGGGTCAAGGCATGCAATATGATACATCTTGCGACATCCATCACAACAGAGCAAGTCACCACCAAGATCACATACGACACATTCATGATTAGACTGGAAAGAAAGGGAAACAAAAAAGATCAAAGCATGTCCCACTAATACGTAAACTATATTAATTGATCCCACGAAAGTAAGAACTCACTCCATCGTTTCCTGTCTTTTTGGAAGGAGAACAATCTGAAGAATGTTCTTCTTTGATTTTGCATTTTGAAGAAGTGCTTGTATGAGAATCTGATGGCGTAGAATCGTTTTTGTTGCCATTGGATTTTGCAGCACCAATCGATTTTCGTTTCCGCTTCAAGACCCAGTTTCCATTTATAACATCACTAGTTGATGATTCTTTATTCTTCATCTTGGGATCTAATTGTCTCATTTAATAATATTTCAAACAATCAATGCATGACTTCATGTGGTTAAACTCCAAATCTCTGTACCAGAAGACAATAATTTATATAAAAAGTGGAATAGCTTAAACAAAAATCTAGGAGGAACGGATATAGGAATTAAAGAAAGAATCGGAAAGTGGAAACAATGCATCTTGATAAGGGAATTCGTCCCGTCTAATTATTGAAGCACTCGTTAACTACATTAAACCTCATTATTTTTTAGGAATCCCACGTTAGATGAGAAACTGAACTGAAACACAACACAGATGTCCAAAAACAGAGGAACTGTGGTTTTGGAGATCTGTGTAGTCAAAGACAACAAAGGCAAGCACCTAAATTGCGTCCATCAAGGCGCATAAGCGCAAAAGATTGGGATAAAACCAGCCTGATTCTGAAAAAAAAAACTGGTCCGAACCGATTTGAAAAAGCAAAAACTGGTACGAAACATCTAAAAAACGACGTGGAACCATAACCTAACAGATGTCTAAAACAGCTAAAAATGGCATGTTTTTACTATGCGCATTCCTTGCGCTACACGACAGGTTGACCCGTGACGCTTTGAGTACGCGCTTTTGACTACTTAGTTGGTTATATCAATAAGCATCATAAACAATGTCACCTAAATATGGACATGATCAGAGAATCTAAACTGAAGCTACATCTAACAAAAATTCGCCAATTGAATCTATATTCTAGCATATCCTAGTGTGTATTAGTAACATAACAAATTGCAAACACTTAAAACAATAGATAGAACATTGTTTAGCTACTGGAACAAGTGCCATCACATCTTCATTATGTTCAAGTATGGTAAAAACTAAAAGGATTCAACATTTACACATCTTAATATCAGTAATTAGACAGACAAACATCAGCTAATACAGAAATTCCAATAATCCCCCAATTTATCTCACAAAGTCAAACAATTAACAGTCAAATCTAATTCAATGAAACATCTAAAAATGACGTGGAACCATCCTAACAGATGTCTAAAACAGCTAAATATGGCATTTTTCTATTATGTGCCTTCCTTGCACTACGCGACAGGTTGACCCGTGACGCCTTGAGTACGTGCTTTTGACTACTTAGTTGGTTATATCAATGAGCAACATAAACAATGTCACCTGAATATGGACAAAATATTTGAATAAAATATCAGAGAATCTAGACTGAAGCTACATCTAACCAAAATTCGCCAATCAAAACTACATTCTAGCATATCCTAGTGTGTATTAGCAACATCACAAGTTGCAAACAACTTATAACAGTAAAAAGAACATTGTTTAGCTAATTAAACAAGTGCCATTACATCTTCATGATGTTCAAGTATGGAAAAAACTAAAAAGATTCAACATTTACACGTCTTAAAATCAGCAATTAAACAGACAAATATCAGCTTACACAGAAATTCCATTAATCCCCAATTTATCTCACAAAGTCAAACAATTAACAGTCAAATCTAATTCAATGAAGCCCCTTTTACTTGATCAACCACACACATTCCAACAACCCCAATTCAGCAAAACCCATATCACACAACCACAAAACGATCAAGAATCGACACTAAAAACAGCAAGATTCACCCTAATCGAACAAGAAACGAGTCAAAAACTCAAAATAGAAAGATTGACTAAGCAAATCAACAAATTAACCACAACAGAGGCCAAGAACAACTCACCATGCTCTGAAACAGCAGATCAAAGGCAAAAGGACGACTGAAACACCAAGAAATCACAGGAGATTGATGGGTTTAGAAGAGGGGAGTGTGTGTGTTCTAGGGCATGCGATAGAAGGGGGGCAAAGCGAATAAATAGAGGGAGAGAGAAAGAGTATATGACACGTAATAGCCGATGATGAAGGGTAATATCTGGTCACATTAATAGGAGGATAAATAAGAATTGTGAGTTCGAATTGCACGATACACACACACACACTGACATGGGTTATTGTGTGTGTGTGTTGTTGCGAAGCGAGAAAGAGGCGGGGATGGCTCGTAGAAAGAGAAAAAGGCTCCAACTTTAGCCAATTCAAGGGTGCCACGTGGATATTATCAGGACGACTACTGTCCCCTTGGACATCTTTGTGTTTCTCTCTCCACAAAGACTCATCTTTTATCATGTGTTTCTTCATCGTCTTCTTCTTCTTCTCCTTTCATGCCTGGAGAGAGAAAGAGAGTGGTGGTTCCTGTTGCTCATGATCATATCACCTGCTTTCTGCTTTCTGTCTGCTGCATTTCTTCTCCTTTTATATTCCCCCTGAGTTTTGCTTTACCTTTTTAAGCTTTTTTTTAACTTCTAAACTAAGGTGATTTGTAAAATAATAATAATAATAATAAGGGGAGGGGGCGCCCACGCCGGGCCTTCTGGCATGCCTCGGCGTGATACCCCAACACCATCGTTAGTCTCGCGGCGTGCATACATGGCATGTTTTTGTGACGAGAACTCGAAATGTGCTGCTTCCCAAATCCAACCGTCTCCCCCCTTCAACTGCTACTTTTGCATGGTGTGACGTGTCATGGTTTGACATGACATATTTTTTTTGATGGGTTTGATGATGTAGTACATGTTAATGACATGAGGGCCACCAACCCCCTAAAGAGGTTTATTGAAACATATGATTATGATTTAGCAATTTTATAACTATGGTGTCCAAAAGGGTTGGTGAAGTGGTTAGTTTCGGACTTCTCATTAGCCTCGTCATAAGAGTCAGACGTCATGATCAAACTCTTATATGATTGATACACGTGTAAAAATAAGTAACGGTTTGATCAGGAGTAATGGAGAGTAGCATTGAATGTGAGAGTAAGTGAATGGTTATGTTCCTTTTAAATTGGAGTATTTATAGGATGAGATTGAGCGTTGTTTTGTTGTGTTACCGTGAACGTGTTCAATAAGGCAATGAGGAGTGTTTACAACACGTCTAACTTTGCACGTGATGCATATCGTATGGTTTGATGATAGTATTATGAATTGGTTAGTGTTGTAAAGGAGCTAACATTCATTAAGTCGTTCATAAACTGTTTGACGAGAATTTTGTTTATATTCATTTATTTTATACTTAATTACAAAGGTGGTCAATGTGGTTAGGCCTGATTTCACTTTTGGTCACTAACTTTCTGAAATTACAAGATTGGTCCAAAACTTTGCACAAACGTAACAACGATGGTTCCTGAAACGGATGTTCGTTTAAGTTATTCAATTAATATTTTAAAAATAACTAAACTACCCTTGTATCATTGTCTTCTCCAATTGATTCCACCAGCCCTTCAACTCCGGTGACCTATCGCTACAACGAAACCCACCATCTCCAGATATGGTGGCGTTTATCGCGATGGTGGTGATGGCGATGGTGGTTATAGAAGTTGAGCAGATCTGAATCGCATTAACAACCATTAGATCTGATGTCGATGATAGAGGTGGAAGGTCGCCGGAGGTGAACAGTCGCCGGAGGTGGAGGGTCGCCGGAGGTGTACGGTCGCCGGAGATGGAGGTCGCCGGACGTGGAGGGTCGATGATGGATGTGGACATCGTTGGAGGTGGTTGAAGGTGGTGATGGTTGTTGAAGGTGGTGATGGTTGAAGGGTGAAGGTGGTGGTGGGGGGATTGAAGGTTGAAGGTGGTGATGTTGGTGGTTGAAGGTTGAAGATTGTGGTGGTTGAAGGTTGAGGGTGGTGGTGGTGGTGGTTGAAGGTTGAGGGTGGTGGTGGTGGTGGTTGAAGGTTGAAGGTGGTGGTGGTTGAAGATTGAGGGTGGTGGTGGTTGTGGTGGTTGAAGGTTGAAGATAGTGGTGATTGAAGGTTGAGGATGGTGGTGGTGGTGGTTGAAGGTGGTAGGGGATTGAAGGTTGAAGGTGTTTGTGGTGGTGGTGGTGGTTGAAGGTTGAAGATGGTGGTGTTTGAAGGTTGAGGGTGGTGGTGGTTGAAGGTGGTCTAGTGGTGACAGTGGTTGAAGATGGTGGGGGTGGTGGTTGATGGAGAAGAAAAAAGGTGAAAGGGGATATTTTTGTCATTTCACACGCACTTAACAATAATAATTAACGTCCATCCGTTTCAGGGACCATCATTGTTATGTTTGCGTAAAGTTTTGGATCAACCTTGTAATTTTAGAGAGTCAATGACCAAAAGTGAAATCGAGCCTAATCACAGGACCACCAATGTAGTTAAGTCTTTATTTTATAATGAAACATATAAAAATAGAAAGTACAAGATTCTTGACTTAACTCTTGTGTTGTGTAGGGTTTGAGGAGAGGCTAGATTGATTTGTGGTCTGTTGTAATTAACCATAACTTACCATTTGCACAGTAGCTTGTTTCCTACGCCCTGAAACCATGATTTCAACCCCTATAAAATAGCAACCATATCAGTTACTTCACAGTTGACCCTCAATAATAAAAAAAAAATAGTAAAACCAAACCTCACACATATAGACAAGTCTATCGCATCTGCAATATAATAATCCTAAAGACACAATTTCTAAAAATAACAATTCCTCTATTTGTATCTACTGATAATAAGAATGAAGTCAAGAAATTAAACTAAAGAAATTAATATCCTAAACAACTTGAGAACTTTAGAAAACTAAATACTTTTAAACCAACTAGAACAACCTAAAAGATTTAGGAGAAAACATTTGAAAAAAACTTATCACATAAGTTTTAAATCCTTTTGACTAACTCTCTTTATGATAATCATCCCCTGAATAGACTAATCCCCCACTGAGGATGCAACTTAGGCGAATAGAATTCTATAGCCCTCGAAAATGGTCTAGCTACCTTAGAACCACCTAGAAATCATCAAGAAGATATACCTAACGCTATCATAGCATGCAAACAACTTGCTTGTGAATAAGAAACATCCTAACAGAGACTTAAATTCTTTTGTTTCTAACTCTAAGGTAGCACATTTAGTCAACAAATAATACATTTGAATTCATCAATTAACCGTTAATGTTTCACACCCAAGATTATACATCAAACATATATAATCTAAAGATAACTATATCAAGCAAAATGGAGTTCTACTTGCCAAGATTAATATATATCCACACGATCCATAAATAAAACCAATATGGATGGATACGCAAACACATCATAAGAGATTAAAATTACAGTTCTTAAGTAAAATCACATACATTATTGAGTTACAATATGTAAACTAACATCTTCTTTGTGTTCCTATCATCATCCAATCTTCTAAGAAAGCAATTTTTTTTATTTATCGATTAGGCAATTTTATTAATCAAATGGCGGAAAAAATAGAAATATAAATTCTTCTTTTGTTTTATAATCCGTTTCTTCATATTCACATTCTTCTTCTACACCATGAATAAAAACCACTTGTGTCTTTTTTGGATATGCTCAATCCGGGTACATTTTTTAAATAAACAATTAAACCTTGAATGAAAAAATGCTTTTATTACCATTTTTTATGAATTTTCTTTGTATTGTTGATATTTCTTGATTTAGTTGAAGATATTCCTCGATGTGTACCAAGACTTCTTCTTTTGAAGAAAATTCAAAGTCGGATGGAAAAGGACTGAAGAAATCAAATATGGAATTGAAGAATTCGGTTCTCATACGGGAGTTAATACAATGAAACCAAATTATTAATGTATACTTGAAATAAAAAAGGGGAAACATTGCATAAATGCCTTTGTAAACACTAATAAAAGAATAGTTAGAAATTATATGATCGATTGAAATTAGTTTTATTAGTTTTTTATTTTAATGAAATTTCACCTAAATCTTTTTTATATGTGTGTATACAACTCAAAGCAACATACATGCTCTAGCTCATCGAAGCCACATACGAAATTTACTTATACTTGTAAGTTGTAAATACCCACCTTCGCCCATAAGGACTTTGATCCCTTGATCTCCCACTCAAATTTGTTGACTCTAGTCAATACTTTCAAGTCAATACTGTTGATTTCTGTCATACTATTCATTTTCACAATATATGAGTCATTATAAGTAATTACACCCTTAACCAACCTTTAACATATAAATATAAGTTGTTAAGGCATGTGTGTCAACATTTTAACCCCTCTTGTGTTATTAAAGTCCCTTGTTCCAACCTTTAACTTATTGACCCATTTGTTACTTCATTTATTAAGTTTAATTAACAATTAAACTCTTTAATCTTGGCTATTCAAGCCAATGGAAATATCACTTTAACATTTTAAGTCAATTATTTGATTTTAAGGACGTAATCTCGATTTACCAATAAAGTCCTTTATCACCATTTCCTATTCTAAACATAATGTATACAAGGTGTCAAGGCCTTTGATATTTCCCACTTATTTTTAGTTGTTTAATCTTGTTTAACTATAAATCCCTAATTTACATTTAGTTTGGTAAAGTTTCCCTAAATCTATCACTAATTTTAAACTCTGATATCATCGATGCTTATAATTTAACAACTGGTACTCATCTAAAAAGATGTTTTAACCAATTTATACTAAATTATTCATTGTATCAATCTTATGTCATAACTCCACTAGATTACCCAAATCGTTTACGTAAAGTTCTTCATCAACAATGGAGTATTTATGGATTTTAATATGATTACATACATATGTAAGCTATTATTAACCCAAATTAACAATAAATTCATATAGTTACTCACTTAAGAGATGATTAGTAGTCACTCGAACTTTTATTTCTATTCTTATTTGTACCAATTGTGTCTATCTTTTGGTGATCACTTCTTGCTCTTTGATTTTTATTGACACACACTTAAACACACCAATCTTCTAATGTCAATGAAACAATAAGCGTTCTCTTTTACTACTCATCAGGTCAACAATCAAATTTCACTACTTATGCTTCTTTATCCATCCCCCTATAGTTTCATTATAAACAATTTCATATCCCAAAGTATGTAGAACTCTTTATTTTAAACTCTCGAGTAAACATCATAAACCAACCAAGGTCCCAAAATGGATATTTAATATCAAGTTCACAAGCTTAGTTGTTTATTCAAAAGTAACCTAAAATCGGGTTGTCATATTCTAAACATGTACCCGTTCCTCTTCCTCGTCGTTACCATTTGGAAACTATATATCATAACTTCCTTAAAATAAATATAAGTTAAATGATAATAATTTTTTATTGGAAACACTTTTTATTAACTTGTATAAATCATTTTATAATTAGCAACATGTGGAATTACATTATCTATTGATGCATATAGTGTATGCATAGTGAGATTGTTTCAATAATAAACTAGATATGATCAAGACTTAAGAGTAAATTGGTTTCCAACTAATGAAATCAATATATCTTAAATTTTACATAAAAAGTGTAAAAATAAAATAAAACACACGTGGTTTACATTGGTCCGGTAATCGCGAAGTAATATATTGGAAGCTAAAAACATTATATTATGATATCAAAACAATCATGCCATTCCCATGTTATGTTATTTTACTTTCCATGTCTTATGAAAATCACTTATGTATTTTCCATAAAAGAGATAAAACAAATATATTTTATTTAAAGTGAATTGTCGTTTTCCTATCTACGGTTTAATCATATTTGTTATTTCATCAAAAAATGTTTTTTCTTACATTTGACTTCCCAAAGTTTGACAAAGTTGTCATTTCCATCCAAAAACATGACTTCCATGAAAAAAAATTTATCAGCAACGCATAACATAATTAGAATTTCGTTTTATATGAAAATTTACATAAGTAGCATTTTAACGATAAATATTTAACATTTTAAAACAATAAAACTAACATTTTTGGATGAAAATTACAATCTTTTTTCAAATATTGGGGAGCCAAATGCAAGAAAAAATATTTTTGAATGAAAATAATAACTATAACCAAATTTCATTGAGAAAATGACAATTCAATAAAAGTAATTGAGGTTGTCACATGACAACTATTTAAGCCCTTAGTTGCCACTTGGCAAAATTCCGAGACCTCAATTCTAAGTATTCCCGCCCATTCAAAATATACAATATTTATGATTTATGATTTACAATTACAATTACGACTCGCAGATCTTTAAATAATTATACTTGTTTTTATAGATATTGAGCGTTTCTAAATTTATACATTCCAAATCTCATATTATTTCTTTTAAAATATTAAGTTATTCGTTTCCTTAATAATTTAAACTTTCAGAGATTCGAATTAATATATAATTTATTTAATTGTACGTTTAATTACTAGTTATTTGCTCTCCATTTCAAAATAGTCGAACATATCTCGTTTTTAAAATAAAAAAATATTTCTTAACTAACAAACATGACTGCATGATACACTATTTTATTCAAACCTTCCTTAATTCATTATGGAATTGTAAATCCAAGGATCGTTCAGGAATTATCAGATTTGATTTATACAAGTATTGATAACGAAATTATCAATACTTGTTATTTAATCGATTAAAGCATAATAGAATGAACCAACAAATAAGAATGGTCAAACCAATGCTCAAACCACGAATGCTCCGACATTGCTCTGATGATGCTGATACTATTGATGTTACTGTTTCTAATGTTGTATATTGATTGATATTGTTGATCGCACTGTTACTGATCGTACTGTTAAATCTCCTCAATTACATGTTATTGATCTCATAATATATAGGGATCATATTTTGTCCTAATTCAATGCTAACTATATGCTATAATTAAGCTAACTATAGTTATCCGAATCCTCAACCACTTTTATCGGCATGAGAGTTCGTGTTTTACAATAAATAAAACATAATTAATGATATTGATGTGACGTGGAATATATCGACGTCATTAATGTTGTTGTTGATCTGCCACGTTGACTTTGGGTTGACTACTTGATGATGTCAAATCATACAAGTGTTAATTCCGTAGGTAACTAGTCTTCCGCAGCAACTGATATGCTTCCGCAACAACTTGTGCTTTCGCAGCAACTTGTTCTTGTGCTTCTGTAGGAGTTCTTGTCTTCCGCAGCAATTACTCCTTCAGTAGCTTGATTATTGTTCAGCTGAAATTGTTCCTGGCAATATCTACGAAAGAACAATTTAGTCATCGGCAATTGTTCTGACACAACATATTTTATCAATTGACTAAGCCTGACGTTTAATGCACATTCATACATACATTATGCAATACATTATATCGTATATTTATAACATATAGTATGAAATACAATATATTATTCATCCATTAAACACAGATGTAATCAACATAATTCATATTATATCATCAAAACTCATAATTACATAAGTGATTACAAGAGTATGATCTATCATTTAAACCTATACAAGAGTTCGACCCCTAACAGTACTCCCCCTTAGGTTTAGACTCGAGCAATCATTGGTTCAAGACTTTTAGCTCTTGTACTCTTGCCAAAATCTTGCTTCTGAAGTATTCTACTGCCTTTTGTTAATCTTCATATTTAAACTAAAACTTTCTTCTTCCCATTTTTTAATGTAGTAAGTGTTGCAACAACACTATTATTGGACACGTCCTGGTTAGAAATTCTTAGTTCTGTGATTGGCTTGATCTCTGATCCTATCAACTACCCCGCCTTATGCTACCTTTTCCTGCATGCCTTGGCATGCAATTTGTCAATGACTTGTATACAATGAACATATAAACATGAGTCATTCTGAGCAATTTGGTCTTGCAGCCTTGGGAAATATTTATTATGAAGATAAGAAGTGTAGCTTGGATGAAGCAATTTGATCTCCATTGGATCAAACACCTTATGCTTGATGCCTTCTTTTAAGGATCATCCCTTAATAGAACTAATTCTTTATTTTGTTCAACATACCCCCAGTTTGTGATGGGGTATGTGAACTGATTTCCTTCAATTATTTTGATTGATGCAGCAAATCTGTCTTCAGCTCCAATCCTTGTTAAAAACTCATCATCTACCGGCTGGGACTTGTACTTAGACTTTAACTTTCTTTAAAAATGCTCTGCATCAACATCCTTGCTTCCCTGAGCACATCTCTCTTGAACTTATGACATAATTTAGTCACAAGTCCAGAGAAATCTCTTCCCCTTGGACTTATAGGATAGTTAATGATGGGAATGCGTTGTAAAGTGTTAAGGTCTACATCTGGTAATGACAGTAAGCTCTCTACTCTTGGAAATATTGCACCATGCCAGATGCCCTTTTGATCATGGCACGGTCCCATTCATTAGCATATTTCCATGCAGTTATAAGTTGATCTTCTACTGATCTTAGGAGTGTAATCAATCAAACAATTGCATCAGAGTTTGTCTTTCTTAGTTATCTCCCGCACAGCAGTTCCCAGAGGCCATATCTTGTGTGGAATTACATCCCTCGACTCTCTTATCAACTTTTCTTTGCTTTTATGCATGTCTTGTGCTTGAACCACAGTAGGTTCAGCATGGGTTTGTGACTGTTGTTGATGATATGCAGGATTAGGGTCTCTTGTTCTAAATTTAACTCCAGTATCTAGTTTTACTCTCATTACATGCTCCATCATCACCCTCAATTCTCCTTTAGTTCTTCCTTTGAGCTCATGTCGCTTATGATTATGACTTTGTAACCAGCAGATCATATTATATCTGGTCAGCTTTGCTGTGTCACAATGTCCTAATTCTTTCCTGATCCCATTGTCTTATACTTGGAGAATGTTTCATAGGTTCAAACTAGGAGCATCATACTTATAACATCAAATTCTTTCAAAGTTTGTATCATGTCTCCCATATTCATCTTCTCCACCATATCATATGGGAAACTTTTGTTGATCAGATCCACAAACATGGATGATTATGGTATTCCCTCCAATATGTCTTCAGTGGTCAGTAAGTCATATTGTTCTTCTTCTTCATCATGTTTACCAGACTCTTCTTTAGTCAATTTTGCCCACTCATCATCACTTTCTTCATTTATTTGTTCTTGTGATGCTTTGTACTCTGGGTAAAGAGTTCTTATTCTCTTCAGTGGGCTTTCAGGTACATCAGCAATCTCTTTAGTTTTCCCTAAGTACCTCCTCTTCCTGTTGTAGGTGATTATTGGTACATCAGTTTTGCTCACATCACTTTTGCTCAATTCTCCTTCAGCAACCCTTTTCATTAATCCCTCTATCTCAACATCTTTTACTTTCAACTGCTCCTCTTGTTTAGATATTAGCTTGTGCAGAGCATCTATAACTTCATTATTCATCTCCAAATCCTCTCTTATCCTTTTTAATTTTCTTCCAGAGTTGAGATTGTTGCAGTTTTCACAGTCAGAAGTCTATCTTCTTTAGTTAGTTCACTCTTTAATCTCCTCAACTTTGCTAACTTCTTGTTGCCCTTGAGGATGAGATTATTATACTTTGCCACTAGGTAGCTTTTACTCACGTTAATCTCCTCATCCTTCAAGTCATCTTCATGATAGGCTTCAATCTCCATCCTCTTTCTTTCCTTCCTCTATACGGACTTCTTCTGTATCTCCATCAGCATCTGTTTCTTCAACATCCTCATCAAGGTTGAGTTCCTCGGTGGGAGTTGGACTATTGAGTTGTTCAGTAGGAGTGGGTGAAGTGATTGGTTCAGTAGGTGTTGGTGAGGTGAGTGGTTTAGTTGGTGTGGGTGAAGGAATTTGTTTGGCTAGGCTTGGATATGCAGGTGTTGGAATGGGTGTGAGAGACATAGGTTTTGTTTCCTTAGTGTGAACTGATGATGATGATTTGGCTAAAGTGTCAATTTGAGTATGTTCACTGGATGATGAGTCTAGTTGAACAGGTGTAGATTGAGGAGCAGGAGTTGTTTGAGTTGGCAGTTGGAAGTGGGTGGATGATTCTGCTGATGAGCTTGAGAGTTATGGTTCTTCAGTCCACAATAGCTCCTATGGAATGTTCTCATTCTCATCCAAGATGTGGGCAAATAGTTCTACATCTCCTCTATGATATTACCCTGTCAGCTTGTTCAACAGTGATCTGCCAAGGTGGCTCTGAGCACACACATCTCTGTCTCTCTCGACCTCAGGCACTTGATCATTGATGATAATTTGCAAGAACCTTGGAAACATGAACATTTTGTCCAGTTTCCGCACTTTCACATGGTCGCAGAGGCAGTTCATAATGCATCGGGCATAATTGTACTTCCTCCCCTCGAATATTCCTATGATTCCTGAGGATATGTGTCGAGAGAATCTATGCAACCCGAACTTCTGGTTGGATACACACATAAGGTAAGTGTGGCAGAGGAAGTGTAAGGCTTGCGCAGTCTCCCCTTCTTTATCTCTCCATGGTGTAGTCACCATCGTATCCCATCAAGTTGAATACCTTCTGGATGTATTTGTGGCCGAACACATCCGGATGTCCTTGTTCATCCTCTCCTAATTCAAGGGCACTATGGATTATTCCCTTGTTCACCTAAAGAGGTAAGTTCCCAATGGTCGCAATGATTATAGTGCATTCATCTCCTTCCACAACCGCAAAACAGAGTTCCAGAAATCTATCATGTGTGATAGATAGATGACCGGATCAGCAGTAAGCGCATAGTGGAGTCACGATCTGTTGAGATATCTAATGATGTCTTTGTATTCATCATCCGCTTATGGATTCAGAAGTACGCAGACATTATGGTCTTTCACAAATTGATTGGCCATAATGGTTGGGATGATTACGCGAGTGGTTCAACGATTGTGAGCTTGGATTGATTGATTTTGGTGAGGGTTTAAGGTGTTTAAGGTGTTTAAGGTGTTTTGGATCGGATGACTTCTAGATTGGGGGTTTTTAAAAGTGGATAGAAAGGCTAACGGTCGAAGTGACTATATATAATTTTTACCTTATCCGTACTTCAGTGGGACTTATTTACACTTTACCCCTCTGAGATTATTAACTATGCCTAATTAATACCTATGAGCAATAAGTAATATCCTCAATAAGGCATACTAAATAATATCTATCGACATAATTTCTGTTTCTTTCGTACTATATCTACGGAAGTCAACAATATATACGGACATCATAATCTGTTTCTTCTGTACTACATCTACGGAAGTCAACTCATAAAGTCTTTTGCAGATCATCTGCGGATGAGCAGCTTTCACAATTGATTTGTTTGAAGGAAACATTTCTTCCAAAGAAAAAATTAATGACATACTTTAACCAGATTGACCAATTCTTTGGAAGGTACAGAAGTATCTTTCGAAGGGAAATGATTGATTTACTGTTGATTTAACTTTCTGTATGAATTACCACATGGTTAATTCATTTGGTGTTTTACTATTGTATCTTATGACTTGTTTCATAGTAGTTGTGCATAAGTAGATGCCTGTTTCAGATATCCTATAACCTGCAGCCAAGTTAGTGCTCAAGTTCCAATTTTCTTCAACTCAGTATATATAAAAAATAGCTTCATGAACTTACTACTTCCCCTAAATTTATGATTAATCATAAAGTTATGCATTTATAAAGAATTTATAAAAGAAGATCATGAATCCACAATTACGTTGACTAACTGATAATGATAGAGAGAAGATAATGATATACACAGGCCCTTGTTTAATAAACTAAAGGATCATACTATATTTAGACACCCTCCTGCTTAGTATGATTAAGTTTGAGAAATACTTGATCTAGTGCAGATTGCAAATATTGTGATTCGTAGAAGTTCAAACAAGAGGATATGTTAGATATATCATGCTAATTATCATGTTTTAGTTAATGGTTAATGATAAACACAACTAGATGCATCATGCAAGGTGATGTGAAAGTCTGTCCCCCCAGTGTGTCACCAATGCATCACTTTATCACACTAAAACCATGTTTCGTAGATTATAAGCTATATTTTAAGTTTCTTTGAAATCTTATTAATGCTGAAGTGTTTATGCATACTCTTTGCATATTATACAGTTGATCTTTTTTGGATTCTTTTGAGAGCAGTTCCATTTGGAACATTTATGATTAACATCAGGACATTAGGCCTTTACTCATATAAAACAGAGGTTCCCAATGACCCAGGTCTTTGCTTACGTAAAATAGAGGGGCAAGATGCGTAAAGATAGAGGTTATAAGGTGTTACAACATAGTAAGTGTGCATGAGTAATGAGTTGTGCACTGCTGGATGAGACTTACTTGAGTTACTCCTCACAATGAGCTCTCCATGCTAAGTTATCTGGACTGTATGTTGATCATGACATAACTGACCTTCCACTCAAGATGAACCTATTCATATATCTAACACATCGGATCAGTAGATAGTTGTTAAAGTAAAGGCAGGAATTATGGCAGTTGTAGCATACTATCATATCCTTAGCATATCTGTTGCCTGACACATGAGTTGGTGTTATGTACTCATATGATCACCGTTAATGTACACATATGTTTGTTGTTGTGATTTAGAAATTATTCTAAGTTGATCATGCCTAATGATTCTATTAAGAAATTAAATCTTATAGAATCAAATGCCTTAGTGAATAAATCAGCAAGTTGATTTGTTATGTCTACTTTGATCAACTTAATTAGACCTTTTTCTGAGCAGTCTCGCAAAAAATGATATCTAATTTCTATGTGTTTAGTTTTACTATGTTGGACTGGATTAGCAGTTATAAACATAGCAGTTGAGTTATATGTATAGGAGCTTGAAGAAAACTGTAACCATAATCAAGTAGTTGGTTTTGTAACCATAGAACCTGAGAATAACCAGCTGAAACAGCTATGTACTCAGCCTCAACTGTGGATACTAAAACATTAGTCTGCTTTTTGCACTGCCAAGACACAAGTCTTGGTCCTAGGAATTAACATCCACCAGTTGTGGATTTCCTATTATTGTTGCAGCCTCCATAGTCACTATCTAAATATGAGTACAGTTTGAATTCTCCTTCTTTAGGATACCATAAGCCAAGTGCAGGTTTCCCTTTAAGGTATCTAAAAATCCTTTTAACAACATTTAAATGTGACTCTTTTGGATCTGATTGATACCTAGCACACACACACAACAACATTATATCAGGTCTACTAGCAGTTAAGTACATTAAAGAACCTATCATAGATCTATATAATCTTTGGTCAATAGACTTCCCTGTTGGATCTGGTACTATTTTGTCTATGGTGGATGCTGGTGTTTTGCATGAAGAAGAGTCTGCAAGATTGTATTTCTTTAGTGTTTGAAGGACATACTTCTCTTGGTTGATAAAGATGCCATCTGTTTTATGATAAACTTGTAATCCTAGGAAGAATGTCAATTATCCCATTGAAATCATCTTAAACTCAGATTGCATCAGTGATTCAAACTCTTCATATAATATCTTGTTAGTTGATCCAAATATGATGTCATCAATATATATTTGAACCACTAAGAGATCTTGATGTTCATGTTTGAAGAAAAGTGTTTGATCAATTGTTCCTCTCTTATATCCATGTTTCAGTAGAACTTGGATAATGTCTCATACCACTTTTGGTGCCTGATGTAGGCTATTGATGCGTGTGAAAAGTATATATATTTTGATAAAGGTTTTTTCGTATAGATTCAGTTTTAGTTAGTTATTACTATACTAAATTACACACATAAAAGGCAAGTGTACCTATCATGAGGTAATATAGTGATGGTAAGAACCGAGTATCAATCCGTGAACACACCTAGCCTACTCAACAACCTTAAAATTGACTACCAGATTTGATTTTTGTTTAGGAAAATGATAAGTTGCATTGATGTGAATTAGGGTTTTTAGGATTTTAGAAATAGAAATAAAAATAAAGTAAAACAAGGTTGAAACTTTTGGATTTAAAATCAGGGGATAAAGGCTATCATCCTAATTAGATTACACTTATGTAATTATGATAAGTGGTGGTGTGATTAAAGATATTGATTAAAGTAATTATGTTAATGTTTATAAAGATGAGCTGGTGCGATTTCTCATCTATCCGCTCCGTAGTGACTAGGACCACGTCAGGTTAAGATTTACTGCTTATGTCAAACACTAGTAATGTAAGTAAATCTTTTATGACTTTTTCAACATATGATTTCTGAAAACACAACTTAATGTGGGAAGAGAGTTGATCAAATTCCTTTCCAACATACTATTAATTTTAGAAAACCATAACAATTACTGTAGATTTCTCAGACTAATGAAAGGGAACCCGTAAATGATTAGAAAGTTAAGGTGATATGATTTCTAATAACCATCTCTAGTTAACTAGCCATAGATTTGTTATGAAGATCGGTTTCACGAATAAAAGTTGATCATATGTTTTTCAACCGTGTATGAGAATCACAATTACAAATCATAAGTTTATAACTTTTCATTCAAATGTAGGTGCTACCCATCGGAAGTTTTCCAAAGATCACCATAACATTAACACAATATAAATCACACAATTAGTTCATCAAATTACATAAGTTTCATCCAATTAGGATGATAATGAGAGTTTAGCTCATAATGAGCTTGAACAACACAACACACAACATAGAAGATAGATATGAATTCATCGATGAAATGGAACAATTAAACCGGTGATCCACAGTGGATGATGTTTAGACTATCCCAAGCTTCTTCTAAGTGTTGTATGCACCTCCCGAGCCTCCAAATGGTCTTCAAAACTTGATTCCTGAGAGAATTCTGCAGAGTAACACCCCACCAAAAGCTTGCCAAAATGCTAACCTTAAGCCTCTATTTATAGGCTTTCTGGAGTTTTAAGCACGGCCCCGTTCCTAAAAGGCACGGCCCCGTGTTAGTACAATGCTTACGAAAGTTGGCCGGCTCGTACGTGCAGAAGTTTTCGGGCATGACCCCGTGACAAATGGGGCTCGGCTAGTGTTTGAGGTGGAGCACGGCCCCGTGTTCACTTTTAGGGGATAGTACTTTTTATCCTATCAGATGTCCAAACATGAGGGTGTGCCAAATTTAGCACGGGGGTGTGTTTCAGGCAAGGCATGGGGGCGTGCTTAATAAGGAACGGCCCCACGCTTGGACTTGAAAACTTGGATTTCTTCAGTTTCTTGTTAAATATGTTTCTTTTGTCCATCTTGCCCTCTTCAACACCTGAAAACATAATTAAACGATTTTAAGTACATAATCATAATTTTAAGAAAGATATTAAGGAACAATTAATGTGCTTTTGATAGTGTTTTTATGTATAATTTGGAGCACATCAAATATCCCCACACTTAAACTTTGCTTGTCATCAAGCAAAAATAACTTAAAATGACAATTCCACGAAAAACCAAATAAATCAAATGATAAATATGTCTTTTGGGAAATATGCAAGTAAAAATTATTCTATCTAAATGTAAACATTTTAAGCATGTATTGAATGATATCCTAGCAAGCAATAGATTAGTTAGTAAAGATTATAATCATGTAAAAATCCACACATTTCACAAGATGCATTCACACTCGGCTAAATATATGGAGTCATAATTAGGATTAAGTATGACTAATATGCTCAATTGCCTAGTGTGAATACGTGTGAAATCATACGCTTGTTAAGGGATCAAATCTCCACCTATTTAGTGACTAAATGCTAAAGACGACGATCTTGACTAATTTTTCTAACATAAACTACAAGGAAAGCAGTAAAAGGCTTCCTATATAATACTCCAAGCTAGAAGGGATATGCTAACTTAAGGACTCATTTAAGATCAGATTGTCAAGACCGTATTTTGCTTTCAAAAACCTTACTTCATCCTTCACCCGAAGATATACAAAACTCTTCTTTTGTAAGGATCGTTCGGCTTGAAGCCTAATAGCACCCAATCGGATCAGTTCTGTATATTCGTATTGAGACTCGGTTTGGTTCTTTTTGCATTTTCCATTATGGGGCCAATTTCCATAGTTCGGGCATCTTTCGTATCTTTTTGCCCGCCTCTTTATAGTGCTTTTTGAAATTCCAAAAAATGACGGAACTTGTTCCTTTTTCCGCCATTTCTTTCTTGCGTCGTATGTGATATTGAAAATTTGTTCGCGAATTTCCGGTGGAAGTCCCGGTTTTGCGTGATGAAGACAACAAAGCAAATTAAAATCAAAAGAATACATTCTAGTTCTTTTAGGTCTGCCGATAAAAGACCAAAATTTTCTTTTTTTTATATAATAAGCCAAAAACGTGTCTTTAACGAAAAAACGGGTTTTGTTGAAGGCTTTTTGGTTAAGTGACTTGGTGGTTTGAGTGATCAAAATAAAAACGTTTAAGCTCAACGGGGCTGACTAGGGTTGACGTTCGGTAAGGAAAGTTAAAGGAAAATGGTTGTGGCTTGAATGGTTAAGGTTTCCTAATGCCTAACTCATTTTTATGCAAAAAATACTAATTAAGGTCTCGAAATGTATACCCAAAGCAAGTTCTAATCACACGTATCATAATGCACCCTCATTTAAATCAAGAATGAAAGTAAAATTACAAAAGCAGTTTAAGGCTCAAAAATAAACTCACATATGGATGAAATTGGGTAAAAGTGTTTCATTTTACATGATTGAATATTTTCACTAGATTATTGCCTTTAAGGATATCATAAAAAAATTCTAATTTTTATTTGGATGTCATTTATTTATTTATTTATTTCCCTTAAACGTATATTTATAATTTGGTTTATTAAAGTTGTTTAAATTTTTATTTTCGTGTCACAAAAATTAATGGTTAAGTGATTTTTTAGCAAAATTTTTGATTTAGACCTGCTTTTAGCAAAGTATCAAATATGTTTCGTAATTAACCCAATCCCCACACTTAAAATTCACAATGTCCCCAATGTGATCAATAATATAAAACGAGGAGTGGTAACGAGATACTCCCCTAAAAATGATGAAGTCGACTCATGCGTTAAATCGTGAGACTCCTCGGGATCACCTGAAATATCATCCATTTTTTGAAAACATTAAAATCCTAAACACACAAAATAAAAATAAAACAACATAAATTAAAAGATAGATTGGCACAAAACAACTGTGCCCGGGCCCTGAAAGTGATACGGTTTTTCAAGGGCTATGTGGCAGGATATCCCCCACTCATGATACATTCGGTTTTTGATGTATGTGATGTCATTGCTCAGGTCATCCACTCGGGAGTGCATATTTATGACTCGGTTGAAGGCTTGTTGCGCGTATTCGAAAGATCTCCTTGCGTGATCGCTGGTGGTTTGGATTGCTTTTTAAAGGTCTAACATGGTCGGGAATTCTCTAGCGTGTTAGCTGGAAGCACCGGCTTCTTCATGTTGTGGTAGTATATCAAGGTCCATGATGATTTCTTCGGGATCCGCCGGATCCCAGATTTGTCCCTTCCTATCCATGAACCTCGGCTGCCCATTTGGTAGAGTTGTTATCATGTTCATGCTTGTACAAATGCTTAAGTCCAACAATCCTGACATTACTCCTTCGGTCCCCTCCGTGTTACATTCAAAGCTCTCGTATAAGTTCAGAATCCAGCTTCCTCCAAACATGGGTGTCGGAGCACCTGCAGTTGCATTCCTAGAAAACAGATTACAAAACAAATATCAATGTTGCAGGACAATTGATTAGTCATGCAATACAAGATAAATAAGTCCCTCAAGCTAATAACTCCCTTGCTTTGACCGCGAGCTATTATTAAATGGCTGAGCAACCGATGAATGTAACGCAGCAGCGGGTCTCGAATCTGACTGCTCTTGGTTTTACTTGAGTTGAACACCCCTGTTCCAATTCTTTCCCAAAATGATTTCCTCGTAGCACCACTTTCTGCATACCTACTCTCCTCGTCTGGAAATGTATGATATGTTGGCATCCCTGATATTACCGCCTCATTATCCCATGGGTTGGAGCCTTTTATGCTAAATCTGAAAGATGCTAAAAATTCAAGAGTTTGTTCATAAACAGAAGGTTTGTTTTGTGAAAACAAACGCTTCCATTGAATACTCAATAAATTGTTATATCTCTTGAGTTGTCCGACAGCCGCCAAGTTTCTTCATCGGCTTGTAAATGTGACCTTTCAACCCTTTGTAAGAGTCTTTGCAACCGGTCACGACACCATCTTTCACGGTTTCCTCCAAATTGCAAATATAGATGGTTCATGATCCTGAAATTTTGTCAAGTCAGTTAAAATATACAAAATAGATTTCTGGAATAGTTTACCTAATTTAGGGACAAAAATGGGTTTCAAGAGACATGACACCCTTTTTATGAAAGTCATGTTTAAAAACTGTTAACACGTTTGATTTTCATGAAAAATTTGTTAAACATGGGGGTGTGTATTTTGAAACGTGGTGGTGCGGTTAACATTTTGAGGTATGAAATTTTAACTCGAGCACGCATGGTTCTAATTGTAAAACTTTGATTAAGCATGGGTTTAACATTTTCTTGCTTAAAAAACCAAAGATTACGCACGTAATCATGTTAATAAATCAAGACACTCAAATATATATATATATATATATATATATATGTGTGTGTGTGTGTGTGTGTGTGTGTGTGTATATATATGTATATATACATATATAGTGTTTAATCACTACATGTTTGACAATTAAATTCTTGTAACTTGAATATACTTAACAATAATTCAACCATAAATTATGAAGATAGTCTTAATAATGATGAAAGGAAAAACACACTACAACTAACTAAACATGGTAATTAACAACTAATCAACTCCAAAGATGAATATGAACAAGAAGGTTTAAAGTATTCATCATTCCATGAACTTTAAATTACAAGGTTTACATATAACTTGTTAGGATTTCAATAGTTTAAAGACCTGATCACCTAACTACATGTAAATGACCATCATAATGATAGGAACTAGTAACACTAACCTCGTTGATCAACTACACGTTAAAGGATTAAAAGAGTTCTTGAAAATATGAAGGAAAAATGAAGAAAATGATGGAAAATGGAGTGAAGACGGGTTGTTGCAGAATTTCTTTCGACATTTATCAATGGGAACTGATGGGGAACAAGACAAGGGGCTGCAACAAGTCAGATGGTGTAAGATTTTGCCAAGCACGGGGGCGTGCCTCTGTAGGCACGGGGGCGTGCTCCCCTTGTGCAGTTCGATTTCAGTCTTTTGTTGTTCTGTTTTTCAGTTTCACACGTTACGTAATTTACCCGGCTAAGTTTTATCACATCCAAATCATCAGAAAAGCTACAAAATTAGTCCTAGAGTTAACTAAAACAAGCCCAATTACAATTACATTTTCCTAGTTCCTACGGTTACATAATACGTTAAAAGCCGAGAGTCTGAAACTGCAAAACCAGACTCCTTAACGCGCACTAGCGCACATGACACATCATGGAATGCTTCTAGAAGAAGCCTCCACATATTTCATGTGGAAGGTTCAGGATGGGATAGTGTGAAGTGCGGTTTCTTAGTTCCGCGAGCTGACGATTGACAGAGACGAGTTCCTCGCCCATTTCCTGAACTTTTTGGATAAGTTTAGCTAGGCGTTGAGTTGTGGTAAGGTTCATCTTAGTCAATTTCTTGATTAGCTCGTGTAGCTTGAATAAGTATTCTTGAGCTGTCGGTTCCCGTGTTTCAGAACGTGGTTTCTTCGCAGGATTCCAGTTAGAGCTTCCGTGACTTGATTCTTTCATCTTTTCAAGAGGTTTTGAGCAGAAATGAGTGTGTTGAAAGCTTAAAACAATTATGGTATTTATACACAGGTCATGAAAGTTGGTCATGGGGGCGTGCTTAGCTAGGCACAGCCCCATGTTTGTCAGAAATCGTCTTAAATTTGACCTGTAACGTTCCAGAGTCATCAGCAGAGATCATGGAGAGATTTTTGTCAGAGGCACGGGGGCGTGTTCCATGGGGCACGACCCCTTTTTTGTGCTTGTGAGTTCTACAAAAATTTAAAATTTTTTAAAAAAATCTATGTACAAGCACCATGTTTAAGTTTCGGGTCTTCGGCGCGACCCTTCCCCACACTTAGTCTTCGTCGATGCGGAGGTGTAATTCCTCCGAGAAAATCTTAGTTGGTCCATCATTATATGGTTTTAACGATGCCCATTCACTTTGAAACTTAAACCGTCGTGGTAGTCAATTTTGATGGCACCATTCGAAAACACGCTTTTAATCGTGTAAGGTCCAGACCAACGTGATTTCAGCTTTCCGGGAAACAAACGCAAACGAGAGTTACATAGTAAGACACGTTCTCCCATATGAAATTGTTTAGTGTTCTTTAATCGAGAGTCATGGAATTTCCTTGTCTTTTCCTTATAAACCCTAGCGTTTTCGTATGCTTGTTATCTTAATTCCTCTAGTTCATGGATTTGTAGAAATCGATTCTTTCCTACAAGACCTTGGTCTAGGTTTGCTACTTTGAGTGCCCAATAGGGCTTGTGTTCCAGTTCCACAGGTAGATGACACGACTTCCCATAAACGAGTTTGAACGGTGTTGTGCCAATGGGAGTCTTATAGGCTGTTTGAAAAGCCCATAATGCATCATCTAGCTTGGTAGACCAATCCTTATGATTTTGTCCTACGGTTTTCTCAATGATTCATTTGATACCTCGATTAGTAACCTCAGCTTGCCCATTCACTTGTGGATGATAAGCGGTTGTAAAACGATGGTTTACTCCATAACAAGCCATTGCTCTTTCGAGCTGGTTGTTACAGAAATGGGTTCCTCGATCACTGATTAAAGCTTTGGGGTACCAAAATGAGAGAATAATTTCTTAAGAGTCTGACAACGTTTCTTGCATCACTGGTAGGTAAGGCTTGAGCTTCAGCCCATTTTGAGACATAATCGACTGCTACCAAGATGTAACAATTGCCAAATGACACCGGGAATGACCCCATGAAATCAATACCCCATACATCAAATACCTTGCATACTTGAACGGGTTTCTGAGGCATCTCATCCCGTGTTGAGATGTTGGTTACTCTTTGACATGCATCACAGGTGCGTACCATGTTGTGAGCATCCTTGAAGATCGTGGGCTAATAAAATCCAGAGTCAAAGACCTTCTTGGCTGTTAGGGTTGCTCCATGGTGTCCTCCTGTGGGTCCTTCATGACAGTGCCTTAGGATCTGTTCCGTTTCACTTCCGTATACGCATCTTTGAATGAGTTGGTCTGCACCGATTCTGAATAGATACGGGTTTTCTCAATAGTAATGCTTAATGTCAGTAAAGAACGTTTTCTTTTGCTGATAAGTCATTCCTTTGAGTACGATCCCGCTTGCCAAGTAGTTCGCGAAATCGGCAAACCAAGGATGTTCATCGATTGAGGATTGGTTGTTCATAAGGAATTCGTGAGAAAAAATATCTTTTATTTTGAATTCCTCGGTTTGTAAAGAACTTGAATCTTCAAGACGCGAGAGATGATCGGCCACCAGATTTTCCGCTCCTTTCCTGTCACGAATCTCAATGTCAAATTCTTAAAGCAGAAGTATCCACCGAATCAATCTCAGCTTTGCATCTTGTTTGTTGAACAAACAACGAAGGGCTGCATGATCAGTGTAAATGATTGTTTTTGAAAGGATCAGATACGAGCGGAATTTGTCAAATGCGAAAACTACCGCAAGAAGCTTTTCTCGGTAGTGGTGTAGTTTTCTTATGTGTTGTTTAGGGTTTTGCTCGCATAGTGAATTTGGAGGAATTGCTTGTCTTTCCTTTGTCCTAACACGGCTCCTACTACAAAATCGCTTGCATCACACATGAGTTCAAATGGTAACATCCAATCAGGGGAAACCATAATTGGAGTGGTAACCAGTCTTTCTTTCAGCAAATCCAATGCACTAATGCATTCTTTGAAAAACAAGAATTGCGCGTCTTTCTCAAGAAGTGATTCATTGGTCGTGCGATCTTTCAGAAGTCTTTGATGAAATGACGATAGAATCCCTCATGGCCTAGGAAGCTTTGAATTTCTTTCACGGTTGTGGGATGTGGAAGTTTAGAAATAGTATCGACTTTGGCTTGATCAACTTCGAGGCCTGCTTGAGAGATCTAATGTCCCAACATTATTCCTTCAGTAACCATCAAGTGGCGCTTTTCCCAATTCAAAACAAGGTTAGATTCTTCATATCTAACCAGCATCTTTTCCAGGTTTTCAAGACAATGTTCAAATGCGTTTCCAAAGATGGAGAAATCATCCATGAAAACTTCCATTGAGTGTTCGATCATGTCCTGAAAAATTGCTACCATGCGTCTTTGAAACGTAGCAGGGGCATTACACAATCCAAAAGGCATTTGCCGATAAGAAAAAGTGCCATATGTAACCTTTCGTGTTTTCGTTAAATAAATGTTAGCACCGTTATATTCTTGTAAGGACCATTTATATGATTTATGAAACTTTGAGGGCTTGATTATGCTTATTTCTTAGTTAGTCCTTAAATCTTTAATTTGGAAGTGAATAATTTAATTATTAAATTTAATATAATAATAATAATAATAATAATATAATAATAATAATAATAATAATAATAATAATAATAATAATAATAATAATAATAATAATAATAACGGTAATAATACTAATAATAATAATGCAACTAATAGTAATAATAATAATAGTAATAATAATAATAATAATAATAATAATAATCATAATAATAATAATAATAATATTAATAATAATAATAATTTATAAAAACTATTTAAACTTAAAAATATTAAAAACTCAAAGTTAATTAATTTCAGGGGCTAGTTTTGACATTTTACAAACTTTAAATGGAAGTTTTGGCATAAAATAAAAAAGAACAAACCACAAGGACCATTTGTGTAAATTAGTAAAACCCAACCCCCCACCCCTTTTCCCCCCGTTTTTCGGCGGCCCATTCCGGCCACCCTCCGGCCGGCTCCAGCGAGCCCTAAAAACTCATTAAACCGCTCGAAAACGTTTCCAAATCGTTCCAAATGCTCCGGTCGGTTACTGTAACATATCGTATTTTTCGTTAATTAAAAATTAACTTCGTTAATTCTTGTAAGGAGCATTATTGTTATTTTATGAAACTTGTGGGCACCTCATGTTTGGTTCTTTACTTTACGTTATTTCTTTAATTTAAAAGTTAATATTTTAAAACAATTAAATTGTGTACAATAATAACAATTATAATAATAATAATAACCATAACAATAAATAACAATAATAATAATAAGTATTATATCAATAATAAATTATAAAAGTTAACAAGTAGAATAATGTTAAACTTTAAGTTAATTAAAGTTTAAGGGTTGTTTTTGCCATTTTATAACATTTAAATGAAAGTTTAAACATAAAATTAATAAACATCCAAAACTTGAGGGACTGTTTCTGTAAAATTGAACATTCACTTGATCTCCTTCCACGTATTTCCGGCAATCAACTCCGGCGGAGCTCCGGCGAGCTCCGGCGAGGGTAAAAACACCCAATAAACGACCGATCCAACCAATTAAACCCTTTTCTACAAACGTGAACCTGAATCAAACTCGTAACCGCCTATTAATTGGATCGAAATGATTAGGGCTGCAAACGAACTGAACGTTCAGTGAACAGTTCGTGAACCGTTTGGCGGGAAGTTCGTTTATGTTTGTTTATTTATTAAATGAACGAACATGAACAAAAAAATCCGTTCGTTTAGCTAAATGAACGAACACGAACAAAGGACTTGTTCGTTCATTTATGTTCATGAACGTTCGGTAATATGTTCGTTAACGTTCGTTCGTTTATGTTCGTTTATGTTCGCTTGGTTATGTTCGTTTGTGTTCGTTCTGTAGTTAAAGTTTTTATATATTTTAATTACCTATAATTTTCAATTCTTAAATCCTTTATAATATAATTTTATAATATAATTGACTTGAGTTTTCTCTTCCAAATATACTTGAAGTATCAGATCAAAATTAGGGCACCGTATATCTTAGCTATACCAATCACCACTGTTGCTTCAGAATCAGCATTTAGTGCAGGTGGGAGGACCATTGACCCACATCGTTCGTGTTTAGGAACAAAGACGGTAGATATGCTAATATGTGGAGGTGATTGGTATCGTCATTACTATGGATTGGAAAAGAAAAAGTGCAAGGTAATTTTCTTATAGTTTCAACGTTAGTATTTGTTTTCTTGATATGAGTGATCCCTAATTTATTTAATACTTGTAGGAAAATGATAATATTGTATATATTGAGCTCACTTGATATTGGATAATTGTCAGACGACTGGTGAGATTAGCCATTTTTTATGAAAAAGCATCACTTAATTTTCTTACATATTTTATCTAACTTTTGTTTATTATCAATCTCAGGATAATAAAGAAATGGTGAATTAGAGATCAAATGAAGAACTTGAAGCTTAGCTATATGAAGAATTTAGTTATTTGAGACATTATTTTGTTTAACTTACGTTTATGTTACTTTTGTCAACTTTAGTCGGATAGTTAAGTGACGTACTTTGTGTTTATTTTGTGTGGATTTTATGTATTGTTTAGTTTGGGATGAAAATGGTAGTTTTACTTGTTTGTGTTCGTTTGTGTTCGTTTGTGTTCATTTGTGTTTGTTAGTGTTCGTTGGTGTTCGTTAGTGTTCGTTAGTGTTCGTTAGTGTTCGTTAGTGTTCGTTTGTGTTCATAAATGTTTGTTTGTGTCCATCTGTGTCCGTTACACATCCATTGTCGAACGAAAACAAACGAACGCGAACATACAGGTTTTGTTAACAAACGAACACGAACACCAAATCCAGTTCGTTAATATGTTCACGAACAGTTCATGAACGTGTAAAATGTTAACCGAACGAACACGAACAAGGTCTTGTTCGTGTTCGTTCGGTTCGTTTGCAGCCGTAGAAATGATAGTTTCATTAAGAAAGCACTTGAAACCGATGTACACAATCAAATTCACCTGAAATTCGATGAATTGAACCGTTTGATCGATTAGAAACGTACATCTAATCACTACGAAACTAAATGTGTAGTTTAATTCGAGATTAACAATCTATTAATCATTGAATCATAACCGAAGCAAACGAAGCAAAGACAAAACTCGTTCGGGACTAAATAGACTAAATTGAACATATCTAACAGAGGGGAATCACCACATTCGATCCCTTTTAACTCTCTGTGACCACAATTCCCCTAAAATATCACACAAACATCGATTTCATACTCCCTATTCATCGCATAAGGAACCGAAGCTAAACCAGGTCGAATCACTTCAATTCGAGCGTAATCGGGTAAGTTAAACACACCCACACACTCGTTTCTATCTGGGGAATGAAAGCCCCACATTAATTTGGTTTACAACATCGAATTGATGTTCGATTTTGGATTCAATCATTCTAGGGTTCATGCGAATTGGGGATTTTCTTCTGTTTATGTTTTTAACCTTTTAAAACGGAAATAAACCGCGGCTGAGAGCCCTGGTTCACTGGTTAAACACTCGCCCCTACCACCATGAGGTCCCAGGTTCGAACCGGGCACCCTCATCACTTTTTTTTAAAGCTTTTTGAGCATTAAAAAATATACAAAAATTTCTAAAAAAATCATAAAAACAAGTTTGTAAACCTCCTTTATTTTAGAAGTTACTTAATTATTTTCGGTAAATTATTTCTAAAAAATACTTCCATACTTTTATTAAATATTCTAAACTAATGTTATAATCAGTTTAGTTTTATAAAGAATGGACCTTAAATAAAAGTTTAATCCACAGAAATTATTATTGGATCAAACGTTGCCTTTAAATTATTATTTAAAACGTGTTTATTTCATTTAGTTATAAAACTTTATTCAAATTTTATATATATATCTTATAAATTTTCATAAACGTTTTCTTTTTCATATCATTATGTATACAAAATATAATAAACTTCTTTTCATTTTATTTTACGAAAATATAATTTGTTCCCATTTGTTAAATATAATTAATTGACAAAACCTTAAATATAAATTCTAATACCCTAGTTCGCGTGAAATCATTAATCTTATTAATCTAAATTTTATAAATATATATGTATATATATATATATAGGTACCTTGTGAAGGACTATTTTGGAACGTTGCTTATTATTCCTACTAGTCGTTATACCTATACTTAATTGCCAAGTGAGTTTTCCTTGCCCCTTTTTATATATTTTCAAACTTTGGGATGAAACATGATACTTATACAACTTACACTTATAAACGTTTGAGACTTGTAAAGCACTTGCAATTCATCTTTATATTTTGTCATGGTTATTTGTGTGTTGTAAGTGATTATATGAGATACATAGCTTGTTTACAATAATTAACTATTGCTAGCATGGAGACGTCTTAGATTTTGGGCCTGACAAGCCTATTTGGTGCTAAAGTCGATGTATTGCCGACTCCTAGGAGACGTATGCTTGTGCACTAGGGAACCAAATACACTTAGCCAATCTTATATACTTGTAATCAAGTCGAGGTTTGGTTGTAACGATATGTGTTCTATAACCTTACTAGCTTATAACCTATGACATGAATTGCTACTTGTAATCTTTTCATATTATGTATGAAAACCTTAGAAACTCACCAACTATTTATAGTTGACCTTTTATTTTTATCATGTTTCAGGAAAACCCCCAAGTTTGAAGTGAACTTATGTTGCTGGCATAATCTAGGACTTGGACCTAGTTAATAAAATCAATTGATTATACTGTGTTATGTCATGTTGAAACTTATTTCATTATTGAGACTTATGCTTGTAATGTACCTTTCAAACTTATGAATAATATATTTGGATTTAAACATAGCGTTATGTGGCTGTGAACAATCGTAACTCTCACACCTCGACGTTTCGGCCGTCAAGGTTGGGGTGTGACAAATTGGTATCAGAGCCCGTAACTATAAGGATTTAGGTTATTAGAAATGGTGACCTAGACTATAGTTGCATGAACCTCATAGAAAGATCCTTATACTCTTGTGCTTACTTATTGTTTGCATGCTACATAATGCTATGCCTTTTGTGCAACTTGATGCCTTAGCATAGGATTGTCTTATGTATGCTCGAACTTAGTTACTTGTCTCCCTAAACTTATCTTTGATTCTTTGACTCTCCCCGACAATGAAACTTCCTAAACTTATTCTCGACGACGTATGGAATCTACACTTATCATCGTGGGATTAATTCCTTAGACTCTATGTCTAATCTATAAAAATCTCATCAAGGTTTTGATTCTATGAACCAAAGAAACTTGTGTGACACATGGACACCTGTATTCTGGATTTCCTGGCAAAAGGCCTTCGGGCTAAGGCAAGCATATCGTATAAATCTCATTGTGAGACCAGTTATGCTTACCTGGGGATTTCTAGGATGAGTGATAAACTATGGTCAACATACACAAGTCTCTAAGGCAAGTGGGTCAATTTACCTTGACGTGTCAACGATTCCAAATGGTAATGCGTTACCAAATGGAACCATCCTTTTTGTATCTTAAAAATCCTTGAATCCTTGAACTGGTTTATCACCAAAGTTTTAATATCTTCTCATTCCTAACCTAAATAATGTTCCTGTTAATATTGAACTCATCCTACATTTCAACTCTGACGTTTAAACGCTCAACGTGTAACGTGTAACGGTATTGAACTCAGCGTTTCATGTATCTATACCTTAATCAACGTGTACATGACACTTAATATACCCAAAGATATTGGGAATCTAAAATGATTGGCCTTTAAAACTTTAAACCCTTACTTATGGTTCTCAAATCTTCTTAAGGATGTGTCCCATAAACATGCAAGGCTATAGGTAGAATTCCTACATCTCGGGATACTTTGCTTATTGAATGTTAACTTTGTTAACTCAAATATTATAAGTGGTCACTCACCTCAATAATCGAATAAACTAATTATAACTTTGTTACCACTTATAAGTACGCGTGTCTTCAATAAGGTTATGCCTGACCTCATATCTTGAGAAGTCCATGTATTTTCCTTTCAATTGTGAATCGAATGTTCACATCTCATTATGATGTTGAATCATTCTTGTCCTTGATTTCGTCTTCCTGATTTAAACATTCAAGATTTGAATACCATCATAACTAATTCTGTTACCTCGAACTTTGACCTTGAATTTATAAACATGATTTCCCTTTTGTTACATTGGTGTAACTTGAAATTTTCCGAATTTCTAATTGATATTTGTTTTCTTTTTGTTGTTATGTCGAGCTTCATACCGTTTGCCCCGTGAGAGATGCAAGTGTTTGCAAGTCAACCTATGACTAAGAACACTCGTATCTCCTAAATGATTCTATCTCACCAAAACAGGGGTGATTCCCTCACTTTGGTGATGGTTCTTCAATCGTTTTGATAAATGGTTTCCAATTGTGATTTATAAAATTTCATCCACTGGATCAGGGTGATTTCCTTATCTTGAGGACTGACTCCAATTATTTTCTTTAGAACTTGCATATCACAAACGACATGATCTCACCAAAATAGGATTGAAACCCGTACTATGGTGACAAATGTCAATCTGCGATTGTTTTCTTGTTATTATGAAATTCAATCATCAAGATAGGCGTGAATCCCATACGTTGATGATAATTTCATTTTTATGGACTGTAATTTTCTCAAATGAAACGACCTCATCAAAGTAGGAGTGAATTCTGGATCTTGATGAAGAAGTTCATTCTGTTATATTTTGTTTTTTGTAAAACTTCACCGTTAAGATAGGAGTGATTTCCCTTACCTTAACGGTGAGTTACCTCGTCTTATTTCTGTTAATTCTCAACAATGAGTTGGGATTGAACTTTTGATTTGGTAAGTTAGGGGTCATACCTTGGAATACACCATCAAGTTAGGAGTGAAAACCACACCTTGATGACTATTCTCATTTCTTGATCTCCTACTTACCAAGGTTGTAATCAAGTGACGAGAAACATGTAGTAACTCGAAGGGTGAAACAATGTTAGTGTTTCGACCTATCAAGCCAAAGCATGATCTCTGAACTTGAAAGGAGACCTGATCGCTCTAGGCTAATTTGTTTTCGAGCTTAGAGCATTTAAAACTCTTAAATTGATTTCTTTTCCTTTTATACTCATGTTTTGATTTGATCTAGTTATATGGAACCATTTATTCCTTACTTATCAACTTTCATTTTGAGATATCATCAACACATGATTACGTGATGGTAGTCTTCTTAAACAATCTTTTTGCTAAAGACATTATCAACTTATGCTCATGTCTTTCTAGTCATACAAACGTTCTCAGCTGTGCTTATGGTTTGTTGAACTGCATATGTAAACTGTACTTAGAGATTGCTACCTTGCAAAACATATTTACAAATACCTTTCTTATTGTTTGCGTCATTACTTGAATCGCTTTTGAATCCTTAACCTTGGAAATCCTTAAAACTCTATCTCAATTTCGATCAACGAGACTCGTTAATATTTACATTGTGACGTCGAGATTCATAAAATTTTGTAATTTGTAGTCATGGGTTGGCATAAAAGAAAAGACCTGACTTGGCATGTGTCCAAGTGTCTTACCTTTACATATGATAAAACCTAACCTCCGTGTTTCCGTGAATCTCCTGTTTAACTCTTCATTCATTAAATGCTTCTTATTTTAAATGTCATGATGACAATTGGTGCATTATAGACCGATTGGCTAAAATGCAATTTGATTTATGTGAGATAACGGGTCGAGAAATTGACCTGTATCTATTTCAAATAATCGTTTACCGTGGTATGTCGTTAAAACATCGATCGTCATTTTGGATGACCGATTCATTTTTCTGCATTTAATAATGTTCCTAATCATTATCGTGAACTCATTCCAAATTTCCGCATACCGTATTATACTCAGACCAATGGTTGGTCAAGGGAGAAATACATATTCACAAGATATGCGTTAAGATCGTTTCATTATATATATGGACGTTTGGGATCCTTAAATCCTGACGGTTAACCTTTCTTATCATTGTTAGTCTTTTATTGATTTCTAGACATCATTTTACTACAAAATTATATTCTAGAAGTTGTGGCTTATAAATATAAGGTACCACGGTAACTCGTCATCATTTTCCAACGTTTCAACTCAAAACGTCTTGTATTTCACTGGAAGAGTTCAAGTTGGCATATATTATGTCAAGAACCTTGTAAGATTCCATAGAGTAAAGCGTTTCATCTCTAATTAAACGTCAACCACTGTTCGTTTGTACATTTATCTTCCATTTTAATTCCTTTTGCTCATTTAAGTTCATTCTTAATTTCGGGACGAAATTCTTTTAAGTTGGGGAGACTGTAACATATCGTATTTTTCGTTAATTAAAAATTAACGTCGTTAATTCTTGTAAGGAGCATTATTGTTATTTTATGAAACTTGTGGGCACCTCATGTTTGGTTCTTTACTTTACGTTATTTCTTTAATTTAAAAGTTAATATTTTAAAACAATTAAATTGTGTACAATAATAACAATTATAATAATAATAATAACCATAACAATAAATAACAATAATAATAATAATAAGTATTATATCAATAATAAATTATAAAAGTTAACAAGTAGAATAATGTTAAACTTTAAGTTAATTAAAGTTTAAGGGGTTGTTTTTGCCATTTTATAACATTTAAATAAAAGTCTAAACATAAAATTAATAAACATCCAAAACTTGAGGGACTGTTTCTGTAAAATTGAACATTCACTTGATCTCCTTCCCCGTATTTCCGGCAATCAACTCCGGCGGAGCTCCGGCGAGCTCCGGCGAGGGTAAAAACACCCAATAAACGACCGATCCAACCAATTAAACCCTTTTCTACAAACGTGAACCTGAATCGAACTCGTAACCGCCTATTAATTGGATCGAAATGATAGTTTCATTAAGAAACCACTTGAAACCGATGTACACAATCAAATTCACCTGAAATTCGATGAATTGAACCGTTTGATCAATTAGAAACGTACATCTAATCACTACAAAACTAAATGTGTAGTTTAATTCGAGATTAACAATCAATTAATCATTGAATCATAACCGAAGCAAACGAAGCAAACGAAGCAAAGACAAAACTCGTTCGGGACTAAATCGACTAAATTGAACATATCTAACAGAGGGGAATCACCACATTCGATCCCTTTTAACTCTCTGTGACCACAATTCCCCTAAAATATCACAAAAACATCGATTTCATACTCCCTATTCATCGCATAAGGAACCGAAGCTAAACCAGGTCGAATCACTTCAATTCGAGTGTAATCGGGTAAGTTAAACACACCCACACACTCGTTTCTATCTGGGGAATGAAAGCCCCAACGTTAATTTGGTTTACAACATCGAATTGATGTTCGATTTTGGATTCAATCATTCTAGGGTTCATGCGAATTGGGGGTTTTCTTCTACTTATGTTTTTAACCTTTTAAAACGCAAATAAACCGCGGCTGAGAGCCCTGGTTCACTGGTTAAACACTCGCCCCTACCACCATGAGGTCCCGGGTTCGAACCCGGGCACCCTCATCACTTTTTTAAAGCTTTTTGAGCATTAAAAAAATATACAAAAATTTCTAAAAAAATCATAAAAACAAGTTTGTAAACCTCGTTTATTTTAGAAGTTACTTAATTATTTTCGGTAAATTATTTCTTAAAATACTTCCATACTTTTATTAAATATTCTAAACTAATGTTATAATCAATTTAGTTTTATAAAGAATGGACCTTAAATAAAAGTTTAATCCACAAAAATTATTATTGGATCAAACGTTGCCTTTAAATTATTATTTAAAACGCGTTTATTTCATTTAGTTATAAAACTTTATTCAAATTTATATATATATCTTATAAATTTTCATAAACGTTTTCTTTTTCATATCTTTATGTATACAAACTATAATAAACTTCTTTTCATTTTATTTTACGAAAATATAATTTGTTCCCATTTGTTAAATATAATTAATTGACAAAACCTCAAATATAAATTCTAATACCCTAGTTCGCGTGAAATCATTAATCTTATTAATCTAAATTTTAAAAATATATATGTATATATATATATATATAGGTACCTTGTGAAGGACTATTTTGGAACGTTGCTTATTATTCCTACTAGTCGTTATACCTATACTTAATTGCCAAGTGAGTTTTCCTTGCCCCTTTTATATATTTTCACACTTTGGGATGAAACATGATACTTATACAACTTACACTTATAAACGTTTGAGACTTGTAAAGCACTTGCAATTCATCTTATATTTTGTCATGGTTATTTGTGTGTTGTAAGTGATTATATGAGATACATAGCTTGTTTACAATCATTAACTATTGCTAGCCTGGCGACGTCTTAGATCTTTGGGCCTGACAAGCCTATTTGGTGCTAAAGTCGATGTATTGCCGACTCCTAGGAGCCATATGCTTGTGCACTAGGGAACCAAACACACTTAGCCAATCTTATATACTTGTAATCAAGTTGAGGTTTGGTTGTAACGATATGTGTTCTATAACCTTTCTAGCTTATAACCTATGACATAAATTGCTACTTGTAATCTTTTCATATTATGTATGAAAACCTTAGAAACTCACCAACTATTTATAGTTGACCTTTTATTTTTATCATATTTCAGGAAAACCCCTAAGTTTGAAGTGAACTTATGTTGCTGGCATAATCTAGGACTTGGACCTAGTTAATAAAATCAATTGATTATACTGTGTTATGTCATGTTGAAACTTATTTCATTATTGAGACTTATGCTTGTAATGTACCTTTCAAACTTATGAATAATATATTTGGATTTAAACATAGCGTTATGTGGCTGTGAACAATCGTAACTCTCACACCTCGACGTTTCCGCCGTCAAGGTTGGGGTGTGACAGTTACGAACCTTAATCAATCAAGAAACCGACGACATTAACCTCCTTACCGTTCGAACATTTAATCCTAATAATAATCTAATTAACGAACTTAAACAATCATCTATCTATCTTTAATCGATTGCAACCTTCAATTGTACCTGAAACAAATTCAAACATTGAGTTCGAATCATCATCTCCTTCTTGACCTGCAACTTAGTCGAAACCCACCTTTTGAGCATTTTAAACCAAAATTGACAGAGGGTTTTGCATTAAGATCATCACTCGAAGCTATCTAAGAAGTTAATTTGATTACCTCACTCATTTTCTCATCAAACGAATCCAGTCTCAGTCGCGGTCTGTTCTTCGCCTTGTTCATCTCTAATCCATCATCATACGGGTAATTAAACACATACATAAACACATTTTAACATGGGGAACAAAAGCACCATGAATATAATCATAAACCAAATCGATTTGATGTTCAACTTGATCCAATATCATTCTAGAGTTTTTAGGAATTGGGGATTGTTTGTTGTGTGTATTTAAAAGATTAAAAACCCAAGTATAACCGCGCTGTAAGCCTTGGTTCACTGGTTAAGACTTTGCCCTTTCATCATGAGGTCCACCCCATGTATTTTTTAAAGGGTTTTAGCCTCAAATTAATTATATAAAATTTTTAATAAATATAAAAATAGATGTTGTAAACTTTAAATATTTATAGACACCAAATGATTTTCTGTATTTTTATTAAATTTAAATAATTAAATAATTTCCTTTAAAACCTTTTAACAAAGGTTATTTTTTTCTTTTATTTTATTTAAATCTATTAAATGGGTTTCAAATAATAAATAATAAATAATTGGTCCAAACGTTACCTTTTAAAATCATGATTATTTTAAAATGTTTATTTAAATTTTATATTTAAACTTTATTAGTTGTTACAAATTAAATTGTAGTAGTTGTTACAAATGGCTTAATTTTATCTATTTCTAATAGAATACATAAGTGGTAAATTTCTTTATTAAAATATTTACGTACTTACAAAAATCCCCAAATTCCACCTAAAACCCTAGTTCTCGTTAAAACATTAAGCTTATTATAATTAAACTTAAATCTTGTAAATATATATATATATACAACATACATACACATATATATATATACATACATATATATATATATATATATATATATATATATATATATATTATTAGGTAGCTCATGAATGTTTACGTTGGAACGTCGCTTATTATTCTTATTAATCGTCATTCTTATACTTATTTGCCATGTGAGTTTCCTTGCCCCTTTTTACATTTTTCACACTATTTTGAGGTGAAACATGATACTTATACATCATACACTTATAAACGTTTGAGACTTGTAAAGCAGTTACAATTCATCTTTATATTTTGTCATGGTTATTTGTATGTTGTAAGTGATTATATGAGATACATAGTTTGTTTACAATAATTAACTATTGCTAGCCTGATGACGTCTTAGATCTTTGGGTCTGACAAGCCTATTTGGTGCTAAAGCCGAGGTATTACCGGATCCTGATAACGTATGCTGTTCATCATGGGAACCAAATACACTTAGCCAATCTTATATACTTGTAATCAAGTCGAGGTTTGATTGTAACTATATGTGTTCTATAACCTTACTAACTTATAACCTATGACATGAATTGCTATTTGTAATCTTATCATATTATGTATGAAAACCTTGAAAACTCACCAAGTTTTTAGTGACCTTTTTATTTTTATCATGTTTCAGGTCATGCCCAAGTTTAAAGTGATCTTTTGAAGCTTGCAATAATCTAGGATTTGGACCTAGTTAATGGAATAAAAGAATACATTTTGTTATGTTATATTTGAACTTATTTCATATTTGAGACTTATGTTTGTAATTTCTTTGAAACTTATAATTTGAATATTTACATTTAAATATAGCTATGTGGCTGTGAACAATCTTAACGCTCACATCTCGACGATTCCGCCGTCAAGGTTGGGGTGTGACACCATAGGGACAAGTGAATATCGTTTCTCTTGATCTTCGGGAGCAATGGGAATTGGAAATACCTTAGAAACCATCAAGGAAACAATAGAACATTTTTCCAGATAGTCTTCGAGCATTGTGGTTCGATGAAAGGCAGCGGGAAGTGGTCCTTCCTTGTGGCGTCATTGAGTTTGTGATAGTCGATGCAAAACTCTCGATCCTAAACTATACAGTTGGAATGAGCTCAGCTTCTTGTTAGTTACTGATGATATAGATAGGTTGGACTCACCTAGTTTAGTTTGTTTCTGTCATTTTGGATGTAATAGGACAAATGTTAGATGATTTTGACTTAAGTAATTAATAGTTTAGTTTCGCTCTGACCCAGCGAATCTACTAGCGAATCTGTAGATTCGCTAGTAGTCAGCTGAAGAAGGTCACCGGCGAATCTGTTGCTCGCCGGGTGAACTTACCCGTTGGTCAGGGTAGATTCGCTTTAGCGAATCTACCAGCGAATTTGCGTCTGTTTATATATATGCAGTTGATGTATCTTTGGCAGCAAGTTTTGCCAAACCTAATCGAAATATACTTTTGCATTACTGTGTTCATAGCTGTTTGGGCTGGAATTGCATTTGTTTTTCACATCTTTGAGCCTTATTTGCTAATATTGATTGAGTTTGGATAATATGGTTATATTTTGAAACTCATTTCTGTGTTTTGCTCTGTTGACTCAATATTTGTGGGATATCTCTGTGTTTATCATTCATTAGCACTGAAATCGATCACCAATGGACCAACAATATGGTATCAGAGCCATTGTGCTCTTGATTTGTTGAGTTTTTGGGGTTTTGAAGTGTTTTGAAGAAAAGTCACTGTTTCATTCGATTTGCATCATCAAAGTGTGTTTTACTAATAGAAATTCGTAGAAAAACCATTACTCAAGTAGTAAGGAGACATCCCAATCATTCAATCACTAATTCATAGCGATTTGAATGAGTTTAGAGTGATTTTCAGACCGAAAAGTGCTGTTTGTTCATCGGGCGAACTTAGTGTTCATCGGGCGAATTTGTTACTCCCCAAGCGAATCTAATTTTCTCTGAGTTTTCAGCGAATCTGCATTTATTGAACGAAAGTTCACCTCTGTTACCTTATTCTCAAGCGAAGATACAGTCGAATTTACCACTAGAACGAAAGTTCTACTAGTTCTGCGAACTTGTTCAGCGAACTAGAGCTGTAATAGCACTGATTCGAGCGAATCTGCTGTTGGTTTGTCTAGCGAATTTACAGGCGAACTTGCCAGCGAATTTATTTTTTTTTGCGAATCTAATTTCTGATCCCATCATGTCTACTTCAAGTGTGAATCTGGCTGATATGGAGTGTGTTCAACCAAACAGGCCACCTAGGCTTGTCAACGGAGAGAATTTTGAGGATTGGAAACGGTGCTTGAAAGCTTTCTTCTTCTACACTGATCATGGTCAGTGGGAATCGATTACTAACGGACCTCACCTACCAACAACAACTGTCGGATCTGTCACTTCACCAAACCAGGATCCTAGCACTTATACTGAGATTGACATTAAGTTGCTCGATCGCGACAAGAAAGCTCTTGGAGCTTTGATTCTGTGCCTACATCAGGATATTTATAACAGATTTGCTGAGCACACTACAGCTAAGGCATTGTATGATGCCTTATGTGAATTTTATGACGGGAACGAAGATCTGAAGAAAGACAAGAAAGCTCAGGCTCAGAAGGAGTTTAACTCATTCGTGGGATATAAGCATGAAACACTTACTGATATAACAAACCGTTTTCTATCAGTTTCAAGCAACCTGAAGAAGTATGATGAACAGCTTGGAAATCATGAGCAAGTGAGTAAATTGTTAGACTCTCTTCCTGCTCAGTGGAGTCTGCAAATCAAACTACTTAAAACAAGAAAGAAATTTTGCTGATTACAAGTTGATGGATGTAATCAACAAGTTAAAGTCATTTGATCTTGATGTAAAGAGAAGAGAGTATAACCAAACCATGATGTCTCCCAATATCCCTCCTCAAAACGCTGCATTGATTTCATCCGCTGCAAACTCTAACTATTATGGTGCAGCTTGTGGGAGTACATCTGGAAATAATGGCTTTGTTAACTCTGGGTATGGTAAAATTGTTAACTCAGGAAGTGGTTGTAAGGATGCTGGGTCAAATTCAAATGCCTTAGTTTGTACCCAAATTCCACACGATACTATGGCACTGTTTGGGTTATTTGTGCACAGTTATGAAGCTTTAGTGGCTGGAGAATTGAAAGGTCGTGGTATGACAGTGGAAGATATGTATCAGGTTGATCCTGATGACCTTGAAGAAACCGACATTCAGTGGCAAATGGCCATGCTTACTCTTCGCGCCAGGAGGTTCATGGAAAGAACTGGGAAGAAAAATTTTGGAAACCAGAGTCAGAACAATGCTCTAGGATATGACAAGTCTAAGCTCAGATGCTTCAATTGTAAGCAGCTTGGTCATTTCAAAAGAGAGTGCCCTTCTCCCATTGTCACTGAACCTGTTAATTCTGGAAACTCAAGAACCATCCCAGTCATAGATAAAGTTGAAGAAGCTAAGCCTAAGAAAGAAACTGCTCTGTTGACCAACTTTGATTGGAGTGCAGAAATTGAAGAATCAAAGGAGGAAATCAACCATGCCCTAATTGCTGAGATAGTGGAGGAACATGCTCTTGATGATGGGGACATTTATAGTTTTGATCCTTTCAAGGAGTTCTATGGTGAAGCTGATAGCAATGGTGAATCTATTGGGTCTGAAGTCATTCAAAAGGTTAAGGAATGTGTAGGTGTGGTTCAGAAAGCTGTGGTGCAAGAAGAGATTGTTCAAACTGGTTTAGTATGTGAAACTGTTAAGGAAGAGGTTAAACTGATTTGTGAATCTGCTGATATGGAAGCTGGTGAAAACGAGGAGCTGAAAATGAAATCAAGAATTGTTGAAGCAAAGAGAGAAGCTGTGGAGGAGTACAAGAGGAACACTCCTTATTGCCAATGTGATCGTGCTCTTGCAGCAGAAAAACTGGTAATGGGTCTTCCTTATGAAATTGTTGAAGATATGTGTTCCTCTGCATGCAAAATTCGTTTAATTGGTATATATAAAGCTAATAGGTTGCTTATAATGAATGAAAATGAATTAAAGAAAACCAATAAAGAGCTTAAACAAAATGAGTCAAAGTATTTTGTTAAATTAAGAGAAGCCTTGAAAGAAAATGAACATTTAAAAAGGACACTTTTGGAAAAGAACTGTGAGGTTAACTATTTAACTGAACAAGTCACACTTGCTGAATTTGAAGTTAGAAAACTTAAAAATAAATTAGAACAGTGGTCTCTTTCGAGCATGAAAAGGGAGGAATTATGCAAAAAACAAAGGGGGGCAAGGATAAAGACCGGTTTGGGTAATGAAAATAATGCATTGGTATATCCTCCACCTAGTACTTTCTGTTATTCTCCTATGCCCACTCCTCATCCATCAAATGAGTTGATACAAGAGATTATACAGAATGATACTAACAGCTCTGTTGCAGGTTTAGAAGGAGATAATTCTAAGGAATTGCGAGAAGGATATGATTATGGTGGCAGTGTTGGTCTCGGGAGCTCTAGTATTAATGATTTTAATTCCAAGAAGTCATTTGTAGACATTAGTTTAAGTAATCATTTTGTGTCTGGTGGAACTATTTTGGATTCAAACTCTGGGAAATGTAATAGTAACTTAGGATGTTCTGTTTCAAACACTCGTGATGATTTAAATGTCTTAAATTCTACAGTTAATGTTAATGTGTGTATGAATGATGCAGCTCAACTTTCAGGTCATGTCTCTGAAAGTGAAACAAAAATTAATTGCTTTAACAAATTCTTCTCTCATCCAATCCCATCTTTTACACCAATAAAGATTTCTAAACCAAAAGGTATAGAAACGTCTTCTTCCTCTGAAGATAACAAAGATAAAAGTGAACAAAAACCAGTTAAAGAGAAAGTTATGACAGAGAAGTCAAACGAATCATATGACTCGAACAGTGATTCAGATTCAAGATTGTCTGAATGTGATGAAGTGATATCTGTCGATAGAGTTCCTTCCTCAAATTGTTCCAAAACAAGGCTGAGATCCCATTGTTTTAGATGTGGAAAGGAAGATCATTTAATTAAGCAATGTCCTATGTCAGGTGGTTTTAATAAACAGAATAACTCTTTTGGAACTAGATTGACAGCTTTTGTAAATGGTTTCTTTTGCAGAAAATCTGTTCTTCCAAAACCTAAGTACACTAAGACTTGGGTCCCAATTTCAAAAGTCTAACCAATTTTTTTTATGACAGGAACATTCAGAGGCCGCTGTAAATAGTTATTGGCATGTAGATAGTGGATGTTCCCGCCATATGACTGGATTGAAGGATCTGCTGACAAATTTTAGAATAATTGATGGTGGATATGTTGCTTTTGCTGGAGACAAGAAGGGTGGTAAGATGATTGGCCAAGGAGATGTCTCAAATGGTTTCCTGACTTTGGAGAAAGTAAACTATGTTCCAGAATTGGCATTCAATCTTCTTAGTGTATCACAGATCTGTGATAAAGATATTCCCGTGATGTTCCTTGCAAATGAATGTCTGTTCTTGAAACCAGAGTTCTCTATCCCTGAAGAGATGGTGATCATGCGAGCTCCAAGGAGAAATGATACCTACTTGTTAAATATGGAATCGAAAGAATCATCTTCCACCGTGACCTGTCTTTTATCAAAAGCTTCTTCCCATGAATCTTTTCAGTGGCATAAAAGATTAGGGCATATCAATTTTAAATTGATAAACAAGTTAGTTAAGAACAATTTAGTCAGGGGACTACCACTGAAAGACTATTCTGTGGTAGAAAAATGTATGGCTTGTGCAAAAGGAAAACAACATAAGAAGCCACATAAACTTAAATTTCAAAACTCAATTGAGCATCCCCTCGAATTGTTACATATTGACCTGTTTGGCCCTATCAGTGTTAAATCAATTGCTAAGAAATCTTATTGTCTTGTTGTGACAGATGATTATTCCAGGTACTCTTGGGTGAGATTTTTGTCAACAAAAGTGAGACCGCTGAGGAATTGATGAAGCTGATCCCACTGATTGAGGTTCTTGGAAAGAGAAAAATTCAAGCCATCAGGAGTGACAATGGCACTGAGTTCAGAAACCACATCTTCAATTCATTTTGTGAACAAAGGGGTATTCTCAGACAGTTCAGTGCTGCCAGAACACCTCAACAAAATGGTGTTGCTGAACGTAAAAACAGAACTTTAATTGAAGCAGCTAGAACAATGTTATCGAGTCAAAGCTTCCGATTATCTTTGGGCAGAGGCAGTTAATTGTGCAGCTTATGTACTTAACCGGGTATTGATTGTCAAGAGCAAAATGAAGACATCATACCAGTTGTTCGAGGAATTAAGCCTCTTATTGATTTTCTGCGCCCTTTCGGTTGCTCTTGTACTCTGTTAAATACCCAAGACCAGAAAACGAAGTTTGGTGCGGTCTCTGATGAATGTTTCTTTGTTGGGTACTCAGAAACACAAAAGGCGTATCGTGTGTATAATAAACGATCGCGGATTGTGCAAGAGTCCTACTATGTCGACTGGCAAGAATCAAACTCAACAAGCATTGGAAGTGAGCCTGCATGGTTTTATGATTCTACCACTGTCTTTAAGTCATTTAATTTGCCAATTCCGATGATGATGACGTTATTCCTCACTCGCCCGTGAATCTGACTCCACCACAACTGCGACCGTCTGCAACCACCTCATTACATCCAACTTCATTTGATATCCCATCTTCACCACCTTCGTCACCACTTCCATCACCTGATTCTTCATCTCAACCATCTTTATCTAATCCTACAAGCTCATCTACCATTCCACCCACCGCTTCATCCATTCAACATCCTCCTATCGATCCAATTCCCACAAATTCATCTTCTACTGCACGACCATCCTCTTCCACATCGACATCTCAACATAACCCTTCATTGCTTAACACAAATTTTAAAACCTTAAAAGATCACCCTCATGACTACATCATTGGATCTATCACAGACGGAGTGAGGACTCGGAGTCAAAGTGGATTGATAAATGAGTGCCTTTATACAGCCTTTCTATCTCAGATTGTTCCAAAGAATTACAAGCAAGCACTTGAAGACCCAAGCTGGGTGGACTCTATGCAATCTGAGTTACAACAGTTTAGGAAGTTGAAAGTTTGGGAGTTAGTTGATCTTCCCCCAAACAAATGTCCCATTGGTACCAAGTGGGTTTTCGGAATAAGCCAGATGATCGTGGTGTCGTTATTAGAAATAAAGCACGATTGGTTGTTCAAGGATTTGCTCAGGAGGAGGGGATAGACTACACTGAAGTGTTTGCTCCAGTTGCTCGAATCGAAGCCATCAGAATTTTCTTGCACATGCAGCTCACAAGAACTTTAAAGTTTTTCAGATGGATGTGAAGTGTGCATTTCTATATGGAAACATTGATGAGGAGATATATGTATGTCAGCCACCGGGTTTCGAGGATCCAGATTTCCCAGATAAAGTGTACAAGCTAGACAAATCTTTGTATGGGTTGCATCAAGCTCCCCGAATCTGGTATGAGACCTTGACGCAGTATCTCCTCAGCAAGGGCTTCTCTCGTGGGACTATAGATATGACACTCTTTAAGAAGGAGGTTGATGGTGAGATGCTGATTGTTCAGGTATATGTAGACGACATTATCTTTGGATCAACGAATGAGAAGCTGTGTAAAGATTTTGAAGAAGTGATGAAGGATCGCTTTGAAATGAGCATGATGGGGGAGATGTGTTTCTTCTTAGGATTGCAGGTGGAACAGAAACCGGAAGGTATTCTTATTCATCAAGAGAAGTACATCAAGGAAATCATAACAAAGTTCGGCATGGATGATTCAAAGCCAGAACTTACTCCCTTTACTGCTCAGACATGCTTGTCCCCCGATGATAATGGGAAATCCGTGGATGCTCATCGATATCGCTCGATGATCGGATCTCTCATGTTTTGACTGCAAGCCGTCCAGATATCACATTTGCCGTGTGCTACTGTGCTCGTTATCAAGCCAATCCCAAAGAATCACATGAGCTCGCAGTTAAACGCATTTTTCGTTATCTTAAGGGTTCCTCTCGTTTGGGACTTTGGTATCCAAAAGGTGGGAACTTTGATTTACATGCTTTTTCTGATAGTGATCATGGTGGTTGCCGGATTAACAGAAAGTCGGTCACCGGTGGATGTCAATATCTGGGTGACTGTCTTTTTCATGGCAAAGCAAAAAACAAACAACAGTGTCCTTATCCACAGGAGAAGCTGAATATATTGCTGCATCAAGTTGCTGTTGCCAAGTGCTCTGGATTCAACACCAAATGATGGATTATGGCATCAACTTCCTTCACACTCCAATCTTCTGTGACAATGAAGCTGCTGTTGGAATTGCCAAGAATCCAATTCATCACACTAGAACCAAGCACATCGAAACAAGAATTCATGCCATTCGTGATGCTCAGGAAAAGGGGTTCATTGATATTATTCCTATTGAAACTAGGAAGCAGAAAGCAGATCTTTTCACTAAAACATTTGATAAACCACGTTTTTATGAACTGATCTCAATGCTAGGATTAATATCCTTCTGAAACCTTTTTCCGCGTCAAATAAATGTTTGAAATGTAAATATGTACATATTTCCTTATGGTCTTGGTCGTTGTCTGCTTAGAGAATCCTGGTGTCCCATATATATTTTTTTATTAATTTTCCTTTTTTCTTTCGTTATTAAGAAATTTTCTATTAAGTAAGCCTTTGAATAAAAATTTTGGGGGAGATTTATGCTAATAATAAGTTTTAATTTTTATTCTCTCAGAAATTCAAGAAAATGAAGTAAGAAAGAGGGGAGCATCTTACGCTGGGATATGCATGATAGACTCATCCCAAAACGAAGTAAACAAGTGATCATGCAGCCAAATTAAAGATCATAACTCAGTAATAAGGATTATCCTCATGATACTTTGGTCTGCACAAAGATATAAGTCTTTTCTAAAACTTGGTTGAGAGTTGCTGATTGTCATCTTGCTCATGTACTGTGTTTACTATTAGGATCAGATTTTTAATGCAAAGCTTATGGTGTTTCTCACCGGGATGGTGACTCGGTGATAATGCCCTCTAAGTTAAACATTAAATAATCCTAAATAGCCTATTACTGTACATACTTTCATTACATTTAGGAGTAGATTATTGATGCGAAGCTTATGGTGTTTCCCACCGGGATGGTGACTTGGTGATAACGCCCTCTAAGTTAAACATTAAATAATCCTAAATAGCCTATTACTGTACATACTTTCATTACATTTAGGAGTAGATTATTGATGCGAAGCTTATGGTGTTTCCCACCGGATGGTGACTTGGTGATAACGCCCTCTAAGTTAAACATTAAATGATCTCAAATAGCCCATTACTATATATACTTTCGTTCTTTACATAAGAAAAGATGTGTGTTTGTCTCCTCTGCTATGCGAAAGCATTGACCTGGAGTGATGATCTTCTCTGCTATGCGAAAGCATTGACCTGAAGCTCTCATCAACACGCCTAGACGATCTTCTCTGCTATGCGAAAGCATTGACCTGAAGCTCTCGTCAATCAGTCAAAGGTTGAGTTTAAATCTCATGAGTATATATCTTGCATTTATGTGTGTTTGCATCTGTATATAATAGTGTCTCATATGTGTATGTGTCAGTCATTGTGTTTGCATTAAGTAGATTCAGTATAATGAGCAGGCAAAAATCAATAATTATGCTCGATAAACCTTGATGTCGAGACGAATTCTTTACCAAATATCAGTGGGCACCAAGTTGCTGAGTTACTAAGAAAATTCAGAACATGATAAACAGTTGCAGATCACAAGTTGAAAAGAACAGGGAATGGGTTTAAGAGGACAAACATATCAGCAATCTCGCTAAGTCATGTCCCTTTGAAAAACTTCGAGAAAAAGATGATATTATATTCTTAAACCGTTTAACTTCAATTTTTATTCTAATCTCTTTTATTTTTCTTATTTTATTTTATTTCTAAATTTATTTTTATTTTTACGTAAAGTTTTATTTTATCGTGGGGCAATAAGGTATTCAAAAGGCAAAATTTCAATTTTATGATATTTTGTTTTATTTCATTTTATTTTATTTTATTTTATTTTAATATTTCTTTAATTTTATCTTATTTTAAAATTTGTTTTTGAAATGGGCGAAATTAAGATTCGTTACAGCGAATCTACGTCTTATAAAGTCACAGTGAAGGCGAAATTCTTCACAGTAACCCTAAAAACAAAATATCAGTTCATTGAGCGAAATTTCAGAGTTTTCTTTTAGTTTCGATTTCCGTTGGATCTGCACGTTAGATAAGCTTTAGGTAGGTGTCGCGAACATCGATGAAGCATTTAATCGGTGTATTTCACTTCGCATTGTGGGATCTGGCAGCTTCGACTGGGTTAGGGTTCGTGGAACTCGTCCAGCGAACTTGCGGATCTTCAGGCGAATCTGAACGAAAGTTCACTTGAACTCAGCGAATTTGTAAATTCACCCAACAACTTCGCCACAGCGAACTTAATGTTTTTCCAACAAAATTAAGCTAAAAGTCAATTGAATTTCAGCGAATTTATATAATCGCCTCTGTAAATTAACTAAGGTCGAGCGAATTTGAACGAAAGTTCATATGATGTGAGCGAATCTATAGATTCACGTTAGCGAATTTATAGATTCACCTTAGCGAATTTATAGATTCAATTGAGCGAATTTAATTTAATTCTGTGTTTTTGCTTTCACATATTCTCACACATTTATTATTTTGTATACTTAGACTTTTCTAATTTGTTTTTCAGCAACCATGGCTAATTTAAAGTTTGATGAGAAGAACAACACAGTAGCTATCTTGGATGAAGACAATCCCAAAGCTGCAGGGTTCAGAGACTGCATAAAGTGGCTGAAGCAATCTCCGATTTTTTATGCTATCACTCACTCACCATCCATTTATATTTTGCACATCCAAGATTTCTGGAGATCAGCTAAGTTGGATGTTAAAGCTAATCCTCATTGTATTCGAGCGAGGATAGAAGGAAATGATATAGCCATCACTGAAGAGATCATAGCTAGAGTGCTTCGTCTGGAAGGAGATCAGGGAGACGAGGTCGAGCTTTCTGAAGATCAAGTCTTGGAGGGATTCAGAAGCATGGGTTATGAGGGACCATCTTTTGGGTCAAAGAAAGAGATAAAGAAATCCATGCTGTCAAAAGAATGGAGATACATTGCTCATATCTTCATCATGTGCTTAGATGATCGAAAAGGAGGATCAGACGGTCTTAACCTTAGATGGGCCAAAGCAATGGTGATATCTTGCAGAGGCCAAAAGGCAAATATAGCAAGTCTAATCTTTGAGTGCATGTGTGACAATATAATGGCTCTAAAGAAAGAGAAATGGCTTTTGTATCCAAGATTTGTTCAGATGTTAATTGATGATTTGGTTCCAAACATCTCCAAACACGGAGAAATCAAAAGGCTAACCCCGATGAGCTCTAGAATATTTGCAGACTGTTCCTCTGCAAGGCATGATTTCAGTGGGAAAATCACCTACTTATGGGAAAATATGTATTCTGCTGAGAGATGGGAATACATAAAGAAGGTGATAGAAGCAGAGAAAAAGAGATCTGCAGAGAACAGGGAAAAACAAGAAGAAGTAATTAAAAAGAGAAAAAGATATGCCAAAGAGAAAGAGTATGACTTTGAGGATGAAATTGATCAAGCAATGCATGAAATGCGAGTTGAGAAGGAGAGAAGAACTAAGAAGAGGCCCGAAGAAAGTAGTCACACCGAAGCATCGGAGAGGAGAACGAAACACAAACATCAGGCATTCACAGAAAATCCTCCAAGAAAAGATGCAAGATCTGAGCTTGACCAAGATGTGATTAGAAATGTTAGTGCTTCTGTGGCAAATGAGCTGAGTATGATGAAAACCAAATTGATAAATCAAGAGTTGAGGGAGAAATCGAAGGATAATTTGATTGAAGGTTTGACAAAGATGGTGCTTGATCAACAAGAACTGATCAAGACACTGTTCAAGGAAGTAAACTCTCTGAAAGAAGCGGCTGGCCTGCCAGGTGTTAGATCTGAACAGGAACTACATGACCTCACCGATACCTCAAAATACACATTTCTGAAGGTGGGGAGATTCTCTGTGGCAGGAGAGGGCCCAAGCTCAGCAGCTGGTACTAGTAACGCTGCAGGATCGAGTGGAGAGAAAGATAAAAATGATGAACCTGTTGATGCTGAAGGAGAACAGGGTGAGGATGATGATGTGGAGGTTGTGAATGAAGATTTTGATGATTTGGGACTTGATATTGAGAAGGATTTGACAGGCGAGGAGATTGTGGGAGAGAAACAACGATTGGAGAAAGGAAAACAAGCGGAGATGAAGCTGGTAGATGAAGAGGAGGAAATTGAGGAGCAGTTAGTAGATTACAGCTCGGAACCGGAGTTCTATGAGGTGGATGAACGTCCAGTGACCTATGTGACTGATACTGGGTCAGCTGAAACCGGAGCGGTGGAGTTAGATCAATCTGAGTGGTTTGTTAGAGAAAAGGAGGCTGAAGAAATAACTCCACTGTTCCAGAACATAAAAAACCCCACCAGAAAGGAGAGCGATAAGAAGATTTTCAGCTGGAAATACAACTCTGAGCTGAAATTGTTTATGATCAAGAGAAGGGGAGGGGGGATATCTTACGTTCATAAAAGAAAAGCCTTTAAACCCTCCCAAGATGGGATTTGAGAAGGTTGGCTGAGATTCCTTTGATTGGAGCAGAACAGAGTGAACGAGCCAAGCTGTTGGAGATAGAAATTAAAAAGGGTTTAACTGATAACTTCCAAGCTTTTGGTTTCATGAAAATGGAGAGAAAGAGGTCGAAAAAGGATGTTGACTGGGTGACCGGAAAAGGAAAGATTGTACTTAAACTAAAACCGGCTAAGACTGTGGATCGAATTAGAATACCTAATCCTCTTCCCCCGAGACTGCAAGCATTTGAAAATGGTTCTATGATAACAACACTGGGGAAGCAGTGATTAGAGTAAAAGGGGGAGCTGAGATCAGATTGTTTGATCCAATGGAGGTATTTTCGTTCTGTGATGAAGATTTGGTTATTCTATGTGAGAATCACATAAAAGTTGGTGCTGGAGCTGATACGTTGAAAGAAGCGAGCCTCTTCATGAGAGTAGCCAACAAGGCTAGGGGACTAAGAGCTGAAGTCCGAGAGCTGACAAGAAAAATAGTTCAAGCGGACGAAACAAGAATGGATGTGGATGACTTGAGTAAAAAACTGGATGAATCAATTTCAAAGAGGTTTGACAAGAAGGTGATAGATGAGGCAAGTGGGTCTGGAGATAAAACTAAGGATCAAAGCATGCAAGATCAAGAGAAAGTTGTAGTTGAGGACTCACCAGTTCCAGACATAAGTGAGGCTGGGTTTGCTAAGAACTTTATTGTTGATGTTGAATCTGATGAGGCAGGATCTGAAGATGTTACCAATCCATTGGCCGGGTTTGAGTTAAGGGCAGGAGCTTTCGTGGAGAATTTTGAAGCCGAAGTTGATTTGGATGGAGCTGATTGAGAAGACCCCTTTAGGTGAGGTCCAACCTAGGGGGAGTATTGATGATATAGATAGGTTGGACTCACCTAGTTTAGTTTTGTTTCTGTCATTTTGGATGTAATAGGACAAATGTTAGATGATTTTGACTTAAGTAATTAATAGTTTAGTTTCGCTCTGACCCAGCGAATCTACTAGCGAATCTGTAGATTCGCTAGTAGTCAGCTGAAGAAGGTCACCCGGCGAATCTGTTGCTCGCCGGGTGAACTTACCCGTTGGTCAGGGTAGATTCGCTTTAGCGAATCTACCAGCGAATTTGCGTCTGTTTATATATATGCAGTTGATGTATCTTTGGCAGCAAGTTTTGCCAAACCTAATCGAAATATACTTTTGCATTACTGTGTTCATAGCTTGTTTGGGCTGGAATTGCATTTGTTTTTCACATCTTTGAGCCTTATTTGCTAATATTGATTGAGTTTGGATAATATGGTTATATTTTGAAACTCATTTCTGTGTTTTGCTCTGTTGACTCAATATTTGTGGGATATCTCTGTGTTTATCATTCATTAGCACTGAAATCGAACACCAATGGACCAACAGTTACAACAGACATCCCTCCTTTCTTTGGAACAACTTGGACGGGACTGACCCAGGGCGAAATAAAAATAGGGTAAATCAAACCGGCATCTAGCAGTTTGATTATTTCTTTCTTCACCACCTCATGCATGCTCGGATTTAAACGTCTTTGAGGTTGAATGACGGATTTGAAGTTTTCCTCCATCAATATTTTATGAGTGCAAAAGGATGGATTGATTCCCTTGATGTCTATGATTTTCCATGCAATTGCTTGTTTATGTGCCTTAAGCATATTAAGCAACTTGTTCTTCTCATCATTTGATAAGGCGGATGAGATTATGACAGGAAGTTAGATGTGTTTTCAAGAAAAGCGTATTCAAGATGGGACGAAAGTTCCTTAAGTTCTAAAGTCGGAGGGTCTTCGATAGAAGGTTTGGCTTTGGGTTCTAACTCTTGTTCGATGATCTCAAATGCTTCTTGATAAGATGATGTTTCGTGTAACACCCGTATATTTCTTTTAAAGAAATAAAAGAATAAAAGAGAAAGAAAAAGGGGGAAAAGAAAGTCAACCAAAAGTTGAGGGGTAAAAAGTGCCAAAAAGGATAAAGAGAATAAAAGTTGGTGAATAAAGGGGTATGGCCGCCCATTTTGGCCTGTCAACATGCTCTCATTCGGATTTTAGAGAGAGAAAGCAGAGAAACTTTCGGACATTTGAAGAACAAGAAGAAGAAATTCGAGTTTAAGGTAAAGTTGAGTGTTTTGAGTTGTTCTTGGCAAAATTAGCCTTGGTTAAATGCTTATGAGTGTTTCTATGTGTTCAAATGTGTGTTTAGAAGGTTTCTAAGTGTTGGAATCGTTTGAAGAAGCTCGGGTGAAGAGTGTTAAGATTGGAAGCAGCAAAGGTGAGTTCTAGACCCCGTATTTCACATGTTTTACAAACTTTTAGGGCTGGAAATACATGTAAAAATGTTTTACACTTATTATGAATGTTGCCCGTATGTGCATGCGTATGTATGTTAGTGATTTATGTTATGATTCATGCTTAGTATTGTATGTACATGTTTAGAACTAAGTATTATGATGTTTGGGGACTGGGATATGAATTAGATACATGATTAGGCTGCTAATACGACTAATAAGACCAAATAGTGGTCATATGTCTGAAACTTTGACTTAGAAAACCAAGTACAAGGTGATATGTCTAAATAGTGCTTATACGACCCATGAAATTTGCCTTAGAAATATTTTAAGGGTTATATGTTTGAACAGTGGTCGTATGACCAGTAGAAATTTTCTAAGTATGGGGTTATATGTCTGAACAGTGGTCGTATGACCAGTAGGAATTTTCTAAGTATGGGGTTATATGTCTGAACAGTGGTCGTATGACCAGTAGAAATTTTCTAAGTATGGGGTTATATGTTTGAACAGTGGTCGTATGACCAGTAGAAATTTTCTAAGTATGGGGTTATATGTTTGAACAGTGGTCGTATGACCGGTAGAAATTTTCTAAGTATGGGGTTATATATCTGAACAGTGGTCGTATGACCAGTAGAAATTTTCTAAGTATGGGGTTATATGTCTGAACAGTGGTCGTATGACCAGTAGAAATTTCCTAAGTATGGGGGATGATACGACCGAACAGTGGTCGTATGACCTGTAAAAATTTCCTAAGTCTGGGGATGATACGACTGAACAGTGGTCGTATGACTAGGAAATTTTTCTAAGTTAAGGTGAAACGACTGAGCAGGGCTCATACGACTGAGCAGGGCTCATACGACTGAATAGGGCTCATACGCCCAAACATTTAGAATTTTTACAGAAATTTTCTAGAAATCTGATTTACAGGGTTTTGACCAGAGTTGACTAGGGTTACTAAATGATGATGTTTTATGAATATAATGATGATAATTGATTGACCCTTATTACTACTGATTTTATTATCAGTATTTTATTATTGTTAACAATATTAATATTATTTTAATATTGTTAAGTATGTACTGGCATGACGAAGAATGACTAAAATTTAACGAAGAGCATAATCATTAATAAGTAAAATATTAATGATAATGAGAAATGGAACGTAAAGTGAAAGATAATGAAAGAGGAACATGAGGAATGAATGCATGCATTAATAAATGAACGAATGAACGTAAGAAAGGCTTGCAAGCAAATGAATGGAGGTGCACACCCCTGGCAGGTGTTAGCTCAACTGTGATGCGGGTTAGCTACCCCGAAGGATGCACACAGGGTCAATCTTTGAGATTGATAATGAGGTGAGCAACTACGTGTTGCAACAGACTCGGTTAGCAGGCAAATCATGAGATTTGCCACTGAGGTGAGCAGCCGTGTGCTGCAACAGACTTGGCTAACATATTGATAATGAGGTGAGCAACTACGTGTTGCAACAGACTCGGTTAGCAGGCAAATCATGAGATTTGCCACTGAGGTGAGCAGCCGTGTGCTGCAACAGACTGGCTAACATATGATAGAATGAAAGATAAGTGGTGCGTGTACTTACCTCAGGTGACTGGATCAGCTTCGTGCACAATGTTCGTGGTTGATCACCACAGGTCCAGCACCAGCTTAGTGCACAATGTTCGGGGTATTGTACATGTTACCAGAAGTAATGAAATGAACGTACGAAAGAACGTAATGTGAATGTATGAATGAAATGAATGAACGTACGAAAGAATGTAATGAACGTATGAATGAAAGAAATGATCGTACGTATGCAATGAATGTATGAATGAAATGAATGTATGAACGTACGTAATGAATGAATGAATGAAAGTAAGATACGTACGAATGAAAGAACTAATATGAAAGGAAAAATACGAAAGAATATGAATGTAAACAATGAACGGCAAACGAACGAAAGTTAATGAATGAACGACGAAGATAATAATAATATTATCTGTGTACGTACTTGTGTGACCGCATATAAGTAAAGAAAGGTTTTCCTTGAGATGAAAAGCAAAGTATTTTAAATTATAAACTAGAACTCACTCAGCAACGCTGACTTTTATGTATTTTCCAGTTGGCAGGTAACAGGTTGCTGAGGATGGCACACTGAGATGGCTACTCGGCAAGACAAGACTGACATCCAAATTATGTTTTGACGATACTGTTGTTTTGTAATTCATTCAACTAATTATTTTGTGACTTATGAACTAGAATGTATTGCTTAACAACAATGTTTAAAATGAATGAAGGGTTTTTGCCAACTTAATTCCGCTGCTTAAATTATTAATATGTATGTTTTATGCTGTGAATGACCAACTGTGAGGTGCCCGGGAAAGGGGCCTTACATTTTGTCAACTTCTAGTTCTGGAATGATTTGATTCTCACAGATGGGTTCAGTGGCTTGGACTTCTATTAGTTGAGTGTTGCAAGCTTCAATTTGATGAGTGTTCTTCAAATGACAGCTTGTGATTGAATTGCAAACATCAATATAATAGAGTGAGTCATTGTGATATTGAGGATGTTTCATGGATTGTCCTGTGTCGAATGTCACCTCTCCTCATCCACTCGGAGCGTGAGTTTACCGGTGCAAACATCAATGAGGGCTTGAGCGGTTGCTAAGAAAGGTCAACCTAGGATAAGAGAAATATTCTTATCCTCATCCATGTCGAGGATCACAAAATCAACGGGAAACACGAATTTGTCGATTTTAACCAAGAGATTTTCAATGATGCTCCTCGGATATTTGATAGATTGGTCAGCTAATTGGATGCTCATACGGGTAGGTCTAGGTTCACCTAAGTTTAGCTTTTCAAAAACCGCATAAGGCATAAGGTTAATGCTGGCACCTAAATCAGCTATCGCGTTGCTGACAGAAAGATTTCCTATTAGGCAAGGTATGGTGAAACTCCCTGGATCAATAATCTTTTGAGGTAGTTTATTTTGAAGAAATGCTGAGCATTCCTCATTTAAAACTACATGTGATAACCCTTTCAATTTCTTCTTGTTTGATAACACACCCTTTAAAAATTTAGCATAATTTGGCATTTGAGCTAAGGTTTCCACCAATGGCAGATTTATATGGAGTTGCTTAAACAATCCCAGGAATTTGCCATATTGTGCCTCTATTCGTTGTTGTCTCAAGCGACCGGGATATGGAGGTAGTGGAACATAATATGGTGGTGGTACGTATTTCTTGCCTGGTTCTTCAATAACAACGGGTTGTTTTTGCTTGTCACTTGCATTACTTGGAGTTTCACATTCAGTTTCATCAAAGATGGGCTGTAATGCAGGTGGATCACCTTGAGTGGTTTTGCCACTCCTTGTGGTGATAGCTTTGACTTGAGCATTAGGGTTTGTCACAGTGTTGCTAGGCAAAGCACCTTAGGGTCTTGTAAATAGTTGTTATGCTATCTGACCTACTTGATTTTCAACGGTTTGCAATGATGCTTTGTTGCTTTTGATGTCGGCCTCGTTTCTTTGGAACCTCTCCTCATTTCTTCGATCAGATTTTTGGATGTATTCATCTGTGGCTTGTGTGGTTAACAACAATTGCTGCAATAAGGCTTCCATTGATGATGCTCCACGATCTTGGTTACTACTGCTTGGACCTTAGTATAGTGGTTTCTGTTGTTGGTAAGGTGGCCTACGGTTGAATCTAAATGATGATTGGTTGTTACCAGCTTCCTGTGATTTGAATTGCTCCTCCAATTTGAGTTGTTGTTATATGAGTTATTTGGGCCTCCTACGTAGTCAACATCTTCAACCTTCATAATGCGTTGTGGGCATTCATTGGTCTTGTGTGAATTTCCGCATGTGTTGCATCATGTTGGATTTTTCTTCAGTTCGGCTTGCAACTGCTTAAATCATTTGGTTAGGGCTTCTAATTGGGCTACAATTAATGTTTCAGAGTCTACTTGATGAATGCCTTTAGAACTGATTTTGTTTCTTAAGGGATTATAAGTAAAGCTCTTCTTAGCTGCTTTTTCTAGGGCTTGGTATGCCTCTGTTGGCATGACACTTCCGAAATCTCCTCCCGCACTTGGGTCTACAGCTTGTTTGTATGTTTCGCTGATTGCATCGTAAAAGGTTTGACACTGCAGCCACATATCAAGTCCGTGATATGGGCATCTCCAAAGGAGACCTTTGTATCTCTCCCATGTTGCATGTAATGATTCATCATCATCTTGGTGAAAGCTTGTGATGCAGTGCGATCGGGTGGAAAGTATTTCAAAAAGAATTGTTTAGCCATTTCCGCCCATGTGGTGATGGAACCAGGCGGAAGTGAATCAGGCCAGTCAATAGCTTGGCCGCGAAGTGAAAAAGGAAAGAGTCTTAGTCTAATAGCATCGTCTGAACAGTTATTGATCTTGAAAGTTGCACAGATACGAAGGAATCGTGACATGTGAGCGTTAAGGTCTCGTATTGCAATCCGTGGAACTGAACAGAGCTTTCTACGAGTTGGATAATACTAGACTTACTCTCGAAATTATTGGCCGCTATTGCTGGTTAGGAAACACTAGACTCATAACCATCGATTGACGGTGTGGCATAGTGTGTCATCTTCATTTCCTCGTCTTGGTTAGCCACGTCTTCTTCGGATGGTGTATCTTCTGAAATGTCTTCTTAAATGATCGTTGCTATTTGTTTTGGTCTCTCACGTAACCTTAGAAAAGTCATTCGGGTTCCGAAAGAGGCGAAACAAGTTCAGGACTAGACGAGTCGGACATACACTAACTTAAGGAAGCATAAACTAACTAAGGCTTAGAATGAATCAGGCAATTGCAACTAAACTAACTAAATCAAACTATCTACAAATTTAAAATAAATTTGAACAAAAATATATTAACAGGATATAAACAAGATAGTCAAAAATTTAGATTGTCTTTCAAACTGTCATGTGTCCCCGTAACGGCACCAAAAACTTGATGCGAGTGAAAAGTATATATATTTTGATAAAGGTTTTTTTGCACAGATTCAGTTTTAATTGGTTATTACTATACTAAACTACACACACAAAATGCAAGTGTACTTATCGTGAGGTAATATAGTGATGGTAAGAACCGAGTATCAATCCGTGGACACACCTAGCCTACTCAACAATCTTAAAAATTGACTACCAGATTTGGTTTTTGTTTAGGAAAATGATAAGTTGCATTAGTATGAATTAGGGTTTTTAGGATTTTAGAAATGGAAATGGAAATAAAAATAAAGTAAAACAAGGTTGAAACTTTTGGATTTAAAATCAGGGGATAAAGGCTATCATCCTAATTACATTACACTTATGTAATTATGATGAAGTGGTCGTGTGATTAAAGATATTGATTAAAGTAATTGTGTTAATGTTTATAAAGATGAGCTTGTGTGATTTCTCGTCTATCCGCTCCGTAGTGACTAGGACTACGTCAGGTTGAGATTTACTGCTTAGGTCAAAGCCCTAATAATGTAGGTAAATCTTTTGTGACCTTTTCGACATACGATTTCTGAAAACATAACTTAATATGGGAAGAGAGTTGATCAAGTTCCTTTCTAACATACCATTAATTTTAGAAAACCATAACAATTACTATAGATTTCTCAGACTAATAAAAGGGAACCCGTAAATGATCAGAAAGTTAAGGTGATATGATTTCTAATAATCATCTCTAGTTAATTAGCCATAGATTTGTTATGAAGATCGGTTTCACGAATAAAAGTTGATCATACATTTTCAACCATGTATGACAATCATAGTTACAAATCATAAGTTTATAACTTCCCATTCAAATGTAGGTGCTACCCATCGAAAGTTTTCCCAAGATCATCATACCATTAACACAATGTAAATCACACTATTAGTTCATCACAAATTACGTAAGTTTCATCCGATTAGGATGATAGTGAGAGTTTAGCTCATAATAAGCTTGAACATAACAACACACAACATAGAAGATAGATATGAATTCATTAGTGAAATGGAACAATCAAACTGGTGATCCACATGGATGATGTTTAGACAATCCCAAGCTTCTTCCAAGTGTTGTATACACCTCCCGAGCCTCCAAATGGTCTTCAAGACTTGATTCCCGAGAGAATTCTGCAGAGTAACACCCCACCAAAAGCTTGCCAAAATAGTGAACTTAGGCCTCTATTCATAGGCTTTCTGGAGTATTTAAGCATTGCCCCGTGCCTAAAAGGCACGACCCCTTGTTAGTACAATGCTTACAAAAGTTGGTCGGATCGTACGTGTAGAAGTTGTCGGGCACGACCCCGTGATAAATGGGGCACGACCCCGTGTTTGAGGTGGGGCACGACCTCCTGCCTCCTGGGGCACGGTCCCGTGTTTACTTTTAGGGGACAATATTTTTTGTCCTGTCAGATGTCCAAACAGGGGGGTGTGCCAAATTTAGCATGGGGTTGTGTTTCAGGCAAGGCATGGGGGCGTGCTTAATAAGGCACGGCCCTAAGCTTGGACTTGAAAGCTTGGATTTCTTCAATTTCTTGTTAAATATGGACTTCATCATAGTCTATGCCTTCCTCTTGTGTGTAGCCTTGTGCTATCAGTCTTGCCTTGTTTCTAATTATAATACCCCTGTCATCTAGCTTATTCTTGAATAACCATCTGGTGCCAATAGGATATTAGCCTTCAGGGAGATCAACCAGATTCCACACCTTCTGTTTCCTAAATTGCTGAAGCTCTTCTTGTATTGATTCAATCCAACTGTTATCTTTTAAGGCTTCTGTTATGTTAGGTGGAACCACTTGTGACAGAAAACATGAGAACAAACATATGTTTGCTCCTCCCGCTTGTTTCTTGTAGTTCTGCTATTCAGATCACCAATCATGTTATCAATTGGGTGATACTTGTGTGTCCTAACTGTTGGTACATCATGAACTTAGATGAATGAGTCCAGGTTGGTGATGTTGGTTTATAGGGATGGAGTTTGTTGTGTTGGAGAGTCAACAAAGTAATGTAACTCATTATTTGGTGCAGCTGACTGTGGTTCCGTAGGTATAGGAATGTTTTCCGGGGTTATGGACATGCCTTCCGTAGGAGGTACAGGGTCAGCTATAGTCTCTGGTGTGAGTATATATGTATGTGACAATGGTGTTGGGATGTGTTCTGATGTGTTCTGGCTCTGGGGAGGTTTTAGTACATCATTCGCGGAATTTAGATCTACAAAAGTAGATGGCACTTCTGCGGATGTGCATGTTATCAGGTTATCAGAACCATCTTTGCTTGGTTGTACTGATGTATTAGGATCATGTTCGTGTTGATTCTCTAGAGGAATTACCCTTAGTGGATCAGCTATCAATGGTACACCCATGTTTGGAGGAACATAGTGTAGCATGTCTCTATAGCACCTATCATATTAAGATAACCCAAATTAAATGAGTTACATCTATATGAAACAACCAAGATGATCTTTTTACTGATTGAGTAAATAATGATTCATTAAAAATACATTAGGAGTTTCTTCCGCTATGTTATCATGTAGAATATATACTCTATATGATTTAGAAGTTGATGAATAGCCAACAAAGAAACCATCATAGGCTTTTTAAGCAAATTTTCCTAACTGTTCTTTTTGTGTTTAGAACAGATACATGACACCCAAAATCTTTAAGATATCCTATAAAAGGTTTTCTTTTAAATAGAAGTTCTAGGGTGTTTTGTTATGTTCTTTCATAATTAAAGTTCTATTTTGAACAGTGCAAGCTGTGTTCACAGCTTCTGCCTAAAAGGTTACTGGTAATTATAAGTCAGCTAGCATTGTTCTAGCTACTTCAATTAGTGTTCTGTTTCTCCTCTCAGCAACTCCATTCTCTTGTGGCATTCTAGGTGAACTGAACTATCTAGCTATACCTTTGTCCCTGTAAAAGGTGTCTAAAACATAGTTAACAAATTCAGTTCCATTATCACATTTTAGTATTTTGATTCTTAGGTCAAGTTGGTTTTCTATCTTAGTGATAAACTCCATTAAAATTTTTGATGTGTCACTTTTATGTTTCAAGAAAAATACCCAAGTGAATCTAGTGAAATCATCAATAATCACCAAACAGTACTGCATTTTTCCAATGCTTAACACATTGGTTGGACCAAAAAGGACCATGTGCAGTAGCTTGAGTGGAGTTGTGTTTGTGTTAATTGTTTTTATCTTATGAGAAACTTTATGTTGTTTTCCTTTATAGCATGATAAACAGTGGTTAGAGCAATAAAACTCTTTCTCTGGAATACCCATGACTAAGTCATTCTTCACCAGTTTTTCATGTTCTTTATGTTGGAGTGAGCCATCCTTCTGTGCCATAATTGTGACTCATCTTCTGATGAGTTAGAGATCAAGCAAGTTTCCTTACTTGTTAGTGATATGTTGTTCATGTCCAACACATATGTGTTACCTTTTCTTGGTGCTTTAAGAAGGATCCAGTCTTCTGGAATTTTGAAACCTGGCTTAAGAATGTAGAAATCAGAGTTATCAAAGAAAGTTGTATAATTTTGATCATATATTTGAGAAACACTTAGTAAGTTAAACTGTAAATTTTCACAGAAGTTAACTTTCTCAAATTTTAACACTCCATTTGTTACCATTCCTTCACCAGTAATTTTACCTCCCTTCTTATCCCTACCAAATGCCACATATGAAACATTCTTGTGTTTGAAGTCCTACAGGAGGGTACAGTTTCCTGTCATGTGTCTGGAACAGCCACTATGAACATACCACTTGTTGTCAGCCCTCATTGGATGTTCCTGCAAAACAAAATGAACTTAGTTATACTTAGGAGCCCAAGCCTTTATGGTCTTGGGCTTGCTATTATTATCTAAGATAGTAACTTTCTCATGAATGAGTCTTGAAGTTTCTAAGTTAGTTTTGTTATTTGTTAATTCATTATGTTTTGTTTTGTTTAGTGATAATGTTGAGGTTATTTCAGCTTGATTTGTACTGAATGGGTCAGTGATTTCCTCTTTTTGAGACTTTCTCTTTGATGCTGATATGAAGATTGTCCAGAGAATGTTTTTACATCCTTTGATTTTGACTGAGGCATATGATTGCCTTTGCCAAAATGATCAAAGAAGTCATCGTCTTCTTCAAGTGCTACCTTTTTGTATGGTGTATTTCTTTGCACTTGCTGTTTTTCCTTCTTTTTATTTATTGATACTTTAGTGACTATTTTGTTAGTAACTTTTTGTTTTACTTGTTGTTTCTATTGTTGTTTATCTCTACATTTATCTTCCTCTGAAGACTTTGAGTCTGACTTAAAGGTATCTACTTTATTTTTCTTCAGGATCTTTGTTTTTTTCTTCTTGTTGAAGAAACAATCCTGAGTAGAGTGATTATTTTTTGTTGCATATTGCATAATATTTGTTGAAGTAATAATCAGTTGTCATATGATTGTTCATGTTGTATATTGTGTAATAGCTGCTAAAGTAGCAGTATTCTGTACTGTGATTGTGCATGTCACACCATTTACAGTACATATATTCAGCTACACTGTCAGAGGCAGCCTTTGCCTTAGACTTTTTCTTAATTGAAGCTTTATGTATTTTAAGCTCTCTTTTCATTCTTGCTGATGAAGAATTCTTACCTCTTCCTGACATGATGTCAAAGGGTTCTTGTTTGGCCTTCATATTCTGAACTTTATGTTTGCCGGATGAATACTCCGCAGCAGATTCCTTATTCTGCATGAATTCTGCGGATGTTGCAAATTTCTTCCGCAGCTGATCTGCTGAAGTGATAGCCTTATCTTCCGAAGTCCTTTTTGCTGTTTTTTTCTTGTTTTGTTTATTAAGTGTATGTACACCTTCATTCAATTGCTCAATCCTTGAGTTGATTGTTTTCAGCAAGTTTCTTTGTTTTGGAGTGTAAGTTAGTTTATGTTCATTTAAAACCTTTGGCATTGAATATTCTTTAAAATCAATTTTACCCTTACTCAAACTAGTATGGTCACATTCATCATCATCATCTAGATCATCACAGATGTCATGATCAAGTTCTGATGTACTTTGTTTTGAATGTTCTGATTTTGATGAATCGGCTTTATATGAATCAGTGTCATTAGTTATATTGTCATTACCTTTATCATCAGACTCAGATATGTTGCTAGACATAAAGTGATTAGCTAGACTATTTGTCATAGACTCTGGCAGAGAGGTATTATTATCATTTATTGGTGCTGGAACTGCATGAAATCCCAATCCTATTTTGTTCTTAGCCTCAATATGAGAATTTAATAATTTCTCATTCTGTTATGTTGAAAGTTAGAATTTCTGCAGTTTCACCTTAGTAGATGCATGATCTGACATAGACTTCGTTAGAGATATAGTCAGATGCTCTACTTGTGCTTTTAGGTTAAAATATTCAGAAACAAGTTTATCTAAATCCTTTTGTAAAGAATTAATTTTGAATTGATAAAGTTTATGTTCTCAAACATAGATTCTTTTAAAATCAATGTTTATTTTACTTTATCAGTCAATTGTTGGGCATGTGCTCTATACCTTTCTACTTCATCTATGCAGGTGGGAGAACACAACCTTTCTCTTACCTCAGTAGCCATTGGAGGAACCTTGTTTTCCATGTAGCCATTAATGCTTGATTTTCTGTAAGGACTTCCTTCTCACACATGCTCCAATCACAAGTACCATCCTGTAAAATAATTAAACAAGTTTCTTTAGCATTAGTGATACTTGTTGTATTGTTTGTTGTTGGTGGGGATGTATTGGTTAGTTAGGGTTGTGTAAGACTCCTCTAAGCAGGTTTGTCACACCCCAACCTTAACGGCGAAAACGTCGAGATGTGAGGGTTAAGATTGTTCATGCCACACAACGCTAATTTAAAGTGTTAATATTATTAAACTCCAAGGTTCATAGCATACATTAAGGAAATAACATAAGTTTCAAATAAACAATTTAACAAGAAATTAAGTAGCATCATATGACAACAATATGTCTTTTAATAATCTCTAGGTCCAATCCTAGATGTGTTTAAGCCTTCAAGAGCAACTAGCGGGTTCGTTTCCTGAAACATGTTAAAAAATAATATCAACATAAAGTTGGTGAGTTTCCATATATTTAACATACATAAATATATATCAAAAGATGACAATTCACGTCATAGGTTATTAAATAAAGTAAATAAAGATGGATGAACAAATGTAACAATCAAACCTTGACAAATATGGCCATTACAAGATTATACGATTAGCTAAGTGTACTTGGTTCCCATAGTGCTCAAGAATACGACACTAGGAGCCGGCAATAACCTCGGCTTTAGCACCAAATAGGCTTGTCAGGCCCATAGATCTATGACATCGCTAGGCTAGCAATAGTTAATGATTGTATCTTACAAGCGTCATCACATGATAATTACAAGTGTTCAAATAACCATGACATAATAAGATGAATTGCACAAATGTTATAAGAGTAAAAACGTGTTTACAAGTGTGATTATAATATAATTAACATGTTTCACCCCAAAAGTGTGAAATAATATAAAATGGGGGTATGAAAACTCACTTGGATAGCAAGGGTGAACAAATAAGAAAGTCTTGTATATAATGCCGAGGATTTGTTAACGTTCAACCTAAAAGAACGTCGTATTAAGTTAATCACAATGTTCAATTTGGGATTACAATGATGTTATATATAAATCCTGAAACCGCGATTTTAAATTATAAGATAGATACAATTTACTATTATTTTAATATTTAAGTGATAAGAATTTTAGGGGTTAAAACCATTAGTAAAAGTTAACTTTTATTCTCAAATGATAATTATTTACTATTTAATAAAATAGTAATTTTATAGACTTAAATGATTAAACAATTCTATTAATTTCAATAAGTGTACATTTTAAATATGTACATATATATATATATATATATATATATATATATATATATATATATATATATCAATTTTCTTTTAAATATATCATTTAAACTTGAATATGTATTTCATAAAAATAATAGATCTATTAAATTGACATTTTTGAGAATTTAGAAGGATTAATTTCATTACAAATACTAACAAGCATATATATTTTATAACAATTTTATAATTTCCAAGATAAAAATAAGGGGTTTATTAAATTAAATTTCTATAAAATTAAAAGAAAATAATTTTATTTAGATTCTTGTCAAAGAATAATTTTTATATTAATTTAATAATATATTATAATTTTCTGTATTTAAAAATTCCACGAAAATCATATTAAAAATAGAAATGCACGGACTGGGATTCAAACCCGGGCCCCCTGCATAGCCTCGCCACACTTAAACCACTGGGCCAAGCCCTGGTTTGTGTTATGGAGTTGAAAAATTGGTTTAAAACTTAACCCACCAAATTCCCCCAATTCATAAGAACCCTAGAATTGGATTTCGGCCAAATTGAACATCAAAATATTGATGTTAATAGAATTAACCATGGGGCTTTTGCTCCCCATGTAAAAACAAATCAAAAGACCTATTTAATTACCTGGTTAACGACAAGCTAGAACAGTGGAGAGCAGCACTAGAGCGCAAAGGTTTAAGGATAAGTCGCTCAAAGACAGAATACATGCATTGTAACTTTAGTGGCGAGGCGGAAGAGGACATCCAAATCACTATTCAGGGTATGGCGGTCCCACAAACGTCTAGGTTCAAATACCTGGGCTCGTACTTGCAGGAGGACGGAGAGATACACAGCGATGTAGCGCACCGTGTTCAAGCTGGATGGTGCAAGTGGAGAGCAGCAGCAGGGATCCTATGTGATAAGAGGTTTCCAGCAAAACTAAAGGGAAAGCTATATCGAGTGGCAGTACGTCTAGCTATGTTGTATGGAACAGACTGTTGGGCCATAAAGAAATCGCACGAGAAACAAATAGAGGTAGCGGAAATGCGAATGCTGAGGTGGATGTGCGGTCATACAAGACTTGACCGGATAAGAAACGAAGTGTATCGACAGAAGCTAGAAGTGGCCTGTATCACAGATAAAATACGAGAGGGAAGATTAAGATGGTTTGGGCATGTCAAGAGGAGACCAATGGCGGCACCAGTTAGAGCAGTAGAGAACATCATCTTAGAGGGTAGGAGGAGTAGAGGAAGACCTAGATTGACTTGGGATGAGGTAATTAGGCGAGATATGATACACCTGCACCTCTCTGAGCACATGATCGAGGATAGGACTGAGTGGAGGCGTAGAATTAAAATTAAGGACTTCTAGTGTGACCTATAGGCAGGAAGGGTATTTGACGTCTGGTTTCGGGGCCTAAGTAGCCCATATCTGCCCTTTAACGATGATTCTACATGCACCTAGGATTTATGTATGCTATGTGTTGTATGATTTATTGTGTACTGTAGGATATGTGTTGCATGATTTATTGTATGATGTCCTGCTGCCGATATGGCTTTTTGTATACTGTATGCTATGTGCTGAATGTTTTATTGTATGTTATCTTGCTAAATAGTATGACTTTTGCTATTGAGTCGGGGGTCTCATTGGAAGCGGTCTCTCTACCTAACAAGATAGAGGAAAGACTCGCCTACACCTACCCTCCCCAGACCCTGCTCTTGAGTGGGATATACTGGGTTTGTTTGTTTGCTTTTTTTGTTTGATGTTGTGGTTGATGATTTAAGGTTCGAACAAGGTTGCGACTATTTTCTTGAATCAATGTTTGATGCATGTGTGTTTTTGGCGAAATTGAGTGCACAGATAGTTTGAAAGGAATGAATATCACATTACCCCTCTGTTATATAGTCTTGATTTGATCGGTTAATCGCCCAACGACTATAAGGTTCAAGTCTGTTGTTTCAGGTCGAATCGAACAGATTAAATGTTGTTTCAGGTGAAATTAAACAACCTAATGGTTACGAAATGATTACACAAACGTTCATGGTCGATTAATTTCAATTATAGCGAACTTTAATGTAATAATGGCTTGGAACTTCAATGGGTTACGGTTTCGAGTTTGAGGGTGGTAAAAACCCGGTTTAAAGTCCAACTATTACACTTCATGGTGTTGGAAACGAGTTCCCGAGGGTTTTGGTGTGTATTGGCTAAAAACCGAAGCTTAAATAGGGGGGTTTTGGGGGTTGGCCGGAGCCGCCGGAGGTGTGACCGGACTTGGGCCGAAAAAACGCGAAGGAAGAGAGAGAAAGAGGGTGGGGGTTTGGGTTTTACGATTTTACAACTTTGGTCCCTGTAGTTTTAGGCTTTGGTGTTTCTAAACCAAATTTTAAGTTTTAGTTTAAAATAAAATTACAGTTTAATCCCTGTGGTTTTAATGTTATTATTTCATGTCAAAACTAATTATTTAAATGTTTTTAAAATATTAACCTTATATTGTTTTTATTTATTTAGAAGATTACACTTAATATGATTATTATTATTATTATTCATTATTATTATTATTATTATTATTAATTATTATTATTATTATTATTATTATTATTATTATTATTATTATTGTCGTTAATTACTTAATTATTTAGTTATATCAAAATTATAATGATACAAGAAATTACAAATAAGTCCTCGTATTTACATTAATAACAAAACAAATCTTAAAAGAGATAACGACGTTAACAAACGTTTAACACAATTACGAAAGGTCACAGTCTTCCCAACTTTAAGAAATTTCATCCCGAAATTAAAGACAATACTAAACAAATAGATAAGGATATTTCTTCTTCATGTGATCCTCACGTTCCCATGTGAACTCAGCTCCACGTTTGTTCTCCCAACGAACTTTGACGATCGGTGTGGTAGTTGTTCGGGTCTTCTTTAGGGTTCGATCCATTATCTCGACAGGTTTCTCAATGAAATGCAATGGCTCGTCAATTTGAATTTCCTCCAAAGAAACATGCAAATTTTCATCGGCCAGACATTTCCTCAAGTTTGAGAAATAGAAGACAAGATGAACCCCGCTAAGTTTAGAAGGTAGTTCCAGTTTGTAAGCCACTTTCCTAATTCTTTTCAGAATCTTGAAAGGTCCTACAAAACGTGGGGCTAACTTGCCCTTCTTCCCAAAACGAACTACACCCTTCCACGGAGAGACCTTAAGAAGGACCATGTCGTTGACTTGAAATTCCAACGGTTTGTGTCTTTTATCCGCATAACACTTTTGATGACTTCTAGCCACCTCAAGGTTATTACGGATTTTGGAAACTTTATCGGTCGTTTCTTGAATGAGTTCCGAACCGGTAATAAAATTCTCACCAATGACAGTCCCACAGATCGGAGAACGACATTTACGACCATATAAAGCCTCGAATGGTGCCATCTTGATACTTGAGTGGTAACTATTGTTTCTGTTAACGGTAAATGCGTATCGCAGTCACCACCAAAGTCAAGGACACAAAGACGTAGCAAGTCCTCGAGGGTTTGAATTATTCGTTCGGTTTAACCTTCCGTTTGAGGATGGTAAGCCGTGCTTAAATCTAGTTGAGTACCCAAGATTTCTTACATAGAAGACCAGAAATGCAAAGCGAAACGAGTATCACGGTAGGAAATAATGTGCAACGGCACACCATGACGACTCACAATTTCATCAATATAGATACGAGCCAACCTTGAAACCTTGTAAGTGTCTTGTATTGGTATGAAATATGTCGTTTTGGTCAAACGGTCAACAATCACCCATATACTATCATGGCCACGAAAGGTATGCGGTAACTTGGTTATGAAATCCATGGAGATATGTTCCCATTTCCAGATAGGGATTTTGGGTTGTTTCAAGTAAACCACTAGGCCGTTGATGTTCAGCTTTGACCCTCACACACGTGAGATATATTGAAACATACGATGCAATATCCTTCTTCATCCCTGGCTACAGTATTGGCCACGCAGGTCCATATACATCTTATCGAACCCAGGGTGACCCAGTATTGGCTAAAAACCGAAGCTTAAATGGGGTTTTTGGGGGTTGGCCGGAGCCGCCGGAGGTGTGGCCAGACTTGGGCCGGAAAAACGCGAAGGAAGAGAGAGAAAGAGGGTGGGGGTTTGGGTTTTATGATTTTATAACTTTGGTCCATGTAGTTTTAGGTTTTGGTGTTTCTAAACCAAATTTTAAGTTTTAGTTTAAAATAAAATTACAGTTTAACCCCTGTGGTTTTAATGTTATTATTTCATGCCAAAACTAATTATTTACATGTTTTTAAAATATTAACCTTATATTGTTTTTATTTATTTACAAGATTACACTTAATATGATTATTATTATCATTATTATTATTATTATTATTATTATTATCATTATTATTATTATTATTATTATTATTATTATCATTATTATTATTATTATTATTGTCATTAATTAATTAATTATTTAGTTATATCAAAATTATAATGATACAAGAAATTTCCTCGTATTTGCATTAATAACAAAACAAACCCTTATAAGAGATAACAACGTTAACAAACATTTAACATAATTACGAAAGGTCATAAAGTCGTCTTTGGTCAGTTGCCTGCTTAGCAGCTTATCACTTAGGCGCATGAGCCTTTCAGGCGCATGAGCACTGTTGGGGCACATCACCTCAATACTTAGGCATTTGTAGCAAAACCTAGGCACATGAGCTACTGTTCACGCACATCAACATGCACATGATATTTCTAAGGAATTTTCTAAGCGTAGGAGTACTGTTTAGGCACATTATCCTATACTTAGTTTTCTAAGTCATAATTTCAGGCGCATGAGCACTGTTGGGGAGCATGAGCCCCAACACTTAAGCTCCTGGTTAAGATCCTAGGAGCATGAAGACTATTCAGGTCGTATGAGCCTTATATAGGCGCATTATCATCCTGTTAACTATGTTTTTAAGTCGATTTTAGTCCCAAACATCCTATTACCTTGTTCTAAGCATACACATCCTCTACTAAGCATGAACTTAACATAACCATAACATTGTATTCGCCCAAAACATACCCCACCCCATACACATGCACATGAACATACAGGTAACATACCCAATCTCATAAAACATACATACATGTATTTTCCAGCCTCGAAATTGTATAAAACATGTAAAACGGGGTTCTAGAAACTCATCTTAGTTGTTTTCGGGTTTTATACTCTAAATCTTGGGCTTCCCAAAGAATTCGAACATCTAAAAATCCAATAACACACACACCCAAACACACTCACACACATAAGAACATATACCTTCGGTTTCTTAGCCAAAAACACAACTTAAAAACACTAATTCTTATCTCAAATCCGGTTTTCCCCTTGTTCTTCTTCAAAGTCTTGAATTCTGCTTTCTCTCTCTAAAACTTCCGAATGAAAGATGTTGTGTAGGACAAAATGGGCGGCCATACCACCTTTTTCACCAACTTTATTACTTTTTATCCATTTGACACTTTTGACCCCTCAACTTTAGGTTGACTTTCATTTCCATCCTTTTATTTCTCTTTTATCCTTTTATTTATTGCTTTAGAAATATCCGGGTGTTACAAGTCCACCCCCCTCATATAGGTTTCATCCCCGAAACCTGTTATTCCTCAAACAGATAAGGGTAATGCTGCCTCATCTCCTCCTCAGTCTCCCATGTGGATTCGGATCCCTTCCGGTGCTTCCACTGTACACGCACAAGAGGGACCACTTTATTTCTCAGCCTCTTCTCTTTACGATCGATGATTGCCACTGGTTGCTCCACATAATTAAGCCTTTCATCAACTTCAATGTCCTCTAGTGGGACAACCATGTCCCCATCAGCTATACACTTTCTCAAATGAGATACATGGAATGTCGGGTGAATTCCACTTAACTCATCTGGCAATTCCAATCTATAGGCCACCTCTCCTACTCGAGCAATGATTCGGAAAGGGCCTATATATCTTGGGCTCAACTTGCCCCGCTTCCTGAATCTGATATTTCCCTTCCAAGGTGAGACCTTCAACATAACCCGGTCACCCACCTGGAACTCAATTGGTCTACGTCGTTTATCGGCATACGACTTCTGCCTATCTTTAGCAGCCCTCATGAAGGCTTTAATCTTCTCAAGCTTCTCAGTCGTAGCCTCGATTACCTAGACGCTCCCCAATTCTTTCTGCCCAATGTCTCCCCAACATACGGGCGTCCTACATCTTCTACCGTATAGCATCTCGTATGGTGGCATACCAATGCTGGCATGATAGCTATTGTTGTATGAGAATTCAGCTAACGGTAAGTGGTCATCCCAACTTCCCCCAAAATCAATCACGCATGCCCGAAGCATGTCTTCCAGTGTCTGAATGGTCCTTTCTGACTGACCATCAGTTTGAGGATGATAAGCCGTGCTAATATGTAACCTCATCCCCATGGCATCGTGGAATTTCTTCCAGAATTTAGAGGTAAACCGGGTGTCACGATCAGACACAATAGACAACGGCACACCATGACGAGTTACAACCTCCTTGATGAAAAGATCGGCCAACCTCTTGGATGAATACGTCTCGCGCATCGGTAGGAAGTGAGCACTCTTTGTCAGACGATCAACAATCACCCATATAGCATCATACCCTTTCGGGGTACGTGGCAGCTTCATGATGAAATCCATGGTGATGTGCTCCCACTTCCATTCCGGTATATCCAAAGGTTGAATCTTTCCATACGGCTTCTGGTGCTCGGCCTTCACTTGCAAACAAGTAAGGCACTTACTCACATACTCCACCACATCGCGCTTCATACTCGGCCACTAATAGTCTTTCTTCATATCTTGATACATCTTCGTAGCACCGGGATGAATAGAGTATCGAGGCTTGTGGCCTTCATCCATGATCTTTACCCGTAGATCCCCAAAACGAGGAATCCACATCCGCCCGAATCGGGTCTTAAAACCAAATGTGTTTTCACCCAACTCCACGACCAGACCTCTCATTCTTTCAGAGTTAAGATGATCTTCCTTTAGTGCCTCATCTTGAAACTCCTTGACTTGCTTCATCACGTCTGAGACTCTGAGGTCATAATCAGCTGGTACGCTTTCACCCGAATCGGCTCGGGCCTCTCCTTTCGGCTAAGGGCATCCGCCACCATATTGGCTTTGCCCGGATGGTAATGGATCTCACAATCATAATCCTTTATAAGCTCCAACCATCGCCTTTGCCTCATATTCAAATATTTTTGCTCGAAGAAGTACTTCAAGCTCTTGTGGTCGGTAAAGATGGTTCACTTCGTCCCGTAGAGATAGTGCCTCCAAATCTTCAATGCAAAGACCACGGCTGCTAACTCCAAGTCATGAGTAGGATAGTTAACCTCATGAACTTTCAACTGCCGGGATGCATAGCCTATAACCTTTCCCCTCTGCATTAACACGCACCCCAACCCCTAGTAGGAAGCATCAGAATAAACCACCAGATCTTCACTTCCCTCGGGCAATGACAGAACAGGAGCTTGGGTCAACCTCGTCTTCAATTCTTTGAACGCCTTCTCTTGAGCTTGACCCCATACAAACCTTACATCTTTCCGGGTTAACTTGGTTAGTGGAGAAGCGATTTTGGAGAAGTCTTGAATGAATCTTCTATAATAGCCCGCCAAACCCAAGAAACTGCGGATCTCGGATGGCGTCTTTGGAGACTTCCATTGCATCACCGCTTCCACCTTTGCCGGATCTACCATAATCCCCTCCGGATTCACCACGTGACCCAAGAACTGAACTTCACGCAACCAGAACGCGCACTTGGAAAATTTAGCGTACAACTTCTCCCTTCTCAACGTTTCCAGAACCTCTTGAATATGACCGGCATGCTCAGTCTCACTCTTCGAATAAATCAAGATATCATCAATGAACACAATCACTGATTTATCCAACATCGGCCGACACACCCGGTTCATCAGATCCATAAAAGCAGCTGGCGCATTGGTCAAACCAAAAGACATGACAACAAACTCGTAGTGACCGTAGCGCGTGCGGAAAGCTATTTTAGGGATATCCTGCTCTTTCACCTTTAGTTGATGGTAGCCCGATCGAAGATCTATCCTTGAAAACCAACTGGCACCCTGAAGTTGATCAAACAAATCATCGATTCTCGGCAACGGGTACCGATTCTTCACTGTCAGCTTGTTCAGCTCACGGTAGTCTATGCACATCCTCATACTGCCATCCTTTTTCTTCACAAATAGGACCGGAGCACCCCAAGGAGAGATACTCGGTCTGCTAAAACCCTTATCGAGCAGCTCTTGCAACTGCTCCATCAACTCTTTCATTTCCGTCGAGGCCAATCGATACGGTGCTTTGGCAACAGGTTGGGCACCGAGTATCAAGTCAATTTGAAATTTGATTTCGTGATCCGATGGCACACCCGATAGATCCTCTGGAAATACATCGGGAAAGTCACACACCACCGGTACATCGGACAATTGGGGTGTTGACGTGTCCACATCTTTCACGTAGGCTAAATAAGCGCTACATCCACGCCTTAGGCACTTTCCTGCCACCGCCATCGAAATCACTTTCGAAATCGTCGTAACCCGATCGCCGTATATCGTCACCAGACTTCCATTAGGCACCGTCAGTCTAATCATATTCTTACGACATACGATATTCGCTTCATAGGTTGCTAACCAATCCATCCCTAGTACCACATCAAATCCACCTAGGGGCATCACAAGTAACATAGCAGCAAACCTATGACCTTCTAATTTTATGGCACAGTCCTCTATCACCTCAGTAACTCTAGTGGACTTACCAATAGCAGTTTCTACGTCAAAGGGCTCATCAATGCATTTACTACTAACAGGCAGTTTAGCACAGAAAGTAGCAAAAATAAAACTCCTACTAGCACCAGAATCAAATAACACATAAGCAAGAGTTTGATCTAATAGAAACGTACCTGACACAACATCGGGGTCCGTCCTAGCCTCCTCCCTGGTCATGGTGAAAGCTCTGGCACTTGCTTTCTGCCCTTTAGTCCCGGCCGTCTTCTTTGCCCTGGAACTCTCCGCCCTCGGCCTCCTACAATCCTTGCTCATATGGCCCTCTTCACCGCATGCATAACACCTCAGCGCCTTATAGTCTTTGTAGATGTGGCCTGGTTTCCCGCACTTGAAACACACGTTGAGCCCCATCCTGCACTCACCCGTATGCTCCTTCCCGCACTTGCTACACCTTTTGGGCCCCGAGCTTGATGACCCCACCTACAGTCATCCATTCTCATCTTCTTGTTGTTCGGGGTAAAACCACAACGCCCGAACCATTTCCCGTTCCAGTTTCGGTCACTACCACCAGCCTTCCTCACCTCCACCTCTGTTACCTCCCTCTCATCATAGAGTCTCCCAGCCAAATCCACTGCCGACCTAAAAGTGCTTGGTCGAGCAGCAATCAAGTGCCTATGAATGTCAGCTGGCAGTCCTTGAATGTACCGGTTAATCTTTCGAGACAGTGGCGTCACTTGATCCGGCACCAGCCTCTCCATCTCATTGAATTTGGTGGTGTACTGCTGGTGGGTCATGGTTCCCGCCTCGAGTTGTAGGAACTCCCTCTCGATCTTATCGAGTTCCCTGTGAGGACAAAATTCCTCAATCACCAGCTTCTTCAACTTGTTCCATCGCATTTTTCGATGGCCGTTGAACCTTCAGCTTGGACAATATTGTCCCACTAACATAATACCGAGTTGATAAAAGAGTGAGTCGCGAACTTCACCCTTTGATCTTCGCAACACTCACTGATCTCCAACACTTCCTCCATCTCCCTCGCCCAGCGGTGAGTAGCAGCAGCATTGCCATTGCCATCAAAAGTCGGGGGCTTGCACCTCTGGAATGCCCCATAGCTGCATCCCTTGGTCGTTACCCCTACTGCACCCTCCTCTTCCTCGTCGGAAACTACTATCTCAGGCTCCGGCCGTTCCTCCTCTCCCTTGCTTTCCTTCCCAGTCGACCCTTTCCTGTCCTCCTTCTCCTTTTTCTCCTCGTTCTTCACAGCTCGAATAACTTCAGTCAATACAGACGGTAAGACTGCCTGCATGATCTGGTGCACCTCATCAGCAATCGCCTCCCAAGCTGAGGCGTTCAGGCTGGCATTCTCGTTTCCTTCAGTCCGGTCATGAACCTCAGGGTTCTCATGGTCGTCCCAGGAGCTTTAGCACTGCTCCTAGTCACACGCGGTCGACCTCTGCCTCTAAAAGCCTTGGAAGATTTCTCCCCAGTCATTTCCTAAGTGCTATAAGATTCAAACACTAACACAGTCATTCAAGGTAATAGCTCAGTTTATGTCAAGTATAGTAAGTCCCTAATGACAGTGGCCAGTTGTGATTAACCACTTACTTTACTCTTCACACCCCAAGCATTTCCTATCCTGACTACATCAGTATCTAAATCTACTAAGAACACATAAGTCAAGTAGCACACGCACATAATACTGGTTATCCTTAAGAAAAGAAATACCTGATGACATGTAGCTACTCGGGCTGACATCCCTCCTTCTGTCCCATTTTCAGTTTAAGTTAAGGTTTATTTTGAAAATTTACCCGTTTCACTTAAACTTTGGCTCTGATACCAACTTGTAAGGCCCTATTCCCGGGCACCTCACAGTTGGTCAAAAACATTACATATTATAAATTTAAGCAGCGGAATTAATTTAACAAAAACCATTCATTCATTATAAACACTGTTGTTAAGCAATACATTGTAGTTCATGAGTCACAAATGATTAGTTGAATGAATTACAAAACAACAGAATTGTCAAGCCATGAATGGATGTCAGTCTTGCCCCGCCGAGTAGCCATCCCCGCGTGCCATCCTCAGCAACGTTTTACCTGCCAGCTGGAAAATACATAAAAGTCAGCGTTGCTGAGTGAGTTCTAGTTTTTATAAATAAAATACTTTACTTTTCATTTCAAACCGTTCATTTCTTTCGTAGGTGATCACACATCGTACGTACACATAGGTAGTATTATTATTATCTTCATCATCATTCAATTCATACTTTTACCATTACTCTTCCGGTCTTTTGCAACACAGAGTCGCTCACCCATTAGCAATATCAAGGATTACAAGACTTTCGATCTTTTGCGACACAGAGTCGCTCACCCATTAGCAATCTCACGGATTGCAAGTCTTTCGGTCTTTTGCGACACAGAGTCGCTCACCCATTAGCAATGTCACGGATTACAAGTCTTTCGGTCTTTTGCAACACAAAGTTGCTCACCCCATTATCAATCTCAAAGATTGACCCTGTGTGCATCCTTCGGGGTAGCTAACCCGCATCACAGTTGAGCTAACGACAACAACGCCGTGCACCTCTTTACATTTCCTTCAAGACTTTCGTTCATTCATTTACGTTCCACTTTTCTTTATCATTAATCTTTCACTTTATTAATGATAATAGTTTTCTTTCTTGATCATGATCATACCACGTAAAGTCACACAATATTAATATTAATAATTATGATAACAATAATAATAACCCTAATAATAATAATAATGGTCATAATGACAATCAAACATAAGCATGTGCATTAAATAAACCCTGGTCAACATCGGTCCAAAACCTAAATGCACAGACTCTCACGAAAATTCTGCAATAATTTCTAAGTGTTGGGCGCATCAACACTATTTGGGCGCATGAGCCCTGTCTGGGCGCATTTCAACTGTGCAGGCACCCCATCCCAACACTTAGCAGCTTATCACTTAGGCGCATGCGCCTTTCAGGCGCATGAGCACTGTTGGGGCACATCACCTCAATACTTAGGCATTTGTAGCAAAAACCTAGGCACATGAGCTACTGTTCAGGCACATCAACATGCGCATGATATTTCTAAGGAATTTTCTAAGCGTAGGAGTACTGTTTAGGCACATTATCCTATACTTAGTTTTCTAAGTCATAATTTCAGGCGCATGAGCACTGTTGGGGAGCATGAGCCCCAACACTTAAGCTCCTGGTCAAGATCCTGGGAGCATGAAGACTATTCAGGTCGTATGAGCCTTATATAGGCGCATTATCATCCTGTTAACTATGTTTCTAAGTCGATTTCAGTCCCAAACATCCTATTACCTTGTTCTAAGCATACACATCCTCTACTAAGCATGAACTTAACATAACCATAACATTGTATTCGCCCAAAACATACCCCACCCCATACACATGCACATGAACATACGGGTAACATACCCAATCTCATAAAAACATACATACATGTATTTTCCATCCCCGAAATCATATAAAACATGTAAAATGGGGTTCTAGAAACTCACCTTAGCTATTTTCGGGTTTTATACTCTAAATCTTGGGTTTCCCAAAGAATTCGAACACCTAAAAATCCAATAACACACACACCCGAACACACTCACACACATAAGAACATATACCTTCGGTTTCTTAGCCAAAAACACAACTTAAAAACACTAATTCTTACCTTAAATCCGGTTTTCCCCTTGTTCTTCTTCAAAGTCTCGAATTCTGCTTTCTCTCTCTAAAACTTCCGAATGAAAGATGTTGTGTAGGACAAAATGGGCGGCCATACCACCTTTTTCACCAACTTTATTACTTTTTATCCATTTGACACTTTTGACCCCTCAACTTTGGGTTGACTTTCATTTCCATCCTTTTATTTCTCTTTTATCCTTTTATTTATTGCTTTAGAAATATCCGGGTGTTACATGATTACTCTGAGTGCTTGAGTTTGAAGACTTTGCAGCATAGAAACTTGTCTCCTCTTCATGATCGCGTTCATCACAGGAGTTGTCTTCAGATTCATTAGATATGAAGGCACTTCCAGAATTTTTTAATTCCTTGAATTGATAAGGAGCTATTGGTGCCTTTGCTATCTTGTTCCTGGTCTTTTCGTCAAGCTCCAGGGCTTCTACCTTTGCCACTAAAGTGTCCAATCCTATTGTTTTTAAGTCAATAGTATTTTTGAGCATAGACACAATCTGTGTCTAATTCTCTGGCAAGGAGTGAAACATCTTTTTGTTAAGCTCTACATTGTTATATTCAAACTAAAGGATATTCATCTCAGTAACAAGGTGCATAAATCTATGCAATTGTCGAGGAACTGACTCACCCGGAATATGATGGAAAGTTTCATATTGTGCCCGGAGAGTATCTTTTTTAATGCTTCTAATCTTGTCACTTCCTTCACATAGAGTGTGTAGGATTTTCCATAGCGGGTTAGCTGTTTTGTAGGATTTACATCTGATTAGCAGCTCTTCAGGCAAGGTCATAGTCAGCATACTATATGCTTTGATGTCAATCTTGACTTTCTTAGCATCATCATGTAATAGATTCTTTAGACTTATGGGTTGGTTTTTATCCTTATAATCCGCACCTAAGGCTGGTGGAATATAAGAACCTTCGGTAGTCGAAGCCTATAAATCAGAATCTGTATAATTAACATGATTCCTAAATCTAATTTTTCAAGTTTTAAAATCAGATTTATTTTCCAGTTTAGGAGGTTGATAAGCATCAACGACAGAATTACTCATGTTAATTAATTTTGAGAAAGCAAATATTTTGATTAAGAAATCGGTTTAAACAAATCACAGTCGATAGATCAATGATCTGGATCAATAAGCACCAAGCTCTGATACCACCTGTGAATCCAAGGATCGTTCAGGAATTATCGGACTTGATTTATACAAGTATTGATCGCGGAATTATCAATACTTGTTGTTTAATCGATTAAAGCATAATAGAATGAACCAACAAATAAGAATGATCAAACTAATGCTCAAACCACGAATGCTCTGACGTTGCTCTGATGATGCTGATACTGTTGATGTTACTTTTTCTAATGTTGTATATTGATTGATATTGCTGATCGCACTGTTACTGATCGTACTGTTAAATCTCCTCATATACATGTTATTGATCTCATAATATATAAAGATCATATTCTGTTTCTAATTCAATGCTAACTATATGCTATAATTAAGCTAACTATAGTTATCCGAATCCACACCCACTTTTATTGGCGTGGGAGTTCGTGTTTACAATGAATAAAACATAATTAATGATATTGATGTGACGTGGAATATATCGACATCATTAATGTTGTTGTTGATCTGCCACATTGACTTGTTGACTTTGGATTGACTACTTGATGATGTCAAATCATACAAGTGTTAATTTTGCAGGTAACTAGTCTTCCGCAACAACTGATATGCTTCCGCAGCAACTTGTTCTTATGCTTCCGTAGGAGTTCTTGTCTTTCGCAGCAGTTACTAGCTTGATTATTGTTCAGATGAAGTTGTTCCTGATAATATTTACGGAATAACAATTTAGTCAACTGCAGTTGTTCTAACACAACATATTTTATCAATTGACTAAGTCTGACGTTTAATGCACATTCACACATACATTATGTAATATATTATATCATATATTTATAACATATATTATAAAATGCAATATATTATTCAACCAATAAACACAGATGTAATCAACATAATTCATATTATATCATCAAAACTCATAATTACAAAAGTGATTACAAGAGTATGATCTATCATCTAAAATTATACAAAGTTCTATTTCTAACAGGAATTGTATCTTATTGTAAATTATAGTGAATGCTTCCTTAAGGGATTTGTTAATCATAAAATCATTCCTTAACACTTATTTCATAAATTTCTGATTTCCTAATTTTCAATGATAATTAACGCTTTTCTATTTTACTATAATTTTACAATTCATATTCAAAAAAATGTTTTCCTGTAAAACTCATCATATCATGTCATACTCATTTGTTCACCAATCAAGCTTTTTCAAAATCAATCGACGGACATGTTCTCTTGACCCTCTGTCAGGTACGTTTCATTGTTTCTTTAATTTATTTTTCTGAATTATGTTCAAATGCTTTTCTAAATGTAATGTATCCTCTCACTTCATATTGCTTAATTTTATGAACAATATGCAACTTTGAATGGTTCGTTAGAGAACCAATAATTTGCTATTTTGTTCATGAACCTCATTTTTATTAACTTTGAAAATGGTTTGTGTTACAGGACCAAACTTAAGGTGACATCGATGTACAATCAAGTTATAGAGCCAAAGGTTATATTGAGAAGCAACATTAGTAACCGTACATTCATTCCAAAACTCAGTTTGACACCTTCGGACAAAATAGTTCCATTCAAGTTTAGAAAAAGGCGTGTCATGATAGCCGTTTGTTTACAATGACAATAAGCAAAAGTCAAGTACAATATTTGTCGACAGTAGGTTTGTACAAAAAAGAATCTGTTTTTACACACGATCAACTATATGTGACATTATCAAGGGAAAAATAGAGATAGACTGAAATTGTTGATCTTACATCAAGACAATAAGCCTACCAATATTACGATAAATGTAGTTTACAAGGAAGTATTTGCATACCTATGATTTTTCAGGTTTTAATTGTAATTTTATACTTTTTCTTAATGTATTACTTTATGTTATTTTTCAAAATTAATAGCATAACTTTATAATATTAGTTTTTAAATATATTCGACTCATGTAACACACATGCCACTAAAGCTAGTATTGTATAATACAGTTATAAGAATATGTATAACTATATATGTGATTCAAACAATTTATTATCATTAAATCTCCTTAACAGAAGACGATCCATGTTTTCAATTCAGTTTGGGTTCGACTTTGCTTTTTAACGACACCATTACTTAAGTTAACGACACCATTACTTGTACAACTTAAAGAAAAAAATTCATCAATATAAACATACGAGTAGAGAGGCCATATCGACATACCAATACACGTTTAACATACGTATAATATGTCACATTCAACTTTGCTACATGAACAAAGTACTATATCCATCGATAATATAATTTACACATAAAACACTTGGCCGACGTTCAAAAGGCTCTCATGAGGAACATTAAAGATCACACTATGCTCCCGGCAAATCTTCCTCAGAAACGCGTAAGCATAATCGATGCTTAACTTTTATAAAAGGGGGAATCACGTCGCGCTCTCACTACCGTGTTCCCCATTATATGCACCACCCCTGCATCTCTGCAGCTTGTCAAGAACTCCATTTCATCAACCTCCCTTTGACTACTTACCTGCCCAGACGACGACCCTGAATGTATAACATGTAATGGCGATTTAGCGGGCACTATAGAGTCACAAGATGAAATCGTGAGGTCAACGACTGAAGAAAATGTGTTATTATTGTTATCAGGCAGCAAGAAATCTCTAGAACGCTGAGTTTGTTGACCCGATAAGCTATAATCATCCGAGTCAGACCCGCCTTCCATCATTGACTCGAGTCTTACAAACATGAACAGGTTATCAAACAGTTTCTTTTCAAATTCGTCGTCTTTTTTATGTAGATCTTTGTAACCGTACCTTGCAACGCATCTAAACATGTGAAAGTTCTTGGGCCCGATACGTTTCACAAGAAATCTTTCTTCTTCAGGAACAGTGTACACGGGGAGGTACTTTACACACACGAAAACCACAACTGAGTGGATGGCGGGCAGATTAGTGATGAAGTGTGAAAAGATGTGTGGGACCCCACTAGCGAGCTCGGTGTACACGAGCCCGATTCCAGGGACACGAACGAGGCCTAAACTTGGACCGAGACCGAGAATCCATGCCATTGAGATTTTACTGTGCATTTCAAACTCATATCTTTTTACCGTGCCATAGTGCCAAATGTACATGATGAAAAGGAAGACGACCGCTATGACAAGTGGGACCCAACCGCCTTGATTGACTTTAAAGAGAACAGCCGAGAAGTAAGTACATTCGATGATGAGAGATAAGGCGGCAAATATGAAGACGAGGATCCAGTGACATCGCCAGACTAATAACATGATTAATATCATGAGGAAAGTTGTTGCAAGCATGACTATAACCACTGCTGTCCCTGTTAACACACAAAATACATGAGGTTAATGGCAGTTACATATCTACAATAGTAGTTTAAAATGATCTACACGTGAGAAAACGGGGCCCGAGATGGGTAACTTTTGTATGGGTCAATACAGAAAGACTTGGTCAACCTGCCACCACCGTTGCCTCCACCGACTCAGCCACGTCATAACCGTGACGCTGCTGCCACCACCGGGGTCATGACACCATCGCGATCGTCACCCCACCTCCACAGCCGCTGCCACAGATGCCCCCTCCACCTATCGCCACTAGCAGCCATAAAAGAATGTAGCAACAACGGTTGTTTTTAACTAGAGCCCATTTTGGTTGGAACCTGTTTGACCCAAACTAAATTGATACTTTAACCCAAGCCTAGTTTGACCCATTACCCGGCTTGACCCAACCTGTGTGTTTTGCCAAGCTTAGTTCAAGCCAAAAACTTCAGCAAGATGCTGTCCAAAGTCTATTTTAATACATACAACCTTCTATTTGTTTTTGTGACAAAATCTAGATTATACTATAATGATAACTTTATTGTATTTCAAACCTCACCCATATTGACCAACACCCATACTGAGCGTTATTAACCAACACACCTATCTTGCCACCTCTAATCTATATGACATTGAAAAATGAATAATTGGAAGGTTATTCATACAATAAAACATATACTCACCATATGCATTGCCGATTTGATTTTGATTTCTGAATCCAGCAGTCACAATAATGCAAAGAACCAAAAGGATCCAATTAATGTCTGGAATATATATTTGCCCAAGAAATTTGCTTGATGTATGAATGACCTTCACTCTTGGAAAACAACCAAGCGCGTTTGCCTGCTTTATGATGGAAAATGTAGCAGAAATTGTTGCCTGACTTGCAACAATAGCAGCTAGTGTAGCAATAATAAACATCGGCCAGTATACACCATCTGCAAGATAATAAGATACCCGTGAGCATAATTGTTACATATTTTAGTATAATTGGATTGACTAGGTGACCAATGTGATCAGAATATTCATCAAACTAGTCTGGAGGTGCGAAGTGCATGCTAATTTAAGTTTACTATAATTCGGATATTTGAACCCCATCGGTTCTTAGGGGCGAAGCTTCACCCGCAAGTAAAAGGGGCTCCAAGAGGGCAACACCCCTTAACGGAGGTCTGGCCATCCAGGTCAGGGCCTTTAGTAGCAGGGTCCAAGGGGCTGCCGCCCCTGGCAGGTGCTCATGGATGGGGTCAGCTTGGAAATTTTATATATTGCTAAAAATTCATTTATTAAAAATGCATTAAAAAATGAATTTGCGAAGTTTCACGTGTGAAATTCGGAATAAATTTGGCTCCAAATTTAATGAATGTTATGTTAGAAAAGGTAACTGCCCAAAGGCAGTTTTAGAGTCTCTCAGACCCTACCCCTGGAATAGAAATTCATCTTCAAAATTGGTCATTTTCTCTCTGGTTCAAAATTCATACTAATTCATAATTTAATCTTGAAGACTGAGTTTTATCTGATTGAACCCCCAAATTGTTTCAATCTGAAAGCGCTTCGCGACTCTCAGATCGTCCAAGTTGTTGATCATCATATTTGATTCCTCTACAATAAATATGTAAAAAATAGTTTTTTATTTTTCAGACAATACATATTTTTGGCAATACTGGAAGCGGTCTCTCTACCTATCTGGATAAAGGAAAGACTTGCCATCACCTACCCCTCCCAGACCCTGCTCTTGAGTGGGATATACTGGGTTTGTTTGTTTGTTTGTTTACATATTTTTGGCAATACGAACCTGGGATAGAGCGGTAAAATGCATCAGCCACATGATCCTTATTGTACATGAGATAGGCTGCTTGTCCAGAATAAGCTAGAAGAAGACATGGAAATACAACAACTGTAAATGCCAGCTGGATTGCCGACAGTGGAAAATGTGCCAGGTCAGCAAAAAGTGCCTCCGTCCCTGCAACATTGTTAGGAATCATAAGTAAAACTTCAATAAAGACACGCGTATGAATGCATATACATTTACATTTGGTGATAGAGAAAGATGATGACAATAATACCTGTTATACTGAGCATGATCCCACCAAGTGACGTCCAACCATCTTTTCCTCTTCTTTTGAAGTATAGAAATATATGAACAGGTGAAAAAGCACGTAACACCCCACTATCATGTTTCCAAATGTTATAAATTCCAATTCCTCCAATCAAAAGAAACCAAAGCAACACAATTGGCGCAAACAGCCATCCAACTTTATCAACACCATAACGTTGTAGGCTAAACAAACCTACTAGAATCACAACCGAAACTACCACAACAACATCTGCAACAAACAGCAAAGTAAAAAAGACAATAAAAATTCAATCTTTCAAAAGCAAAGAGCCTAATACAAGAACATTAGTGGGTCGATACTGGAGACATACCAGTACTCATACTAGGCTGGTCTATCTTGATGCCACCAGAAGCTGATAAAACTGGCATAAACAGCTAATTCAGTTAGATATATCATAATGTAAAGTATTAATTCAGTTAGATATATCATAATGTAAAGTATTCTAGTCGTTCAAAATAACATAATCGATTTAAAAATGCAGCACACTCAAACACACCGAAGATGAGTTTTCAAAGTTAACTATTCAAGTTTACCTGAAATAGCAGGAGTTAGAATTCCATCCCCAATTGCAGTGCAAGTGCCAACTAGGACAAGTAAAAGAAGCACATTCTTTTTAAAAGCATCTCCTTCCAACCATCTCCTTGTTTTTGCAGCAAATGATTTCTCATGAATCACGCTTCGACTATAAGTTGTCAATTCTTCATCAGTTTTATGCTGATTTGGAATTGTATTAACTTTTGCATGTCGACACAATAAAGAGTAAAGAGCAAAGGTTCCACCTGCATATGAAACACAATTCAAGAATTTATCTTTAATATAAAGTAAATATTCACTATTATTTCAGTATTAATAGAGAAAAATATGTACCTTGACCATTGTCATTTGCGCGACAAACAATGAAAACATATTTGATGAGTGGCACAAGGGTGAGAGAGTAGATTATCAGGGAAAGTGCACCGACAATGTCTTCTGTATCAGTGATTTTATCAGGAAAAGTATTGTAAAACACATACAATGGAGAAGTTCCCAAGTCTCCATAGACAACTCCAAGACTTTGAAATGAAAGTTGAAGAAGCAAAAGTGCAGAGAATTTCTGCATTGAACAATGATTTCCAACAAAATTTAATCAACACAGAACAAAAAACACCATAAAAGATAATAACTTCATATTTTGGCTTCTTTTTAAACAAACCATTTTCCCTGAATCTAGTCTGGCCATTAGTTGACCCAAAAGTTTTGCCAGACTCATATATCATCTACAGCAAAGTTGTCAAAGGGTAATCATTCGAAAAATTGGAAGCAATTTTATTAAAAGTAAGTATAGAAACTAAAAGTTCCAAAGCCTAAACTTTTAGGGGGAAAAAGTTTCTTAAGCCTGGAAGTAGAAAAATTGCAAATTCTAACATTTTCTTGATCAATTAAGTGAACCAGAATACAAGTACTGAGTCAACAAACATACAATTACCACAATCAAGATTCAAATTATTTTAACATATAAATCTCAAAGCCACCAAGCGATAACCCTTAATCAATTACTTTTTTCTTCAAATAAATTTGATCCCAACCAAGACAAAAACACTTACAGATTGAATTTGATGAGTTATTATCTTTTTCAAATAAGTTTGACCCAAATCAAGACAAACACACACACACTTACAACTTGAATTTAATGATGAAATTACCCTTTTCAAACAAGTTTGACCCTAATTAAGTTTAATTTGATGAACCAAATACCTTTCTCAGACAAGTTTAATCCCAATCAAGGCCAACACACACACACTTATGAAGACTGAATTTGGTAAATAAATTACCTTTACAAACAAGTTTTACCCTAATCAAGACAAACACACACACTTACAGATTGAATTTGATGAATACTAGAACAATACAGGTCCAAAAACAGAAAAAAAATCATTAAAGAAACAAAAATGAAAACATTAGCATAGATGAAATCATTGACCCTAATCAAGAGAAACACATACAAACACACACACTTACAGATCGAATTTGATGAATTATTTACCCTTTCCAAACAAGTTTGACCCTAATCAAGACAAATACACACAAATAGAGATTAAATTCGATGAATACTAGAACAATACAGGTCCAAAAGTAAGCAAAAAATAATCAAAGATACAAAATAGAAAACATCAACACAATCTTGAAAAGTGCAAAGAATCTACGAAATCCAATAGGTTTACTTAAAAGTAGCAAAAAGTTACCTTTTCTCTATACATATTTTTGAGCCTACCAGCTTCTTCATCCATAGGCTGATCAATCTTCTGCTCCAAAGCCCACATCCCACCTTTTGACTCATCTTCTCCAGTCATCTCCATATCCATATCAGTCACCATATCTTAATTTCAAGCTACAATCACTTTCTAACACCTCTTTGTCTATTCTAGATTCAATCAGTTCATAAAACAGCATCAAGAACTCAAAACCATCGAAGTAAACCCCAATTCACCTGATGTTTCGATTGTCAAAAAGACCCAATTATAACACTAACCCAAGTGGGTCAACAGCTATCACAGTCAAAATTGAACAAATTCCTCCACTTTAACCCACGTTTCGATTAAACTTTAGTTCTTGATAAAAGAGGGTTTTCAAGAAACCTGTTTGTGAGTGAAATTGGGGCCGCAAATTTTGATTTGCTGTTATTGAAGAGAAGCAATAATGAAGGAGAATACTAACAGAAACCCTCTTTAGTCGCACACATTATTGAACATTGAGAGAGATGATCGAAGAAGTAATGATGGAGCAATTGGTCGAAGTCGCTTTTATGGTGACACGTTTGTGGACGTCACAAATGTTAAAATAATCTTGAAGATTGAGGGTTCTGACAGTTTATAGATCTTGATCATGTTTATTAATATATAATTAGGCATGAAAGTAAGAAAAAACAATATAATGTGCTGATGAACAGCATCAGGAGAATTCGTAAACGAATAAAATGATGATTAAAGTTGTTTTTGATTGAAGAAGATAGATTACACTAACATCTCCTTGCCACTAAATTAGGAATCTTGGAATGAGTACCATGCGTTATTTTTACAATCACATATGCTTTACGAGATGTTGTTTTAAACGCACTTATTCTCTTTTTAACACTAGATGAATATTTTTTACTACATCAATCATATTTTCTCTTTACTTCATTCATAAGAAGCGAATAATGTAACTTAAGCACATATTAAGTATCCTTAGCTATTGTTATTTAATATTGATTTCTACAAGTCTTGGTTACTATGTTATGAGATGACCAAATTTTGAGAAGCTTACAATACGATATGTACTAATGAACAAGTAAATTAGCTTTGTGTTTTGTAATGGGTTTTATCTCATGTTATGATTAAGGTTAAAAAATCGACATCGAAACGTCAAAAGTGTAAGGAAAGATAAAGTTACCGCTATAAAAAACCTAAAAGATCAAAATAAATGGCAGGACAAACTAAAAAGAAAATAAAAAAAGTATAGAAAACTTAAGATAAAAAACACATAAAAAGAATAGGTGACATGTAGAAACAGATTAAAATTAAAATAATGAGAGCAAGTAAAAAATTAAAATGAAAAACAATAAAAATTAGAAAAAGACAAAGCGAAAAGAATAAGAAGTTTTATTTAAGAAAGTTAGAACAAATGGCTACTTTTCTTATACTACTAGGATTAAGTCAATGTTCTGATTAGGTTTGATGAGTAGTTTAAATTTTTATATATAAAGTCTATTTTATGTATATAGTGTAAGCAAAATTATCACGTAAGAATGAGCAAAATTATCACGTAAGAATGATCGATATTTGCGTGATAATTATCACGTAAAGGCGTTATTATCGTAAAAATATTATGTAATTACCATGCGGATCACAAATGGATGAAATCATCACGTAAATGTTAATCCTTATTGCATGATAACCTTTTACACTATTTATGCAAATTTAACATATGTTAACATTCACCTGATGTTATAAAGCATATTTGAAAATTAAGACATAAAAGTAAGACAACATATCTCTATCTTGTGAATTAAATACTTATAAATACCGAACGATTTCTATTGAAGTTGCTTTTACATGTCCATGGTCAAATTTATTGATGAAAATTGAAAGGTCGATAAATAATGAAAACAATCGAATCGCATTATAACTAATGGCCACTAGATAACAAAAGAACCAGCATATTGAATACCACCATCTAAGCACCCAACAAACATTTTGGAGGTTTTAAGTTATTTAAAATAAAATTATTATTCTGATTGAGTTTTTTCTTTCTTTCTAATTTTGTTGTTTAAAATAACACTACTATGTTGGTTGAGTTCTAATTTATAACACTTTCAACTTCTTATTAAAAAAACTTTACATAAATAAATTTTCTTTTATTTTAGAAAATATCAGAAGGCGTGACCGCGTTATGCGGTGGGGGTGGTAAAATATGAAAGGATTAATTTTAATGACTTATACATTACTATTAACCATTTAAAAAGTCGCTTGAAAAACGCTAATATAAAAGTGTAATATGAAAAAATACTATAAAAATGATTCCTCGAAGCAAAGGAGAAAAATAATAAATGTGTAAATAGTAACTTTATTATAGTTGTATTGTAAATTACTTAAAAGAAAAAGAAAAAAACTTTACTAATGTTCAAGAGATTAAGTATAAATTTGACATAACTCGAGTGTTTATGTGTAAAATTTAAAAAATAACAATATGGGTATGCAGTCAAATTGAAAAAAAAATGTTGTTGTTAGTTTTAATAAATCTTTAGTGGTTTAAGTATAAATTATAGAAATACAAATTAAGTTTTTGATTACTTTGAATAAAAAAGAAAATTATTACGATAACATTATGAAAACCTACAACATCACTATTCATCGTATTCTCTTTTTATATATATTGGGTTGGCCTGCATGATACGACGTGTGTCATCGAGACTCTTTTCTAACACTCCATAAACACTTATTATTATTATTATTATTATTATTATTATTATTATTATTATTATTATTATAAAAATATTTAGTAATAGTTATTTAGATAAGATAATACTTAATATAATAAATTAAATATTTTTATTATTAAATAATATATTAATAACATGCATTAAAAATATATTAATTAGCATAAGTTAATTAAATAGAGACAAAATAACGACCAATGCATAAAAAGGTCTTTATCCTATGTATAAAAAGTTGTATCAGATGTTTAAAGTTTAAATAAAATTGTGCACAAAAAGTTTATTATATAGTAGTTTAGATAGTATATAAAACCCGTTACTTTAATGTAGAGTTAATTACATAAATGGTCCCTATGGTTTATCTAAAATAACCAGGTTTGGGTACTAAGAAAAAAAACAGGTTTAGGTATTGTATTTTCAATTTGTAACAAGTTAAGGTATAAACACTAACAGACGTTAACTTTTCTGTTAAATCTAAGGGCATTTTTATCTTTTCACTTTACAAAGACTACTAGTATTAATAGAGGGACTGGTATTGTCATTTAATATAAATAAAAGATTGTTTGGTAACTTAATATTGAAACACACCAATTTTTTTTAAATGCTTTCACTACATATATCAGAGTTTAGGTCCCAGTTCATATCAAAATTTGTCACTCGAAGTGACATGTCATTTTATACTAAATATATATAACTATTACAAGAAAACATAAACGTTTTATAAACTATTAATACAATATTTATTATATTAAATATTAAACGAGAGTATGGTTTCTTCGTCAGTCCAGTCTGGTCCGTGAAGCTTTGACTATTTATTGGTGCTTTTCCTGAAATTATTTAAAAATATTTTTATTAGCTTTCGCTAAGTAAGTACACATTTCTATTTAAAAAAACATATTTTCTTTTATTAGGGTTTAACACCCAAATTCTTTTTATTTAAATCCTCATTACTTCTTAGGAATTCAATACCCGAATTCCTTTTGGGTTAATTGTTAACCCTTGAGTCTCTTTTTATATATGTGGAGTTCAACACCCGAACCCCTTGGGATTTCAACACCCGAAATCCTTACATATATTTAACTCCTTTTTTTGTATATATGTGGAGTTCAACACCCAAAACCCTTGGGATTTCAACACCCGAAATCCTTACATATATTTTACTCCATTTTAAACTAACAATACACATACTTGGACCCGTAATCATATAAAGCTTTTCTCCCATAATCATGTTTATCATAATAAATAAATTTAAATCACATGTAATTGAACATGTTTCATCTCCACATATTCATACAAACTCATAATATAAACATCATATATTATGTAAATAAACATATAACATAAATTAGTTACGGGTCGGTTTACTTACCTCCTGATTAATGACTTGAATATAGAAGATAATTCTTTATCTTATGCTTAAACCGTCTTCCAAAACACTAAAACTTTAATATTTTCTTACTCAAATCTACTCCAAATCCTACTCGTATAAGTATATTCTTGAATTACACACAATTAAGTGTGTGTATATATATGTACACTTACTTCTTCTGCCGCCTCTCCATTTTAATACTAAATATCCATTTCATTTAAAAATAAGTAAATAAATATGGTAGCTTAATTTTCAAACACATGGACCCTAGTATCAACGTGGCAAACACCTGCATGTGTATACCATTGAATGTTTTATCCCTTCAATTCTTTTATTAATTTAATCTATTAAGAATAATAATAATAATAATAATAATAATAATAATAATAATAATAATAATAATAATAATAATAATAATAATATTAGTATTGATAATCGTTTGGTTAAACATCATTTAAGTCTATAATATTTTGGCTCAACTAATTCGTTAAACATTATTTAAAATATATATTTCAGATATTTTATTTTCATCCATAAAACGGGATGTTACAAATATACATTCATACATATATACATATATAGTTATACACACATATATATACAATCACACCTTCAGGTCTAAACTAATTTCACCACCACCATGGCCGGCCACCACCCCGTACATCTTCCTCACCATCCATCATCTTCAGCTCTTGAAATGAAACAACAATCGCACCACAAACGCCGTCTTCGTCTTCATTCACCACCATCGACCACCGAACATGCAACCAACCACCACCACTCCAGGCCTTTGAACTATTTCCATTGCCTAATTTGTATGAAACTCACATCAATTGCATCACCATCACCATCGCATCATCAACACCACCATCATCATCACCACCATCATCATCACCACCATCGCAACATCCATCGTTGATTCATCACCATCGAATAACTACTGATACTTGTTCTAACCCTAAGTTCAAAGATCTACTATAAGCCCTAAAATCAAGTATCCCCAAATTAGGTTTTAGGGTTTTGAGAAAGATTTAGGTTTTAAGGATTCTGAGAAAATGATTGTGCTAGAGGTTTTGATGATTGAGTTGGAGAGGGGGTAAAGGGTGGCGTACGAATGGTTGTGGTGGTGGTCGGACGTGTGGAAGACCAAGGTGGTCGGCGGTGGACATCATTGATGGATGTTGGTGGTGGTCAGCGGTGGTGGCCGACGGTGGACAACAGCGATGGACGTTGGTGGTGGTCGGCGGTGATGGCCGACGGTGGCGATACTCGATTGGGAAGACATATATATATGTGTATGTGTATAACTTTATATATATATATATATATGTATATATATAGGAATGGGTTCATGTGAGAACCCTTAGAAATTAAAAGAACTCTTTAACTCTCCATCTAACCATTGATTTAATATAAATAAATCTAGATACCATATGAATGGTAAAGATGAGATAAAGGGTAAATAAGTAATTTTATTTATGTACTTTTTCTGTCAGATCAAATCTCTCTTATATCTATACAAATCTATCATTTTTACTATTAAATAAAAAAGATCATCTTTATCTTCCCCTTTGCTTGATTCAAATAATCAACAATTATTCAACAACAAAATGAAGATCCAAAATCAAGTGCTTAACAATATCCAGATCAGACCACCTCTTGTTGCCTCCACCATTCTGTAGGTACAAATTTGACTTAAAGCACAACCAATGTCTTCGTCTACTGTTTGTCGCCTTCGAGCACCACCATGAGCCGCCATCGGCTTGCATTTAGAGAGCGAACCCACACCCACCTTCCGGCTGATTATACACTCCAGCTTGAAGTCCGACCATCAAAACTATCGCCAAGCACTATCAGGTCAAATAGTTCCTCATCTTCTAATATTCTTTCTATATTTGATTTGAGATATATTCCGATTGGTTCGGTAACATATTCAAACATGGTTTATTATGTTTTGAGTTATATTTTGATTAGGTAGTATATTACTCCTTTATTTTTAGTTTGTGGTTTCAATCTCTATTTTATTTCTCCTTTTTGTTTTATGTATTTGAATTTGGGGGTTTTGTATTATCCAAATTTTTTTTAAATTTGTTAATTTGTTAAATTATTGTTGGAAATTTAGGGTGTTTACAGAGAAACATCTTCATTTAAGTTAATTGAAGTAGTGAAGAAAAAGGAGTGGGTTCGTTAGATGCTGCAGTTGGGAGTCATTTCTCTTTATATTTTTTTGATTAAAATCTTTGAATCTTCACTTATTTTTGTGGCAATCTGGTGAATCTGGGATCAAATGCCTTCTTTATTTGGTATTATATAAGAAAATATATACTATTTTATAGCAAGTTTAATATTAGGCACGTTAGAAAAAATAGATAGTCAATTATATTAATGTGTTTTTTTGTAGATACCTGAATGCATTGATAAACTTGCTCAAGCATGAATCAAATATTTGAGTTTTTAACTTGAGATTTTGAACTATATCTATTTATTCTTTAAGATGTGATAAGTTGTATGAGATTTATGTGTTTTACATTGATGTTACATCAATTTCTCTTGACGTAATTCGCTGTAAGTAACTACAAATATGATTTAATTCACAATAGATATTTTTTAACTTGTTAATGACAATACATCATGTCAAGATTTATATAAAGGTTCAGATTTACACTTGAAAGAGATTTTAATTCATTTTATTAGTTTTTTCTGTCGTTTTTAATATATGTTGTTTAATGTAATTCACTTTAAGTAATTACAAAATGATGTAATCCACGATAAAAATTAGGATTTTTTTCAAAGAAACATGATTATAATAAGTAACGATTGAGAATAAATTTTAAAAATGACACAAAATATGTAATTCACGATAAAAATGACGTTTCGTCTACACGTCACAAAATGACTATAGTGATGTAATTCATTGTATTAATTATAAAAATGATGTTTTGTCTACATGTTAAAAATGATGTTCTGGTGCAATAGTGTAACTACAGTGATGGTTGTTGGATTTGATGGTAAGATAAAAAATGTAGCTTATATGGATAATGGTAATAGTTGTAAATATGGTTTGAATAAGTTTTTTTGTTTAATTTCATTACGATAGTGTATTTACAGTAATTTGGTTTTATTACAATATTACAGTGATGTACTTACATAGTTCAATATAGTTTGGTTGTTAGGTTGTTAAAATCACATTGATATAGTTATATGGTTTACTAATGTTTGTTTTACATTAGTTTACAGATTGATTTACATTTGTTTTCATTGGTTTACACTAGATTACATTGATTTACTACGTCGAGTAACATTCTAACCTGATGTAACTATGTACGAGTGTATGTTTTTGAAATATTATAATAAAATTAAAGAAAAAAATATGATGAATCTAATGGTGCAATTTTTATTAAAAAATTTACAAGGCACCTGTTGATGCATCATAATAAGTTTCATATAAAGTTTATTTTTATTAGTTTGTATATATGTTTTTTTCAATTCAAGTCACTGTAATGAATTACAATATGATATAATTCACATATTGTTTTCTTCGATGTAATTCACACGCAAGTTCTTGTAGATCATTTCGACTTTGAAGGTTTTATGTAATAAAAATAGTCTTTTTGATAGTTATTATTAATACAAACTTGTAATTGTTTGACAGGAAACAAACCTTAATCATATAAAAGTTGATGGGCTCTTTAGTGATTGGTTTGATTCGGCACCTAAAATGTGCAAAAGGAATTTATTTTGGGTGGCCACCAAGATGCAAGTTCTAGTAGGTCGTTATCCAACTTTAATATAATTCAATATAAACAATTACAATATGTTGTAATTTATTGTAAATATTAAGATATTCATTCAAATAAACATAATGTAATTAATCTAACGATGATGCATCACGTCAAAATTTTTTTAAAGTTTGGATTTGCATTTGAAAAAGGATTTGAACCCATTTATAAGTTTTTTTGTTTTTTACCCATTTTATAATTTTTTTTTGTTTTTTATATATGTTTTTTTATGTAATTCACTATAAAAAATTACAATATAATGTAGTCAATGTACATTCAAATAAACATAATGTAAATAATTGTAACTGAGTATGTTGCACTGTGTTACATCACTGTAACATTAAAATTACATTCATACCATACATTTATCTACAAGTTGTAGTAATGTAACACGTAACGTCCGAAACAAAAATTTTAAAAATTTTCGAGACTATATTGGAATTAAAGAGAAAAATTAGACGAAATTAATGATGTAATTATTATAAAAATATGACAATATATAAAAAAGTTATAGAAGTTATAAATATAAAGGGGGTAAACATTTTTTATAAAAAAATTGAAAAATAAGGTGAAGTAAAAGATGGTAGGTGGTGACCATATTAAATCTGAATTTTTTGACTTTTTAAAAGGTATATAAAATATCTAAATTACCCTTTTCTATTAAAAAAAGAGGTAAGACACATGGCATAATCTCATGGCACAAAGATTTAATCAATGGTCTATATTTAGTTAAAGGGTTCTTACATTAACCATGGGTTCTCAATAGAACTTCACCATATATATATATATATATATATATATATATATATATATATATATATATATATATATATATATATATATATATATAATTTTAACTAAATTACATGAATAGTCCCTTTAATTTACATAAGTAGTCCTATGATGTGAAAAGACCAAATGCCTTTAAACTTAACATAAAATCTAACGTTTGTTAGTGTTAATACTCAAACTTGTTACAAAATTAAAAGTGCGTACCCAAACATGTTACTTTTTTGCTTAGTACTCAAACGTGTTATTTTAGATAAACCACATGAACTATTTATGTAATTAAATCTTTAATGTACAAGTTCTTTTTGAAAAACTTCATACAATAATAATAAAATTTCTCGTCCTTTAGCTCCACTAAAATTTCTCGTCCTTTAGTAAATAGTAATTACATAAAGATGCATTAATCTAGTCATGTTTGTGGTAAAAATAGTTCTCACATGACATTTTAAAATATGAAAACTTAAGTATATAATATTAATCTATACATGTAATATTTTCTAAACAAGCTACTCTTATATTTTAGGGTGGAGTTATTTGAGGGGGGTGGTTGGAAGGAGAGAATGATTATTACCATCAGATCTTAGGTCTAATAGTTAAAAAAATTTAATGGCATAACAATACATAATTGAACTTTTAAATGGTAGAATAATGGTACGTTAGTCGTAGCTATATTTTCAAGTTCCAATATTTTCTTTAAACAATCATAATATTTACATACAATACTAATTTTAAATAAAATAACATTATAAAACAAGGGTTTTTTTTTATTAAACACGTATAATGTTGATATTTTAAAGATAAAGTTTTTCACGTTATTTCAACTCATTGTGTAATATTTGTAAGATCATTTATTGATATCAGGTTATTTTATAATATTGGTCTAATCATTATATCTAATGCTGATCATTATGTCCAATGCTGATTATTGTGTCTAATGTTAATCATTTTGTATCCTATTATGTTTTTTAAATAGCACAATACTGAAATGAAATTCTTTTATGTTTTCCAGTTCATTGTGTAATACTCATCAAGCAGCTCATTTATCTAATGCCAATCATCGAGTCTGGTGATAGTCATAATTGTCTAATGCTGATCATTATGTCTAATGCTGATCATTGCGTCTAATGCTGATCATTGCATCTAATGTTGACTACTGTATCATGTATAGTGTTATTTGAAAATGTATAGTGATTTTCGAATAATACAATGCTGAAAAATTATAACTTTTTACATTTACAATGCATTGTGTAATCATCATCTAGATAACTGTGTAATTCTTGTGAATTCAAAAGATTATACAATGAATCAAAAACCGTAAATTTTTTATATCAACACTATATGTGTTTTAAAGATATAGAATACTCGTTTTTATTATATTATTGAAAGTAATATCTTATGTAAAAGTACGAGCACTTAAAAAAGATTAAATTTGAGAAGTGGGAACATTATAAATTTTAGGCAAATTGGAAATAAATAATCCAATCTTTATCAAATTGGCCATTAATAATCCCACCTCAAGTATTTACCAATATTAGTTCAACCTTTTTCATCTTTTTGGTTTTATGGTCCCCCGTTAAAAAAACCCTAACGGAGTTAACTCCGTTATTGGTAAATACTTGAGGTGGGATTATTAATGGCCAATTTGATAAAGATTGGATTATTTATTTCCAATTTGCCAAATAAAAAAACGCCAAGTCACCGAGCCACGTAGGAGAGAGTTAACTCCGTTAGGGTTTTTTTAACGGGGGACCATAAAACCAAAAAGATGAAAAAGGTTGAACCAATATTGGTAAATACTTGAGGTGGGATTATTAATGGCCAATTTGATAAAGATTGGATTATTTATTTCCAATTTGCCTAAATTTTATCCTCAACTTATATTAATAAAAAAGACACGTGTTAACATTTTATTCATTCTTACACTTTTTAGTTTTCATAGACTTTGTATTTAAATATTTCCCATATTTTTAATGTCATTGTATGTTTATCATGTTTTCTATAATGACTGTTTATTTTACTTTGTGACCAGATACAAACATTAACCGACCTGATAATTATGACGTCTAAGTTATTAGAATTTAAAAACTAAAATATATTCTCATCATAGAAAAAATCTTTGGTTCCGCCACCCGTCATTGTCACCTTACCATGATCGACAACATGTGACACTGCTGAGATTCAAGATGCTTTGTAGTGGCAAATGTCTTCCCATCTAGTTGAGGTCTCGTGCTTAGATTTGCTTCTACTGATTTACTGTTATAACGTTTTATTCATGACCAATAAATGGCTCTCATAAATATAAATAAAAGGTTACATTGTTGTAGCCATCACTCCTCAACACAACCCCACCTACCTCATACTCCTCTGCTTTTGTAGTTTTTTTCTTACTTGTATTTGATTTTTAGAGCATTTATACTTCCTAAGAAAAGTAGAACAATTGAGGAATCTTTATGTCCTATCACTTTACCCTCTCATTTTCCATGCTTTCTTTACAACTTCAATACACCAACTTGTTGGCCAAAGTCAAAAAAGTTTATGTAACACTGGTGTTTATGTTATTTTACAAGGAGAATTAATATATTCCACTATAAACTTTATCAATTACATATATATCCAATTTAAATTTTTAATTACATATATTTTTTTATAAAACTTAATTAATTACATATATACCCACATTAAAAGTTTAACTACATATATTTACTTCTAAAACTTAGTTAATTATATATATACTCAAGCTAAAAGTTTAATTACATATATCTGATTTATTAAACATAAATATTACATATTTACTCATTTTATTACTTTTATTAAAAATAACTTAGATAATTAGTATTTTACTCTTATTTTTATTAAACTAAAAAATTATGTTTTTCCTTCTTTACATGTTTTTCGAGTTTTGATTATTTATTTTATATTTCTATACTATGAGTTTTATGTTTTTTTTGTTTTTTACCTTTTTATGCTAATTTTTTCTGTACCTGTACGAGGTAATTCTAGTCTCATTATGAAATATAAAATTATATATTCGGATTATGTTGCATGACGAAACTGGAAGTGTCTCACACAGAAACCTGAAAAAGTAAGCATCAAAAGGTAAAAAAGCAAAAGTACATAAAAAACATTAGTATAGAAATATTAGTAAGGGGTCCGATATAGGAACACACTGTCAGGTGTTACACGGACACCCTTAAAATTTCTTTCAGGGCCAGTGAAGGCACTTACGGGCCGTATTTGTTTTCAAAATATTAAATCAGTCAATTTATATAATGTTACGGCACGTAGTGGTCGTTATGTCCCGTATTGACTTTAACTTACGGGGTCGTAAGAGGCTTATGACCATAAGTAAAATTTCTTATTTTTTTAATTTTTTTGCTTTAAATTTTCATTTTTTAATAAATGTTTTTTAATATTTTAAAATTAATTAGGTTAATGTACTTTTTAGTTTAATTTTTTACTTTTATATATACCTTTAAAAGGTAAATCTAAATTCTTTATTTTTATTTTTTTTTGCTTTTATAAAATACTTGTTTATAAATTTTATAAATTAATTTATATGAACATATTATAAATGCATCCAATGGTTATAAACATGTCATATAATATAAAAATTACACTCATAAATTTATTAGAGAATGGAATGTGAATACTCCGACTAAAACCTTTATTTATGAAACCTATAAATAAATATTTTATAAAAGCAAAAAATAAAGCCAAAAAATATTATTAATTAATAAAACATAAATGAATGAAAAGTGTTAAAAAATAAAAAAATAGAAACTTACTTACGATCATAAGGCTCATTACGACCCTGTCATTACGGACCGTAATGGACAATACGGGCCGTAAAAAATCATTAATTGACTGATTTGATATTTACAGACCAATACGGCTCGTGAAGGACTTTACGGGACATATCTAGGGCGTCCAAATATCTATCTGGGTGTATCTATAACATGCTCCTATTAGTAAATAATCAAAATTTGAAAAACAAGTAAAAAGAAAAAAACATAATTTTATAGTTTATTAAACATAAGAGTAAAATACTAATTATATAAGTTATTTTTAATTAAAATAATCAAATGGATAAATATGTAATATATTTATGATTGAGAAAATTACATAAATGGTCCTCGTGGTTTGACCAAATTCTACGTTTGGTCCCCAGACTTTAGTAATTGCAAAGTTAGTCCAAAATTTTGTATAGTCATTGCAAGTTTAATCCCTGATTTTTTAATATTGCAAAGTTAATTCAAACTTTTATGTGGACATTACGCTTTTGGTCCCTAAAGTTAAATTTAAAAGTTAGTTCAAACTTTATGAAATGCATACAAATTAAATAAATTTAATGTCAGGGACCAAAAGTGCAATGAGTACATAAAAGTGTGGACTAATTTTCTAATTTTTAAAGTTTAAGGACCAAATATGCAATCTAGTATGACGCCCTAAACTCGGCAGGACACCGGAGGCACATCACATAGTTGAATTAACATTCTAAATACAAATAAGAGCCTTTGTCATACAGCGGAAGACTAAACATTATTACATGTCAACCCAACTTTATAAAAACATTTAACATATAATAATATTTGATTATACTTATCCTTTTTACATTATTAACAGGTCCTACACCCTATGCTTGCAGCTACTCCGGAATAACATCCTTATTTGGCTCATACTTGCTTTCCTCTATGATTATAGGATTCTTCCTTACCTAGCACACATACAACACACTCAAAACATCAGATAAACCGGTGAGTTCTAAATTTTTATTAAAACATTAACAACATCTCATCACATACAAAAGTCATATTTATATTGGCAATATAATAAAATCAACTTTATCTTTACTTTGTCCCACCGGACTCGTCCCACTGGACGTCAGTTTCCCATATCCAGAAACTGTAACTATTATCTCTCATCCAGTAGGATGTCAATTTAATCATCTAGGGTCGTCACCACAAGATGTTCACAAAGCTGAGTGATCATCATCACTCCTTCTCACTGCACAGTCTGCACACACAGGCATCTTACCCTAACTAGCCTGTTGAGATTTATATCACATTAAAATAATTTCTTTTACTCATTGCCAATATCGTCACATTAATTTACGCACACCACACATTCATTCTTTTAGCACCAGTTTTAATACATTTTCATCTGTCTTCACACCCTATCTGACCCATTAGAATCATTACCATCACGTAATGATTAACAATATTCAGATAATCATTCATTACCCCCAACTTTACCCTAACAGCCCCACGAGCTGTTAGTAATGTATAAACATCATTATCACAATTATGGTGCTAAAACATTCAATTCATTTATCATCGTATGTGTGCTAGCCCGAATGTTAAAACCAAATATTTGAAAAGGGCTTAGAACTCACCTTATTAACTTTCTCACGACAATCTACACAATCCACGTACACGAGATAACTAGTCCTTTTAATCAAGGTATATCTAAAGCAATAAACCTTGATTCAGTAAACTATTCTCAAACAGGACTTCTTATGCGAATGAGCACTCATGCGACTGGACCTATGCGGATTGTGACAACCCGGAAAAATTTCGGTAAGTTTTAGGATTTAAATTTTAAAATTTTAAAACTTGTTTATAATTATTTTATGAATATAATAATAATAATAATAATAATAATAATAATATTTCTATTAAAAATTTGTAAGATAAAAAAATTTGGATTTATAAGTCCAGGGGTTATTTTTGTAATTTAAGAAACCTGATTTAAAAGGTTTTCACATGAAATAATAAACCAAGTAAACCACAGGGACCATTTGTGTAAATGTGAAATTTTAAAACCCAAACCCCCCTTCCCGTCGACCTCCCCTCCGGCCAACAATCCGGCGAGCCTCCGGCGAGCCAAAATACACAAAACTAATCGGCTTTTGACCGAAACAAACATCCCGACACATTCAAGTGGGTGATTCGAACTCGTACCCCACTGTAATTTGAATAATCGAGTGCGTGACAACCAAACCCACGATCCCTTTCACTTTCGGCCACTTTACAGGTCAAGAATCGCACTAAAACACTAAATTAATCCAACCAAATGAACCTAAACAACCATATATATGTTCCTAATCAACTACCATTTTCAATCCCATCTGAAAACACACAAACACCATCGCCGATCGTCATCTTCACAGTCGACCTGTTCTACATGTTGTTCGACATCAATTCGAACTCAAAACAGGTAATTAAACCCTCGTACATACTCGGTTTCACTTAGGGAACAAAAGCCCTATGCTTAATTCTATTAAAAATTGCGAATCGATGTTCAATTTGGCAGATCTTCGAATTAGGGTTCTTGGTTTGGGGAAACTCTTTGAGTTGTGTTTAAAACTAAAGGGAACCAGGATCTTACCGCGGCTATATGCCTGGTTCACTGGTTCCCCGTTCACATGCTTACCTTGAGGTCCCGGGTTCGACCCCGGGCACCTCCAATTATTTTTTATACCTTTCTCAGCCTTTTAAAATTATAAAAAATTCTTAAAAATTATAAAAATAATTTTTATAAACTTTGTTTATCTTAAAGGTTACCTAGTTAATTTCTATAAATTTATTTATTAAAAACACCTTAATAATTTTTATAAAATATTATTTACAAAACATTATAAATAGTTATTTTTAATTGCAAGTACATATATATTCACAAGCGTTATTTTAGGTCGTTTCTTATATAATATACAAATTAAAGGTGCAGTTTAATAATAAATTAAAACTTGTAAACATTACTTATTTGATAAGATAAATACAAATTAGATTTTATAAATTTAATTATAAATCTTACTAAAATTAAATACAAACTTACATATTTGAATGATGTCTAAAATTTATTTAGAACATAATGATATGTTAAAATCATTATTAAATTAATCAAATGAAATGCAAATCTTTAGTTATTAACGAATTAACAGAAAAATAATTAAATGATTTAATTATACATTTGTAACAAATCCTAGAAAACCAAACCCTAGATCAATTGAACACCAGGTTCAAGATCTAACTTATTTAGGTTATAGATTTGTATCTATTTGCTTATGTGAGTTATAATTCCATAGGAGGAATTTACTAGCTTGTCAACACCACACAAGAACTGAGGTGAGTTCATACTTAACTATTCCCCTTTTTAATCATTTAAATATTTTGGGGAGGGATACATGTTGTAATTGAAATTTCAAATTATTTTTGTGTATTATATTAAATAATAATTTGATCACATTTATGATTACATATGGTTACTATGAAAATCCTTCTCTGTTGTAAGGCCCTCCTTTCCAGGGGGACCTCACAGTGGGTCATTTACAGCAAAACATAGATTTAAAGCAATCATTTACTCATATATGTATAAATAACTATCGCAGCGGAAAATACGGTAATTTCAATTCGTTACAATGTAGATAAGTTAAAATATAAACATTGTCTTTAAACATCAAAACTATTCAAAAGTCCTCTTAAGTTCTTCTTTACCAGGGATGCTAGTCTTTAGGTGCCAAGAAGCTTCAATTTCCATGCTCCCATCACGTGGGCTCTAACTTTCACCTGTCAACTGATATGCATACAAAAGTCAGCTCCGCTGAGTGAATTCTAGGTTTACTTTGCTAAATAACTTTTGTAAAGGATATTAGCTTTATCAGTTAAAAATAATCATTATCCATCACAATATCAATACACATAGGCTATCACTTTATCAATACTTTATCATTTCTTGTTATTTATTACTCTTCTTTATCCGTCAATTCGCTGTCACAATCGATGCCTAGGCTCGCCTAGGACTTTACCGACACGCCAATTAAGGACTTACTGTCGTACCCGATCAGGCCATTATTGTCATGCCAATTCAGGACTTACTGATCTGCCTGTTCGAGCATACTTTATCACTTTATCACTGGTGAGGGCACAACAAATGCAACCCTCCTTTATCAATTGCTTGCAAGGCTTCACTTTATCACTTTATCAAAGTACATGTTATGGGCCTCATAACCTTTCTTTAAGTTTCACTTTCATGTTTAGGTTATACATAATATAACACAACACAATACAAGTCAATTCTTTAGAAAATCCCATTTTCCATATAAGATAGTGTATAAAACTTTACTTTAACAAAACTGTTAATAAGGGTATGTATTTAGTATGCACACCGCCCCAAAACATTTAAAAACATGCGTAAAATAGGGGATCTAGAACTCACCTGAACTTGTCCAATAGCTTAAATTTTAAGCCTCTTAAGCTATAGCCTGAATACTCTAGCTGCACCAAAGTTAATATGCAAAAACGTCATTTTCTTCATAGTTTCGCTCACAGTTTCGTTGTAGCGAAACTACAGTTTCGCTACCAGTTTCGCTGGGCAGCACTTCTGCTAGTTTCGCTAGACAGATTCACTACCTTGAGCGCCCAACTTTCGTTGGAATTTTCTAGTTTCGCAATGTCTATGGTCAGCCTAAGTACTTAGTGAACTTTTCAGCGAAACTGTAGTTTCGCTGTAGCGAAACTGTAGTTTCGCTAGAAACCCCTTAGATTCGCTGGATAACTAAGCAGTTTCGCTGGATGAAATACTCAGTTTCGCTGGATCGGGGTCCAGTTTCGCTGGATGAATATAAACTAAGAACCAACCCGTTTTTAACCCAAAATCTTAACTTTTTACGTCCAAATCCTTGGTTTACCTTCCATGAGACCATTTCTACCATTTTTACATGTTTTCATACGTAAAAATTTGACCTTTATGAGTTTCTTTGAACTTTTCAAAACCCCAAAACCCTAGAATCCGGGTTTGATCTACAGAAGGTCTTAGAGGTCGATTCTTACCTTGTTTTGTTGCTATTTCCTTAGTTTTTGATGCTCCAAACACCCAGCTCTTCAATCCTTCAACCTTCCAAGCTCAAATCTTGAGTTCTTCCCACTTTCTCTCTCTACTTTCTCTCTCTACGAAATTGGTGGCTAGGGTTTGAAATGGTGAAATGGATCTGATCATGCATGGTTTAAGGGCTGATTAGGGCCCCTTAAACCCACCAAGCCTAGCCCATTAAGGCTAATTTTACCCATAGCCCACTAATTTACCCCTTTATTTCTTAAATTAACCCTTAAAAGCCCATTATTATTAAATAGCCTGTTTCGGGAAATTTCGGGGCGTTACATCTGTATACTGGACTATAAACAAGCAGGGATCTTTTGGATAGTACTATCGGGGAGTGACTTATCTCCACAAAGGTTTGGACATGTGGTCCTTACCAAGATGCACAAAGATCTTATAAGTCATTCGGGATGACTGTTCTGGGTTGAGAAGGCAGATGTTCACTATGTAAAGTTTGCCATTATAGTTCCACTTACAACCCATATGAGGATAAATGTAAAGGAGGATTTGCTCCCTCAGATTTGAAATTATTATGACTAATATAATATACACATAAAAAGGATAATAAACTATGATACATGGGCAATTCCTATGTGAAGGATTTGTTGGCTTGTACATAGTTAGTATGTGGAATAGCGGGATCACCTTATTAAAGGGTTCTGATAGGCTATTCATATACAAAGTGATACCAGTGGGTAGTTTATACTCACACTTTTACAGTAAATCCTACTTTGATGATAATTAATGGTTTATTATTTATGTTTTACTCACCTATGAACTCACCAACCCTGTGTTGACACTTGTTTTTACATGTATTCTCAGGTATCTACTAGGAGCTTATGGACACGCACGTAGGATCATATAAGAGCTCAAGATACATGTTGCTTATTATTTGAGATATGATTAGACATATTGTTAAGAAACAATCTATCTTTTATTTCCGCTACGCATAATATTTATTACTCTGAATATTAATAGAATGGTTATCTAAAATTCATCATATAGATAACTGCATCTCATGTGTGACTAATGTGTTCGATCCTGTTTGCTCACCCCTCCGTGATAAATTCTAGACCCGGAATTTGAAGGTGTGACAGATTGGTATCAGAGCCATTGGTTATAATGAGTTAGGAATTGCATCCAGCCTATAGCCACACACAATAGTTTCACAAAGTAAATTTCCTTAGTTAGAGATCGACTAGGATTAAGAAGTTATATGCTTCTACAACGAGGATGTCAAATGATACTTGTCTCCCTAAACTTAACTTTGACTCTTTGACTCTCCCCGATATATGAACTTCCTAAACTTATTCTCAACGACACGTGGGATCTACACTTATCATCGTGGATTCAATTCCTTAGACTTTATGTCTAATCTATGAAAATCTTATCGAGGTTTTGATTCTATGAACCAAATAAACTTGTGTGACACATAGACACCTGTATTCTGGATTTCCTGGCAAAAGGCCTTCGGGCTAAGGCAAGCATATTGTATAAATCTCATTGCGAGACCAGTTATGTTTACCTGGGGATTTCTGGAATGAGTGATAAACTATGGTTAATACAAAGTCTCTAAGGCAAATGGGTCAAATTACCTTGACGTGTTCCATTTGGTGATCTAAGCTACGCTTGTCCTAACCTAAAGAGAGACTTGTTTCCCTAGTACTCGTGCCTTGCTGAATTTAATCGAAAAACCCAGTTTTCTTAAATTCAGAGCAAGATTCCGATTGTCAGAGTTCGGTAGAACTCCCGGCGTGGTCCTGAGTTCACTTGGGAACGAGAGGACGAAATGATGTGCAAGTATCCTAACCTATTCAAGAATGTTGCCAGTACATCTTAATTTTCAGGACGAAAATTCCTTTAACAGGGGGATGATGTGACAACCAGGAAAAATTTCAGTATGTTTTATGATTTAAATTTTAAAATTTTAAAACTTGTTTATAATTATTTTATGAATAATAATAATAATAATAATAATAATAATAATAAAATAATAATAATAATAATAATAATAATAATAATAATAATATTTCTATCAAAAATTTGTAAGATAAAAAAAATTTGTATTTATAAGTCCAGGGGTTATTTTTGTAATTTAAGAAACCTGATTTAAAAGGTTTTCACATGAAATAATAAACCAAGTAAACAACAGGGACCATTTGTGTAAATGTGAAATTTTAAAACCCAAACCCCCTTCCCGTCGACCTCCCCTCCGGCCAACAATCCGGCGAGCCTTCGACGAGCCAAAATACACAAAACTAATCGGCTTTTGACCGAAACAAACATCCCGACACATTCAAGTGGGTGATTCGAACTCGTACCCCACTGTAATTTGAATAATCGAGTGCGTGACAACCAAACCCCGATCCCTTTCACTTTCGGCCACTTTACAGGCCAAGAATCGCACTAAAACACTAAATTAATCCAACCAAATGAACCTAAACAACCATATATATGTTCCTAATCAACTACCATTTTCAATCCCATCTGAAAACACACAAACACCATCACCGATCGTCATCTTCACAGTCGACCTGTTCTACATGTTGTTCGACATCAATTCGAACTCAAAACAGGTAATTAAACCCTCGTACATACTCGGTTTCACTTAGGGAACAAAAGCCCTATGCTTAATTCTATTAAAAATTGCGAATCGATGTTCAATTTGGCAGATCTTCGAATTAGGGTTCTTGGTTTGGGGAAACTCTTTGAGTTGTGTTTAAAACTAAAGGGAACCAGGATCTTACCACGGCTATATGCCTGGTTCACTGGTTTCCCGTTCACATGCTTACCTTGAGGTCCCGGGTTCGACCCCGGGCACCTCCAATTATTTTTTATACCTTTCTCAGCCTTTTAAAATTATAAAAATTCCTAAAAATTATAAAAATAACTTTTATAAACTTTGTTTATCTTAAAGGTTACTAGTTAATTTCTATAAATTTATTTATTAAAACACCTTAATAATTTTTATAAAATATTATTTACAAAATATTATAAATAGTTATTTTTAATTGCAACTACATATATATTCACAAGCGTTATTTTAGGTCGTTTCTTATATAATATACAAATTAAAGGTGCAGTTTAATAATAAATTAAAACTTGTAAACATTACTTATTTGATAAGATAAATACAAATTAGATTTTACAAAATTTAATTATAAATCTTACTAAAATTAAATACAAACTTACATATTTGAATGATGTCTAAAATTTATTTAGAACATAATGATATGTTAAAATCATTATTAAATTAATCAAATGAAATGCAAATCTTTAGTTATTAACGAATTAACAAAAAAATAATTAAATGATTTAACTATATGTTTGTAACAAATCCCAGAAAACCAAACCCTAGATCAATTGAACACCAGGTTCATGATCTAACTTATTTAGGTTATGGATTTATATCTATTTGCTTATATGAGTTATAATTCCTTAGGAGGAATTTACTAGCTTGTCAACACCACACAAGAACTGAGGTGAGTTCATACTTAACTATTCCCCCTTTTAATCATTTAAATATTTTGGGGAGGGATACATGTTGTAATTGAAATTTCAAATTATTTTTGTGTATTATGTTAAATAATAATTTGATCACATTTATGATTACATATGGTTACTATGAAAATCCTTCTCTATATACTGGACTATAAACAGTAGGGATCTTTTGAATAGTACTATCGGGGAGTGACTTACCCCCACAAAGGTTTGGACATGTGGTCCTTACCAAGATGCACAAAGATTTTATAAGTCATTCGGGATGACTGTTCTGGGTTGAGAAGGCAGATGTGCACTATGTAAAGTTTGCCATTATAGTTCCACTTATAACCCATATGAGGATAAATGTAAAGGAGGATTTGCTCCCTCTGATTTGAAATTATTATGACTAATATAATATACACATAAAAAGGATAATAAACTATGATACATGGGCAATTCCTATGTGAAGGATTTGTTGGCTTGTACATAGTTAGTATTTGGAATAGCGGGTTCACCTTATTAAAGGGTTCCGACAGGCTATTCATATACAAAGTGATACCAGTGGGTAGTTTATACTCACACTTTTACAGTAAATCCTACTTTGATGATAATTAATGGTTTATCATTTATGTTTTACTCACCTATGAACTCACCAACCCTGTGTTGGCACTTGATTTTACATGTATTCTCAGGTATCTACTAGGAGCTTATGGACATGCACGTAGGATCATATAAGAGCTCAAGATACATATTGCTTATTATTTGAGATATGATTAGACGTATTGTTAAGAAACAATCTATCTTTTATTTCCGCTAGGCATAATATTTATTACTCTGAATATTAATGGAATGGTTATCTAAAATTCATCATATAAATAACTGCATCTCATGTGTGACTAATGTGTTTGATCCTGTTTGCTCACCCCTCCGTGATAAATTCCAGACCCGAAATTTGAGGGTGTGACACAGATGAACATCAATGCGACTGAACCTTCAGTCGTACGACTGACCATTCATTCGCACGACTGAGTCCTTATTCGTGCATAGTGATCACTCGTCTTCATTCGGTCTTCTAACCAGGCGACTGGGTTCTCAGTCGCACGACTGAACCTTTATTCGCACTCAGTCGCACGACTAGACTCTCATTCGTACGACTGAGGTATGCGACTGAGCCCATTCGTCTGAAACGGATCAGCAGCTGTGTTCTTGACGTTTTTGATCCAAACTTACTCAAAATTTGAGTTTTAACCATCCAAATCATGTCATATTCAAAACAGATCATGTACACATCGTTTATAATAGTTTCGGATCATTGTTTTATCAAAACTTCACAAAATCTCAGATCCAAATTCCCGGATTTTAACTTAGAAAAGAACAAGACCAATTCAATGATTTAAACATGTTATTGGATCAAATTCAATCATATACACAGCTTACAATATAGTAGGATTGATCCGTGATACTCAAAACTTACCGAAACGGAGTTAGCTTAGTTGATTTGGCAAGAACAGGGGTGTTTGGGTGTAAAAGGAACAAGAGATTGAAGATGATGTAGATAGAAATCTGCTTTTAAACTCTCTTAACCGCCTTACTTATCCCCACATTCATTCTAATCGCCTCACACTCAGTCGCACGACCGAACCATTCATACTACTGAATCGTGCGACTGAAGCCCATACGCCTATGATTCGTGCGATTGAGTCTCATTCGCACGTAAGGGGTGCGACTGAAGTTTATTCGCATGCAAGTCATGCGACTGAACACCAATCTTAACAAACAAACTCAACTTAATTAATTAAACATAAATATAATACAATTACAAGTTCGGATTTAGAAACAGGATGTTACATCTAGTAAAACCACAGGGACCATTTATGTAATTTTCTCTTTATGTTTAATAAAACGAATATATGTAATTAAAATTTTTAGTTTAGGTGTGTGTATATATATATATATGTAAATATAATTAAACTTTTAATTTGGGTATATATATAATTAACTAAGTTTTACAAAGGGGATATATGAAATTAAAATTTTAAGCTAGGTATATATGTAATTGATGATGTTCGTAGGGGAAATATGTAATTCTCCCTATTTTGTAAGTTTCTAACAGTTATTCGAGTGTGTATATTTGGTGTCTTGATATAACTTTTTCAAGGGATGAAATATAACCTTTTAATGATCGACGATCGATGTTCCGCTTCTTATTCCCATTCTCGAGGTCTAGAAGTGGTTCTTAAAATAGTTAGGTAGGGCTGACAATTTCTGACATGGAATTATTAACATGACACGACACTGCACGAAGTTAACATGTTTCGTGTTTGAGTTTAACAGGTTTCGTGTCGTTAATAGGTCGACACGATAAAAATCATGTTTTAACAGATCAAACACCTGTTAACCTATTCATGCATATGTTAAGACCTGTTTGTATTTTTAGCTTATTAAAATAATATATATATATATATATCATGATTTTTATGTTCAATTTAAAAACCTTATCCCTTGTCCAACCACTTCAATCAAATACGGCTATCACTGTACCACCAACCGAGTCTCCGGCCTCCGCCTGAGCCCTCTTCGTACTCCGTCTATTACCTCTTTAAACTATGTTATCGGTTAAAATAGACATTTTTATTGACTTTTGTTTCAAATATGTCAAAGATTATCATGCTAAAGATTATGGTATATTTAGAATTTTGATGAATTTCAGTCAATTTTTGTTTCACTAAACATGTGATTTTTATTAAGTCTTTTAACAGGTCTTATTATGTAACCTGTTTCTAAACATGTTCGTGTTCATGTCTGGAAAAAATGACATGATTAGTTATCGCGTCGTGTTCGTGTTACCATTATTATGTTCGTGTCTTATCGTGTTTGTGTGTTATCGTGTCGTGTCTGATTTGTTATGCCAGCTCTATAGTTAGAGCACCCAAAGACATCATAATTTCACAAACTTCTTGAGGATTTTATATTTTTCCTGAAATCAATGTTTATCATGTTGTTTTTTCTGGTCCAATTCTTCGGCTCACCCTTTCTTCTCTCTTTTTTATTTTCTTCTAACTTAATTTATATTCATTGGATTTTGTCGATCCACAACCACACTTCATCACCTCCACGACCAATTTCGACCCCCTTATTAAAATAATCAATTCTACAATGTTAACTAAAGTATCTGATCTATTTTTTTATTTATATATAATTTTTTGAACGGCAAATTGTTGAGGTGTGAAGACATTTGGGCTTTCGCATTATGGGCATGGCCCATTGAATCTTCTTAAAACCCTAATTATTCTTATATATAGAGCATGTCATTGTATTTTAATCTTGTCCCTTTAGCTTAATAAAATACCTAGTTGCAGAGAGTGGACGTATGTAATCTTTACCGAACCACTATAAATTCTCTGTTCTTATTGCTTTCGTGTGCGTGCGTATAATAGTGTATTTACTTCCACTACGTAAAGATACCTAACAATTGGTATTAGAGCATCAGGCTCTTGAATATTTTTGCCGCCGACGCTATCTAGGGTTTCTACCACCGCCACCGCCTAGGGTTCCGTCGTCGCTTCCGCCACTTAGGGTTCCGTCGTCGCCTCCGCCACCTAAGCTACTGTTCGGTTATATTGCTTCTACTATTTCTGTTTTTTCGCTGCTGGTGGGTTGATCACAACCACTTTTGGTGGTTGTTTGATCACCGAAAATTAGGTTTTTTCAAAAACTAGGTTGCGTAAAAAAGGGAGAAGGCAGGGGCTGTTTTGGGGCTGTTTTTGAGTGATTTTGTGATTAGAGTTCCGGCTGAGATCTCTTGGAGTTGTTGGTTTTCACTCAGGTTTTGTAGGTGAAGCGCCGGGTCGGGGTTCTAGGGTTTTTGGTTGGACATCTGGTTTGTCTATCTGTTGTTGACTGGTTATCAACTATTCAATGTGCCTGTTTCATTTGTTTTATTTTGTCTCTGATTTGCTATTATGGCTGAAGAAGGGAAGAGTATGATCGAAAAATTCAATGTCACTGATTTTGGTTAGTGGAAAATGCAAATAGAGGCTTTACTTTATCAAAAGGATTTGGATATGGTACTGGAAAAGAAACCAGAGAGTATGGAGAAAGCTGAAGAAGTAGTTTGGAATTCCAAGGACAAGAAAGCTAGAGCGGCTATCATGTTATGTTTGACGAAGAGCGTTGCTTTTAAGATCATGAAAGAATCCACTGCAAGTGGTATGATGTTGGCTCTGTCAAATATGTATGAAAAGCCATCAGCAACTAATAAGGTGTTCTTGATGAGGGAACTGTTCATGACGAGAATGAAAGAGGGAAGCTCAATCACCTCTCATATTAATGATGCAGCTAATAAGGTGTTGTTGATGAGGGAATTGTTCATGATGAGAATGAAAGAGGGAAGCTCAATCACCTCTCACATTAATAATCTGATGTCTATTCTTACTATATTAGAATCAGTGGGAATAAAATTCGATAAGGAGACTCAAGCTTTGGTGTTGCTATTTCACAGCCTGATAGTTGGTCTAGAACTGTAACTGTTGTTACAAATTCTATAGGGGCTAACGACATGAGATTTGAAAAGATCTGAGACAATGTACTAGGTGAAGACATACGTCTGAAAAGTGCAAATGTTGCATCATCTTCTGAGATGTTACATGTTGGCCGGGGAAGGGAAAATAGCCGAGCCAGTGGGAGTCAGGGAAAGAGTTCAACCGGACTCGGAAAAATGTGAGGTGCTGGATCTGCAATGAGGATGGACATGTTAAGAGTCAATGTCCAAAGAAAAGTCTGAACATTGCTGCTAAGGATGTTAATGATGGTTACTTGTTAATTTTTTAGGCTGAAAACAGTGTGGACTCTTGGATCAAGGATTCTGGTTTTTCGTTTCATGCCATACACAACGGTGAAATGATAGTGAATCTGAAAACAAACGATTTTGGGAAGGTACATATTGTCAATGGCAGAATGCTTGATGTAATGGGCATGGGTGATATTGATTTGGTGACTCCTTTAGGAACTACATGGAACTTGAAGAATATCAAAGTGATTCTAGGTTTGAAGAAGAAATTAATTTCTGTTAGTAAATTGGATGAACAAGGACTGGAAGTCAAGGTTGGTGGTGGTAAATGGAGGGTAATCAATGGGAACTGGGTGATTGCTCGTGGTGATAAGTGTGGGTCATTATACATGTGGAGGTACCTGCTGAGGGATTGATCAATCCGGTTAAGCAAGTCAAAGTCGGGTTCATTAAATCTGCTGCTAAGAGAGTTCATTTTGCAAACATGAAGTTTGGAGCAAAGATTATAGCTGAATGGGGTCATAAGTCTAAACCAGTCAGAGGATTTTATGACAGTGGGAGCATGGGGCATGTTCCGGGTACAGTCAACAAGAATCGTTGGGTTTTGAAGACTACGACTGGAAAAATCTCTCCTGGTGATTGTTTGCTGAATTTGGAAAGTAGTGGTTCTCGGTGTATCTCTGAATCTTATGGATCGTGTAAACCAGTTGAGACAGCTGGGTCGTTGGTGGAATTTACCACGACTGGGTTGGAGCTCGGGGGAGCTTCAACGGGCCCTTTCAAATAATTGATGAGAAAGGGACTCTACAACTAGAGGATTTGAATTGAAATATTAGCTTATTCTTTGGAATTAAAGGCTTGGAGGATTTCTGTTACTTGAAGATTACCGATGACAAGGTTGCTTTGTACTTAGATGGCTAGCTGGAGTATTCGCAAGGCCTTCATGTGGGAGATTGTTGAGGTGTGAAGGCCTTTGAGCTTTCGAGTTATGGGCTTTTGAGTTATGGGCCTGACCCATTGAAGCTTTTTAAAATCCTAATTATTCTTATATATAAAGCATGTCATTGTATTATAATCTTGTCCCTTGAGCTTAATAAAATACTTAGTTGTAGAGAGTGGACGTAAGTCATCTTGACCGAAGCACTATAAATTCTCGTGTTCTTATTGCTTTCATGTACGTGCGTATAATCGTGTATTTACTTCTGCTGCGTAAAGATACCTAACACAAATGTGCGACCCTCTTAGCTTAATTGGTAAAGATAAGATACTCATGACATGTAAATATTGAGAGGTCATGGGTTCAAGTCCCACTCAAAATTCTCAGAGTGGAGTCATGAGGTTTTATCAACAATTAGTTTACTCCTGAAAGGGTTAAGACTGCGATTCCGACTAGAAAACGAATAAATAAGTCCGGTTAACTTTTTTTTATTTACATAGTCCAATACACTACGTATCCTCATTGATATGAACACATGCCGAGAAAAAAAAATAATTAAAATTTTAACATACAAAAGAAAGAATATGCTTTGGTACTTTCCGGAATCTTAAGCATTGACAAAACAAGTGTAATTATGTCAACGGTAACATTCGACCCCACAAGCAAAACCTTAATATAACTTGACAAATAATTAAATAAACTAAAAGGAGTTTAATACAAATTATAAGATTTAACACTTGCGAGACGCATATATATTTAGTAAATTTAAGAAAATTTTGAATTTATATCCGATTTTTTTTTAAATTTTGGTTATTTGAATCCGAACATTAAATTTCATATGTCTCAAATTTTAGGATTTCGTATGTCTGAGGTTTCGGATTAGGATTTGCTTACTAAAACTCTGAAATACATCATCTGGAATTTTCAATAGTATTTATAACTACTTATTAGAATATTCACATCCCATTTTTTAAATTTGTGTTTGAGTGTATTTCTTAAATTATATGAAATGGTTATGAGTGGAGTAGAGAAAAAATATTACTGTTTGTCTGTATATCCGGATAAAACTGTTTAACCCTTTTATATATTTTTAAAAGTGGTTGTGAGTGTAGTACAGAGAAAAGATAAAGATAAATGTATAAAACATATTATTTGATTGAAAATGAGAGAAAAAATATAATTATTTTAGTGTAATTATAAATATAAAAATAAAAAATATGATGTCAATGCTAGGTTATCAAAGGTAAGTTCATATTACTTTTTCATAAACAATAATTCCTAAGTTCTGTAGTTTAAATTTATCAAAAACTACTATGGCAAGATTTAAACTTTGTTAGCATTTTATTGTGAATTACACCACTTACCATGAATTTGATTTTCTCCATCATCCAATTATCTATATTCTTTTAAAAGAAAATATATGTATTTTATTTTTATAAGTGAAATTAATTTGTGTGTTGATATTTACATTAAAATGTGGAAACGGCCTGCGAAAACGCGGAAACGCTGGACCCACAAAATATATGTATTTTCTATATTCTTTTAAAAGAAAATATATGTATTTTATTTTTATAAGAAAATATATGTATTTTATTTTTATAAGGTAAAAGCTGTTCCTAAGAGACCGAAGGTCTCAGGTTCGATCCGTGGAAACGGCATCCCCACAAAATGTGGGGGAAAGACCGCGTACATCTTCCCTTAAATGGGACGGACCCTCCCTGGACCCTGCGAAAACGCGGGAGCTCTTTGCAGCACCAGGTACGCTCTTTATTTACATTAAAATTTTATATATGGTTTTAAACTGAAATATCTATGATTATCTTTCCGTTTTTCTAGAATTTTTTTTCCGTAGTTGTCTTTTTCTATAACCACCCCGTTCTTTAATGAAATATACGTGACATATTAAGTTGCTAATAATAAATAAGTATCATATTACTCGTTATTTAAGACATCTATCACTTTCTTTTCAATAATATTTACATTTTCACTATTTCTTGCTACACAAAATTTGGACTATTATAACAATATAGTATGACCATTATTTCTTCTTTATATTGTTGTCTTAATTGATGATTCGATACCCATGAACCCTTCTATGTCTCAACCATTTAGTGAGATATCCACGAATACCGTCAAACAAAATCCTAATTATGGAAAAACGATTCTTCTCCATACAAAACTATGATAACTACATGTCGTGTGAAGCATCTATTCCAATGCTCCTATCGAAACCTTGATAACTACACGTCGTTTGCAGCATTTCTTTGATGGAAGCTGAAAACCAAATTTCTACTTTCTCATCATAGATTATGGGGGCTTTGATGTTAATAGTTTCAACATCATTTCTTCACGAAGAAAACAGTAGATTATGAATGAACCACAAAGGTCAATGATAGATAGAGTTCACATCGACTTGCTGTTGAAACTCATGGTTCTTCCTACCGGTAGCAAATCCTATGGAACAATAATGACGGATGCATGTATATACCTTAATCTCATTTATAAGTTTCTACTAGATTTTGTTCACTATCTTAATTGTTCCATAAGTATTCAAGAGTTCGAGAATCTAGACCTTGAAACAACATGAATCAAATAAGTGAGTTTGGTGTTTATGTATGTGATTACATATATGGCATTTTTTTTAGATATTTCAACAATAAGTAGTCAAAACTTATATGCTCTAATACACTTATGAGTTCCGTTACTGACTTTTGTAATTGTTTTCATATATTGTGGAATAATTAATTGTAAGCGTTTACTTATAAATAACTCGTTTGAGTTAGTGTTTTATCTCAAACATATAGAATGCATCAAATAAAAAAATGTTACTAAAGACAAAACATTAAAAATTTATGTGTTTTCTGAGAAGATGCTTTTTAATAAATGGTAACGTATTTTATAATGTGTCCGACCCAAATCTACCTGTCACGTAAATTTTGATTCCCGGCTCTTAGAAATTCTACACCACAAAATAATAACCCAATAAGAGAAAAAATCATCACCTCTTCGCTAAGTTTTGATATTTTTAATAAAGATTCTATACCATGTATGTTTCTCACAAAAGTTAAACTATAGTATAAAGAAATATAAATAATAGTTTATAGAACAAACTTCAGCTTACAGCCATTTCAACCTTTTTTGGTTTTTCTTTTATAAGTTATATGAGGGCGGGCCTTGGCGCAGCGGTAAAAGCTGTTCCTAAGGGACCGAAGGTCTCAGGTTCGATCCGTGGAAACGGTCTCCCCATAAAATGTGGGGGAAAGACTGCGTACATCTTCCCTTAAATGGGACGGACCCTCCCTGGACCCTGCAAAAACGCGGGAGCTCTTTGCAGCATGAGGTACGCCCTTTTATAAGTTATATAACGTAGAAGCTTTTAATAAAAGTAAAATGTTTTAAAAACGTGAGAAAATATAATACAAGGGTCCTAAGTGGAGGGTATAGAAACTTTAAAGATCCTTTTTGTTATCATATACAATGCACCAATGAGGTGGTTAATGCAGCTCAAATGTCAGAATCAAGAATCAAATTGATATTTAATGTAATAATTAGCCAGTCATCTGTAACCAAATATTTAGCCACTATACACTGGTGTATGTAACGCCAAATAATCACATCATATACTTTTGTCCCACCTTAACCCTTTTAATAATTGAGAGATGGTTTAAATGTTAACGTTTTTATTATTAATATCAATTAAAATTATAAGTAAATTACAATTTGCATCATTGAGATTTGGTGATTTTGATCATTTGCATCTTTAAATTTGGTGATTTTGATCATTTGCATCTTTAAATTTGGTGATTTTGATCATTTACATCACTACAGTTTAAAAATCCTCATATACCCCCTAACGTTTCATTTTTGTTCCCATTTGAATCCAAAACACTAATACCGTTAAATTATTCTGTTACCTCTCTTGTTAAAAGACTAAACTGCCTTTAAAATTAAAAAAAAAAAAACATGAAACCCACCCCACATCACCTTCTTTACCACAAAACACACTCTAATCTCTCTCTCTTTAAAAAATAAACACCACCTAAACCCACTACCCATATGCAACACCACCCACACCACCACCCCTGCCGCCCACCACAACCACACATCATACAGTCGATCTGCCATCATCGCCTCCACAACCAAACCGCCCATCACCGCAACCTGCTGCCGCCCACCACAACCGACACATCACACAACCAATCCACCATCATCGCGTCTACAACCAAACCGCCCATCATCGCAACCCGCTGCCGCCCACCACAACCGACACATCACACAGCCGATCCGCCATCATCGCCTCCACTGCCAAACCGCCTATTGCCGTAACCCACACCCCCATTACAAACCCTAACCCAGACCGATCACCAGGAATCAGGGCGTGTGGTGTGTGGTTCAGCTATAATGGGATGGTGGTGTTTAAGATGGCGGAGTTATTCCTGGATGTGATTCGACCGATGTGATTCGGGTGGCGGTGTTTAGGGATCTAGCAGTGGATGACGGTGCCATCGCCGAGGTCGGTGGTGGTGGAGCGGAGGCTGGAAGTGGAAAGGTTGATCGGAAAAACCAGCTGCAGGAGGCACCAGCTGCGGGAGGCGGTGAGGCTGAAGCATCTTGTCATGGGGGAAGGAAGAGAAGAGGAGTCGGAGTCACTTTGGCCCACAGTGCAAGAGCCAATGGTCACCAACGGAGGGGGATAAGGCACCAGCGGACGAAGGTGATGCAGGGGGGGGAGGGAGGCGGAGGATCGAGGAGGGGGTGGAGGTGGCGGCGACGGTGGGAGGAGGAGGAAGTGAAGGTGGTGGTGGTTATTGACTCAAGAGAGAAGAGAGAGGGGGGGGGGGGTTAGGGTTTTTTATTAAATTTATATTGTGTGGTGGTCAATTTAAGGGTAATTTTTATCATTCTATAAAAAATTAACAGAATAATATAACGGTGTTAGGGTTTTGGATTCAAATGAAAACAAATATGAAACGTTAGGGGGTATATGAGGATTTATAAACTGTAGGGATGTAAATGGTCAAAATCACCAAAGCTCAAGAATGCAAATGATAATTTACTCTAAAATTATTATTCTTTTGTTGAAATATAATCATTACACATATTTAAAAATATGTTATTTTATCTATACGTTTAAATTTATAAGTGTAAAAAAGTTTGCATAGTGTGAATTATACTTATAATTGTAAATATTTAGGAGATGTAACTTTGACTTATACTAATGTAATTTTTTTACTATTGCAAACTTACACATACTTAAAAAAACATATTTTTGTATATATATGTAATGATGTTATTTTAATAAAAAATCATCTTGATTGATCTTAAAAAACTTTACATACGATTATTTTAATAATAGATGGTTAACATTTGATCTTTATCCTTAATAATTGTTTTTATTCTGAATATTTCATATTCTAATTAGTTCAAGTAAATGTGATATAACTGATATAATAATACTTTATTTTTATTTACTTTTCAATTTGTTAAATTTATACGATGAGGTGTCTTTATATAATTGAGGTAATTAAAAAATATATATAAATGTAACATTTAGTAAAATAAGCTAGAAATGATAAAGGTAACGTTGCAGTCCTCTAGTTGAAATTAAAACAACGTTATTCTAATCATATGAAAACATCTAGGTTTTAAGAACTTTGTGTTCGACATAAAACTTAATAGATAAAGAAATATTGTGTTTTTCTGATTTCATAATGTGCAATTTTTATATAAGGATCAAGCTATTACAACGCTTCATAAAATGCATGACAGTTGAAGTGCGTAACTATCATAACTATGCAACAATACATCAGTGGAAATATTATTAATAGTAACACAGGTCCTGCTAAAGCTCAAGGTTACTATTGATCTCAGTTTTGTCGACGATTTAGTCATATCGATAGTTAATGTTGCTACTCATGCTCAGTGGTAACTAATGCATCAGTTGCTATCAAGAGTCAAGGTAATCATAGTTTCTATTGATGATCTGCAACAACTTACTATTGATTTATCAATTCTTTTGGTCATCCCTTAAACCCCGCCATGGGGTGTTGCAATCTGGAACCCTTTTAGACTAGGGCTGTCAAACTACTGTGGTTCCTTAGTATCCAGAACTTAGAATAGTTTGAGCATGTGTGCAATTCACACCCCTTATCATGAATTAATGCATAATCTAATTTTTTTATTTGTAAATGAACCGAACATTTATGAGCAATTCATGAACTGTTTGACGGGAAGTTCGTGAATGTTCATTTCTTTAGTAAACTACCGAACATTAACACACATCTTTATTCATTTAACTAGGGGTGATGCCCCCATGCGCGTTGCGCGTTTTGAAAACGGATAAAACCGTGTCCAAATAATGGGTAACCCATACAGCGGAACTCCTGAGTCTATAACCTTCAGTAAATCATAAGATTGCAATTATAATTCCTATAGGGCTCGTGGGCTTTTATAAAACAAACTTTAAGACTAAATTGTTACATAATTATTCTAGAGTAAATTACCGTTTGCATCCCTGACATTTGTCCATTTTAACCACTTGCGTCCCTGTAGTTTCAAAATTGCCATCCGCCCCTAACGTTTCACTTTTATTTCCATTTAAGTCCAAAACACTAACGTCGTTAAAATTTTCCGTTAATTTTTATAAAATGACAAAAATACCCTTATTAATTAATAAAATACCCTATCCTATCCCACCCTTCTACCTTCTCTCTCTATCTCCTCTCTCTATCTCTTCTCTCCTCTACTGCCACCGCAACCACCGCCATGGCCGCCGGCGACCCATCGTCATCAACCTCCTCCTCCGACTTCTTCTCATCCGCATCCTCCTCCTCTCCGACGAACCCCGAAACCCCTCAACCTCCCGCAATCCTCTTCAACTGATATCCCAAATCTCAACTGATATCCCAAGATCCTCGATCGATTATGGAGGCAAATGCATCATCTCCAACAGATATCGTCGTTGAGGAATTCAACAAGAGGAAGAAACATTGGGACGAAGCATACGTTCAAACCCTAGCCCACATTCAATCGATCGAACAACACGGGATATCAACATCCACCGGTGACGATGTCTCGCTGCCCAGATTGAACGCCCTTGCTCAAGACGGACTCTCTATGCTGTCCGCAGCACACTTTAATCTCGATCTTCCATCCCACAACTTCCCACCGATGATCATATTCAAAACGCCCAATTCACGCTTCAATCGTGGAACAAACAGATTCAAAGGTTTGTAGGTATCAGTTTTTTGCTATCATTGGTGAAATTGTTCGCCTTTTATAACTGTTGTTGATTATCACTATGTTTATGAGTGATTGTTGTAGAATTTGACGCAATTATTAGTCTTTTTACGTTATATGTTGTTTGCCCTAGTTTTTGAGCCATGTTAACAACTTCTTACAAGTGGTTGCTGATTGGTGGGTATTTGGGAGAAAGATGAGTATTTGGGAGAAAGATGAGTATGATGACGAGATTATTGTGAAGATGATGATGGTGATGAACCGATTCATGGTTTGAGAGTTGGGGTTTGGGAGTTGGCAATTGGGAATCGGTGAATTCATGGGGATGGTGATGAGGTTGTGGTGGGGTGATGGGTGTGTTGTGGTTGAAGAAGAAGAATGAATGGGTCCCACATTTTTATTTATTTATTTAATTCAGGGGTAGTTTAGTCTTTTCACAGTAACTTTAACAGCAAAACAAACAGTGTTAAGTCATCTGGACTAAAATGGAGATAAAAATGAAACGTATAGACTCAAATGAAGATAACACGAAACGTTAGGGGGCGGATGGCAATTTGAAACTGCAGGGATGCAAGTGGTTAAAATGGGCAAATGTCAGGGATGCAAATGGTAATTTACTCATTATTCTATTAGAAACGCATAGAAATACGTTAATAAAGTAAGTAAGAAATCAAAGCATAATACTCAAAATATGAAGCAATTTGCTCAGATCTGGGTTTTTGGTTACTATGGTTGCAACTCAAGTTGCAAGTGCAGCATACCACACTTGCCATCACCAAGTCTGCCACGCCAAGAAACCACCTCTACCACAATCATCATCATAGCAAGAGGGAATAGCCACGATTAGGCCGGCGGAAACGAAGCGGCGTTAGCAGCCGATCGCCTACCGCCTCCGCAACCACCACAACCAAATGAAGAAAAGAGGTGGATGTCACATAAGAAGGCACGACACAGAGCCTGAGGGACGATGAAATACCGAAAATACCCATGAGTTACTGTTCATCGTGTTGCATCTTTCATATATAGGTAATTAAACGAACGAATATAAACACATGTTTTGTTTGTTCATGTATGCTCATAAATGTTCGTTTGAAGAGAAACCATTATTTTAACCAAACCACAGGTAACAAAAGTGAAATTTACTCTATTTTTTATTAACTTTTAGGTTTGATGAACTTTTACTTTCCGATACTAATGTTCGTTATTTATTTATATTTCCGGTTTTACTTTTACGTATGTCCATACTAAAGTCTTTATTTTTTCATTGGCATAACATCATAAAAATTATGAGTATCACTCTTCTAAAAATTAGTACAACCCAATCAAGACTAGTGAAGAACAATACGAATGAAACCAAAACAATCACGCCTTACCATTGCTATTTACAATACGACATACTTGAATGGAATCCAAACAATCAATTATAATGGAGCAAAATAGTGAATAAAATCTGAAATCAAATTATTACCGTTAATAATTACAATCGAATCTGTACTCATAATCCTACCTAGTATTTATAGCCCTACTGTGATAACTTGCGGAACAATCACAATGGAACATAATCATACCAAAAAAGCTTGAAAGTGAATAATAATCGAACTTGAAGAACATTCGATTATAAAAGAAGAACAATGGCCGAAATTGCAGATGTGGAAGAACAATCAACCAATTGCAAAAGAAGATTGCTGAAATCAATAGCAATTGTTTGTGGCAAAGGAAATCCAGGGAAGAAAAGATTGTGAAGATTCGTAAGATAATTTTGAAGAGCCATTTCCTTTTTGAAAAAGGTATATATGTCATTATGTAAATATTTATTATGAAGTGACATATATGTAATTATAATTTGAATTGCTTATACATATAACTAGTTAAGTTTATAAAAGGATGTATGTAATTCTTTCTTTCAGGAAATCAAGTTATACTAAAATGAGTTGATAACACTAACATTACAAAAAAATAGTCATTGGTCTTCATAACACACTAATGTTGCATTGTAGTAATTGCCCATTTAACACTAATAATCTATTGTAATTTTTGGTTAATATTATTCATAGAATACTTTTTTTACGCATAAAATATTTGGTTTTAATTAAATATATATTGCATGTGTTTGTTTTTGTTAGTTAAAGTATGATTTAATTTTTTTTTTTGAAAAGAAAACTTCATTAACCAAAGCTCAAAGAGTCCTCAAATAAAGGACCTAAGAGCGAACAATCAATACATCAATCAACGGATAATTACACCAAGCTTTCCACTCGATATCTTATGCCTAGACCTATGACGGTACCAAAAAAACAAAGTAGATTTTACAATTTCAACAATCTCTATAGGTCTACGGCTTTGTTGTTGAAGATACGATTATTCCGCTCATTCCATATCACCCATAAGGTCGTGTAGACAATGCCTCGCAACACCCGTTTAGCTTGTTGGAATTGGATCCTCTATTCGGAATACTAGAATGTCTTCAATGTGAAATACAAAATTGTGAGGAAGCCTACACCAATCTTCTATACGAAAACCAAACCTCGTGTGTAAAACACGGCAGCCGGTAAACAGATGCAGGGCGGTCTCTTGATCATCATCGCAGAGACTGCATTGTTGGCGAGTGATGTTGACTCCTCGTTTAATTAATTCTGCAACAGTGGGAAACGATTAAGAGACAATCTCCACACCATAATTCGACATTTTAGGGGCACCCATGTCTTCCAATGAATCGTGGATCTGTTGGGACCTGTATTGTAACTCATGAGAAGCTTCTGGCCGAGGCAACTGAAAAAATACTGTTTTATCCGCCTTCCACTTCCAATTATCTCTTCCTTCTTTTCGCACAATCTCATGAATGTCGTTCAGCAGCAAAAATAGTTCGGTAACCTCCTCAGCTGATGAAGGTTGCCTACGCCAATTCCATGCCATAACCTTGGAGTTGTCTTCCCAAGTAATTCGATTGGACACCATAACCCATTTTTGTCTATCAAGACTAAAAGGATTAGGATAGAGATCACGAAGAGAAGCATCCCTCAACCAAGTATCAGCCCAAAAACTTATAGAATGACCATCCCTAACCTCTCCAATGAAGTTGGAGTTAAGCTTCGCCCCATTAGGAAGCTTCCTGTTGGATCATGATAAGGCTGGTGCAACCAAATTCACTTCATAGTCACTTTTGGTACTACATTAAAGGGCTTCCGAAGCCAAGCAAGAGATCTTCGAGAGTCTGAGGAACAACAGCTGAAGATATCTACTGAAGGCAAAAGCTAAAGTCAACTGCTGAAGACAACAGCTGAAGCCAACAGCTGAAGATATCTACTGAAGGCAAAAGCTGAAGTCAACTGCTGAAGACAACAGCTGAAGCCAACAGCTGAAGATATCTACTGAAGGCAAAAGCTGAAGTCAACTGCTGAAGACAACAGCTGAAGCCAACAGCTGAAGACTATCTTCCGAAGACAGTCTGAAAGCTTCGAAGACAAAGTCTGATGAAAGAGCTGAAGACAAAGTCTGAAAGCTTCCGAAGACAAAGTCTAATGAAAGAGCTGAAGACAAAGTCTGCTTCCGAAGACAAAGAAGACTCCAAGCTTCGGAAGAAGCAGTCTTCCGAAGTATAAGTGCCTCCGGAAGAAGTTATTCTTCCAAAGCACTTTATCCTTCGGAAGACACTGCTATGTTCAGCAGATAAAAGTATGGTCCCTGTCAGTCCGCTACAGACCTCTGATACAGTATGGCATCTTCCTAAAGAGCCATGTTGTTGACCATACTTTATTCTACTGTTCACCTTTTTATGATAGTACATGTTACCAAACTTTAGTTGGTGACAAAGGTAAGTCAGGGACATGTCCTGACTACCAACTCTCAGGCAAAATGTCTGAAAGACCTCACCTAGAGTCTTGTAGTATAGATGTAAGGTTAGAGGTGTCCAGCTGGAATCAAAGTATACTGGTATTATATATATCTTCCCTGTAACTCTTTACACAAGTGATTTGAGTCCAAGTGTCTTGTAATCCTTTGAGTTGAGAAGCAATATATAAAAGTACCTTGAAAATTTACTTGCTGTGTTAAATTTTCTTACTGTTTGTTACTTGCTATATTGTGATCAACTTTTCATAAGACTGCTTGCTGAGTGTTGATTCACAGTGAGTTGAGAGAAAAAACCACCCGAAATCGATCCTGCAATTGGTATCAGAGCTCCAGGCTCTTGATTGTGAGATCTTACCATCCTAATCAACCTGTTTTTCACTCCTCACCACAATCCACTCACTCAAATGGCCGCTCTCTCCAAGGCTGATATGGAAACCGGTACCTTGATCAAGTCCCAATGATCACCCCTGAAGACTTTGACACATGGTGTATCAGGATGGAAGGCTTTATCAAGTGTCAAGATTCAAGGATGTGGGACTCCATTGTCAATGGTCCTTTCATACCAAGCACTACATCTGCCACTGGTAATCGCATCATTCCAAAAGATGTTGATGATTACTCAGAGGAAGACAGGAAAAGAATAGAGCTAGATCAAAGGGATATGACTTCTCTCCAAACTGCTCTCCCCAACTCCGTCTACAGACGCTTCAAGAAGTGCAAGACTGCTAAAGATTTATGGGAAGCATTGAAGCTGATGTATGAGGGATCCAAGGAAACCCAAGAGAACAAGAAAGATCTCTTGAAGCAGCAGTTTGAGAACTTTACTTTCAAGGCTGGTGAGACCTTGACTCAACAATACTTCAGGTATGTTGAGCTAGTAGATACTCTGGCGGATATTGGAGTAGCTCTTGAGAACAGAGACATAGTTAGGAAGTTCATGTCTTCTCTTCCTAAACTATGGACTCACTACTGTGTTGTCATCAAGAGAACTTCGGACCTTAAGACTCTTTCTCTCACAGAGTTGTATGGTATCCTAAGTGCATTTCAGATGGAGATGAACATGCTGAACTCCTCTGACCACTCCAATAACCAACCGAGTTCAGCCCTTCATGTGGTTGAAAGGGAAAGCATAGAACCACAGCATCAGTTGCTATGCTACCCTGACAACTCACACACTGGACCCTTCATTACTCTACCTGAGACTCCAAAGTCTCAAAAGGTTCAACAAACTCCTTTCAGGACGGTTGTGCCTTTGTCTCTGGAAGTGGACACTCTGGTGATTTTCAATACTGCTTTGATGATCTTGAGTGCTTCAGTCCAGATGATGTGGAGTATATGGACATTGTCCAGCAGATGGCTCTTTTAACTTACAGAGCGAAGAAGTTCTTCAAGAGAACTGGAAGGCAATTCCTCAAAACCCATTCAACAGCAAGTTTGGGTTTGATAAGAGCAAAGCAAGGTGTTATAACTACAACCAACTTGGACACTTTGCTAGGGAATGCAAGGCTCCCAAGAACAACCCGGGAACCCCATAGGCCTCCACACATCCCACTGCTCCCAAGCATGAAGAAAAGTCAACTGAAACAGCTGCTGTTGCTCAGGAAGTTGACTGGAGCTTCATGGTACAGGATGTGACTCCCGCTCAAGCACTCATGGCCGGAACAGATGATGATCAGGTATATGAACATCTTTGTATTGCTGCCTGTATTGCTAAAGTTAAATTATATAAGGATTACATTTGGAAATCAGATCTGATGTTGAGTCTTTAAATGTGCTAAAATCTGACTTTAAGAGAGCTGAATCTGACTATCAAAGGAAAATTGATGAGTTAGAGAAAACTGTGTCTCTTTTAAAATATGAAAAGACTAACTATAAGACTCAAATCAAAGATCTGATCTCCAAACTTTCTGAAGTTCAAGCCCAGTTAGTCACAGCTGAGGCTCAGGCCAGGAAGCAAGTTATTGCTGAGTAAAGCTTCCAAACTATTTTGCATCAACCTCTCATTCCAAAATGTTTTATCAAAACAAAGAAGGGTTGGGAACCAGTGAAATAGCTCCACCACACTCTTATGAGTCTATTAGACTACCTAGATGTGGTACTGAAGAGCAAAAGGTTCCAACTGCTGACCCTTCTCCATTGGAACTAGAGGATGAAGCGAAAATAGTGGCCTCCACAGGGGGAGAAACAGGAGGATACACCCATCTCCACTGTGATGACCAAATCCTGACCACCAAGGCAAGAAGAAGCAGAGCTAAAGCTGCTAGAAGGACTGCCAAGAAGGTTGCAGAGTCCAAGCTTAAGTTTGACCCTAAGCAAAAGGGTGTCTTCATTTATGCCGGATTTCAAGTGGTAGGTACTCCTGATTCAGGAAAGGAGTGTAGTACCAGCACTCCTGTCCTACTGAAGAATCAGAAGTTGAAAGGGAAAGTTGCTGATGAAGAGAAGAAACCAAGAAACAGTAACCTGCAAGTTCCCAGAAGACTAACATTGCATGCATAATGTGTGGTCTGCACAACCACATGGCTAAAGATTATTACTACAATCCAGCAAGCACACATTATGCAAATAATGTTAGAAAAGAAGGAGTCAGAGAAGGTTTCTCAGTTGGACCACTTCAAAAGGTCCAAATGATGAAAAAGGGAAAGTTGGTCTCGGAAGCCAAGTTGCTTTCGGAAGAAACTGCTTCTTCCTAAGGGAAAATGGCGTCGGAAGCCAAACCTTCTAAGGTTCGGAAGAACAAGAAGGCTCCCTTGAAACCATCTCAGAAGAAGACTACTTCGGAAGAAAAGGTGGTGAAGGCTTCTTCCGAAAAGAGAGAAGCTTCGGAAGAAGACCATGCTGCAAAAGCTTCAACAAGCTCATCCTCAAAGATCAACCAAAGGATGGATTGGAAGATCAAGGAAGATGCTGCAGCCCAAACCTCTTCTTCAACAAGACCTCTATTGAACCCCATTGCATATCTTTTGGTTCAATTATGTCACTATCTTTGGAAGAGCCAAGACCTGCAAGGCTTGGGCTTCCAAACAAAACTAACCATCTCATCTTATGTGCAGGGACATCCATTTGACAAGAACAACAATATCTGGATTGTAGATAGTGGATGCTCCAGGCACATGACAGGGAACAGATCTCTCCTTCAACAATTCCAGAACTTTGATGGAGGGCCTGTCCAATTTGGAGGTGAGGCCGGAGGATATATTTCTGGCAGAGGAAGTATATCCAATGGCAGAATAAACATTGACAAAGTTCACTTTGTCAAACAGCTTGACACAATCTGTTAAGTGTTTCTCATTCTGTGATCAGAAGCATCAGATGCTTTTCACAGAACATGAGTGCAATATCCTCAGACCAGGGATGACAATTCCTCCGGAATTGGCTTCTCAGATCTCCCAGGAAAGGGGATATGTACAAGCTAGATATGAACAATGCTTCTCCTATGGGTGAAGTATCATGCTTTCTTTCCAAGCTGATAGTGATGAGTCAACACTATGGCATAAACGCATGTGTCATGTGAATTTTAAACAATGAATAAATTGGCTAAAAATAACTTGGTACATGGTTTGCCTAAAAAGGAATTTTTCTGCAAAGATAACTGTGTTGCATGCCTGAAAGGGAAACAACACAGATCATCTCATAAATCCAAATGTGTTAACTCTATCACTACTCCATTACACTTATTGCACATGGATCTCTTTGGTCCCACAAGTATAATGAGCATTGGAAGGAAATCATACTGCCTTGTGAAGTTGATGATTTTACAAGATTTACATGGGTATTCTTTTTAAGAAGTAAAGATGAAACTGCTGAAACTTTAAAATCTTTTATTCTTAAAATAGAAAATCAAATTGATCACAAGGTTAAGATCATTAGAAGTGATCAAGGGACTGAGTTTAAGAACTTCGTTCTTGACTCATTCTGTGACTCAAAAGGGATTGCCAGACAATATAGTGCTCCCAGAACTCCTCAACAAAACGGTGTTGCTGAGAGGAGGAACAGGACACTTATTGAGGCTGCTCGGACCATGTTAGCTGATTCAAAGCTGCCTCTAACATTCTGGGCAGAGGCAGTCAGCACTGCATGCTATGTGCAGAACAGGGTTCTTGTAGTTAAGCCCCATGGAAAAACCCCTTATGAGTTATGGAACAAGAGGCCACCGTTCATTGGCTTTCTAAGGTCCTTTGGCTGCAGGTGTACCATACTTAACACAAAGGACAACTTGGCAAAGTTTGCTGAGAAGTCGGATGATGCTATCTTTATTGGATACTCTTCTAGCTCCAAAGCTTATAGAGTATACAATATCAAGAATCAACAATTTGAGGAGTCATCCAACATAGTTGTTAATGAGCACACTCCTTGTGTTAGGGGGAATGGACCTGAGTATATCTTTGATTTAGAATTGTTTCCAAACTATTCTAAACCATCTTGTGAGAATGTTTCAGCTGGAACAGGTGCTCAAAGTGATGCTGATGCTGATGCAGGTCAACTATGAGCTTCCCAGACCTCTTCCAAATTCTCCAAGAGCTGAAAGGCAACAAGCTTCAACTATTCACAGATCTGACAGTGTAACTATCTCCAGAAATAGTGAAGCTTCAACAAGTGAATCACTTGATCAACCTCAAAGTTCTTCAGGTGATCCATACAACACCAGGTTGAGGGAAGTAGTATTCTGAAGGAACAGGCAACTGTTAATCTACTTCACAACCAACCATTGATGATGTTTCTCAATCATTCAATCAGTCATTGAATGACTTTGAAACAGCAGTTGGACAGAGTGATCCAGTTCCTGATCAGAATATGTCTAACCTAGACTTATCTGCAACTGGAAGTGATTCCTCGTCTTAGGATTCACAACACTCATCCAACTGAGAACATCATAGGGAATGTCTCTGAGGGTGTGAGAACAAGAGGACAAACTCATCATGGGAATGTCTGCTTGTACTCATGCTTCCTGTCTCAGATGGAACCAAAGAAGGTAGAAGATGCCTTAAAGGATAGTAGTTGGGTTGAATCGATGCAGGAGGAGCTGCTTCAATTCAGAAGACAAAAGGTCTGGAATCTATGCCCACTACCATCTGGTCAAGTACCCATAGGCACTAAATGGGTATTCAGGAACAAGAAAGATGATAGAGGCTTGATTATCAAGAACAAGGCAAGACTAGTAGTTCAAGGGTACACCCAGGAGGAAGGAATTGATTATACTGATGTCTTTGCACCTGTTGCAGACTTGAGGCAGTTAGGATCTTCCTTGCTTATGCTGCATCCAAGAACTTCACAGTCTACCAACTTGATGTCAAGTGTGCTTTTCTATATGGGGATATAGATAGGGAAATCTATGTGTGTCAACCTCCAGGATTTGAAGACCCACAGCACCCCAACTATGTGTGCAACTGGATAAAGCTCTATATGGGCTGCACCAAGCACCTAGGCTGTGGTATGAGACCTTGTCTCAGTTTCTCCTGAAGAATGGATACACTAGAGGTACCATTGACAAGACTCTTTTCATCAGAAAGAGTGGAGAAGACATTTTGCTTGTACAAGTCTATGTTGATGACATCATATTTGGTTCTTCAAACGACCAAATGTGTAGGACTTTGAAAGCATTATGAAGCAGAAGTTTGAGATGAGTTCCATGGGAAAAATGGACTTTTTCCTTGGAATCCAGGTGAAACAGATGAAGGAAGGGTTCTTCATAAGTCAATCTAAGTATGTCTCAGACATCTTAGAAAGATTTGAAATGAAGGACTGTAAACCAGCCAAGACACCCATACCCAGAAACCATAATCTTTGCCCTGACCTTGAGGGGGAGGATACTGATCAACATCAGTATAGAGCAATTATTGGTTCTCTGATGTATCTCACTGCAAGTAGACCAGATATCATGTTTGCCACATGCATTTGTGCAAGATATCAGGCTGCTCCAAAGGTGTCTCACCTAGCTGCTGCAAAGAGAATCCTCAGATACCTCAAAGGAGCACCTAAACTAGGTCTCTGGTATCCAAGAAATAGTGATTTCAATCTCTATGGATACTCTGACAGTGACTATGGTGGCTGCAACATTGACAAGAAATCAACATCAGGAGGATGTCAATTTCTTGGTGGAAGGATTATCTCATGGCAATGCAAGAAACAATCCTGTGTCTCTACATCAACTGCTGAAGCTGAATACATTGCTGCTGCTAGCTGCTGTGCTCAACTGCTATGGATTCAAAATCAGATGTTAGACTATGGGTTCAACTTCATGACTACTCCTATCCATATTGACAACAACAGTGCTATCTCCATTACTGAGAATCCGGTGAAGCACTCCAAGACAAAACACATTGATATCAGGTATCATTTCATTAGAGATATTCATGAGAAACAGCTGATAAAGTTAATCAAAGTTGACTCAAATGAACAATATGCTGATTTGTTCACAAAGGCATTTGATGAACAAAGATTTAAGTATCTCATATCAGCAATTGGGATGATAAACATTGAATAACTACCTCTTTTGAAAACCTTTTTAAATATGTAATGTCTTGTGTCAATACAATTTAAGCCCTGTTACAAAAGATCTTTAAATTATTCCAAGTGTAAATTCCTTCCGAAGAGGAATTAACTCTCGGAAGATATTCTTGAATATCTTCCGAAGCCAAATTCCTCAATGGAAATTTTCTTCTCGGAAGAGTTTTGGTCTCGGAAGAAGCGATTGATTTTATATCAGATCTACTTCCGAAACTTATACAACTCTCCATTCGGAAAGACAACTTTACCTTCGGAAGCAATGCCTTGCTTCGGAAGATAAAGTGCTTTCAAAGGACAATTTACCTTCGGAAGCAATATCTTGCTTCGGAAGAAGAGAAATTGCTTCGGAAGAAAAATACCTTCGGAAATGTTTTACCTTCGGAAGTAAAGGTTTTATATGTAACGGATATCTTTTGGGCCCCACTCTGTAAAAAGTAAAGATTTTGTTGATGATGGTCAGATTATTTAAAATTATCCTTGCCGCCAACATCATTTCTCCGCCGTAAACCACCATACCACCCACAGTAACCCCAAACAGTTACCCTATTACCGCCTACTACACTATTCATCCCTTTTAAATAATCTTGACTGATCAATTTCATCTTCTTTTACCACTTACAGCCCTAACGTTCCTTCACTGTCAACCCTTCAATTTCACCCAAATTTCAAGCTTACCTTTCTTCAATGGCGCTAAACCCTCAGCACAACCAAGTCGCATTACTTGATCGTCAAGGGATGCCGACTTCACCAAATCATCACCTTTCTCACCGAATCCACATACCTCACTGCACTTACAGTTAACCCCACCGTATACTCCAACCATATGTCCGAATTTGGAGCAACGGTGAAACTGCAGTTCTGAATGGGGTTCGAGTCCTGAGAACCGAGTTTGTGGCCAAGAGTTGGTCATCAATGAACAGCTCATCAGGGAGCATCTCGAGCTTCACGATGATGGGGCTCCTACTGAGTTCCCCAAGGAAGACTTGGAAGGCACCTATATCCTCATGGGATATGGAGGCGATGTCAGCAGGTCCGTATACAAGTTCAACTTCTCTTACATTGGAAGTTCCTGCTGCACATTGTTTACACTGCCTCTCCAACAAATCAGGGGTTGGGATCAAATCCCATATGAACTAGGATGCCTAGTTCATGGGTTGGTGAGAGGCCTCAGATTCAACTACTCACGATTTGTGTTGACCAACCTAATCGCCAATTTGAGCAGGGATACATTCTTCATGTATCCACGATTTCTTCAACACATAATCAACTGTGAGATGGAACCAAGCAAGCTTGTCTGCGCAGCTGCTCTTCTGTTCCACCATGAGGCCTACCATCTTCAAGATACTGAAGAAGATGTCCACCAACTTCACTGGACGGTACACTCCATTACCTCCAGAGATGACTGAGCGCATAGCTCCTGGTGACATCCCTGTTAACCCCACAGGTGATGAACCCACACCAGCAACATCCACCACAATACCAAAACCTTCTTTACCCATCAAAGCCACATACCAGAGACGCCCCAAACGAACCCTTGTTCAATCTACTCTGATTGAACAAGCTCCTCTGTTCACACCCAAAGGGCTAGAGTGGAATCATGGGCTCCCACTCAGTCCGAGGTCACACCATCCTTCACAATTGACCTCAATGTGGGTTTTGAGCCTCCTCAGTCTCAAACCCCTGAGCCCGAACCCCAAGCCTTAAGCCCACAGGGTGAGTCTCTACACTCCCCTGTGCAGCCTTCTAGGGACAGCCCCACCATAGGCTCAATGCCTGTAGACATTGATCTAAGTCCCGGTCAGTAGGACTAACCACCCTCTTTCACTGACCTTTTACTCCGTACTGATGAAGAGATTACATCTCTCCATGGCCATGAAGTTGATCTACAACACCCTCTGAAAGATCAACAGAGCCAAGAGGGATCCCTTGTCTCTAGCCCCCATCAGAAGCCAGACTGAGGTGAGTCCCACTGATGTGGAGGGGACTCATGTAGACTCAGCTGCCACTACTCAGAGTCTCTCATTGAGCTCTCAGGACAGTGGTAACATATTAGGAGACTGAGTCTACGGCAACTTTGCCCATTGACATCTCTGAAAGAGATGACTCTGAGCAAAGGAAACCAGGGTGCCAAGAAAACCACATCTGGTGGTGAGAGTGAGCATACTAGGTATGTTATCTCATCTCCCCGTGATTCTTCTTATGAAGATGAGGGAAGTATGCAACTAACACTTCAGTACTTGCTTTCTAAGGTCTCCAACCTGGAATCACAGGTGAGGATCTTAGAATCAAGGACTGCCACTCAGCAACTTGAGATTAACTCTCAAGGCTAAACTAGCTGAGAAACAGAGGACGGAGAGGTCTGTTAGGCATGTACCAATTCAGGTCTCAATGACTTCTTCCTCTAGCTCATCTAGCTCTCAAGATGATGCTACCAAAAAAGGGGAGAAAGTTCAGAGACAAACATTATGGAACCACAGACCCAATTCATTCCACCCAACTCATCACACTACCTGAGTCATCTCAATCCTTTCTGGAGATTGACTCAAGGATGCTTCAAGATCTCTACAGACTTTTCACAAAGTTTGTATTGAGATCATCCCTAGAACAGCCCAGCCCCGACACCACACTTGCATACTTTGGGGCTGAGGAGCTTCAAAGACTGACTGCACCTTCTACCACTGTGGAAGAAGTTGGTCAACCTAAGGTCTTCATGGACCTGAGATTAGCTTCGAAGGGGAAATGGGGACTGATGGCCCAGCAACTGAAACAGATGGGACAGAACTTGCAGCAGTCTCATCTTCCGAAGCTCAAGCTGAAGCTTCCGAAGTATATGGAAGCTCGGAAGAACAAGAAAAGTCTTCCGAGGCCGAAATAGAAGCTGCGGAAGGCTTATTTCAGATGTCCGAGGAACTGACCATCACAGATGTATTGCTGAAATAGCATCTGAGGTGAGCAGGGAGGACACTTCTGACATTCCTCCAACCCAAGCACCAGCTAACTTCTCTCTCAATCACAACCCTCCATCCAAGAACCACCACAGTCAAGCACTACCAAAGACAAAGGAAAAAAAGGAAATTGACTGCGGAAGAGCTTCAGGAGGAGGAGAGGATTGAGAAGCCAAAAGAAAGGTAGGTTTCCTACTGAAAAGCTGCTAGCTGCTAGTTCTAAGGCAGCTGTAGCCAATCAGGAAGAGATCAACCAGAAGAGAAGAACAGCGCTCATTGACCAGCTCATCAGTCTAGGAGCTGCCAATGAGGAGATACTCCTGCTACCACTAGAGGAGTTGGTGACTCTGGAGAGGTCAACCAGGCTACAACAAGAAAGGGAAGCCAGGTTGGCCTTGAAGAAGGAAGAAGAAGAGCAGAGGGAGGCAGCCCTGAAGCTGAGAGAAGATAGGATCAAATTCCTACTCTCAAGAGGCTTCAGTCTTTTGAACTGTCTCCACATGACAATGATATGATCCTGCTGCCCACAATAAAGAGCAGGATCAAATGGAGAAGGAAAGGAAGAAGGCTGCTAGGGAGAAGTTGAAGGTGAAGAAGAAGAGGGAGGGAAGAGAAGGAGGTCACTGCCACCAAGAAGTCAATGACAAAGCCTGGATGAAGGACTATCTCCGGGCTCATGGTTCTCTGGTAGGCAGGTGGGACCTATGTCCGAAAGGACACTCCAGCGGATAGTCAGTGAAATCAAAGCTGACATCCGTTTGGGGAAGAAGGGAGATGTACAGGAGGGTACAGGGAACGGTCTCACCCCCAGCCACTCAACCACAGCCCCAACCCACACCAGAACCAATCCTTTTCCCATCAAAGCCGAACCCACTGATGAAACCTTCACCCCTCAACCCACAACTCTACCCCAACCTACCACATCACCTCAACCACCCAAACTACCCATCTAAAACCCAAGACTCAACCCAAACCACTAAACCTAAGCCTACCCAACAAAAACCAAGACCATCCCCTCAGCCTCCTCAACATCTCTCCTTTGAGGAAATAAAGGAGTTCAAGACGAGGCTCATGACTGCACTGCCTTGAGCAGCATCTCCTGTGAGAGAGGCTTATCACATCACCTATGTTGATAACTCTTCAAGCTCCCTCACCCTAGGTAAATTTCTTGAATTGCCTAGAGACACTTTGGGCCAGGCTGCTAGACTTCTTGGTCTCAACTCCGATACCTCAATGCTGAGGAGAAGAGACTAAGACGAAGACTGGTGACTCTGCTGGATACCAGGAAAGAGGACAGGATTTCTGGTCAATCCTGGACCTAGAAATGCTATAATCCAGTGGAGGTTCGATGAACCTTCTCACAACTTTGTGTGGAAAGGGAGAACGGGAGCGAAACCAACAGCTTAATGCCACTTCTCTACTGCTCTCAGCAGATTCGATCTTGCTGAGCTTGCAGAGAGGCCATTCTCCAATCCCTCCAACTCTGAGACTGCTGCACACTCAGCAAACCAAATCAGCGGTCTCCACTGGCTGACGAAGTAGAAGAGCCAAGATTGAGAAGAGTTGAAGTTGAAAAGAGTGGAAGACAAGGAAAAGACCAACCCAAGGCACAACCTTTCTACAGATGGGGAGGTCCTGAATTGAACCAATAGTTTGATGGGAATATGACTATACTTCCCATCAACTAACTCTTTTCAGAGGCCACAACAGAGGGTACATATAATACAAGGTGACAGAGTAGAGGTTCTGTCCACCAAGGATCTGTACAAGATTCTCAGACCACAGCAGGAAAGAATGAAGACACTGATAAACACTGCTTTCCTTGGTGCTGAGAGCTTTGAGAAGAGAGAGAGTGAAGTTTTGGTAGCATCAACCTAGGGGGAGTTTGTTGGATCATGATAAGGCCAAAATACACAAAACTAATCGGCTTTTGACCGAAACAAACATCCCGACACATTCAAGTGGTGATTCGAACTCGTACCCCACTGTAATTTGAATAATCGAGTGCGTGACAACCAAACCCCCTTTCACTTTCGGCCACTTTACAGGCCAAGAATCGCACTAAAACACTAAATTAATCCAACCAAATGAACCTAAACAACCATATATATGTTTCCTAATCAACTACCATTTTCAATCCCATCTGAAAACACACAAACACCATCACCGATCGTCATCTTCACAGTCGACCTGTTCTACATGTTGTTCGACATCAATTCGAACTCAAACAGGTAATTAAACCCTCGTACATACTCGGTTTCACTTAGGGACAAAAGCCCTATGCTTAATTCTATTAAAAATTGCGAATCGATGTTCAATTGGGCAGATCTTCGAATTAGGGTTCTTGGTTTGGGGAAACTCTTTGAGTTGTGTTTAAAACTAAAGGGAACCAGGATCTTACCACGGCTATATGCTGGTTCACTGGTTTCCCGTTCACATGCTTACCTTGAGGTCCCGGGTTCGACCCCGGGCACCTCCAATTATTTTTTATACCTTTCTCAGCCTTTTAAAATTATAAAAAATTCCTAAAAATTATAAAATAACTTTTATAAACTTTGTTTATCTTAAAGGTTACTTAGTTAATTTCTATAAATTTATTTATTAAAACACCTTAATAATTTTTTATAAAATATTATTTACAAAACATTATAAATAGTTATTTTTAATTGCAACTACATATATATTCACAAGCGTTATTTAGGTTGTTTCTTATATACATACAAATTAAAGGTGCAGTTTAATAATAAATTAAAACTTGTAAACATTACTTATTTGATAAGATAAATACAAATTAGATTTTACAAAATTTATTTATAAATCTTACTAAAATTAAATACAAACTTACATATTTGAATGATGTCTAAAATTTATTTAGAACATAATGATATGTTAAAATCATTATAAATTAATCAATGAAATGCAAATCTTTAGTTATTAACGAATTAACAAAAAATAATTAAATGATTTAACTATATGTTTGTAACAAATCCCAGAAAACCAAACCCTAGATCAATTGAACACCAGGTTCATGATCTAACTTATTTAGGTTATGGATATATCTATTTGCTTATATGAGTTATAATTCCTTTGGAGGAATTTACTAGCTTGTCAACACCACACAAGAACTGAGGTGAGTTCATACTTAACTATTCCCCCTTTTAATCATTTAAATATTTTGGGGAGGGATACATGTTGTAATTGAAATTTCAAATTATTTTTGTGTATTATGTTAAATAATAATTTGATCACATTTATGATTACATATGGTTACTATGAAAATCCTTCTCTATATACTGGACTATAAACAGTAGGGATCTTTTGAATAGTACTATCGGGGAGTGACTTACCCCATAAAGGTTTGGACATGTGGTCCTTACCAAGATGCACAAAGATTTTATAAGTCATTCGGGATGACTGTTCTGGGTTGAGAAGGCAGATGTGCACTATGTAAAGTTTGCCATTATAGTTCCACTTATAACCCATATGAGGATAAATGTAAAGGAGGATTTGCTCCCTCTGATTTGAAATTATTGACTAATATAATATACACATAAAAATAATAAACTATGATACATGGGCAATTCCTATGTGAAGGATTTGTTGGCTTGTACATAGTTAGTATGTGGAATAGCGGGTTCACCTTATTAAGGGTTCCGACAGCTATTCATATACAAAGTGATACCAGTGGGTAGTTTATACTCACACTTTTACAGTAAATCCTACTTTGATGATTTAATGGTTTATCATTTATGTTTTACTCACCTATGAACTCACCAACCCTGTGTTGGCACTTGATTTTACATGTATTCTCAGGTATCTACTAGAGCTTATGGACATGCACGTAGGATCATATAAGAGCTCAAGATACATATTGCTTATTATTTGAGATATGATTAGACGTATTGTTAGAAACAATCTATCTTTTATTTCCGCTACGCATAATATTTATTACTCTGAATATTAATGGAATGGTTATCTAAAATCATCATATAAATAACTGCATCTCATGTGTGACTAATGTGTTTGATCCTGTTTTGCTCACCCTCCGTGATAAATTCCAGACCCGAAATTTGAGGGTGTGACACAGATGAACATCAATGCGACTGAACCTTCAGTCGTACGACTGACCATTCATTCGCACGACTGAGTCCTTATTCGTGCATAGTGATCACTCGTCTTCATTCGGTCTTCTAACCAGGCGACTGGGTTCTCAGTCGCACGACTGAACCTTTATTCGCACTCAGTCGCACGACTACTAGACTCTCATTCGTACGACTGAGGTATGCGACTGAGCCCATTCATCTGAAACGGATCAGCAGCTGTGTTCTTGACGTTTTTGATCCAAACTTACTCAAAATTTGAGTTTTAAACCATCCAAATCATGTCATATTCAAAACAGATCATGTACACATCGTTTATAATAGTTTCGGATCATTGTTTTATCAAAACTTCACAAAATCTCAGATCCAAATTCCCGGATTTTAACTTAGAAAAGAACAGACCAATTCAATGATTTAAACATGTTATTGGATCAAATTCAATCATATACACAGCTTACAATATAGTAGGATTGATCCTGATACTCAAAACTTACCGAAACGGAGTTAGCTTAGTTGATTTGGCAAGAACAGGGGTTTTGGGTGTAAAAGGAACAAGAGATTGAAGATGATGTAGATAGAAATCTGCTTTTAAACTCTCTTAACCGCCTTACTTATCCCCACATTCATTCTAATCGCCTCACACTCAGTCGCACGACTGAACCATTCATACTACTACTGTCGCGACTGAAGCCCATAGCCTATGATTCGTGCGATTGAGTCTCATTCGCACGTAAGGGGTGCGACTGAAGTTTATTCGCATGCAAGTCATGCGACTGAACACCAATCTTAACAAACAACCTCAACTTAATTAATTAAACATAAATATAATACAATTACAAGTTCGGATTTAGAAACAGGATGTTACATCTAGTAAAACCGCAGGGACCATTTATGTAATTTTCTCTTTATGTTTAATAAAACGAATATATGTAATTAAAATTTTTAGTTTAGGTGTGTATATATATATATATGTAAATAATTAAACTTTTAATTTGGGTATATATATTTAACTAAGTTTTACAAAGGGGATATATGAAATTAAAATTTTAAGCTAGGTATATATGTAATTGATGATGTTCGTAGGGGAAATATGTAATTCTCCCTATTTTGTAAGTTTCTAACATTATTCGAGTGTGTATATTTGGTGTCTTGATATAACTTTTTCAAGGATGAAATATAACCTTTTAATGATCGGCGATCGATGTTCCGCTTCTTATTCCCATTCTCGAGGTCTAGAAGTGGTTCTTAAAATAGTTAGGTAGGGCTGACAATTTCTGACATGGAATTATTAACATGACACGACACTGCACGAAGTTAACATGTTTCGTTTGAGTTTTAACAGGTTTCGTGTCGTTAATGGTCGACACGATAAAAATCATGTTTTAACAGATCAAACACCTGTTAACCTATTCATGCATATGTTAAGACCTGTTTGTATTTTTAGCTTATTAAAATAATATATATATATATATATATATCATGATTTTATGTTCAATTTAAAAACCTATCCCTTGTCCAACCACTTCAATCAAATACGGCTATCACTGTACCACCAACCGAGTCTCCGGCCTCCGCCTGAGCCCTCTTCGTACTCCGTCTATTACCTCTTTAAACTATGTTATCGGTTAAAATAGACATTTTTATTTGACTTTTGTTTCAAATATGTCAAAGATTATCATGCTAAAGATTATGGTATATTTAGAATTTTGATGATTTCATCAATTTTTGTTTCACTAAACATGTGATTTTTATTAAGTCTTTAAACAGGTCTTATTATGTAACCTGTTTCTAAACATGTTCGTGTTCATGTCTGGAAAAAATGACATGATTAGTTATCGCGTCGTGTTCGTGTTACCATTTATTATGTTCGTGTCTTATCGTGTTTGTGTGTTATCGTGTCGTGTCTGATTTGTTATGCCAGCTCTATAGTTAGAGCACCCAAAGACATCATAATTTCACAAACTTCTTGAGGATTTTATATTTTTCCTGAAATCAATGTTTATCATGTTGTTTTTTTCTGGTCCAATTCTTCGGCTCACCCTCTCTTCTCTCTTTTTTATTTTCTTCTAACTTAATTTATATTCATTGGATTTTGTCGATCCACAACCACACTTCATCACCTCCACGACCAATTTCGACCCCCTTATTAAAATAATCAATTCTACAATGTTAACTAAAGTATCTGATCTATTTTTTTATTTAATATAATTTTTTTGAACGGCAAATTGTTGAGGTGTGAAGACATTTGGGCTTTTCGCATTATGGGCATGGCCCATTGAATCTTCTTAAAACCCTAATTATTCTTATATATAGAGCATGTCATTGTATTTAATCTTGTCCCTTTAGCTTAATAAAATACCTAGTTGCAGAGAGTGGACGTATGTAATCTTTACCGAACCACTATAAATTCTCTGTTCTTATTGCTTTCGTGTGCGTGCGTATAATAGTGTATTTACTTCCGCTACGTAAAGATACCTAACAATTGGTATTAGAGCATCAGGCTCTTGAATATTTTTGCCGCCGACGCTATCTAGGGTTTCTACCACCGCCACCGCCTAGGGTTCCGTCGTCGCTTCCGCCACTTAGGGTTCCGTCGTCGCCTCCGCCACCTAAGCTACTGTTCGGTTATATTGCTTCTACTATTTCTGTTTTTTTTCGCTGCTGGTGGGTTGATCACAACCACTTTTGGTGGTTGTTTGATCACCGAAAATTAGGTTTTTTTCAAAAACTAGGTTGCGTAAAAAGGGAGAAGGCAGGGGCTGTTTTGGGGCTGTTTTTGAGTGATTTTGTGATTAGAGCTCCGGCTGAGATCTCTTGGAGTTGTTGGTTTTCACTCAGGTTTTGTAGGTGAAGCGCCGGTCGGGGTTCTAGGTTTTTGGTTGGACATCTGGTTTGTCTATCTGTTGTTGACTGGTTATCAACTATTCAACGTGCCTGTTTCATTTGTTTTATTTTGTCTCTCTGATTTGCTATTATGGCTGAAGAGGGAAGAGTATGATCGAAAAATTCAATGTCACTGATTTTGGTTGGTGGAAAATGCAAATAGAGGCTTTACTTTATCAAAAGGATTTGGATATGGTACTGGAAAGAAACCAGAGAGTATGGAGAAAGCTGAAGAAGTAGTTTGGAATTCCAAGGACAAGAAAGCTAGAGCGGCTATCATGTTATGTTTGACGAAGAGCGTTGCTTTTAAGATCATGAAAGAATCCACTGCAAGTGGTATGATGTTGGCTCTGTCAAATATGTATGAAAAGCCATCAGCAACTAATAAGTGTTCTTGATGAGGGAACTGTTCATGACGAGAATGAAAGAGGGAAGCTCAATCACCTCTCATATTAATGATGCAGCTAATAAGGTGTTGTTGATGAGGGAATTGTTCATGATGAGAATGAAAGAGGGAAGCTCAATCACCTCTCACATTAATAATCTGATGTCTATTCTTACTATATTAGAATCATGGGAATAAAATTCGATAAGGAGACTCAAGCTTTGGTGTTGCTATCTTCACAGCCTGATAGTTGGTCTAGAACTGTAACTGTTGTTACAAATTCTATAGGGCTAACGACATGAGATTTGAAAAGATCTGAGACAATGTACTAGGTGAAGACATACGTCTGAAAAGTGCAAATGTTGCATCATCTTCTGAGATGTTACATGTTGGCCGGGGAAGGGAAAATAGCCGAGCCAGTGGGAGTCAGGAAAAGAGTTCAACTCGGACTCGGAAAAATGTGAGGTGCTGGATCTGCAATGAGGATGGACATGTTAAGAGTCAATGTCCAAAGAAAAGTCTGAACATTGCTGCTAAGGATGTTAATGATGGTTACTTGTTAATTTTTTAGGCTGAAACAGTGTGGACTCTTGGATCAAGGATTCTGGTTTTTCGTTTCATGCCATACACAACGGTGAAATGATAGTGAATCTGAAAACAAACGATTTTGGGAAGGTACATATTGTCAATGGCAGAATGCTTGATGTAATGGGCATGGGTGATATTGATTTGGTGACTCCTTTAGGACTACATGGAACTTGAAGAATATCAAAGTGATTCTAGGTTTGAAGAAGAAATTAATTTCTGTTAGTAAATTGGATGAACAAGGACTGGAAGTCAAGGTTGGTGGTGGTAAATGGAGGGTAATCAATGGGAACTGGGTGATTGCTCGTGGTGATAAGTGGGTCATTATACATGTGGAGGTACCTGCTGAGGGACTGATCAATCCGGTTAAGCAAGTCAAAGTCGGTTCATTAAATCTGCTGCTAAGAGAGTTCATTTTGCAAACATGAAGTTTGGAGCAAAGATTATAGCTGAATGGGGTCATAAGTCTAAACCAGTCAGAGGATTTTATGACAGTGGGAGCATGGGGCATGTTCCGGGTACAGTCAACAAGAATCGTTGGGTTTTGAAGACTACGACTGGAAAAATCTCTCCTGGTGATTGTTTGCTGAATTTGGAAAGTAGTGGTTCTCGGTGTATCTCTGAATCTTATGGATCGTGTAAACCAGTTGAGACAGCTGGGTCGTTGGTGGAATTTACCACGACTGGGTTGGAGCTCGGGGAGCTTCAACGGGCCCTTTCAAAAATTGATGAGAAAGGACTCTACAACTAGAGGATTTGAATTGAAATATTAGCTTATTCTTTGGAATTAAGGCTTGGAGGATTTCTGTTACTTTGAAGATTACCGATGACAAGGTTGCTTTGTACTTAGATGGCTAGCTGGAGTATTCGCAAGGCCTTCATGTGGGAGATTGTTGAGGTGTGAAGGCCTTTGAGCTTTCGAGTTATGGGCTTTTGAGTTATGGGCCTGACCCATTGAAGCTTTTTAAAATCCTAATTATTCTTATATATAAAGCATGTCATGTATTATAATCTTGTCCCTTGAGCTTAATAAAATACTTAGTTGTAGAGAGTGGACGTAAGTCATCTTGACCGAAGCACTATAAATCTCGTGTTCTTATTGCTTTCATGTACGTGCGTATAATCGTGTATTTACTTCTGCTGCGTAAAGATACCTAACACAAATGTGCGACCCTCTTAGCTTAATTGGTAAAGATAAGATACTCATGACATGTAAATATTGAGAGGTCATGGGTTCAAGTCCCACTCAAATTCTCAGAGTGGAGTCATGAGGTTTTATCACAAATAGTTTACTCCTGAAAGGGTTAAGACTGCGATTCCGACTAGAAAACTAATAAATAAGTCCGGTTAACTTTTTTTTATTTACATAGTCCAATACCTACGTATCCTCATAGATATGAACACATGCCGAGAAAAAAAAATAATTAAAATTTTAACATACAAAAGAAAGATATGCTTTGGTACTTTCCGGAATCTTAAGCATTGACAAAACAAGTGTAATTATGTCAACGGTAACATTCGACCCCACAAGCAAAACCTAATATAACTTGACAATAATTAAATAAACTAAAAGGAGTTTAATACAAATTATAAGATTTAACACTTGCGAGACGCATATATATTTAGTAAATTTAAGAAAATTTTGAATTTATATCCGATTTTTTTTTAAATTTTGGTTATTTGAATCCGAACATTAAATTTCATATGTCTCAAATTTAGGATTTCGTATGTCTGAGGTTTCGGATTAGGATTTGCTTACTAAAACTCTGAAATACATCATCTGGAATTTTCAATAGTATTTATAACTACTTATTAGAATATTCACATCCCATTTTTAAATTTGTGTTTGAGTGTATTTCTTAAATTATATGAAATGGTTATGAGTGGAGTAGAGAAAAATATTACTGTTTGTCTGTATATCCGGATAAAACTTTTTAACCCTTTTATATATTTTTAAAAGTGGTTGTGAGTGTAGTACAGAGAAAAGATAAAGATAAATGTATAAAACATATTATTTGATTGAAAATGAGAGAAAAATATAATTATTTTAGTGTAATTATAAATATAAAAATAAAATATGATGTCAATGCTAGGTTATCAAGGTAAGTTCATATTACTTTTTCATAAACAATAATTCCTAAGTTCTGTAGTTTAAATTTATCAAAAACTACTATGGCAAGATTTAAACTTTGTTAGCATTTTATTGTGAATTACACCACTTACCATGAATTTGATTTTCTCCATCATCCAATTATCTATATTCTTTTAAAAGAAAATATATGTATTTATTTTTTATAAGTGAAATTAATTTGTGTGTTGATATTTACATTAAAATGTGGAAACGGCCTGCGAAAACGCGGAACGCTGGACCCACAAATATATGTATTTTCTATATTCTTTTAAAAGAAAATATATGTATTTATTTTTATAAGAAAATATATGTATTTTATTTTTATAAGGTAAAAGCTGTTCCTAAGAGACCGAAGGTCTCAGGTTCGATCCGTGGAAACGGCATCCCCACAAAATGTGGGGAAAGACCGCGTACATCTTCCCTTAAATGGGACGGACCCTCCCTGGACCCTGCGAAAACGCGGGAGCTCTTTGCAGCACCAGGTACGCCCTTTATTTACATTAAATTTTATATATGGTTTTAAACTGAAATATCTATGATTATCTTTCCGTTTTTCTAGAATTTTTTTTCCGTAGTTGTCTTTTTCTATAACCACCCCGTTCTTTAATGAAATATACGTGACATATAAGTTGCTAATAATAAATAAGTATCATATTACTCGTTATTTAAGACATCTATCACTTTCTTTTCAATAATATTTACATTTTCACTATTTCTTGCTACACAAAATTTGGACTATTATAACATATAGTATGACCATTATTCTTCTTTATATTGTTGTCTTAATTGATGATTCGATACCCATGAACCCTTCTATGTCTCAACCATTTAGTGAGATATCCACGAATACCGTCAAACAAAATCCTAATTATGGAAAAACGATTCTTCTCCATACAAAACTATGATAACTACATGTCGTGTGAAGCATCTCTATTCCAATGCTCCTATCGAAACCTTGATAACTACACGTCGTTTGCAGCATTTCTTTGATGGAAGCTGAAACCAAATTTCTACTTTCTCATCATAGATTATGGGGGCTTTGATGTTAATAGTTTCAACATCATTTCTTCACGAAGAAAACAGTAGATTATGAATGAACCACAAAGGTCAATGATAGATAGAGTTCACATCGACTTGCTGTTGAAACTCATGGTTCTTCCTACCGGTAGCAAATCCTATGGAACAATAATGACGGATGCATGTATATACCTTAATCTCATTTATAAGTTTCTACTAGATTTTGTTCACTATCTTAATTGTTCCATAAGTATTCAAGAGTTCGAGAATCTAGACCTTGAAACCATGAATCAAATAAGTGAGTTTGGTGTTTATGTATGTGATTACATATATGGCATTTTTTTAGATATTTCAACAATAAGTAGTCAAAACTTATATGCTCTAATACACTTATGAGTTCCGTTACTGACTTTTGTAATTGTTTTCATATATGTGGAATAATTAATTGTAAGCGTTTACTTATAAATAACTCGTTTGAGTTAGTGTTTTATCTCAAACATATAGAATGCATCAAATAAAAAAATGTTACTAAAGACAAAACATTAAAAATTTATGTGTTTTCTGAGAAGATGCTTTTTAATAAATGGTAACGTATTTTATAATGTGTCCGACCCAAATCTACCTGTCACGTAAATTTTGATTCCGGCTCTTAGAAATTCTACACCACAAAATAATAACCAATAAGAGAAAAAATCATCACCTCTTCGCTAAGTTTTGATATTTTTAATAAAAGATTCTATACCATGTATGTTTCTCACAAAGTTAAACTATAGTATAAAGAAATATAAATAATAGTTTATAGAACAAACTTCAGCTTACAGCCATTTCAACCTTTTTTGGTTTTTCTTTTATAAGTTATATGAGGGCGGGCCTTGGCGCAGCGGTAAAAGCTGTTCCTAAGGGACCGAAGGTCTCAGGTTCGATCCGTGGAAACGGTCTCCCCATAAATGTGGGGAAAGACTGCGTATCTTCCCTTAAATGGGACGGACCCTCCCTGGACCCTGCAAAAACGCGGGAGCTCTTTGCAGCATGAGGTACGCCCTTTTATAAGTTATATAACGTAGAAGCTTTTAATAAAAGTAAAATGTTTTAAAAACGTGAGAAAATATAATACAAGGGTCCTAAGTGGAGGGTATAGAACTTTAAAGATCCTTTTTGTTATCATATACAATGCACCAATGAGGTGGTTAATGCAGCTCAAATGTCAGAATCAAGAATCAAATTGATATTTAATGTAATAATTAGCCAGTCATCTGTAACCAATATTTAGCCACTATACACTGTGGTGTATGTAACGCCAAATAATCACATCATATACTTTTGTCCCACCTTAACCTTTTAATAATTGAGAGATGGTTTAAATGTTAACGTTTTTATTATTAATATCAATTAAAATTATAAGTAAATTACAATTTGCATCATTGAGATTTGGTGATTTTGATCATTTGCATCTTTAAATTTGGTGATTTTGATCATTTGCATCTTTAATTTTGGTGATTTTGATCATTTACATCACTACAGTTTAAAAATCCTCATATACCCCCTAACGTTTCATTTTTGTTCCATTTGAATCCAAAACCTAATACCGTTAATTATTCTGTTACCTCTCTTGTTAAAAGACTAAACTGCCTTTTAAATTAAAAAACAAAACCATGAAACCCACCCCACATCACCTTCTTTACCACAAAACACACTCTAATCTCTCTCTCTTTAAAAAATAAACACCACCTAAACCCACTACCCATATGCAACACCACCCACACACCACCCCTGCCGCCGCCCACCACAACCACACATCATACAGTCGATCTGCCATCATCGCCTCCACAACCAAACCGCCCATCACCGCAACCTGCTGCCGCCCCACCACAACCGACACATCACACACCAATCCACCATCATCGCGTCTACAACCAAACCGCCCATCATCGCAACCCGCTGCCGCCCACCACAACCGACACATCACACAGCCGATCCGCCATCATCGCCTCCACTGCCAAACCGCCTATTGCCGTAACCCACACCCCCATTACAACCCTAACCCAGACCGATCACCAGAATCAGGGCGTGTGGTGTGTGGTTCAGCTATAATGGGATGGTGGTGTTTAAGATGGCGGAGTTATTCCTGGATGTGATTCGACCGATGTGATTCGGTGGCGGTGTTTAGGGATCTAGCAGTGGATGACGGTGCCATCGTCGAGGTCGTGGTGGTGGAGCGGAGGCTGGAAGTGGAGAAGGTTGATCGGAAAAACCAGCTGCAGAGGCACCAGCTGCGGGAGGCGGTGAGGCTGAAGCATCTTGTCATGGGGGAAGGAAGAGAAGAGGAGTCGGAGTCACTTTGGCCCACAGTGCAAGAGCCAATGGTCACCAACGGAGGGGGATAGGCACCAGCGGACGAAGGTGATGCAGGGGGGGGGGGAGGCGGAGGATCGAGGAGGGGGTGGAGGTGGCGGCGACGGTGGGAGGAGGAGAGTGAAGGTGGTGGTGGTTATTGACTCAAGAGAGAAAGAGAGAGGGGGGGGGGGTTAGGGTTTTTTATTAAATTTATATTGTGTAGTGGTCAATTTAAGGGTAATTTTTATCATTCTATAAAAAATTAACAGAATATATAACGGTGTTAGGGTTTTATTCAAATGAAAACAAATATGAAACGTTAGGGGTATATGAGGATTTTTAAACTGCATGGATGTAAATGGTCAAAATCACCAAAGCTCAAGGATGCAAATGATAATTTACTCTAAAATTATTATTCTTTTGTTGAAATATAATCATTACACATATTTAAAAATATTATTTTATCTATACGTTTAAATTTATAAGTGTAAAAAAGTTTGCATAGTGTGAATTATACTTATAATTGTAAATATTTAGGAGATGTAACTTTGACTTATACTAATGTAATTTTTTTTTACTATTGCAAACTTACACATACTTAAAAAAACATATTTTTGTATATATATGTAATGATGTTTTTTAATAAAAAAATCATCTTGATTGATCTTAAAAACTTTACATACGATTATTTTAACAATAGATGGTTAACATTTGATCTTTATCCTTAATATTTTTTTATTCTGAATATTTCATATCTAATTAGTTCAAGTAAATGTGATATAACTGATATAATAAATACTTTATTTTTATTTACTTTTCAATTGTTAAATTTATACGATGAGGTGTCTTATATAATTGAGGTAATTAAAAAATATATAAATGTAACATTTAGTAAAATAAGCTAGAAATGATAAGGTAACGTTGCAGTCCTCTAGTTGAAATTAAAACAACGTTATTCTAATCATATGAAAACATCTAGGTTTTAAGAACTTTGTGTTCGACATAAAACTTAATAGATAAAGAAATATTGTGTTTTTCTGATTTCATAATGTGTAATTTTTATATAAGGATCAAGCTATTACAACGCTTCATAAAATGCATGACAGTTGAAGTGCGTAACTATCATGACTATGCAACAATACATCAGTGGAAATATTATTAATAGTAACACAGGTCCTGCTAAAGCTCAAGGTTACTATTGATCTCAGTTTTTGTGACGATTTAGTCATATCGATAGTTAATGTTGCTACTCATGCTCAGTGGTAACTAATGCATCAGTTGCTATCAAGAGTCAAGGTAATCATAGTTTCTATTGATGATCTGCAACAACTTACTATTGATTTATCAATTCTTTTGGTCATCCCTTAAACCCCGCCATGGGGTGTTGCAATCTGGAACCCTTTTAGACTAGGGCTGTCAAACTACTGTGGTTCCTTAGTATCCAGAACTTAGAATAGTTTTGAGCATGTGTGCAATTCACACCCCTTATCATGAATTAATGCATAATCTATTTTTTTTGATTTGTAATGAACCGAACGTTTATGAGCAATTCATGAACTGTTTGACGGGAAGTTCATGAATGTTCATTTCTTTAGTAAACTACCGAACATTAACACACATCTTTATTCATTTAATTAAACGAACGAATATAAACACATGTTTGTTTGTTCATGTATGCTCATAAATGTTCGTTTGAAGAGAAACCGTTATTTTAACCAAACCACAGGAAACAAAAGTGAAGTTTACTCTATTCTTTTTATTAACTTTAGGTTTGATGAACTTTTACTTTCCGATACTAATGTTCGTTATTTATTTATATTTTTCCGGTTTTACTTTTACGTATGTCCATACTAAAGTCTTTATTTTTTCATTTGGCATAACATCATAAAAATTAGTATCACTCTTCTATAAAATATTAGTACAGCCCAATCAAGACTAGTGAAGAACAATACGAATGAAACCAAAACAATCACGCCTTACCATTGCTATTCACAATACGACATACTTGAATGGAATCCAAACAATCATATTATAATGGAGCAAAATAGTGAATAAAATCTGAAATCAAATTATTACCGTTAATAATTACAATAGAATCTGTACTCAATCCTACCTAGTATTATAGCCCTACTGTGATAACTTGCGGAACAATCACAATGGAACATAATCATACCAAAAAAGCTTGAAAGTGAATAATAATCGAACTTGAAGAACATTCGATTATAAAAGAAGAACAATGGCCGAAATTGCAGATGTGGAAGAACAATCAACCAATTGCAAAAGAAGATTGCTGAATCAAATAGCAATTGTTTGTGGCAAAGGAAATCCAGGGAAGAAAAGATTGTGAAGATTCGTAAGATAATTTTGAAGAGCCATTTCCTTTTTGAAAAAGTATATATGTCATTATGTAAATATTTATTATGAAGTGACATATATGTAATTATAATTTTGAATTGCTTATACATATAACTAGTTAAGTTTATAAAAGGATGTATGTAATTCTTTCTTTCAGGAAATCAAGTTATACTAAAATGAGTTGATAACACTAACATTACAAAAAAATAGTCATTGTGTCTTCATAACACACTAATGTTGCATTGTAGTAATTGCCCATTTAAACACTAATAATCTATTGTAATTTTGGTTAATATTATTCATAGAATACTTTTTTTACGCATAAAATATTTGGTTTAATTAATATATTTGCATGTGTTTGTTTTTGTTAGTTAAAGTATGATTTAATTTTTTTTTCGAAAAGAAAACTTCATTAACCAAAGCTCAAAGAGTCCTCAAATAAAGGATCTAAGAGCGAACAATCAATACATCAATCAAACGGATAATTACACCACAGCTTTCCACTCGATATCTTTATGCCTAGACCTATGACGGTACCAAAAAAACAAAGTAGATTTTACAATTTCAACAATCCTATAGGTCTACGGCTTTTGTTGTTGAAGATACGATTATTCCGCTCATTCCATATCACCCATAAGGTCGTGTAGACAATGCCTCGCAACACCCTTTAGCTTGTTTGGAATTGGATCCTCTATTCGGAATACTAAGAATGTCTTCGATGTGAATACAAATTGTGAGGAAGCCTACACCAATCTTCTATACGAAACCAAACCTCGTGTGTAAAACGACAGCCGGTAAACAGATGCAGGGCGGTCTTGATCATCATCGCAGAGACTGCATTGTTGGCGAGTGATGTTGACTCCTCGTTAATTAATTCTGCAACAGTGGGAAAACGATTAAGAGACAATCTCCACACCATAATTCGACATTTTAGGGGCACCCATGTCTTCCAATGAATCGTGGATCTGTTGGGACCTGTATTGTAACTCATGAGAAGCTTTTTGGCCGAGGCAACTGAAAAAATACTGTTTTTATCCGCCTTCCACTTCCAATTATCTCTTCCTTCTTTTCGCACAATCTCAGAATGTCGTTCAGCAGCAAAAATAGTTCGGTAACCTCCTCAGCTGATGAAGGTTGCCTACGCCAATTCCATGCCATAACCTTGGAGTTGTCTTCCCAAGTAATTCGATTGGACACCATAACCCATTTTGTCTATCAAACTAAAAGGATTAGGATAGAGATCACGAAGAGAAGCATCCCTCAACCAAGTATCGACCCAAAACTTATAGAATGACCATCCCTAACCTCTCCATGAAGTTGGAGTTAGCTTCGCCCCATTAGGAAGCTTCCTGTTGGATCATGATAAGGCTGGTGCAACAAATTCACTTCATAGTCACTTTTGGTGCTACATTAAAGGGCTTCCGAAGCCAAGCAAGAGATCTCCGAGAGTCTGAGGAACAACAGCTGAAGATATCTACTGAAGGCAAAAGCTGAAGTCAACTGCTGAAGACAACAGCTGAAGCCAACAGCTGAAGATATCTACTGAAGGCAAAAGCTGAAGTCAACTGCTGAAGACAACAGCTGAAGCCAACAGCTGAAGATATCTACTGAAGGCAAAAGCTGAAGTCACTGCTGAAGACAACAGCTGAAGCCAACAGCTGAAGACTATCTTCCGAAGACAGTCTGAAAGCTTCCGAAGACAAAGTCTGATGAAAGAGCTGAAGACAAAGTCTGAAAGCTTCCGAAGACAAAGTCTAATGAAAGAGCTGAAGACAAAGTCTGCTTCCGAAGACAAAGAAGACTCCAAGCTTCGGAAGAAGCAGTCTTCCGAAGTATAAGTGCCTTCGGAAGAAGTTATTCTTCCGAAGCACTTTATCCTTCGAAGACACTGCTATGTTCAGCAGATAAAAGTATGGTCCCTGTCATCCGCTGCAGACCTCTGATACAGTATGGCATCTTCCTAAAGAGCCATGTTGTTGACCATACTTTATTCTACTGTTCACCTTTTTATGATAGTACATGTTACCAACTTTAGTTGGTGACAAAGGTAAGTCAGGGACATGTCCTGACTACCAACTCTCAGGCAAAATGTCTGAAAGACCTCACCTAGAGTCTTGTAGTATAGATGTAAGGTTAGAGGTGTCCAGTTGGAATCAAAGTATACCCGGCTGTAGGTAGTTATATATATATTCTCTCTCCTGTAACTCTTTACACAAGTGATTTGAGTCCAAGTGTCTTGTAATCCTTTGAGTTGAGAAGCAATATATAAAGTACCTTGAAAATTTACTTTTGTTTAATTTTCTTACTGCTTGTTACTTGCTATATTGTGATCAACTTTTCATAAGACTGCTTGCTGAGTGTTGATTCACAGTGAGTTGAGAGAAAACCACCCGAAATCCGATCCTGCAATTGGTATCAGAGCTCCAGGCTCTTGATTGTGAGATCTTACCATCCTAATCAACCTGTTTTTCACTCCTCACCACAATCCACTCACTCAAATGGCTGCTCTATCCAAGGCTGATATGGAAACCGGTACCTTGACCAAGTCCCCCCTGATCACCCCTGAAGATTTTGACACATGGTGTATCAGGATGGAAGGCTTCATCAAGTGTCAAGATTCAGGATGTGAGACTCCATTGTCAATGGTCCTTTCATACCAAGCACTACATCTGCCACTGTAATCAGATCATCCCAAAAGATGTTGATGATTACTCAGAGGAAGATAGGAAGAGAATAGAGCTAGATCAAAGGGCTATGACTTTTCTCCAAACTCTGCTCTCCCCAACTCCGTCTACAGACGCTTCAAGAAGTGCAAGACTGCTAAAGATTTATGGGAAGCTTTGAAGCTGATGTATGAGGGATCCAAGGAAACTCAAGAGAACAAGAAAGATCTCTTGAAGCAGCAGTTTGAGAACTTTACTTTCAAGGCTGGTGAGACCTTGACTCAACAATACTTCAGGTATGTTGAGCTAGTAGACACTCTGGCGGACATTGGAGTAGCTCTTGAGAACAGAGACATAGTTAGGAAGTTCATGTCTTCGCTTCCTAAACTATGGACTCACTACTGTGTTGTCATCAAGAGAACTTCGGACCTTAAGACTCTTTCTCTCACAGAGTTGTATGGTATCCTAAGTGCATTTCAGATGGAGATGAACATGCAGAACTCCTCTGACCACTCCAATAACCAACTGAGTTCAGCCCTTCATGTGGTTGAAAGGGAAAGCATAGAACCACAGCATCAGTTGCTATGCTACCCTGACAACTCACATACTGGACCTTCATTACTCTACCTGAGACTCCAAAGTCTCAAAAGGTTCAACACAACTCCTTTCAGGACGTTGTGCCTTTGTCTCTGGAAATGGACACTCTGGTGATTTTCAATACTGCTTTGATGATCTTGAGTGCTTCAGTCCAGATGATGTGGAGTACATGGACATTGTCCAGCAGATGGCTCTTTTAACTTACAGAGCGAAGAAGTTCTTCAAGAGAACTGGAAGGTAATTCCCTCAAAACCCAGTCAACAGCAAGTTTGGGTTTGATAAGAGCAAAGCAAGGTGTTACAACTGCAACCAACTTGGTCACTTTGCTAGGGAATGCAAGGCTCCCAAGAACAACCCGGAACCCCACAGGCCTCCACACATCCCACTGCTCCCAAGCATGAAGAAAAGTCAACTGAAACAGCTGCTGTTGCTCAGAAGTTGACTGGAGCTTCATGGTACAGGATGTGACTCCCGCTCAAGCACTCATGGCCGGAACAGATGATGATCAGTATATGAACATCTTTGTACTGCTGCCTGTATTGCTAAAGTTAAATTATATAAGGATTACATTTCAAAATCAGATCTGAGGTTGAGTCTTTAAATGTGCTAAAATCTGACTTTAAGAGAGCTGAATCTGACTATCAAAGGAAAATTGATGAGTTAGAGAAAACTGTGTCTCTTTTAAACATGAAAATACTAACTATAAGACTCAAATCAAAGATCTGATCTCCAAACTTTCTAAAGTTCAAGCCCAGTTAGTCACAGCTGAGGCTCAGGCCAGGAAGCAAGCTATTGCTGAGCAAAGCTTCCAAACTATATTGCATCAACCTCTCATTCCAAAATGTTTTATCAAAACAAAGAAGGGTTGGGAACTAGTGAAATAGCTCCACCACACTCTTATGAGTCTATTAGACTACCTAGATGTGGTACTGAAGAGCAAAAGGTTCCAACTGCTGACCCTTCTCCATTGGAACTAGAGGATGAAGCGAAAATAGTGGCCTCCACAGGGGAGAAACAGGAGGATACCCCATCTCCACCTGTGATGACCAAATCCTGACCACCAAGGCAAGAAAAAGCAGAGCTAAAGCTGCTAGAAGGACTGCAAGAAGGTTGCAGAGTCTAAGCTTAAGTTTGACCCTAAGCAAAAGGGTGTCTTCATTATGCCGGATTTCAAGTGGTAGGTACTCCTGATTCAGGAAAGGAGTGTAGTACCAGCACTCCTGTCCTACTGAAGAATCAGAAGTTGAAAGGGAAAGTTGCTGATGAAGAGAAGAAACCCAAGAAACAGCAACCTACAAGTTCCCAGAAGACTAACATTGCATGCATAATGTGTGGTCTGCACAACCACATGGCTAAAGATTGTTACTACAATCCAGCAAGCACACATTATGCAAATAATGTTAGAAAAGAAGGAGTCAGAGAAGGTTTCTCAGTTGGACCACTTCAAAAGGTCCAAATGATGAAAAAGGGAAAGTTGGTCTCGGAAGCCAAGTTGCTTTCGGAAGAAACTGCTTCTTCCGAAGGGAAAATGGCGTCGGAAGCCAAACCTTCTAAGGTTCAGAAGAACAAGAAGGCTCCCTTGAAACCATCTCAGAAGAAGACTACTTCGGAAGAAAAGGTGGTGAAGGCTTCTTCCGAAAAGAGAGAAGCTTCGGAAGAAGACCATGCTGCAAAAGCTTCAACAAGCTCATCCTCAAAGATCAACCAAAGGATGGATTGGAAGATCAAGAAGATGCTGCAGCCCAAACCTCTTCTTCAACAACGACCTCTATTGAACCCCATTGCATATCTTTTGGTTCAATTATGTCACTATCTTTGGAAGAGCCCAAGACCTGCAAGGCTTGGGCTTCCAAACAAAACTAACCATCTCATCTTATGTGCAGGGACATCCATTTGACAAGAACAACAATATCTGGATTGTAGATAGTGGATGCTCCAGGCACATGACAGGGAACAGATCTCTCCTTCAACAATTCCAGAACTTTGATGGAGGGCCTGTCCAATTTGGAGGTGAGGCCGGAGGATATATTTCTGGCAGAGGAAGTATATCCAATGGCAGAAAAACATTGACAAAGTTCACTTTGTCAAACAGCTTGAACACAATCTGTTAAGTGTTTCTCAATTCTGTGATCAGAAGCATCAGATGCTTTTCACAGAACATGAGTGCAATATCCTCAGACCAGGAATGACAATTCCTCCGGAATTGGTGCTTCTCAGATCTTCCAGGAAAGGGGATATGTAAAAGCTAGATATGAACAATGCTTCTACTATGGGTGAAGTATCATGCTTTCTTTCCAAAGCTGATAGTGATGAGTCAACACTATGGCATAAACGCATGTGTCATGTGAATTTTAAAACAATGAATAAATTGGCTAAAAATAACTTGGTACATGGTTGCCTAAAAAGGAATTTTTCTGCAAAGATAACTGTGTTGCATGCCTGAAAGGGAAACAACACAGATCATCTCATAAATCCAAATGTGTTAACTCTATCACTACTCCATTACACTTATTGCACATGGATCTCTTTGGTCCCACAAGTATAATGAGCATTGGAAGGAAATCACTACTGCCTTGTGATCGTTGATGATTTTACAAGATTTACATGGGTATTCTTTTTAAAGTAAAGATGAAACTGCTGAAACTTTAAAATCTTTTATTCTAAAATAGAAAATCAAATTGATCACAAGGTTAAGATCATTAGAAGTGATCAAGGACTGAGTTTAAGAACTTCGTTCTTGACTCATTCTGTGACTCAAAAGGGATTGCCAGACAATATAGTGCTCCCAGAACTCCTCAACAAAACGGTGTTGCTGAGAGGAGGAATAGGACACTTATTGAGGCTGCTCGGACCATGTTAGCTGATTCAAAGCTGCCTCTAACATTCTGGGCAGAGGCAGTCAGCACTGCATGCTATGTGCAGAACAGGGTTCTTGTAGTGAAGCCCCATGGAAAAACCCCTTATGAGTTATAGAACAAGAGGCCACCGTTCATTGGCTTTCTAAGGTCCTTTGGCTGCAGGTGTACCATACTTAACACAAGGACAACTTGGCAAAGTTTGCTGAGAAGTCGGATGATGCTATCTTTATTGGATACTCTTCTAGCTCCAAAGCTTATAGAGTATACAATATCAAGAATCAACAATTTGAGGAGTCATCCAACATAATTGTTAATGAGCACACTCCTTGTGTTAGGGGTAATGGACCTGAGTATATCTTTAACTTAGAATTGTTTCCAAACTATTCTAAACCATCTTGTGAGAATGTTTCAGCTGGAACAGGTGCTCAAATGATGCTGATGCTGATGCAGGTCAACTATATGAGCTTTCCAGACCTCTTCCAATTCTCCAAGAGCTGAAAGGCAACCAGCTTCAACTATTCAGATCTGACAGTGTAACTATCTCCAGAAATAGTGAAGCTTCAACAAGTGAATCACTTGATCAACCTCAAAGTTCTTCAGGTGATCCATTACACACCAGTTTGAGGGAAGTAGTATTCTGAAGGAACAGGCAACTGTTAATCCTACTTCACAACCAACCATTGATGATGTTTCTCAATCATTCAATCAGTCCTCATTGAATGACTTTGAAACAGCAGTTGGACAGAGTGATCCAGCTCCTGATCAGAATATGTCTAACCTAGACTTATCTCTGCAACTGGAAGTGATTCCTCGTCTTAGGATTCACAACACTCATCCAACTGAGAACATCATAGGGAATGTCTCTGAGGGTGTGAGAACAAGAGGACACTCATCATGGGAATGTCTGCTTGTACTCATGCTTCCTGTCTCAGATGGAACCAAAGAAGGTAGAAGATGCCTTAAAGGATAGTAGTTGGGTTGAATCGATGCAGGAGGAGCTGCTTCAATTCAGAAGACAAAAGGTCTGGAATCTATGCCCACTACCATCTGGTCAAGTACCCATAGGCACTAAATGGGTATTCAGGAACAAGAAAGATGATAGAGGATTGATTATCAAGAACAAGGCAAGACTAGTAGTTCAAGGGTACACCCAGGAGGAAGGAATTGATTATACTGATGTCTTTGCACCCGTTGCAAGACTTGAGGCAGTTAGGATCTTCCTTGCTTATGCTGCATCCAAGAACTTCACAGTCTACCAACTTGATGTAAAGTGTGCTTTTCTATATGGGGATATAGATAGGGAAATCTATGTGTGTCAACCTCCAGGATTTGAAGACCCACAACACCCCAACTATGTGTGCAAACTGGATAAAGCTCTATATGGGCTGCACCAAGCACCTAGGCTGTGGTATGAGACCTGTCTCAGTTTCTCCTGAAGAATGGATACACTAAGGTACCATTGACAAGACTCTTTTCATCAGAAAGAGTGGAGAAGACATTTTGCTTGTACAAGTCTATGTTGATGACATCATATTGGTTCTTCAAACGACCAAATGTGTAGGACTTTGAAAGCATTATGAAGCAGAAGTTTGAGATGAGTTCCATGGGAAAATGGACTTTTTCTTGGAATCCAGGTGAAACAGATGAAGGAAGGGTTCTTCATAAGTCAATCTAAGTATGTCTCAGACATCTTAGAAAGATTTGAAATGAAGACTGTAAACCAGCCAAGACACCCATACCCAGAAACCATAATCTTTGCCCTGACCTTGAGGGGGAGGATACTGATCAACATCAGTATAGAGCAATTATTGGTTCTCTGATGTATCTCACTGCAAGTAGACCAGATATCATGTTTGCCACATGCATTTGTGCAAGATATCAGGCTGCTCCAAAGGTGTCTCACCTAGCTGTGCGGATAGTCCTCAGATACCTCAAAGAGCACCTAAACTAGGTCTCTGGTATCCAAGAAATAGTGATTTCAATCTCTATGATACTCTGACAGTGACTATGGTGGCTGCAACATTGACAAGAAATCAACATCAGAGGATGTCAATTTCTTGGTGGAAGGATTATCTCATGGCAAAGCAAGAAACAATCCTGTGTCTCTACATCAACTGCTGAAGCTGAATACATTGCTGCTGCTAGCTGCTGTGCTCAACTGCTATGGATTCAAAATCAGATGTTAGACTATGGGTTCAACTTCATGACTACTCCTATCCATATTGACAACAACAGTGCTATCTCCATTACTGAGAATCTGGTGAAGCACTCCAAGACAAACACATTGATATCAGGTATCATTTCATTAGAGATATTTATGAAAACAGCTGATAAAGTTAATCAAAGTTGACTCAAATGAACAATATGCTGATTTGTTCACAAAGGCATTTGATGAACAAAGATTTAAGTATCTCATATCAGCAATTGGGATGATAAACATTGAATAACTACATCTTTTGAAAACCTTTTTAAAATGTGTAATGTCTTGTGTCAATACAATTTAAGCCCTGTTACAAAAGATCTTTAAATTATTTCAAGTGTAAATTCCTTCCGAAGAGGATTAACTCTCGGAGATATTCTTGAATATCTTCCGAAGCCAAATTCCTCAATGGAAATTTTCTCTCGGAAGAGTTTTTGGTCTCGGAAGAAGCGATTGATTTTATATCAGATCTACTTCCGAAACTTATACAACTCTCCATTCGGAAAGACACTTTATCTTCGGAAGCAATGCCTTGCTTCGAAGATAGAGTGCTTTCAAAGACAATCTTATCTTCGGAAACAATATCTTGCTTCGGAAGAGAAAATTGACTTCGGAAGAAAATTACCTTCGGAAATGTTTTACCTTCGGAAGTAAAGGTTTTATATGTAACGGATATCTTTTGGGCCCCACTCTGTAAAAAGTAAAGATTTTGTTCATGATGGTCAGATTATTTAAAATTATCCTTGCCGCCAACATCATTTCTCCGCCGTAAACCACCATACCACCCACAGTAACCCCAAAACAGTTACCCTATTACCGCCTCTACCACTATTCATCCCTTTTTAAATAATCTTGACTGATCAATTTCATCTTTTTTACCACTTTACAGCCCTAACTGTTCCCTTCACTGTCAAACTTCAATTTCACCCAAATTTCAAGCTTACTTTTTCTTCAATGGCGCTAAACCCTCAGCACAACCAAGTCGCATTACTTGATTCGTCAAGGGATGCTGACTTCACCCAAATCATCACCTTTCTCACCGAATCCACATACCTCACTGCACTACAGTTAACCCCACCGTATACTCCAACCATATGTCCGAATTCTGGAGCAACGGTGAAACTGCAGTTCTGAATGGGGTCAGTCCTGAGAACCCGAGTTTGTGGCCAAGAGTTGGTCATCAATGAACAGCTCATCAGGGAGCATCTCGAGCTTCACGATGATGGGGCTCCTACTGAGTTCCCCAAGGAAGACTTGGAAGGCACCTATATCCTCATGGGATATGGAGGCGATGTCAGCAGGTCCACAGTATACAAGTTCAACTTCTCTTACAATTGGAAGTTCCTGCTACACATTGTTTCTACACTGCCTCTCCAACAAATCAGGGGTTTGGATCAAATCCCATATGAACTAGGATGCCTAGTTCATGGGTTGGTGAGAGGCCTCAGATTCAACTACTCACGATTGTGTTGACCAACCTAATCGCCAATTTGAGCAGGGATACATTCTTCATGTATCCCCGATTTCTTCACACATAATCAACTGTGAGATGGAACCAAGCAAGCTTGTCTGCGCAGCTGCTCTTCCTGTTCCACACATGAGGCCTACCATCTTCAAGATACAAGAAGATGTCCACCAACTTCACTGGACGGTACACTCCATTACCTCTAGAGATGACTGAGCGCATAGCTCCTGGTGACATCCCTGTTAACCCCACAGGTGATGAACCCACACCAGCAACATCCACCACATACCAAAACCTTCTTTACCCATCAAAGCCACTTACCAGAGACGCCCCAAACGAACCCTTGTTCATCTACTCTGATTGAACAAGCTCCTTCTGTTCACACCCAAAGGCTAGAGTGGAATCATGGGCTCCCACTCAGTCCGAGGTCACACCATCCTTCACAATTGACCTCAATGTGGTTTTGAGCCTCCTCAGTCTCAAACCCCTGAGCCCGAACCCCAAGCCTTAAGCCCACAGGGTGAGTCTCTACACTCCCCTGTGCAGCCTTCTAGGGACAGCCCCACCATAGGCTCAATGCCTGTAGACATTGATCTAAGTCCCGGGTCAGTAGGACTAACCACCCTCTCTTTCACTGACCTTTTACTCCGTACTGATGAGAGATTACATCTCTCCATGGCTATGAAGTTGATCTACAACACCCTCTGAAAGATCAACAGAGCCAGAGGGATCCCTTGTCTCTAGCCCCCATCAGCAGCCAGCTACTGAGGTGAGTCCCACTGATGTGGAGGGGACTCATGTAGACTCAGCTGCCACTACTCAGAGTCTCTCATTGAGCTCTCAGGACAGTGGTAACATCATTAGGACTGAGTCTACGGCAACTTTGCCCATTGACATCTCTGAAGAGATGACTCTGAGCAAAGGAAACCAGGGTGCCAAGAAACCACATCTGGTGGTGAGAGTGAGCATACTAGGTATGTTATCTCATCTCCCCGTGATTCTTCTTATGAAGATGAGGGAAGTATGCAACTAACACTTCAGTACTTGCTTTCTAAGGTCTCCAACCTGGAATCACAGGTGAGGATCTTAGAATCAAGGACTGCCACTCAGCAACTTGAGATTAACTCTCTCAAGGCTAAACTAGCTGAGAAACAGGTTTTGCTGGATGAATATAAACTAAGAACCAACCCGTTTTTAACCCAAAACTTAACTTTTTACGTCCAAATCCTTGGTTTACCTTCCATGAGACCATTTCAACATTTTTACATGTTTCATACGTAAAATTTGACCTTTATGAGTTTCTTTGAACTTTTCAAAACCCCAAAACCTAGAATCCGGGTTTGATCTACAGAAGTCTTAGAGGTCGATTCTTACCTTGTTTTGTTGCTATTTCCTTAGTTTTTGATGCTCCAAACACCCAGCTCTTCAATCCTTCCCTTCCAAGCTCAAATCTTGAGTTCTTCCCACTTTCTCTCTCTACTTTCTCTCTCTCTACGAAAATTGGTGGCTAGGGTTTGAAATGGTGAAATGGATCTGATCATGCATGGTTTAGGGCTGATTAGGCCCCTTAAACCCACCAAGCCTAGCCCATTAAGGCTAATTTTACCATAGCCCACTAATTTACCCCTTTATTTCTTAAATTAACCCTTAAAAGCCCATTATTATTATAGCCTGTTTCGGGAATTTCGGGGCGTTACATCTGTATACTGGACTATAAACAAGCAGGGATCTTTTGGATAGTACTATCGGGGAGTGACTTATCTCCACAAAGGTTTGGACATGTGGTCCTTACCAAGATGCACAAAGATCTTATAAGTCATTCGGGATGACTGTTCTGGGTTGAGAAGTAGATGTTCACTATGTAAGTTTGCCATTATAGTTCCACTTACAACCCATATGAGGATAAATGTAAAGGAGGATTTGCTCCCTCAGATTTGAAATTATTATGACTAATAATATACACATAAAAAGGATAATAAACTATGATACATGGGCAATTCTATGTGAAGGATTTTGTTGGCTTGTACATAGTTAGTATGTGGAATAGCGGATCACCTTATTAAAGGGTTCCGATAGGCTATTCATATACAAAGTGATACTGGGTAGTTTATACTCACACTTTTACAGTAAATCCTACTTTGATGATAATTAATGGTTTATATTTATGTTTTACTCACCTATGAACTCACCAACCCTGTGTTGACACTTGTTTTTACATGTATTCTCAGGTATCTACTAGGAGCTTATGGACACGCACGTAGGATCATATAAGAGCTCAAGATACATGTTTCTTATTATTTGAGATATGATTAGACATATTGTTAAGAAACAATCTATCTTTATTTCCGCTACGCATAATATTTATTACTCTGAATATTAATAAATGGTTATCTAAATTCATCATATAGATAACTGCATCTCATGTGTGACTAATGTGTTCGATCCTGTTTGCTCACCCCTCCGTGATAATTCTAGACCCCGAATTTGAGGGTGTGACAGATTGGTATCAGACCATTGGTTATAAGAGTTAGGAATTGCATCCAGCCTATAGCCACACACATAGTTGCACAAAGTAAATTTCCTTAGTTAGAGATCGACTAGGATTAAGAAGTTTATGCTTCTACAACAAGGATGTCAAATGATACTTGTCTCCCTAAACTTAACTTTGACTCTTTGACTCTCCCCGATATATGAACTTCCTAAACTTATTCTCAACGACACGTGGGATCTACACTTATCATCGTGGATTCAATTCCTTAGACTTTATGTCTAATCTATGAAAATCTTATCGAGGTTTTGATTCTATGAACCAAATAAACTTGTGTGACACATAGACACCTGTATTCTGGATTTCCTGGCAAAGGCCTTCGGGCTAAGGCAAGCATATTGTATAAATCTCATTGCGAGACCAGTTATGTTTACCTGGGGATTTCTGGAATGAATGATAACTATGGTTAATACACAAGTCTCTAAGGCAAATGGGTCAAATTACCTTGACGTGTTCCATTTGGTGATCTAAGCTACGCTTGTCCTAACCTAAAGAGAGACTTGTTTCCCTAGTACTCGTGCCTTGCTGAATTTAATCGAAAACCCAGTTTTCTTAAATTCAGAGCAAGATTCCGATTGTCAGAGTTCGGTAGAACTCCCGGCGTGGTCCTGAGTTCACTTGGGAACGAGAGGACGAAATGATGTGCAAGTATCCTAACCTATTCAAGAATGTTGCCAGTACATCTTAATTTTCAGGACGAAATTCCTTAATAGGGGGATGATGTGACAACCAGGAAAAATTTCAGTATGTTTTATGATTTATTTTAAATTTTAAAACTTGTTTATAATTATTTTTATGAATAAATAATAATAATAATAAAATAATAATAATAATAATAATAATAATATAATATAATAATAATAATATAATAATAATAATAATAATAATAATAATATTTCTATCAAAAATTTGTAAGATAAAAAAAATTTGTATTTATAAGTCCAGGGGTTATTTTTGTAATTTAAGAAACCTGATTTAAAAGGTTTTCACATGAAAATAAACCAAGTAAACAACAGGGACCATTTGTGTAAATGTGAAATTTTAAAACCCAAACCCCCTTCCCGTCGACCTCCCCTCCGGCCAACAATCCGGCGAGCCTTCGACGAGCCAAAATACACAAAACTAATCGGCTTTTGACCGAAACAAACATCCCGACACATTCAAGTGGTGATTCGAACTCGTACCCCACTGTAATTTGAATAATCGAGTGCGTGACAACCAAACCCCCTTTCACTTTCGGCCACTTTACAGGCCAAGAATCGCACTAAAACACTAAATTAATCCAACCAAATGAACCTAAACAACCATATATATGTTTCCTAATCAACTACCATTTTCAATCCCATCTGAAAACACACAAACACCATCACCGATCGTCATCTTCACAGTCGACCTGTTCTACATGTTGTTCGACATCAATTCGAACTCAAACAGGTAATTAAACCCTCGTACATACTCGGTTTCACTTAGGGACAAAAGCCCTATGCTTAATTCTATTAAAAATTGCGAATCGATGTTCAATTGGGCAGATCTTCGAATTAGGGTTCTTGGTTTGGGGAAACTCTTTGAGTTGTGTTTAAAACTAAAGGGAACCAGGATCTTACCACGGCTATATGCTGGTTCACTGGTTTCCCGTTCACATGCTTACCTTGAGGTCCCGGGTTCGACCCCGGGCACCTCCAATTATTTTTTATACCTTTCTCAGCCTTTTAAAATTATAAAAAATTCCTAAAAATTATAAAATAACTTTTATAAACTTTGTTTATCTTAAAGGTTACTTAGTTAATTTCTATAAATTTATTTATTAAAACACCTTAATAATTTTTTATAAAATATTATTTACAAAACATTATAAATAGTTATTTTTAATTGCAACTACATATATATTCACAAGCGTTATTTAGGTTGTTTCTTATATACATACAAATTAAAGGTGCAGTTTAATAATAAATTAAAACTTGTAAACATTACTTATTTGATAAGATAAATACAAATTAGATTTTACAAAATTTATTTATAAATCTTACTAAAATTAAATACAAACTTACATATTTGAATGATGTCTAAAATTTATTTAGAACATAATGATATGTTAAAATCATTATAAATTAATCAATGAAATGCAAATCTTTAGTTATTAACGAATTAACAAAAAATAATTAAATGATTTAACTATATGTTTGTAACAAATCCCAGAAAACCAAACCCTAGATCAATTGAACACCAGGTTCATGATCTAACTTATTTAGGTTATGGATATATCTATTTGCTTATATGAGTTATAATTCCTTTGGAGGAATTTACTAGCTTGTCAACACCACACAAGAACTGAGGTGAGTTCATACTTAACTATTCCCCCTTTTAATCATTTAAATATTTTGGGGAGGGATACATGTTGTAATTGAAATTTCAAATTATTTTTGTGTATTATGTTAAATAATAATTTGATCACATTTATGATTACATATGGTTACTATGAAAATCCTTCTCTATATACTGGACTATAAACAGTAGGGATCTTTTGAATAGTACTATCGGGGAGTGACTTACCCCATAAAGGTTTGGACATGTGGTCCTTACCAAGATGCACAAAGATTTTATAAGTCATTCGGGATGACTGTTCTGGGTTGAGAAGGCAGATGTGCACTATGTAAAGTTTGCCATTATAGTTCCACTTATAACCCATATGAGGATAAATGTAAAGGAGGATTTGCTCCCTCTGATTTGAAATTATTGACTAATATAATATACACATAAAAATAATAAACTATGATACATGGGCAATTCCTATGTGAAGGATTTGTTGGCTTGTACATAGTTAGTATGTGGAATAGCGGGTTCACCTTATTAAGGGTTCCGACAGCTATTCATATACAAAGTGATACCAGTGGGTAGTTTATACTCACACTTTTACAGTAAATCCTACTTTGATGATTTAATGGTTTATCATTTATGTTTTACTCACCTATGAACTCACCAACCCTGTGTTGGCACTTGATTTTACATGTATTCTCAGGTATCTACTAGAGCTTATGGACATGCACGTAGGATCATATAAGAGCTCAAGATACATATTGCTTATTATTTGAGATATGATTAGACGTATTGTTAGAAACAATCTATCTTTTATTTCCGCTACGCATAATATTTATTACTCTGAATATTAATGGAATGGTTATCTAAAATCATCATATAAATAACTGCATCTCATGTGTGACTAATGTGTTTGATCCTGTTTTGCTCACCCTCCGTGATAAATTCCAGACCCGAAATTTGAGGGTGTGACACAGATGAACATCAATGCGACTGAACCTTCAGTCGTACGACTGACCATTCATTCGCACGACTGAGTCCTTATTCGTGCATAGTGATCACTCGTCTTCATTCGGTCTTCTAACCAGGCGACTGGGTTCTCAGTCGCACGACTGAACCTTTATTCGCACTCAGTCGCACGACTACTAGACTCTCATTCGTACGACTGAGGTATGCGACTGAGCCCATTCATCTGAAACGGATCAGCAGCTGTGTTCTTGACGTTTTTGATCCAAACTTACTCAAAATTTGAGTTTTAAACCATCCAAATCATGTCATATTCAAAACAGATCATGTACACATCGTTTATAATAGTTTCGGATCATTGTTTTATCAAAACTTCACAAAATCTCAGATCCAAATTCCCGGATTTTAACTTAGAAAAGAACAGACCAATTCAATGATTTAAACATGTTATTGGATCAAATTCAATCATATACACAGCTTACAATATAGTAGGATTGATCCTGATACTCAAAACTTACCGAAACGGAGTTAGCTTAGTTGATTTGGCAAGAACAGGGGTTTTGGGTGTAAAAGGAACAAGAGATTGAAGATGATGTAGATAGAAATCTGCTTTTAAACTCTCTTAACCGCCTTACTTATCCCCACATTCATTCTAATCGCCTCACACTCAGTCGCACGACTGAACCATTCATACTACTACTGTCGCGACTGAAGCCCATAGCCTATGATTCGTGCGATTGAGTCTCATTCGCACGTAAGGGGTGCGACTGAAGTTTATTCGCATGCAAGTCATGCGACTGAACACCAATCTTAACAAACAACCTCAACTTAATTAATTAAACATAAATATAATACAATTACAAGTTCGGATTTAGAAACAGGATGTTACATCTAGTAAAACCGCAGGGACCATTTATGTAATTTTCTCTTTATGTTTAATAAAACGAATATATGTAATTAAAATTTTTAGTTTAGGTGTGTATATATATATATATGTAAATAATTAAACTTTTAATTTGGGTATATATATTTAACTAAGTTTTACAAAGGGGATATATGAAATTAAAATTTTAAGCTAGGTATATATGTAATTGATGATGTTCGTAGGGGAAATATGTAATTCTCCCTATTTTGTAAGTTTCTAACATTATTCGAGTGTGTATATTTGGTGTCTTGATATAACTTTTTCAAGGATGAAATATAACCTTTTAATGATCGGCGATCGATGTTCCGCTTCTTATTCCCATTCTCGAGGTCTAGAAGTGGTTCTTAAAATAGTTAGGTAGGGCTGACAATTTCTGACATGGAATTATTAACATGACACGACACTGCACGAAGTTAACATGTTTCGTTTGAGTTTTAACAGGTTTCGTGTCGTTAATGGTCGACACGATAAAAATCATGTTTTAACAGATCAAACACCTGTTAACCTATTCATGCATATGTTAAGACCTGTTTGTATTTTTAGCTTATTAAAATAATATATATATATATATATATATCATGATTTTATGTTCAATTTAAAAACCTATCCCTTGTCCAACCACTTCAATCAAATACGGCTATCACTGTACCACCAACCGAGTCTCCGGCCTCCGCCTGAGCCCTCTTCGTACTCCGTCTATTACCTCTTTAAACTATGTTATCGGTTAAAATAGACATTTTTATTTGACTTTTGTTTCAAATATGTCAAAGATTATCATGCTAAAGATTATGGTATATTTAGAATTTTGATGATTTCATCAATTTTTGTTTCACTAAACATGTGATTTTTATTAAGTCTTTAAACAGGTCTTATTATGTAACCTGTTTCTAAACATGTTCGTGTTCATGTCTGGAAAAAATGACATGATTAGTTATCGCGTCGTGTTCGTGTTACCATTTATTATGTTCGTGTCTTATCGTGTTTGTGTGTTATCGTGTCGTGTCTGATTTGTTATGCCAGCTCTATAGTTAGAGCACCCAAAGACATCATAATTTCACAAACTTCTTGAGGATTTTATATTTTTCCTGAAATCAATGTTTATCATGTTGTTTTTTTCTGGTCCAATTCTTCGGCTCACCCTCTCTTCTCTCTTTTTTATTTTCTTCTAACTTAATTTATATTCATTGGATTTTGTCGATCCACAACCACACTTCATCACCTCCACGACCAATTTCGACCCCCTTATTAAAATAATCAATTCTACAATGTTAACTAAAGTATCTGATCTATTTTTTTATTTAATATAATTTTTTTGAACGGCAAATTGTTGAGGTGTGAAGACATTTGGGCTTTTCGCATTATGGGCATGGCCCATTGAATCTTCTTAAAACCCTAATTATTCTTATATATAGAGCATGTCATTGTATTTAATCTTGTCCCTTTAGCTTAATAAAATACCTAGTTGCAGAGAGTGGACGTATGTAATCTTTACCGAACCACTATAAATTCTCTGTTCTTATTGCTTTCGTGTGCGTGCGTATAATAGTGTATTTACTTCCGCTACGTAAAGATACCTAACAATTGGTATTAGAGCATCAGGCTCTTGAATATTTTTGCCGCCGACGCTATCTAGGGTTTCTACCACCGCCACCGCCTAGGGTTCCGTCGTCGCTTCCGCCACTTAGGGTTCCGTCGTCGCCTCCGCCACCTAAGCTACTGTTCGGTTATATTGCTTCTACTATTTCTGTTTTTTTTCGCTGCTGGTGGGTTGATCACAACCACTTTTGGTGGTTGTTTGATCACCGAAAATTAGGTTTTTTTCAAAAACTAGGTTGCGTAAAAAGGGAGAAGGCAGGGGCTGTTTTGGGGCTGTTTTTGAGTGATTTTGTGATTAGAGCTCCGGCTGAGATCTCTTGGAGTTGTTGGTTTTCACTCAGGTTTTGTAGGTGAAGCGCCGGTCGGGGTTCTAGGTTTTTGGTTGGACATCTGGTTTGTCTATCTGTTGTTGACTGGTTATCAACTATTCAACGTGCCTGTTTCATTTGTTTTATTTTGTCTCTCTGATTTGCTATTATGGCTGAAGAGGGAAGAGTATGATCGAAAAATTCAATGTCACTGATTTTGGTTGGTGGAAAATGCAAATAGAGGCTTTACTTTATCAAAAGGATTTGGATATGGTACTGGAAAGAAACCAGAGAGTATGGAGAAAGCTGAAGAAGTAGTTTGGAATTCCAAGGACAAGAAAGCTAGAGCGGCTATCATGTTATGTTTGACGAAGAGCGTTGCTTTTAAGATCATGAAAGAATCCACTGCAAGTGGTATGATGTTGGCTCTGTCAAATATGTATGAAAAGCCATCAGCAACTAATAAGTGTTCTTGATGAGGGAACTGTTCATGACGAGAATGAAAGAGGGAAGCTCAATCACCTCTCATATTAATGATGCAGCTAATAAGGTGTTGTTGATGAGGGAATTGTTCATGATGAGAATGAAAGAGGGAAGCTCAATCACCTCTCACATTAATAATCTGATGTCTATTCTTACTATATTAGAATCATGGGAATAAAATTCGATAAGGAGACTCAAGCTTTGGTGTTGCTATCTTCACAGCCTGATAGTTGGTCTAGAACTGTAACTGTTGTTACAAATTCTATAGGGCTAACGACATGAGATTTGAAAAGATCTGAGACAATGTACTAGGTGAAGACATACGTCTGAAAAGTGCAAATGTTGCATCATCTTCTGAGATGTTACATGTTGGCCGGGGAAGGGAAAATAGCCGAGCCAGTGGGAGTCAGGAAAAGAGTTCAACTCGGACTCGGAAAAATGTGAGGTGCTGGATCTGCAATGAGGATGGACATGTTAAGAGTCAATGTCCAAAGAAAAGTCTGAACATTGCTGCTAAGGATGTTAATGATGGTTACTTGTTAATTTTTTAGGCTGAAACAGTGTGGACTCTTGGATCAAGGATTCTGGTTTTTCGTTTCATGCCATACACAACGGTGAAATGATAGTGAATCTGAAAACAAACGATTTTGGGAAGGTACATATTGTCAATGGCAGAATGCTTGATGTAATGGGCATGGGTGATATTGATTTGGTGACTCCTTTAGGACTACATGGAACTTGAAGAATATCAAAGTGATTCTAGGTTTGAAGAAGAAATTAATTTCTGTTAGTAAATTGGATGAACAAGGACTGGAAGTCAAGGTTGGTGGTGGTAAATGGAGGGTAATCAATGGGAACTGGGTGATTGCTCGTGGTGATAAGTGGGTCATTATACATGTGGAGGTACCTGCTGAGGGACTGATCAATCCGGTTAAGCAAGTCAAAGTCGGTTCATTAAATCTGCTGCTAAGAGAGTTCATTTTGCAAACATGAAGTTTGGAGCAAAGATTATAGCTGAATGGGGTCATAAGTCTAAACCAGTCAGAGGATTTTATGACAGTGGGAGCATGGGGCATGTTCCGGGTACAGTCAACAAGAATCGTTGGGTTTTGAAGACTACGACTGGAAAAATCTCTCCTGGTGATTGTTTGCTGAATTTGGAAAGTAGTGGTTCTCGGTGTATCTCTGAATCTTATGGATCGTGTAAACCAGTTGAGACAGCTGGGTCGTTGGTGGAATTTACCACGACTGGGTTGGAGCTCGGGGAGCTTCAACGGGCCCTTTCAAAAATTGATGAGAAAGGACTCTACAACTAGAGGATTTGAATTGAAATATTAGCTTATTCTTTGGAATTAAGGCTTGGAGGATTTCTGTTACTTTGAAGATTACCGATGACAAGGTTGCTTTGTACTTAGATGGCTAGCTGGAGTATTCGCAAGGCCTTCATGTGGGAGATTGTTGAGGTGTGAAGGCCTTTGAGCTTTCGAGTTATGGGCTTTTGAGTTATGGGCCTGACCCATTGAAGCTTTTTAAAATCCTAATTATTCTTATATATAAAGCATGTCATGTATTATAATCTTGTCCCTTGAGCTTAATAAAATACTTAGTTGTAGAGAGTGGACGTAAGTCATCTTGACCGAAGCACTATAAATCTCGTGTTCTTATTGCTTTCATGTACGTGCGTATAATCGTGTATTTACTTCTGCTGCGTAAAGATACCTAACACAAATGTGCGACCCTCTTAGCTTAATTGGTAAAGATAAGATACTCATGACATGTAAATATTGAGAGGTCATGGGTTCAAGTCCCACTCAAATTCTCAGAGTGGAGTCATGAGGTTTTATCACAAATAGTTTACTCCTGAAAGGGTTAAGACTGCGATTCCGACTAGAAAACTAATAAATAAGTCCGGTTAACTTTTTTTTATTTACATAGTCCAATACCTACGTATCCTCATAGATATGAACACATGCCGAGAAAAAAAAATAATTAAAATTTTAACATACAAAAGAAAGATATGCTTTGGTACTTTCCGGAATCTTAAGCATTGACAAAACAAGTGTAATTATGTCAACGGTAACATTCGACCCCACAAGCAAAACCTAATATAACTTGACAATAATTAAATAAACTAAAAGGAGTTTAATACAAATTATAAGATTTAACACTTGCGAGACGCATATATATTTAGTAAATTTAAGAAAATTTTGAATTTATATCCGATTTTTTTTTAAATTTTGGTTATTTGAATCCGAACATTAAATTTCATATGTCTCAAATTTAGGATTTCGTATGTCTGAGGTTTCGGATTAGGATTTGCTTACTAAAACTCTGAAATACATCATCTGGAATTTTCAATAGTATTTATAACTACTTATTAGAATATTCACATCCCATTTTTAAATTTGTGTTTGAGTGTATTTCTTAAATTATATGAAATGGTTATGAGTGGAGTAGAGAAAAATATTACTGTTTGTCTGTATATCCGGATAAAACTTTTTAACCCTTTTATATATTTTTAAAAGTGGTTGTGAGTGTAGTACAGAGAAAAGATAAAGATAAATGTATAAAACATATTATTTGATTGAAAATGAGAGAAAAATATAATTATTTTAGTGTAATTATAAATATAAAAATAAAATATGATGTCAATGCTAGGTTATCAAGGTAAGTTCATATTACTTTTTCATAAACAATAATTCCTAAGTTCTGTAGTTTAAATTTATCAAAAACTACTATGGCAAGATTTAAACTTTGTTAGCATTTTATTGTGAATTACACCACTTACCATGAATTTGATTTTCTCCATCATCCAATTATCTATATTCTTTTAAAAGAAAATATATGTATTTATTTTTTATAAGTGAAATTAATTTGTGTGTTGATATTTACATTAAAATGTGGAAACGGCCTGCGAAAACGCGGAACGCTGGACCCACAAATATATGTATTTTCTATATTCTTTTAAAAGAAAATATATGTATTTATTTTTATAAGAAAATATATGTATTTTATTTTTATAAGGTAAAAGCTGTTCCTAAGAGACCGAAGGTCTCAGGTTCGATCCGTGGAAACGGCATCCCCACAAAATGTGGGGAAAGACCGCGTACATCTTCCCTTAAATGGGACGGACCCTCCCTGGACCCTGCGAAAACGCGGGAGCTCTTTGCAGCACCAGGTACGCCCTTTATTTACATTAAATTTTATATATGGTTTTAAACTGAAATATCTATGATTATCTTTCCGTTTTTCTAGAATTTTTTTTCCGTAGTTGTCTTTTTCTATAACCACCCCGTTCTTTAATGAAATATACGTGACATATAAGTTGCTAATAATAAATAAGTATCATATTACTCGTTATTTAAGACATCTATCACTTTCTTTTCAATAATATTTACATTTTCACTATTTCTTGCTACACAAAATTTGGACTATTATAACATATAGTATGACCATTATTCTTCTTTATATTGTTGTCTTAATTGATGATTCGATACCCATGAACCCTTCTATGTCTCAACCATTTAGTGAGATATCCACGAATACCGTCAAACAAAATCCTAATTATGGAAAAACGATTCTTCTCCATACAAAACTATGATAACTACATGTCGTGTGAAGCATCTCTATTCCAATGCTCCTATCGAAACCTTGATAACTACACGTCGTTTGCAGCATTTCTTTGATGGAAGCTGAAACCAAATTTCTACTTTCTCATCATAGATTATGGGGGCTTTGATGTTAATAGTTTCAACATCATTTCTTCACGAAGAAAACAGTAGATTATGAATGAACCACAAAGGTCAATGATAGATAGAGTTCACATCGACTTGCTGTTGAAACTCATGGTTCTTCCTACCGGTAGCAAATCCTATGGAACAATAATGACGGATGCATGTATATACCTTAATCTCATTTATAAGTTTCTACTAGATTTTGTTCACTATCTTAATTGTTCCATAAGTATTCAAGAGTTCGAGAATCTAGACCTTGAAACCATGAATCAAATAAGTGAGTTTGGTGTTTATGTATGTGATTACATATATGGCATTTTTTTAGATATTTCAACAATAAGTAGTCAAAACTTATATGCTCTAATACACTTATGAGTTCCGTTACTGACTTTTGTAATTGTTTTCATATATGTGGAATAATTAATTGTAAGCGTTTACTTATAAATAACTCGTTTGAGTTAGTGTTTTATCTCAAACATATAGAATGCATCAAATAAAAAAATGTTACTAAAGACAAAACATTAAAAATTTATGTGTTTTCTGAGAAGATGCTTTTTAATAAATGGTAACGTATTTTATAATGTGTCCGACCCAAATCTACCTGTCACGTAAATTTTGATTCCGGCTCTTAGAAATTCTACACCACAAAATAATAACCAATAAGAGAAAAAATCATCACCTCTTCGCTAAGTTTTGATATTTTTAATAAAAGATTCTATACCATGTATGTTTCTCACAAAGTTAAACTATAGTATAAAGAAATATAAATAATAGTTTATAGAACAAACTTCAGCTTACAGCCATTTCAACCTTTTTTGGTTTTTCTTTTATAAGTTATATGAGGGCGGGCCTTGGCGCAGCGGTAAAAGCTGTTCCTAAGGGACCGAAGGTCTCAGGTTCGATCCGTGGAAACGGTCTCCCCATAAATGTGGGGAAAGACTGCGTATCTTCCCTTAAATGGGACGGACCCTCCCTGGACCCTGCAAAAACGCGGGAGCTCTTTGCAGCATGAGGTACGCCCTTTTATAAGTTATATAACGTAGAAGCTTTTAATAAAAGTAAAATGTTTTAAAAACGTGAGAAAATATAATACAAGGGTCCTAAGTGGAGGGTATAGAACTTTAAAGATCCTTTTTGTTATCATATACAATGCACCAATGAGGTGGTTAATGCAGCTCAAATGTCAGAATCAAGAATCAAATTGATATTTAATGTAATAATTAGCCAGTCATCTGTAACCAATATTTAGCCACTATACACTGTGGTGTATGTAACGCCAAATAATCACATCATATACTTTTGTCCCACCTTAACCTTTTAATAATTGAGAGATGGTTTAAATGTTAACGTTTTTATTATTAATATCAATTAAAATTATAAGTAAATTACAATTTGCATCATTGAGATTTGGTGATTTTGATCATTTGCATCTTTAAATTTGGTGATTTTGATCATTTGCATCTTTAATTTTGGTGATTTTGATCATTTACATCACTACAGTTTAAAAATCCTCATATACCCCCTAACGTTTCATTTTTGTTCCATTTGAATCCAAAACCTAATACCGTTAATTATTCTGTTACCTCTCTTGTTAAAAGACTAAACTGCCTTTTAAATTAAAAAACAAAACCATGAAACCCACCCCACATCACCTTCTTTACCACAAAACACACTCTAATCTCTCTCTCTTTAAAAAATAAACACCACCTAAACCCACTACCCATATGCAACACCACCCACACACCACCCCTGCCGCCGCCCACCACAACCACACATCATACAGTCGATCTGCCATCATCGCCTCCACAACCAAACCGCCCATCACCGCAACCTGCTGCCGCCCCACCACAACCGACACATCACACACCAATCCACCATCATCGCGTCTACAACCAAACCGCCCATCATCGCAACCCGCTGCCGCCCACCACAACCGACACATCACACAGCCGATCCGCCATCATCGCCTCCACTGCCAAACCGCCTATTGCCGTAACCCACACCCCCATTACAACCCTAACCCAGACCGATCACCAGAATCAGGGCGTGTGGTGTGTGGTTCAGCTATAATGGGATGGTGGTGTTTAAGATGGCGGAGTTATTCCTGGATGTGATTCGACCGATGTGATTCGGTGGCGGTGTTTAGGGATCTAGCAGTGGATGACGGTGCCATCGTCGAGGTCGTGGTGGTGGAGCGGAGGCTGGAAGTGGAGAAGGTTGATCGGAAAAACCAGCTGCAGAGGCACCAGCTGCGGGAGGCGGTGAGGCTGAAGCATCTTGTCATGGGGGAAGGAAGAGAAGAGGAGTCGGAGTCACTTTGGCCCACAGTGCAAGAGCCAATGGTCACCAACGGAGGGGGATAGGCACCAGCGGACGAAGGTGATGCAGGGGGGGGGGGAGGCGGAGGATCGAGGAGGGGGTGGAGGTGGCGGCGACGGTGGGAGGAGGAGAGTGAAGGTGGTGGTGGTTATTGACTCAAGAGAGAAAGAGAGAGGGGGGGGGGGTTAGGGTTTTTTATTAAATTTATATTGTGTAGTGGTCAATTTAAGGGTAATTTTTATCATTCTATAAAAAATTAACAGAATATATAACGGTGTTAGGGTTTTATTCAAATGAAAACAAATATGAAACGTTAGGGGTATATGAGGATTTTTAAACTGCATGGATGTAAATGGTCAAAATCACCAAAGCTCAAGGATGCAAATGATAATTTACTCTAAAATTATTATTCTTTTGTTGAAATATAATCATTACACATATTTAAAAATATTATTTTATCTATACGTTTAAATTTATAAGTGTAAAAAAGTTTGCATAGTGTGAATTATACTTATAATTGTAAATATTTAGGAGATGTAACTTTGACTTATACTAATGTAATTTTTTTTTACTATTGCAAACTTACACATACTTAAAAAAACATATTTTTGTATATATATGTAATGATGTTTTTTAATAAAAAAATCATCTTGATTGATCTTAAAAACTTTACATACGATTATTTTAACAATAGATGGTTAACATTTGATCTTTATCCTTAATATTTTTTTATTCTGAATATTTCATATCTAATTAGTTCAAGTAAATGTGATATAACTGATATAATAAATACTTTATTTTTATTTACTTTTCAATTGTTAAATTTATACGATGAGGTGTCTTATATAATTGAGGTAATTAAAAAATATATAAATGTAACATTTAGTAAAATAAGCTAGAAATGATAAGGTAACGTTGCAGTCCTCTAGTTGAAATTAAAACAACGTTATTCTAATCATATGAAAACATCTAGGTTTTAAGAACTTTGTGTTCGACATAAAACTTAATAGATAAAGAAATATTGTGTTTTTCTGATTTCATAATGTGTAATTTTTATATAAGGATCAAGCTATTACAACGCTTCATAAAATGCATGACAGTTGAAGTGCGTAACTATCATGACTATGCAACAATACATCAGTGGAAATATTATTAATAGTAACACAGGTCCTGCTAAAGCTCAAGGTTACTATTGATCTCAGTTTTTGTGACGATTTAGTCATATCGATAGTTAATGTTGCTACTCATGCTCAGTGGTAACTAATGCATCAGTTGCTATCAAGAGTCAAGGTAATCATAGTTTCTATTGATGATCTGCAACAACTTACTATTGATTTATCAATTCTTTTGGTCATCCCTTAAACCCCGCCATGGGGTGTTGCAATCTGGAACCCTTTTAGACTAGGGCTGTCAAACTACTGTGGTTCCTTAGTATCCAGAACTTAGAATAGTTTTGAGCATGTGTGCAATTCACACCCCTTATCATGAATTAATGCATAATCTATTTTTTTTGATTTGTAATGAACCGAACGTTTATGAGCAATTCATGAACTGTTTGACGGGAAGTTCATGAATGTTCATTTCTTTAGTAAACTACCGAACATTAACACACATCTTTATTCATTTAATTAAACGAACGAATATAAACACATGTTTGTTTGTTCATGTATGCTCATAAATGTTCGTTTGAAGAGAAACCGTTATTTTAACCAAACCACAGGAAACAAAAGTGAAGTTTACTCTATTCTTTTTATTAACTTTAGGTTTGATGAACTTTTACTTTCCGATACTAATGTTCGTTATTTATTTATATTTTTCCGGTTTTACTTTTACGTATGTCCATACTAAAGTCTTTATTTTTTCATTTGGCATAACATCATAAAAATTAGTATCACTCTTCTATAAAATATTAGTACAGCCCAATCAAGACTAGTGAAGAACAATACGAATGAAACCAAAACAATCACGCCTTACCATTGCTATTCACAATACGACATACTTGAATGGAATCCAAACAATCATATTATAATGGAGCAAAATAGTGAATAAAATCTGAAATCAAATTATTACCGTTAATAATTACAATAGAATCTGTACTCAATCCTACCTAGTATTATAGCCCTACTGTGATAACTTGCGGAACAATCACAATGGAACATAATCATACCAAAAAAGCTTGAAAGTGAATAATAATCGAACTTGAAGAACATTCGATTATAAAAGAAGAACAATGGCCGAAATTGCAGATGTGGAAGAACAATCAACCAATTGCAAAAGAAGATTGCTGAATCAAATAGCAATTGTTTGTGGCAAAGGAAATCCAGGGAAGAAAAGATTGTGAAGATTCGTAAGATAATTTTGAAGAGCCATTTCCTTTTTGAAAAAGTATATATGTCATTATGTAAATATTTATTATGAAGTGACATATATGTAATTATAATTTTGAATTGCTTATACATATAACTAGTTAAGTTTATAAAAGGATGTATGTAATTCTTTCTTTCAGGAAATCAAGTTATACTAAAATGAGTTGATAACACTAACATTACAAAAAAATAGTCATTGTGTCTTCATAACACACTAATGTTGCATTGTAGTAATTGCCCATTTAAACACTAATAATCTATTGTAATTTTGGTTAATATTATTCATAGAATACTTTTTTTACGCATAAAATATTTGGTTTAATTAATATATTTGCATGTGTTTGTTTTTGTTAGTTAAAGTATGATTTAATTTTTTTTTCGAAAAGAAAACTTCATTAACCAAAGCTCAAAGAGTCCTCAAATAAAGGATCTAAGAGCGAACAATCAATACATCAATCAAACGGATAATTACACCACAGCTTTCCACTCGATATCTTTATGCCTAGACCTATGACGGTACCAAAAAAACAAAGTAGATTTTACAATTTCAACAATCCTATAGGTCTACGGCTTTTGTTGTTGAAGATACGATTATTCCGCTCATTCCATATCACCCATAAGGTCGTGTAGACAATGCCTCGCAACACCCTTTAGCTTGTTTGGAATTGGATCCTCTATTCGGAATACTAAGAATGTCTTCGATGTGAATACAAATTGTGAGGAAGCCTACACCAATCTTCTATACGAAACCAAACCTCGTGTGTAAAACGACAGCCGGTAAACAGATGCAGGGCGGTCTTGATCATCATCGCAGAGACTGCATTGTTGGCGAGTGATGTTGACTCCTCGTTAATTAATTCTGCAACAGTGGGAAAACGATTAAGAGACAATCTCCACACCATAATTCGACATTTTAGGGGCACCCATGTCTTCCAATGAATCGTGGATCTGTTGGGACCTGTATTGTAACTCATGAGAAGCTTTTTGGCCGAGGCAACTGAAAAAATACTGTTTTTATCCGCCTTCCACTTCCAATTATCTCTTCCTTCTTTTCGCACAATCTCAGAATGTCGTTCAGCAGCAAAAATAGTTCGGTAACCTCCTCAGCTGATGAAGGTTGCCTACGCCAATTCCATGCCATAACCTTGGAGTTGTCTTCCCAAGTAATTCGATTGGACACCATAACCCATTTTGTCTATCAAACTAAAAGGATTAGGATAGAGATCACGAAGAGAAGCATCCCTCAACCAAGTATCGACCCAAAACTTATAGAATGACCATCCCTAACCTCTCCATGAAGTTGGAGTTAGCTTCGCCCCATTAGGAAGCTTCCTGTTGGATCATGATAAGGCTGGTGCAACAAATTCACTTCATAGTCACTTTTGGTGCTACATTAAAGGGCTTCCGAAGCCAAGCAAGAGATCTCCGAGAGTCTGAGGAACAACAGCTGAAGATATCTACTGAAGGCAAAAGCTGAAGTCAACTGCTGAAGACAACAGCTGAAGCCAACAGCTGAAGATATCTACTGAAGGCAAAAGCTGAAGTCAACTGCTGAAGACAACAGCTGAAGCCAACAGCTGAAGATATCTACTGAAGGCAAAAGCTGAAGTCACTGCTGAAGACAACAGCTGAAGCCAACAGCTGAAGACTATCTTCCGAAGACAGTCTGAAAGCTTCCGAAGACAAAGTCTGATGAAAGAGCTGAAGACAAAGTCTGAAAGCTTCCGAAGACAAAGTCTAATGAAAGAGCTGAAGACAAAGTCTGCTTCCGAAGACAAAGAAGACTCCAAGCTTCGGAAGAAGCAGTCTTCCGAAGTATAAGTGCCTTCGGAAGAAGTTATTCTTCCGAAGCACTTTATCCTTCGAAGACACTGCTATGTTCAGCAGATAAAAGTATGGTCCCTGTCATCCGCTGCAGACCTCTGATACAGTATGGCATCTTCCTAAAGAGCCATGTTGTTGACCATACTTTATTCTACTGTTCACCTTTTTATGATAGTACATGTTACCAACTTTAGTTGGTGACAAAGGTAAGTCAGGGACATGTCCTGACTACCAACTCTCAGGCAAAATGTCTGAAAGACCTCACCTAGAGTCTTGTAGTATAGATGTAAGGTTAGAGGTGTCCAGTTGGAATCAAAGTATACCGGCTGTAGGTAGTATATATATATCTTCTCCCTGTAACTCTTTACACAAGTGATTTGAGTCCAAGTGTCTTGTAATCCTTTGAGTTGAGAAGCAATATATAAAGTACCTTGAAAATTTACTTTGTGTTAATTTTCTTACTGCTTGTTACTTGCTATATTGTGATCAACTTTTCATAAGACTGCTTGCTGAGTGTTGATTCACAGTGAGTTGAGAGAAAAACCACCCGAAATCCGATCCTGCAATTGGTATCAGAGCTCCAGGCTCTTGATTGTGAGATCTTACCATCCTAATCAACCTGTTTTTCACTCCTCACCACAATCCACTCACTCAAATGGCTGCTCTATCCAAGGCTGATATGGAAACCGGTACCTTGACCAAGTCCCCCATGATCACCCCTGAAGATTTTGACACATGGTGTATCAGGATGGAAGGCTTCATCAAGTGTCAAGATTCAAGGATGTGGGACTCCATTGTCAATGGTCCTTTCATACCAAGCACTACATCTGCCACTGGTAATCAGATCATCCAAAAGATGTTGATGATTACTCAGAGGAAGATAGGAAGAGAATAGAGCTAGATCAAAGGGCTATGACTTTTCTCCAAACTGCTCTCCCCAACTCCGTCTACAGACGCTTCAAGAAGTGCAAGACTGCTAAAGATTTATGGGAAGCTTTGAAGCTGATGTATGAGGGATCCAAGGAAACTCAAGAGAACAAGAAAGATCTCTTGAAGCAGCAGTTTGAGAACTTTACTTTCAAGGCTGGTGAGACCTTGACTCAACAATACTTCAGGTATGTTGAGCTAGTAGATACTCTGGCGGATATTGGAGTAGCTCTTGAGAACAGAGACATAGTTAGGAAGTTCATGTCTTCGCTTCCTAAACTATGGACTCACTACTGTGTTGTCATCAAGAGAACTTCGGACCTTAAGACTCTTTCTCTCACAGAGTTGTATGGTATCCTAAGTGCATTTCAGATGGAGATGAACATGCAGAACTCCTCTGACCACTCCAATAACCAACTGAGTTCAGCCCTTCATGTGGTTGAAAGGGAAAGCATAGAACCACAGCATCAGTTGCTATGCTACCCTGACAACTCACATACTGGACCTTCATTACTCTACCTGAGACTCCAAAGTCTCAAAAGGTTCAACACAACTCCTTTCAGGACGTTGTGCCTTTGTCTCTGGAATGGACACTCTGGTGATTTTCAATACTGCTTTGATGATCTTGAGTGCTTCAGTCCAGATGATGTGGAGTACATGGACATTGTCCAGCAGATGGCTCTTTTAACTTACAGAGCGAAGAAGTTCTTCAAGAGAACTGGAAGGCAATTCCCTCAAAACCCAGTCAACAGCAAGTTTGGGTTTGATAAGAGCAAAGCAAGGTGTTACAACTGCAACCAACTTGGTCACTTTGCTAGGGAATGCAAGGCTCCCAAGAACAACCCGGGAACCCCACAGGCCTCCACACATCCCACTGCTCCCAAGCATGAAGAAAAGTCAACTGAAACAGCTGCTGTTGCTCAGGAAGTTGACTGGAGCTTCATGGTACAGGATGTGACTCCCGCTCAAGCACTCATGGCCGGAACAGATGATGATCAGGTATATGAACATCTTTGTACTGCTGCCTGTATTGCTAAAGTTAAATTGTATAAGGATTACATTTCGGAAATCAGATCTGAGGTTGAGTCTTTAAATGTGCTAAAATCTGACTTTAAGAGAGCTGAATCTGACTATCAAAGGAAAATTGATGAGTTAGAGAAAACTGTGTCTCTTTTAAAACATGAAAAACTAACTATAAGACTCAAATCAAAGATCTGATCTCCAAACTTTCTGAAGTTCAAGCCCAGTTAGTCACAGCTGAGGCTCAGGCCAGGAAGCAAGCTATTGCTGAGCAAAGCTTCCAAACTATATGCATCAACCTCTCATTCCAAAATGTTTTATCAAAACAAAGAAGGGTTGGGAACCAGTGAAATAGCTCCACACACTCTTATGAGTCTATTAGACTACCTAGATGTGGTACTGAAGAGCAAAAGGTTCCAACTGCTGACCCTTCTCCATTGGAACTAGAGGATGAAGCGAAAATAGTGGCCTCCACAGGGGAGAAACAGGAGGATACACCCATCTCCACCTGTGATGACCAAATCCTGACCACCAAGGCAAGAAGAAGCAGAGCTAAAGCTGCTAGAAGGACTGCAAGAAGGTTGCAGAGTCCAAGCTTAAGTTTGACCCTAAGCAAAAGGGTGTCTTCATTATGCCGGATTTCAAGTGGTAGGTACTCCTGATTCAGGAAAGGAGTGTAGTACCAGCACTCCTGTCCTACTGAAGGATCAGAAGTTGAAAGGGAAAGTTGCTGATGAAGAGAAGAAACCCAAGAAACAGCAACCTGCAAGTTCCCAGAAGACTAACATTGCATGCATAATGTGTGGTCTGCACAACCACATGGCTAAAGATTGTTACTACAATCCAGCAAGCACACATTATGCAAATAATGTTAGAAAAGAAGGAGTCAGAGAAGGTTTCTCAGTTGGACCACTTCAAAAGGTCCAAATGATGAAAAAGGGAAAGTTGGTCTCGGAAGCCAAGTTGCTTTCGGAAGAAACTGCTTCTTCCGAAGGGAAAATGGCGTCGGAAGCCAAACCTTCTAAGGTTCGGAAGAACAAGAAGGCTCCCTTGAAACCATCTCAGAAGAAGACTACTTCGGAAGAAAAGGTGGTGAAGGCTTCTTCCGAAAAGAGAGAAGCTTCGGAAGAAGACCATGCTGCAAAAGCTTCAACAAGCTCATCCTCAAAGATCAACCAAAGGATGGATTGGAAGATCAAGAAGATGCTGCAGCCCAAACCTCTTCTTCAACAATGACCTCTATTGAACCCCATTGCATATCTTTTGGTTCAATTATGTCACTATCTTTGGAAGAGCCCAAGACCTGCAAGGCTTGGGCTTCCAAACAAAACTAACCATCTCATCTTATGTGCAGGGACATCCATTTGACAAGAACAACAATATCTGGATTGTAGATAGTGGATGCTCCAGGCACATGACAGGGAACAGATCTCTCCTTCAACAATTCCAGAACTTTGATGGAGGGCCTGTCCAATTTGGAGGTGAGGCCGGAGGATATATTTCTGGCAGAGGAAGTATATCCAATGGCAGAATAAACATTGACAAAGTTCACTTTGTCAAACAGCTTGAACACAATCTGTTAAGTGTTTCTCAATTCTGTGATCAGAAGCATCAGATGCTTTTCACAGAACATGAGTGCAATATCCTCAGACCAGGGATGACAATTCCTCCGGAATTGGTGCTTCTCAGATCTCCAGGAAAGGGGATATGTAAAGCTAGATATGAACAATGCTTCTCCTATGGGTGAAGTATCATGCTTTCTTTCCAAAGCTGATAGTGATGAGTCAACACTATGGCATAAACGCATGTGTCATGTGAATTTTAAAACAATGAATAAATTGGCTAAAAATAACTTGGTACATGGTTTGCCTAAAAAGGAATTTTTCTGCAAAGATAACTGTGTTGCATGCCTGAAAGGGAAACAACACAGATCATCTCATAAATCCAAATGTGTTAACTCTATCACTACTCCATTACACTTATTGCACATGGATCTCTTTGGTCCCACAAGTATAATGAGCATTGGAAGGAAATCATACTGCCTTGTGATCGTTGATGATTTTACAAGATTTACATGGGTATTCTTTTTAAGAAGTAAAGATGAAACTGCTGAAACTTTAAAATCTTTTATTCTTAAAATAGAAAATCAAATTGATCACAAGGTTAAGATCATTAGAAGTGATCAAGGACTGAGTTTAAGAACTTCGTTCTTGACTCATTCTGTGACTCAAAAGGGATTGCCAGACAATATAGTGCTCCCAGAACTCCTCAACAAAACGGTGTTGCTGAGAGGAGGAATAGGACACTTATTGAGGCTGCTCGGACCATGTTAGCTGATTCAAAGCTGCCTCTAACATTCTGGGCAGAGGCAGTCAGCACTGCATGCTATGTGCAGAACAGGGTTCTTGTAGTGAAGCCCCATGGAAAAACCCCTTATGAGTTATAGAACAAGAGGCCACCGTTCATTGGCTTTCTAAGGTCCTTTGGCTGCAGGTGTACCATACTTAACACAAAGGACAACTTGGCAAAGTTTGCTGAGAAGTCGGATGATGCTATCTTTATTGGATACTCTTCTAGCTCCAAAGCTTATAGAGTATACAATATCAAGAATCAACAATTTGAGGAGTCATCCAACATAGTTGTTAATGAGCACACTCCTTGTGTTAGGGGGAATGGACCTGAGTATATCTTTGATTTAGAATTGTTTCCAAACTATTCTAAACCATCTTGTGAGAATGTTTCAGCTGGAACAGGTGCTCAAAGTGATGCTGATGCTGATGCAGGTCAACTATATGAGCTTCCCAGACCTCTTCCAAATTCTCCAAGAGCTGAAAGGCAACAAGCTTCAACTATTCACAGATCTGACAGTGTAACTATCTCCAGAAATAGTGAAGCTTCAACAAGTGAATCACTTGATCAACCTCAAAGTTCTTCAGGTGATCCATTACAACACCAGGTTGAGGGAAGTAGTATTCTGAAGGAACAGGCAACTGTTAATCCTACTTCACAACCAACCATTGATGATGTTTCTCAATCATTCAATCAGTCCTCATTGAATGACTTTGAAACAGCAGTTGGACAGAGTGATCCAGTTCCTGATCAGAATATGTCTAACCTAGACTTATCTCTGCAACTGGAAGTGATTCCTCGTCTTAGGATTCACAACACTCATCCAACTGAGAACATCATAGGGAATGTCTCTGAGGGTGTGAGAACAAGAGGACAAACTCATCATGGGAATGTCTGCTTGTACTCATGCTTCCTGTCTCAGATGGAACCAAAGAAGGTAGAAGATGCCTTAAAGGATAGTAGTTGGGTTGAATCGATGCAGGAGGAGCTGCTTCAATTCAGAAGACAAAAGGTCTGGAATCTATGCCCACTACCATCTGGTCAAGTACCCATAGGCACTAAATGGGTATTCAGGAACAAGAAAGATGATAGAGGCTTGATTATCAAGAACAAGGCAAGACTAGTAGTTCAAGGGTACACCCAGGAGGAAGGAATTGATTATACTGATGTCTTTGCACCTGTTGCAAGACTTGAGGCAGTTAGGATCTTCCTTGCTTATGCTGCATCCAAGAACTTCACAGTCTACCAACTTGATGTCAAGTGTGCTTTTCTATATGGGGATATAGATAGGGAAATCTATGTGTGTCAACCTCCAGGATTTGAAGACCCACAGCACCCCAACTATGTGTGCAAACTGGATAAAGCTCTATATGGGCTGCACCAAGCACCTAGGCTGTGGTATGAGACCTTGTCTCAGTTTCTCCTGAAGAATGGATACACTAGAGGTACCATTGACAAGACTCTTTTCATCAGAAAGAGTGGAGAAGACATTTTGCTTGTACAAGTCTATGTTGATGACATCATATTTGGTTCTTCAAACGACCAAATGTGCAGGACTTTGAAAGCATTATGAAGCAGAAGTTTGAGATGAGTTCCATGGGAAAATGGACTTTTTCCTTGGAATCCAGGTGAAACAGATGAAGGAAGGGTTCTTCATAAGTCAATCTAAGTATGTCTCAGACATCTTAGAAAGATTTGAAATGAAGGACTGTAAACCAGCCAAGACACCCATACCCAGAAACCATAATCTTTGCCCTGACCTTGAGGGGGAGGATACTGATCAACATCAGTATAGAGCAATTATTGGTTCTCTGATGTATCTCACTGCAAGTAGACCAGATATCATGTTTGCCACATGCATTTGTGCAAGATATCAGGCTGCTCCAAAGGTGTCTCACCTAGCTGCTGCAAAGAGAATCCTCAGATACCTCAAAGGAGCACCTAAACTAGGTCTCTGGTATCCAAGAAATAGTGATTTCAATCTCTATGGATACTCTGACAGTGACTATGGTGGCTGCAACATTGACAAGAAATCAACATCAGGAGGATGTCAATTTCTTGGTGGAAGGATTATCTCATGGCAATGCAAGAAACAATCCTGTGTCTCTACATCAACTGCTGAAGCTGAATACATTGCTGCTGCTAGCTGCTGTGCTCAACTGCTATGGATTCAAAATCAGATGTTAGACTATGGGTTCAACTTCATGACTACTCCTATCCATATTGACAACAACAGTGCTATCTCCATTACTGAGAATCTGGTGAAGCACTCCAAGACAAAACACATTGATATCAGGTATCATTTCATTAGAGATATTCATGAGAAACAGCTGATAAAGTTAATCAAAGTTGACTCAAATGAACAATATGCTGATTTGTTCACAAAGGCATTTGATGAACAAAGATTTAAGTATCTCATATCAGCAATTGGGATGATAAACATTGAATAACTACATCTTTTGAAAACCTTTTTAAAATGTGTAATGTCTTGTGTCAATACAATTTAAGCCCTGTTACAAAAGATCTTTAAATTATTTCAAGTGTAAATTCCTTCCGAAGAGGAATTAACTCTCGGAAGATATTCTTGAATATCTTCCGAAGCCAAATTCCTCAATGGAAATTTTCTCTCGGAAGAGTTTTTGGTCTCGGAAGAAGCGATTGATTTATATCAGATCTACTTCCGAAACTTATACAACTCTCCATTCGGAAAGACAACTTTATCTTCGGAAGCAATGCCTTGCTTCGGAAGATAGAGTGCTTTCAAAAGACAATCTTATCTTCGGAAACAATATCTTGCTTCGGAAGAGAAAATTGACTTCGGAAGAAAATTACCTTCGGAAATGTTTTACCTTCGGAAGTAAAGGTTTTATATGTAACGGATATCTTTTGGGCCCCACTCTGTAAAAAGTAAAGATTTTGTTCATGATGGTCAGATTATTTAAAATTATCCTTGCCGCCAACATCATTTCTCCGCCGTAAACCACCATACCACCCACAGTAACCCCAAAACAGTTACCCTATTACCGCCTCTACCACTATTCATCCCTTTTTAAATAATCTTGACTGATCAATTTCATCTTCTTTTACCACTTTACAGCCCTAACTGTTCCCTTCACTGTCAAACCTTCAATTTCACCCAAATTTCAAGCTTACCTTTTCTTCAATGGCGCTAAACCCTCAGCACAACCAAGTCGCATTACTTGATTCGTCAAGGGATGCTGACTTCACCCAAATCATCACCTTTCTCACCGAATCCACATACCTCACTGCACTACAGTTAACCCCACCGTATACTCCAACCATATGTCCGAATTCTGGAGCAACGGTGAAACTGCAGTTCTGAATGGGGTTCAGTCCTGAGAACCCGAGTTTGTGGCCAAGAGTTGGTCATCAATGAACAGCTCATCAGGGAGCATCTCGAGCTTCACGATGATGGGGCTCCTACTGAGTTCCCCAAGGAAGACTTGGAAGGCACCTATATCCTCATGGGATATGGAGGCGATGTCAGCAGGTCCACAGTATACAAGTTCAACTTCTCTTACCATTGGAAGTTCCTGCTGCACATTGTTTCTACACTGCCTCTCCAACAAATCAGGGGGTTGGGATCAAATCCCATATGAACTAGGATGCCTAGTTCATGGGTTGGTGAGAGGCCTCAGATTCAACTACTCACGATTGTGTTGACCAACCTAATCGCCAATTTGAGCAGGGATACATTCTTCATGTATCCCCGATTTCTTCAACACATAATCAACTGTGAGATGGAACCAAGCAAGCTTGTCTGCGCAGCTGCTCTTCCTGTTCCACACATGAGGCCTACCATCTTCAAGATACTGAAGAAGATGTCCACCAACTTCACTGGACGGTACACTCCATTACCTCCAGAGATGACTGAGCGCATAGCTCCTGGTGACATCCCTGTTAACCCCACAGGTGATGAACCCACACCAGCAACATCCACCACATACCAAAACCTTCTTTACCCATCAAAGCCACTACCAGAGACGCCCCAAACGAACCCTTGTTAATCTACTCTGATTGAACAAGCTCCTTCTGTTCACACCCAAAGGCTAGAGTGGAATCATGGGCTCCCACTCAGTCCGAGGTCACACCATCCTTCACAATTGACCTCAATGTGGGTTTTGAGCCTCCTCAGTCTCAAACCCCTGAGCCCGAACCCCAAGCCTTAAGCCCACAGGGTGAGTCTCTACACTCCCCTGTGCAGCCTTCTAGGGACAGCCCCACCATAGGCTCAATGCCTGTAGACATTGATCTAAGTCCCGGGTCAGTAGGACTAACCACCCTCTCTTTCACTGACCTTTTACTCCGTACTGATGAAGAGATTACATCTCTCCATGGCTATGAAGTTGATCTACAACACCCTCTGAAAGATCAACAGAGCCAGAGGGATCCCTTGTCTCTAGCCCCCATCAGCAGCCAGCTACTGAGGTGAGTCCCACTGATGTGGAGGGGACTCATGTAGACTCAGCTGCCACTACTCAGAGTCTCTCATTGAGCTCTCAGGACAGTGGTAACATCATTAGGACTGAGTCTACGGCAACTTTGCCCATTGACATCTCTGAAGAGATGACTCTGAGCAAAGGAAACCAGGGTGCCAAGAAACCACATCTGGTGGTGAGAGTGAGCATACTAGGTATGTTATCTCATCTCCCCGTGATTCTTCTTATGAAGATGAGGGAAGTATGCAACTAACACTTCAGTACTTGCTTTCTAAGGTCTCCAACCTGGAATCACAGGTGAGGATCTTAGAATCAAGGACTGCCACTCAGCAACTTGAGATTAACTCTCTCAAGGCTAAACTAGCTGAGAAACAGACGGAGAGGTCTGTTAGGCATGTACCAATTCAGGTCTCAATGACTTCTTCCTCTAGCTCATCTAGCTCTCAAGATGATGCTACCAAAAAGGGGAGAAAGTTCAGAGACAAACACTATGGAACCACAGACCCAATTCATTTCCACCCAACTAATCACACTACCTGAGTCATCTCAATCCTTTCTGGAGATTGACTCAAGGATGCTTCAAGATCTCTACAGACTTTTCACAAAGTTTGTATTGAGATCATCCCTAGAACAGCCCAGCCCCGACACCACACTTGCATACTTTGGGGCTGAGGAGCTTCAAAGACTGACTGCACCTTCTACCACTGTGGAAGAAGTTGGTCAACCTAAGGTCTTCATGGAACCTGAGATTAGCTTCGAAGGGGAAATGGGGACTGATGGCCCAGCAACTGAAACAGATGGGACAGAACTTGCAGCAGTCTCATCTTCCGAAGCTCAAGCTGAAGCTTCCGAAGCTTATATGGAAGTCTCGGAAGAACAAGAAAAGTCTTCCGAGGCCGAAATAGAAGCTGCGGAAGGCTTATTTCAGATGTCCGAGGAACTGACCATCACAGATGTTATTGCTGAAATAGCATCTGAGGTGAGCAGGGAGGACACTTCTGACATTCCTCCAACCCAAGCACCAGCTAAACTTCTCTCTCAATCACAACCCTCCATCCAAGAACCACCACAGTCAAGCACTACCAAAGACAAAGGAAAAAGGAAATTGAATGCGGAAGAGCTTCAGGAGGAGGAGAGGATTGAGAAGGCCAAAAAGAAAGGTAGGTCTCCTACTGAAAAGCTGCTAGCTGCTAGTTCTAAGGCAGCTGTAGCCAATCAGGAAGAGAATCGACCAGAAGAGAAGAACAGCGCTCATTGACCAGCTCATCAGTCTAGGAGCTGCCAATGAGGAGATACTCCTACTACCACTAGAGGAGTTGGTGACTCTGGAGAGGTCAACCAGGCTACAACAAGAAAGGGAAGCCAGGTTGGCCTTGAAGAAGGAAGAAGAAGAGCAGAGGGAGGCAGCCCTGAAGCTGAGAGAAGATAGGATCAAATTCCTACTCTCAAGAGGCTTCAGTCTTTTTGAACTGTCTCCACATGACAATGATATGATCCTGCTGCTCCACAATAAAGAGCAGGATCAAATGGAGAAGGAAAGGAAGAAGGCTGCTAGGGAGAAGTTGAAGGTGAAGAAGAAAAGGGAGGAAGAGAAGGAGGTCACTGCCACCAAGAAGTCAACTGACAAAGCCTGGATGAAGGACTATCTCCGGGCTCATGGCTTCTCTGGTAGGCAGGTGGGACCTATGTCCGAAAGGACACTCCAGCGGATAGTCAGTGAAATCAAAGCTGACATCCGTTTGGGGAAGAGAAGGGAGATGTACAGGAGGGTACAGGGAACGGTCTCAACCCCAGCCACTCAACCACAGCCCCAACCCACACCAGAACCAACTCCTTTTCCCATCAAAGCCGAACCCACTGATGAAACCTTCACCCCTCAACCCCAACTCTACCCCAACCTACCACATCACCTCAACCACCCAAACTACCCATCCTAAAACCCAAGACTCAACCCAAAACCACTAAACCTAAGCCTACCCAACAAAAACCAAGACCATCCCCTCAGCCTCCTCAACATCTCTCCTTTGAGGAAATAAAGGAGTTCAAGACGAGGCTCATCGACTGCACTACCTTGAGCAGCATCTCCTGTGAGGGAGAGCTTATCAACATCACCTATGTTGATAACTCTTCAAGCTCCCACACCCTAGGTAAATTTCTTGAATTGCCTAGAGACACTTTGGGCCAGGCTGCTAGACTTCTTGGTCTCAACTCCGATACCCTCAATGCTGAGGAGAAGAGACTAAGAAGAAGACTGGTGACTCTGCTGGATACCAGGAAAGAGGACAGGATTTCTGGTCAATCTCCTGGACCTAGAAATGCTATAATCCAGTGGAGGTTCGATGAACCTTCTCACAACTTTGTTGTGGAAAGGGAGAACGGCGAAACCAACAGGCTTAATGCCACTTCTCTACTGCATCTCAGCAGATTCGATCTTGCTGAGCTTGCAGAGAGGCCATTCTCCAATCCCTCCAACTCTGAGACTGCTGCACACAGCAGAAACCACATCAGCGGTCTCCACTTGGCTGAACGAAGTAGAAGAGCCAAGATTGAAGAAGAGTTGAAGTTGAAAAGAGTGGAAGACAAGGAAAGACCAACCAGCAAAGGCACAACCTTTCTACAGATGGTGGAAGGTCCTGAATTGGAACCAATAGTTCGATGGGAATATGATTATACTTCCCATCAACTAACTCTTTTCAGAGGGCCACAACAGAGGGTACATATAATCCAAGGTGACAGAGTAGAGGTTCTGTCCACCAAGGATCTGTACAAGATTCTCAGCACCACAGCAGGAAAGAATGAAGACACTGATAAACACTTGCTTTCCTTGGTGCTGAGAGCTTTGAGAAGAAGAGAGAAATGAAGTTTTGGTAGCATCAACCTAGGGGGAGTTTGTTGGATCATGATAAGGCTGGTGCAACCAAATTCACTTCATAGTCACTTTTGGTACTACATTAAAGGGCTTCCGAAGCCAAGCAAGAGATCTTCCGAGAGTCTGAGGAACAACAGCTGAAGATATCTACTGAAGGCAAAAGCTGAAGTCAACTGCTGAAGACAACAGCTGAAGCCAACAGCTGAAGACTATCTTCCGAAGACAGTCTGAAAGCTTCCGAAGACAAAGTCTGATCAAAGAGCTGAAGACAAAGTCTGAAAGCTTCCGAAGACAAAGTCTGATGAAAGAGCTGAAGACAAAGTCTGCTTCCGAAGACAAAGAAGACTCCAAGCTTCGGAAGAAGCAGTCTTCCGAAGTATAAGTGCCTTCGGAAGAAGTTATTCTTCCGAAGCACTTTATCCTTCGGAAGACACTGCTATGTTCAGCAGATAAAAGTATGGTCCCTGTCAGTCCGCTGCAGACCTCTGATACAGTATGGCATCTTCCTAAAGAGCCATGTTGTTGACCATACTTTATTCTACAGTTCAACTTTTTATGATAGTACATGTTACCAACTTTAGTTGGTGACAAAGGTAAGTCAGGGACATGTCCTGACTACCAACTCTCAGGCAAAATGTCTGAAAGACCTCACCTAGAGTCTTGTAGTATAGATGTAAGGTTAGAGGTGTCCAGCTGGAATCAAAGTATACCCGGCTGTAGGTAGTATTATATATATCTTCTCCCTGTAACTCTTTACACAAGTGATTTGAGTCCAAGTGTCTTGTAATCCTTTGAGTTGAGAAGCAATATATAAAAGTACCTTGAAAATTTACTTGTTGTGTTAAATTTTCTTACTGCTTGTTACTTGCTATATTGTGATTAACTTTTCATAAGACTGCTTGCTGAGTGTTGATTCACAGTGAGTTGAGAGAAAAACCACCCGAAATCGATCCTGCACTTCCTTTCCCCCACCTTAACGATCGATTTCCAACACCCATGTATACCATTATTGCATGGAAGCAAAGCCCATGGTCTAGACGTCCCGTGGCACCCCAATATGATCTTCTTCCACAAAGCGTCGCCACCCGTTTTAAATCTCCACGACCATTTTAACAACAAGGCCTCATTAACCTCTTGCAATTTGGAAATGCCCAAACCCCCTTTATTTTTTGGAGTAGTAACAACCTCCCAAGCCACCCAAGAATTTTTTTTATCGACACTAGCGCCCGCCCATAAAAATCGTCTCATGATGTTTTCAATGTATTCTATAACCGCCTTAGGTGCTCTATATAAAGAGAGGTAATAGATAGGTAAGTTCTCTAGAACCGATTTAATAGTTAACATTTAAGGTATTAGTTAATCTAATTTTTTAAATATAAAGTATTATTTAATTAATCTAATTTTTTAAAATAACATTTAAGGTATTAGTTAACCTAAGATTTCCATTTATTCTCTTTTTGTCTAGCTTGCAAAGTCACTTCCACTTTTATCCTACAATATTCGGAAATATAAGAACATCGAAAAAGAAAAACATACAAAATATTATTAAAAACACTTTAGATACGAGTCATGCTCTAATTAACGCAAAAGTAATTTTACCAAGATACATTTTATATCAAATGATGTCATTCTATAACAATAAAAATATAAGTCAAAGAGATAGGTCATGGTATTATAATTACTCCAAATATTAAATCGTAAGTAATTAAATTATTCTCTCAAAAACGATAAACAAATATAAGCTGTGTTGTATGATTACATTAAATAATTGAGTTGGTATATTCAAATAGATATAATTCTTATATGAAATAATTAGTAGGTGGTGGTCTTTAGTTCCTTTTTTTTAGAAAAAAAAAGATGAAACTTATTATTTGCTCGAATAAAACATATATAGTTTTAAGTTTATGGTTTTTTATATATTCAAACGGATTAAATTTCATCTTTTGCAAGTATTATCCACGTCAGAATTTAATTGCATCTGAACGAAGTGAAAAATTAATAATTCCCATTTTGAAAAGAAAAGAAAAGCGAGTGTAGACTACGTTGATCGGGCAATTTAAGGGTCGGGAAGGATTTTCCATTGACAGCAACCGAGACTGCGTTGATCGGGGAGGGAAACAGCGGAGGTCAGCCGGCAGAGGTATTGAAGTGAGATGGGGAGTTTAGATTTGCAAAGACGGCGCAGATCGGGGGAGCGGCGCAGATCGGGGGAGCGGCGCAGATCGGGGAGCGGCGCAGATCTGGAGCGGCGCAAAGACGACCGCAACAAAGATAGCCGGCGGTGGTGGGGAGTTCAGATGGGAGGATGGAAGTGAGATGGGGAGTTTAGGTTTGCAAGAATTGTTAACTAAACAAGATCTCATCGTTTATTAACCAAAACAACAGTTTGCACAAGTAACTCAATATAAGTTCTTTGTTTAACAACTGAATCAAAAACAAAGAAGTTATTGAGATGAATACTAACCTGCAACAAAGTGTTGCAGACTAAATAACAATATGAACAAGATGAACGATATCTGACAGAACCTTTCTACGCAACTGTTTTTGAGAGAAGAAACCCTAGATGTGAACCAGTTGAACCAATTGAATCTTCTAGAGGAAGATATCCAACTTTTATATCAAATGAAAGAAACCCAGCATGTAAGTCAAGCTGGGCCTTGACTCCACTGGATCAGCTACACAGCAACTCTTAGCCCCAACTCTTAGCCCAGCAACTCTTAGCCCAATGCAGCCCATCAATGCATATTTATAACTGCACCATAACCAAACTAACTGAGTATATAAAATCCAGTTGAATTAATAAAAAAACATATATATTTTTAACACGCCCCCTTGATTCAACTGGAGAAAACATCAAACAACTGCAATTTTGAACATAGGTGATCATGCTGTTGTGCTCCCAATCCCTTTGTGAACAAATCTGCAGGTTGATCATTAGTATCAATTTTTATGATTTTAAAAAAACCAGACACAACTTTCTCTCGAAGGAAGTGCAAATCTATCTCAAAGTGTTTTGTACGATCGTGAAAAACAGGATTAGCCGAAATAAGAATTGCAGCCTTACTATCACAATACATTTGCACAGGCAAATTTTGAGACACATTTAAATCATTTAACAACTTTACCAGCCAAATCAACTCACAACCGGTAACAGCCATAGCTCGATACTCTGCTTCTGCAGAAGACCGAGATACCACCGGTTGTTTTTTACTTTTCCAAGACACAAGTGAGTTTCCCATAAATATACAAACCCAGAAACACATCTACGAGTAGTAAGACACTTACCCCAATCAGCATCAGAATAACCCCTAAGACTAAAATCTGAGCTTTTTGAAAACAAATTACCTTTACCTGGTGACTTCTTCAAATACCTCAAAAGCCGTAGAGCTATTTTCAAATGAGACTGAAGTGGTTTATGCATAAACTGACTTAAACAACCCACTGTAAATGCTATATCAGGTCTGGTAAGTGTAAGATATATCAACCTACCTATAAGCTGCTGATATACAGTAACATTTGTTAACTCAGATCACTACAACCAGAATTTTGCTTATCTGTTACAATCATATTCTGTTCTATCGGAATATTCACAGGCTTAGCACCAAGCATACCAAAATCATTTAAGAGTTCAAGACAATATTTTCGCTGAGATAACACAAGACCAGCGTCAACATAGAACACCTCAATTCCCAAAAAATACTTTAATTTTCCAAGATCCTTGATCTTAAAACTCTCACTAAGCAACTGCTTTATTTTATTAAGCTCATTTACACAACTTCCAGTTAACACAATGTCATCCACATAGACAAGTAAAATACAAATATGATTATGATCACGTTTAACAAACAAAGAATAGTCATTTTTACTCTGTTGAAAACCAATGGTTAACAGTGTATTAGTGAGTTTTTCATTCCATTTCCGTGGAGCCTGTTTCAATCCATACAATGACTTCACTAACTTACAACTTTATCATTAGAATCAGTGAAATATCCCTCAGGAAGTGTCATATAAACTTCCTCATCTAATGAACCATATAAGAAGGCATTATTTACATCAAGTTGAAACAAACACCAACCATTTTGAACAGCTAATGATATAACACACCTAACTGTTACCATTTTTACAACAGGACTAAATGTTTCATCAAAATCTAAACCTTCCTTTTGACTATAACCCTTAGCAACTAACCTTGCCTTATATCTTTCAATCTCTCCATTTGATTTGTACTTGATTTTATATAACCATTTACAGCCTACTGGTTTTCTACCTTTAGGCAAGTCAGTCAATACCCACGTTTCATTCCTAATTAAAGCTTCCATCTCCTCATTCATTGCTAACATCCAATTATGATCAACAGATGCTTCTCTATATGTCCTAGGTTCATGACTCTTACTTAGTGATAAAACAAAACATAAATTTTCAGAAGTTAACTTTGAATAATTCAAAACCTTTTCTAACCCAAATTTTACTTTTCCTTCAATCACATAGTCATTATATTTTTTAGGAATAACAGACTTTCTACTAGATTTTCTTAGTAGATCACCCTCAGAGACATTTTCCTCATCATAAGACTCATTAGTGTTATCAATTTCTCCATAGCTATCACAAAGCTCTTCCGGTTCAAAACCTCCATTCTGACCAGTAATAGTATCTGTTCTTGTAGTATCTGTTTCTTGAACAGTACTGGTAGAAGGTGGTTCCAAATCATCAGAAGAACCTTGAGAACTAGAAGACAAAAGTAACCTATTGTCATCAGGTTTTGTCTTATTATCATCATCGGGTGGCATCTGTTTCTCATTCTCAGCGTTAATATCAAAATCAAACACATTTAGACTATTCAAAAACTGATTATTAGTAGGAAAGTATTCTTTTATTTTGAAAGGATATATATCTTCACAAAACTTTACATCTCGAGAGAAAATAATGATTTTCCTTTCCAAATCCCACAACTTATACCCTTTTTTGTTATTTGAATATCCAATTAACACACACTTATGTGCTCTACTGTCGAATTTATGTGCTGGATTTATATTTGTAGAGAAACATAAACAACCAAAATTCCTAAGATGATGAAGAGAAGGCTTTGACTTAAACAATAACTGATATGGAGACAACCCATTAAGCACAGATGAAGGAATACGATTGATAAGATACGTCGCAGTAAGTATACATTCAGACCACATATTCACAGGTAACCCCCCCTGAAACAGAAGAGATCTAGCTGAATTAAGCAGATGTCTATGCTTTCTTTCTACAACTCCATTCTGCTGAGGCGTATAGGCACAAGAAGTTTGATGTATGACACCCTTTTTATTAAAGAATCCTAGAACTTGATTATTTAGAAACTCAGTACCATTGTCTGTTCTACACACTTTTATCCTTTTAGAAAACTGTGTTTCAATCAAGTTAAAAAAACTTTCAATATTTGAAAAAACTTCATCTTTAGACTTTAGCATATAAACCCAAACTGCTCTAGAATAATCATCAACCACTGTTAAGAAGTATTTGTACCCATCATGACTAGTTACCTTAAAAGGACCCCATGAATCAAGATGAACTAACTCTCCTATTTCTGTTGATACATGATCACTATTAGAAAATGACTCTCTAGTTTGTTTAGATTTATGGCATGTGTCACATTTTTTAGATAAATCATTATGACTCAACCTTAACTCAGGTTTTAAAACATTTAAAACTTGATCAGATGGATGCCCCAACCTACTGTGCCATAAATCAGCAGAAACAGAGCATGCAAATATACAATTATGAACATAACAGTCACCTTCTTTGTTTACTTTACCAAGAACATACAATCCATCTACAGCTTTACCAGTCATCACTAGTTTCTTTTGTTCTAAGTCCTGAATATAACAATGAGAATCAGTGAACAAACACCACAGATTGTTTTCTTTTGCCATTTTATTCACTGATAGCAGATTCATACAATACTCAGGAACTACCAAGACATCATTAAGCATTAGATTATCAGTTAACTTGAGATTTCCTATTTGAGAAATTAATGCTTTGGTTCCATTTGGATGACCAACTGTCAAGTTTAGTTCAGATACATCTAATAAGTTTACCATATTTGCTGTAGATACAGTCATATGTTGGTTAGCACCTGAATCTACTATCCAATTTTGCTTAGATATTATCTCTTTATGACTTTGAGAACTGACAGCTAATTGAAATAGATTTGTGTTGAGACACATACCAGCCATATTAGCCTTTGGAGATACAACTGGATTGTGCTCAGAGATGAGTGACATGATTTTATTTATCTGTTCAGCTGTAAAGGGTTGAGACATAACAGAATTAGTAGTACTACTAGTTTCTACATTACTGGAATTGCTTTGAGCTCTTTGAACATTAGACTTCTTTTTGTAATTTGGAGGATAACCTACAATTTCATAGCATTTATCTATAGTATGTCCTGTCAAATTACAGTGAGAACACTTTTGACCTTGATTTTTACTTTGTTTTCTTTTATTTTCTACAAATTTTGAAACAAAGGCAGTCACCTGAGTCTTTCCTTGATTATTTATTCCTCTATGTGACTCTTCTGAGGAAATTATAGCAAAGGCATTCTTTACAGTTGGTAAAGGTTCCTTAGACAATATAGTTGTTCTAATTGGCTGATAGATGTCATCAAGACCCATTAGGAATTGCATTAACTTTAGCTGTTGATTATGAGCTGTAATTTTTGTTGTGGCAGCACAAGTACAGTTAGGTAGATCTGATAATATGTCATATTGTCTCCACATAGAGTTAAGTTTGTGATAATAATCTGATATTGATTGTCCATTTTGACTAATAGAATTTATCTGTTTATGTAGGTTATATATAACAGACCCATCAACTTTACTATAGGTTTCTTTAAGTTCATTCCACACATCAGATGCAAGTTGAGAGAATATTTGACCTACATACAGCTCCTCAGATATGGAGTTAAGCAACCAGGATAAAACAACAGAGTTACAGCGTTCCCATTGATTTGAAAGTATAGGATCATTAGTTTGTTTTTTACATGTTCCATCAATAAATCCCACTTTATTCTTTACAGATAGTGCAAGTTTTATTGACTTGGCCTAAACAGTATAGTTTTCAGTTCCTTTCAATTTTATACTTATCAATGACAGATTATTAGTATCACTGGCATGGAGGTATAATGGATTACTGAAGTCCAAGTTACTAATCTGAGTTTCATCACTTATTTGAATAGCAGCCTCAGTCATAGCTGAAAATTATTTAAGAACTTATAATCACAGACAAGAAACTCAGGCAAGCAAGAATAAGAAGTCAAGATTAGATTTACAATCACAGACAAAACCACAGAAACAAACAATGCACAAGGTTAGACAATCTAATTAACACACAACAAATCACATGAGCTCAATTGACACTGGGACAACGAAGCCTATCCAGGGACCAGATTCCAAGACCACTCTCAATGGTGGCTGGACAAGTATAGATAGGGAGTTGTTTTTTTCCCTCAATTGATCAGGAGTACAGATACACAATCAATCAGACAATCCCAATAGTCGAGTATACACACAGCAGCAATATTAAGAATAGAGAACAAGATGAATCAAGATATCAAGAAATATAACAAGACAAAAAATAGGAAAGGGACCCTTATCTATAGTCCAAGTATTGACACTAATGGGCAGTTGATTCCCGTATGTTAATACTCCCACGGAAACTCATTAGTGAAGGGACTTGCTACAGAACAGGGTGGAGAGACCTTACAGTGATATAGCTTCAATCACAGAAGAATGACAATAAGTTCCTTCAGTGCACTTGTAGCGATGCTTCACAGAGTCACGACACGTCTCAAACAACCAATAATACGTTGATTGGCACGATTTTATCAGCGGAAGAATTTTGTATGATTCAGTGTTATATTGTATACACGAATCAACCCCCAGGGTATGTAGATCACTAAAACAGCCTTAGATCTAGGTTTTTGATATCAATGTTTTGACTCAAAACTTAAGTCCCTCAAATAATTCAGATCTAAATAGATCTGACACAGATTCAAGAAACCTTAGGGTTTTGACGCTTTTAACAAGAATTATCAACCTGTCTTTTAGGATTCTAAAAATTGAGTTTCAGTATAGATCTTAGCGCCTCTTTACAGAAGCACACACGAAGATATCTGAAATCAACATATCGCTATGAAAGTCTCGTTCTATTTGGATTTGAAAACTGAGTTTATGTGAGAAAACGATGTATCAAGAGCAACGAGGCTCTGATACCATGTTAACTAAACAAGATCTCATCGTTTATTAACCAAAACAACAGTTTGCACAAGTAACTCAATATAAGTTCTTTGTTTAACAACTGAATCAAAAACAAAGAAGTTATTGAGATGAATACTAACCTGCAACAAAGTGTTGCAGACTAAACAACAATATGAACAAGATGAACGATATCTGACAGAACCTTTCTACGCAACTGTTTTTGAGAGAAGAAACCCTAGATGTGAACCAGTTGAACCAATTGAATCTTCTAGAGGAAGATATCCAGCTTTTATATCAAATGAAAGAAACAGCATGTAAGTCAAGCTGGGCCTTGACTCCACTGGATCAGCTACACAGCAACTCTTAGCCCCAACTCTTAGCCCAGCAACTCTTAGCCCAATGCAGCCCATCAATGCATATTTATAACTGCACCATAACCAAACTAACTGAGTATATAAAATCCAGTTGAATTAATAAAAAAACATATATATTTTTAACAAGAATGAATGGGTTTGTGGGGGTAAATTAAGAAGATGTTAGAAGAGGTAAGAAGTGAGGGTTCCAAGTCTTCTTCACGCAGACATCAGGAAGACGTTTTTTAATGAAATGTCTTTTAGAAAACAAACAATCTGCAGAGCATATGTCTGCGCATGGTCTGCGCTGCGCAGACAAAAGTGCCCGTGAAGTGCTTCTAACAAAAAACAAACACCACCTAAAACATCGTCAAAAGCCAATAAACATCAATTAGGTGGGTATGTAGCTTATCGTTGATATGGTCAAAAAGTATATGATTACAACCTGACTAAAAACCTTTTCTTTTATCTCTATTTTGTGTAAACACATTGAATTAGGCTATGTGTAACGTCATGTGAGTGTAAGCGTGAGGGATGACGTGGCACGTATAGTGGTCATGGAGGAACACAAAATGGTGTCGTGTGGCTGGGCGCATGGGGCCTTCACCGTGACCCCACGTTTTCTTTGAACAATTTTTACTATTTAGTATCACCTCATCAAGGTGCGCTTGTAGGAATCGAGCCCACACATATTTATGTGGGGCGTAAACAACTATGCCTATAGGTTACAAGACCATCTATGAACCCATCTCACTCGCATCGGCCAATACCGATCTCAAACCATTTCATTTCTCCTTCAATCAAAGCTCTTCATGTTTAAAAGTAATTAATAAAATATATTAAAAAATTAAAAAGAGTCCAATCACTCCACCACACTCACTTGACCGTTACACATGTCTAGTGTGTAGGACAAGTGTGTTCTACATGACAACACTTTATGGTTACACTCACTAACACGTTACACGTACACATGCATGTTCTTTAGTTTGATTTGCCATGTTTAAATTGCACTATTAGAAAAATGGGTATCACCAATCAAAAATTCTGACAGACAAACCTGTCAAAAAACAATTGAGGGTATAGCGATGAATCTCATAAAAAATCATATTAATAATATTTACTATATTTTTATGAAACCGTGAGCGACTCGTTAGAATTAACAACAATCTAACAACGCTTAGGTGATTTATCGGTGAGATGAGACAAATAATTACCGGCGCACAACCTTTTTCAAGTTTGATTTCCCATCAATTGTCCGGTAAGGATAAAAACTACAATTTTCCCAAACAGGCTTTTCCATAAATAATTTATCACTTGTCCTGTTAATATCATGATGGATACCGTTGGAAGTCTTACGATGATATTCTCTATTATTACTTAGCTTCTTTCTAATTATATCAAACACTAATATCAATTAACTTTCTATAAATAGCTAACAATATGTCTGTCTCGTCTCTTAAACCTATGAATGACAGACTAATGGTGATTTAAAATATAAAGGATCCTTGTGTGGGATTATAACAGGTTAGCATTTTAAATTGGATATCAATATACCATGACTATATGTGTTTCAATTGTTAACTTTAAAGTTTTATGTGGTTTGATTTCACATAGACATGTCAATTTTTGAAAACCAATACCTTTTACACTAAAACACACTACTATGTAATAGGGTGGTTAAAAGAACACGTCTTGTTCAATTTTAGAAAAGAACACAAAAACTGTAAAATATTATTTTTGTATACCTATATGTATTCGTTAGAGGTGGCAAAAGAAATCCAAAGATATGATTTTGGGTCATAATGGGTGTTTTAAAAATAAAGATGGTTAGAATGGATAAAATAAAAAACACAAGGGGGTCAAGATGAGTTAAAAGCCTTTTTGGAAAAAAAGAAACATAGGTCAAGACGGGTTTTCAAAATGAGATCTACAAGTCTAAGTCAATGTTTCTTTCACTAAAATTGATCGCCTCCGTCACACAAGGCACCACCGCACCACCACCACCACACCACCGCATCACCACCGGTCCACCACACCACCACCGCATCACCACCGTCCACCACACTACCAACACGCATACAACTTCCCACCTCTGTCGAGTTATATCGCACATCACCACTGGTCCGCCGCGTCGCCGCCGCGTCCGCCGCGTCGCCTCCAGTCCGCCGCGTCGCCACGGGTCCGCCGCGTCGCCACGGGTCCGCCGCGTCGCCACGGGTCCGCCGCGTCGCCACGGGTCCGCCGCGTCGCCACGGGTCCGCTGCGTCGCCACGGGCCGCCGCGTCGCCACGAGTCCGCCACGTCACCACGGGCCGCCGCGTCATCACCGGTCCGCCGCGTCGCCACGAGTCCGTATATGCATCTATCTATATGTGTTGTTGGATTGTAGATGCATTTATCTATTATAGATGAATTCTTATATGTATCTCTTTGAGCTCGTAAATGCATCTATCTATATGTGTTGTTGGATTGTAGAAAACTAGTAAAATAGTGTTAACTTTTTTTTAAAATGATCCATCCTGATCCGAACCCATCCTGATCCAAACCCATATTGACCCAAACTCATCCTGACCTTTTTTTCTAAATGACCCATTCTAACCCAAACCCATCCTAACTCAAATTCATCCTAACCTAACAACCAACCCAATCCAATCCACCCATTTTGGCACCTCTAGTATTCATTATCATCATCATGTTAATGCATAATGATGTACTAGTGGATGAAACTCGCGTGGTGCGGCGGGGGTATAAATATTTTTAGAACTGTTTTTTTAGCTAACTCTCTATTATTGTGTTGAATCTCATTTTGTTTTTTTATTTTATTAATATGGGATATCGAACATATCTATATTACTATATAGATGAGCACATTTGTATATAACAAGTTGTTTATATATAATCACTTGCACCAAATATAATAAAATTATTTTTAAGTGTTTTAAAAATAGATTAAAATTACAATGTTGTTCAAAAAGTTATATTATATTGTAGTATAGGTATAGATAGATTAAGATAACCTCAAATATAATAGTCACTTTAAATTTAATTAGGAAATGATAGAGTACAAGTATTTAAAGCTTAAAGGGTATAATAGAAATAAATCTTATGACATTACACATCAAAGCTTGCACATCTTCACATGCCATCTTAAAATTGATGTAAAATTACAAATCTAAATATTGTTTCTCTATTATACAGTATGATGTATGTATAATACTCTCACGTGGTCATGCATTCTTTTGCATAGTGGTTTGGTTATCAATGTAGTAGCCTAAAGACGATGCGTTGAATGTAACCTTGGTGTGCAATATTATTTTTGTTCCTTTTTTTTGAATTTTAATACAAACTATGTAACCTAAGTATCCACGTATAAACTAACTTGATGCAATTTGAAGCAAAATTTTGCTCAATATCAGTTGGATACGATATTAGATTTGTTGATATTCATGAGAAATACTTGCCCGATACACCACAACCTTAAATTAACCGATACCTAACAACCCATTTAACTTAATATAATCTTAACATGTAAAAAAGAATATTCTTTATATCTAACCGAATATGCCTTGCAAAACGATTTCATTTTGATTTCCAAGTAGTGAAGTACATACTCTTTTATAGCAAAGAATCTTCGTCATGTCATCAAATCATGAAACCTCAAGGCAATTTTTAGTGCGACGTGATGTTCCTATTTGGACACTCCTATCACGTTAAAATAATGTGCCTTTCGGCGTGATAGGAGGCATGATGAGTTGGGTTGAAGAAGAGGGCGAGTTTGATTGCCTGGTGGAGTGGTAGACTCCCATGTCATTTGAAAATTAGATTAAAAACAAATTCTTTAAACAAATTTATAAATTACTCTATAAATACAATATAATATATATTTTCTCACACCTCTTTTACACTCATAATTCAAATTTCTTAAAAAATGGATTTATTATCATCTTCAACATTGTCATAGTAAGATTCCTCCAAGGGAGATGAGTTGTTCTTTAGTGCGGTTCAAGTCACGATCCAATTTATACTTCATCATATCAAGGCTGAAAGTTTACGTCCATATAAAAAACACGTCCAAATTAGTTAGGGTCGTGGAGCTGTTAACAAGCGTCTTGTAGAAGATTATTTTGTGAAAGTCCAACGTATGAGGGTAAATCGTTTAGGCAACGTCCTATGAAATGACCACTATTTGTAAGAATAGTTAGAAGATTTAGAGCAAGAGTTTGAAGATTCGGAGCAAGAGTTTGAATATTAATTTTTAAAAAGGTGCGATACAAGAAACTTGTTGTAAAATCGGAATAAAATCGACAATCAAGAACACACCAGAATTACAAAGAAGACGCGTCAATTGAATACAAGAATCAAAAGAAACTGGAATTAAGAAGATTATAGTGTGCTCTACTCTAATCCCACCAATTCCTTATATACTAATCAGATCTAACCGAAAATAACAAACTAAAAACAAAATTGACACTTTACACCCATATACTATTCCTACGGAAACAATAACACCCTTATACTATTGCTGCGGAAGCAATACACTCAAACTATTCCTCCTGCGGAAAACACTTCTTCTTCCGTAGGAACCAATTCTTCTTCCGTAGAACTGAACTTGAACTTCCGAGCTTCCGAAGCACTCATCAACTAAATCATATTAAACAAATATGATTCTAGTCAACAAATTGGACTTCATTTTTCTTCACATTCTCCACCTTGAAGCCAATTTGACTTCAAGTAACACCCAATGATTTCAAGCAGAAATCAAACTTCGAAATTGGTAAAACTTTAGTAAATGCATCAGCGGGATTGAGACTTGTATCAATACCTTCCACCTTAACTTCACAAGAGTTCACTACCTCTCTGATGAAATGAAACTTTACCCTCACATGCTTGGTCCTTTCATGATATCTGCTGTTCTTTGACAACTGTACAGCACCTTACAGCATCTAACAATTCTACTCCCAAGTCTTCAATAAACCCTTTTAGCCACATTGCCTCCTTAACTCCTTCAGTTAAGGCAATGTACTCTGCCTCTGTAGTAGACAAAGCTACTACGCGCTGCAATTGAGCCTTCCAACTGACTATATTCCCCATAACTTTGAACACATAACCAGTTATGGATCTGCTCTTGTCTAAATCCTTAGCAAAATCTGAATCAACATAACCAATCACCTTGTTTTGTTGATCCTTATCAGCATATCCAAACACAAAGCCATGACCTTGAGTACCTTTAAGATACCTGAGTATCCACTTCACAGCTTCCCAGTGTTTCTTTCCAGGATTAGACAAATACCAGCTAACTAAACTAGCAGCATAGCCAAGATCAAGTCTTGTACATACCATCAAATACATGATACTTCCCACTGTATTTGCATATGGAATTCTTTCCATATATCTTCTTTCTTCATCAGTAATAGGAGAATCTTTACTTGATAGATTGAAATGTGCAGCCAATGGAGTATTAACAGGCTTACACCACTCCATTGCATAACTCGAAAAGATTTTCTGCACATAAGACTCTTGAGATAATTTCAATACCTTATTACCCCTGTCCCTATGTATATGCATCCCCAAAATCTTCTTAGCATCACCTAAATCCTTCATTTCAAACTCTTTCATCAACTGACTTTTAATATCATCAATCTCTCCTTGATCACTACAAGCTACCAACATATCATCTACATACAACAATAGGTATATGAACTTACCTTTGTTGTACTCCTTGTGATAAACACAAGAATCATAAGCACTTCTTGAGAAACCACATTTGATGATATAGTCATCAAACCTCTTGTACCATTGCCTAGGAGATTGCTTCAAGCCATACAGAGACCTTTTCAGCAAGCAAACCTTTTCCTCACTACCTTTTACTTCATACCCCTTAGGCTGACTCATGTAAATCTTTTCTTCCAAATTACCATGTAGAAATGCAGTTTTCACATCTAATTGCTGCAACTCCAAGTCTAAAGCAGCAGTCAAACTCAAAATAACCCGGATAGATGAATGTTTTACCACAGGAGAATAAATCTCATTGTAGTCAATACCAGCCTTTTATGTGAATCCCTTTGCAACTAACCTTGATTTAAATCTAGGACCATCACCTTTATTGACTTCATCCTTCACTTTATACAACCACTTGCAGGCTACCAGCTTTTGACCAACTGGTTTATCCACCAACTCCCAAGTGTGATTCTTATACAGTGATTCCATCTCATCATTCATTGCTTCTATCCATTTCTCTGTGTTTTCTATTCTAACAGCCTCTTCATATGACAAAGGTTCATATATACTTTCACTCTCAGCAACCATGTAAGCCACCATACTTGTATTATCACCATCTCTGAACCTTAATGGAGGAACAATCTGCCTCCTTGGTCTATCTTTTGCAATACTAGACTCACCAGCAGGAATGTTGGATCTATGTTGTGTGTTACTAGAGCCATTTAGTTTCTCTCCTTCATTAATCCTTGGCTCCTTCACAATAGGCTCCACCTCAATATCAACACCCTTTGATTCATTAAGATCATCTTTAAACTTTCCTCCCACAACATCTTTGTAGAAAACATCTTCTCTAAAAGCTACTACATCTCTGCTGATAATCACCTTTGGAGTTCCATTATCTAGTCTTCACAACTTGTGCCCTTTAACTCCATCTGGGTATCCCAACACAACACATCTTTGAGCTCTTGGATCAAGTTTCCCCTGACTTACATGTGCATAAGACAAAGTACCAAACACCCTTAGATTACTGAAATCCGGCTGTTCTCCTGACCATACTTCTATAGGTGTTTTCATACCTATAGCAGTTGAAGGAGATCTATTAACCAGATAAGCTGCAGTTGTCACTGCTTCAGCCTAAAAACTCTTTGGCAGACCAGAGCTAATCAACATACACCTCACCTTGTTTAGTAAAGTCCTGTTCATCCTCTCTACTAACCCATTTTGTTGGGGTGTTCCTGGAACTGTCAAATGCCTTCCAATCCCATGCTTCTTACAATATTGATCAAACTCTTTATTACAAAACTCCAGCCCATTATCTGTTCTGAGTTTCTTAACCGTCCTGCCAGTTTTGGTTTCAACCAATGACCTCCACTCTTTGAACTTTCCAAAGGCTTCATCCTTGTGTTTCAACACATACACCCAGACTCTCCTGGAAAAATCATCAACAATAGACAGGAAATAACTAGCTCCTCCTAAAGATTTATGTTTTGTAGGCCCCCACAAATCTGAATGAACATAGTCTAAGATGGCTTTAGACTTATGTTTGCTTCTTACAAACTTCAACCTATGAGCTTTGCCAAGAACACAATGCTCACAAAAATCAATGCCATCTGAATTCACATCAACAAGAATTCCTTGTTTCTTTAATTCCATTAACCCCTGCTCACTTATATGCCCCAATCTATGGTGCCACAACTGATTTGTTTTATACACCTCAGTTCCTTCGGCTGAATTAGCACTAACACTTATCTTACTATTCAACAAATAAGTGTTATTAGCCACCCTTGTGCCAGACAAAACCACTAAGGATCCTTTTAATACCTTAGCCTTCCTATTTTTGAAAACTACATGGTGACCCTCCTTTTCAAATGTTCCCAAAGACAATAAACTTTTCTTAAGATCAGGAATGTATCTTACTCCCCTGAGCTCCACCTTCAACCTATTATCAAGCTTGAGTTCCACTGTTCCACTACCCATTATTGAACACGGATAATCATTGCCAAGCTTGACTACACCAACGTCTTGATATGTCAACTCTTTGAAGTAATGTTTCATGTGTGTCATGTGGAACGAACACCCTGAGTCTAACACCCACTGATCACTATTTTATCCTTCTTGAACACTCAAGACATCAGAACTTTCATAGCCATCAGATGAATCTAGATCATCTTGTGTAACATGACTATTTTTACTCTTGTTTGCATTAGAATCACCTTTCTTCTTCTTCCATTCTGGACAGTCTCTTTTAAGGTGTTTCTCAGAATTGCAAACGAAGCATTTTGTTTTGAATTTTGATTTGGATCTTGACTTACCCCTGTTCTTGGATCCTCTAACTTCAGTTCTTCCTCTTACAAACAACCCTTCACCACTATCATCCTTTGGATCAGATCTTCTCTTTAACTCTTTGGAGTTTAACGCAGCAAGAACCTCCTCCATGGTGAGTGTTTCTCTCCCATACATTAGGGTATCAACAAAGTGTTCATAAGACTGAGGTAGTGAAGTCAAGAATAGAATTGCTTGATCTTCATCAGCAATTGTCACCTCTATGTTTTCAAGATCCAAAATCAATTTGTTGAATTCGTCACAATGATCTTCTAATGTCTTCCCGGATCCCATACAAAACGTGTACAGTCTCTTCTTCAAGTACCATCGGTTGGCCAATGACTTGGTCATGTACAAACTCTCCAACTTTGTCCACACACCGGCGGCAGTCGTCTCCTTCGACACCTCACGAAGCACACGATCACCCAAACTCAAGATGATCGCACTGTGGGCTTTCTCCACGACTTCCTTCCTCTTCTCCTACAACTCCTTCTTCTTCTCTTCAGTAATTCCATCAGGAATTTTGGGTTCGGCACCGAGAGCATCCACCAATCCCTGGTGTACCAACAGCGCCCTCATTTTCAATCGCCATAGACCAAAATCGTTCTTTCCATCGAATTTCTCAAGTTCGAATTTCGTGGAAACCATGGTCACCTTCTTGATTTCTCTTCCTTCGTCCGATCGTCCTTTCTTCCTCCCGAATTGAGCCAACCTTGGCTCTGATACCACTTGTTGTAAAATCGGAATAAAATCGACAATCAAGAACACACCAGAATTACAAAGAAGACGCGTCAATTGAATACAAGAATCAAAAGAAACTGGAATTAAGAAGATTATAGTGTGCTCTACTCTAATCCCACCGATTCCTTATATACTAATCAGATCTAACCGAAAATAACAAACTAAAAACAAAATTGACACTTTACACCCATATACTATTCCTACAGAAACAATAACACCCTTATACTATTGCTGCGGAAGCAATACACTCAAACTATTCCTCCTGCGGAAAACACTTCTTCTTCCGTAGAAACCAATTCTTCTTCCGTAGAACTGAACTTGAACTTCCGAGCTTCCGAAGCACTCATCAACTAAATCATATTAAACAAATATGATTCTAATCAACAAATTGGACTTCATTTTTCTTCACAAAACTAAGTCTCACAACTTTTACAAAAGTGTACGTCTACCATTCGTCAAATGACGCATAACGCTAGTAACGACTCATGTGACGATGATTTGAAGGTGTTAGGAAAGACATCATGAGATACTCTATACATATCTTGTGAAGATATTATAATAATTGTTTATTATACTTCTTTGTGAAGATATTATTACAATTGTTTAATATACTTCTTTGTGGAGGCAACGGCGGCGATGGTCCCTAATTTATGTAGCTTTTTATGAACCAAGTTCGATCACCATCATGAGTTGCTGCCTCTTAGATACCAGTACTGAGTTCTTTGTCCCTGACCAATTGTTTAAAGGGCTCCGTCCCCCTAACCAATTTATTTGTTCTAGAAATTTGAACATTCTTGAATAAATGTGTACTTTGTATCTTTTAATTCATATAAATAGTTTCTCATTTTTAATATGGTATTAAGTAAATTCAGTTATATTAAAATAACAGTGATGTCATTAAAATTGGGGTTTTCTGGGCGCACCGTAGGTAATTTGAAAAAAAACCGACTCAAACCGTGACATATTGGCCAAACCGTGACATATTGATGCCTAGAGGTCACGGTTTGGTCAAACCGTGACATATTGGACTTCAGAAAAAGTTCTGCACATCGGGATTGGGATAATTATTGGGAGTGGGTTTCTTGGTTTTGGTGATGTATATGTCACGGTTTGGCCAAACCGTGACATATTGGGTTTACAAACATAAAAACAATAAATAAATATAAAAAGCTAAAAAACAAAAAAAACAAATTTACTGAACGTCTACTGCAATTATGAGCTCTAAAAATACACATATACAGACACAATAAATACAAGGTCCCTTCGATGTTAATTTTAATATATATATATATATATATATATTTATATATATAACGATGAGAAAATCCTATGAGACTGGTGATGGGGTATGCAATGGGAGCACAAACTGAATTAAAAAACTTTTCATCCATAAAGGCTCTATTTACAAACATAAAAACAATAAATAAATATAAAAAGCTAAAAAACAAACAAAAAAATAAATTTACTGGAACTTACGCCTACTGCAATTATGAGCTCTAAAGATACACTCAAATTACCTACGATAATGGGGTATGCAACGGGAGCAATCACCATTGTCGTCGACTCGATCGTATCTATCTGAGCATAACTTTCTTTGATCGAGCTATGAAGGTAATTCCAAAGTTTGTTTTTTTAAATGGGTATGAAGTTATTTGAAGTGATGTAATCTGATTAATTATGACACCTTCTACTTATGATTGGACTTGCAATAATAACTTCTCAGTAGACATCTTTAATACTTGTGTAAAGCTATTTGAAGTGATGTAATAAAATGTTTTTTATTTAAATTTTTTTTTGAATATTTCAAAGTGTCACTGTTTGGTCAAACCGTGACCTTTTGATTCAAAAAAATATCTCAAAGTGTCACAGTTTGGCCAAACCGTGACCTTTTGATCCGGTTTCTCCCCAAAGTGTCACGGTTTGGCCAAACCGTGACATATTGGGCCGGTCTCTCCCCAAAAACACCTGCGGTGTCCCCAGCAGGACCCTTAAAATTACCAGCAAATTAGAATTAAATACCTGTGGATCGATATGACTATGTCCTTTTTGACTAAACTGTTTCCAGTTCTTTCAAATATCCCAATTCTCACAAATAATATTTAATAAATTACTTAATATCTTAGAGGGTTGTCAATCGGTGTTAAAAAGATGAATGTGACATCACTCAGACATCTTAAAACAACTTTTTTTATTGTCAGCCAATTGGGTGTTCATAAGCTCTTAAAATGGTTAGAGTTGTTCATATCAAATCAAAGTTGGCATGCTTAATTTGTTTTAGTATATACCATTTAGGTTCACTGGTTGCCTCTAGCAATTTAATGTTTTAATGGTCCGACATCGATTTGAAAGTCGGAACAATAGTATAAACCCTATTGAAAGTTGTAATATTGAATTGTGTTAACTCTCTTTATTATTTTATACATGTTAATACAAACTAGGGATTATAAGAAAACAACATACAAATCCGTTTAAACAGTCAAACCGTAAAATAAAACCTTAGTACCTACGGGTACGTACGGCCAACCACCCAAGTCAACTGGTTTGTTTTTTCTAAAACACTTAATAGTCATATCTAAATTTTCATCAAAACCGGTTGAACATATGTAAACCACTATTCCATAGGGAGTTTTTTTTTTCTTAATTTTTTTTTATTTTTGTTATTATTATTTTTTTCTCATGCAATCGTCTTTCCACAAGTACGGACAAGGATGAAGGTAGGTGTGTCTCACCTGCATAATCCACCCACATAGGTTTAGATAAATATAACTTTGTTTGTAAGGTGCGTGAATAATTATATGATAAACAACCACATATATATTAAATCAGATTTGACTTGCCAACCATAAACAAATTAATCTATTTCCTTAATATTACATATGATTTATGAAGTTTGTCTTAAACTTTTAAGTTATAATAATGTTAATTTATGGTATGACTTCATCTAAAATCTCTTTTGTATCACCGTTATTACTTGATCAAAGTCCACGTGTACCTAAATTATTCACAATATATATCATCGTTAAAGAAACGCCAGACAAAATATTATTAAAAAATATTTACGAGGTGTCACACTCTAAATATGAAAGATTATGATGCAACTTCACAATAAATTAAAACCTTTTAGTCTTTTACTACTTTTATATATGTGATATGATGTCGTTTTATAAGAATAAAAAAATATAAGTTAAGATATACATTCGTATTTAAGTTGGATTTGTAATCATCCCAATATAAAATCATAAGCAACTACAATATATTCCTATGACTATCATTTAAATATAAGTTATGTTGTATGATGGCATTAGATAATTGGAGTAATCATTGAAATAAAATAATTTTATATGAATGATTCGTACGTGGTGGTTTGCACTTAATTTTTAATAAACAACTAGTGTTAACACCCCGCGTTGCAGCGGGTACGTAAAACCATGAACAAATAACGACGGAATGTTTACGCGAATCCATATGTTGAGGGGTTTATTATACAATATTTTATATAATAATAAGAAACAGTTATGTTGTTGATAACATTTAAAACTTTATATAAAAACATATACTTTAGAAACTCGTGCGTTGTGGTGGACTCATTCATAATACCTGAAAGTTAATATAGAAAAGACGAATCTGCTAACAAATTGAAACGTCCAAACGCCAATAAGAATAAGTGCGCCACAACCGCAAAAAACTTCACCTAAGAATATTAGCATTGATAAGAATTTGCACGAATAAATTTGGATTTTATAAAACATCATATTTTAAAAGTTATAAGAGAAATAGGAAAGTAAACTAAAAAAATAAAAGCCTTCCTAAGCTTTGATCGGAATTATACGTTTATGCTTCGATTACTGATATAATCTAATGCACAACGTTGTTTTGAATTAAATTTATACTGAACTATAGATAAAGAAAGGCATGTCGTTTCGATATATTTGTAGTTTTATAAAAAAAAATTAAAACTTACAAGATGAAGTAAAAATAACAACTTATGTATAATAAAACAAATGTATAAAGTATAAAATGACATATAGTCAAAGTTAAGGGGGCAAAAAGAAAACAAAACTTATGCTAAAAGACAAAAAAAAGTCTTGCTTTTGACACTTGTACATCATGCTTATGTAGTCTTCACTATGGTTTTTAAAGGTATAACAAGAATTCAACCCGCGCGTTGCGGCGGCTTTTTTGGGTTTATTTGGATAATTTTAGATGTTTTCCCATCTCCATTTTCAAGAGTCATCCATTACTTTATTTCCAGAATGTGTTGACCATACTTCCTTGTTTTCTAATCACTGTCTTCCCGTCTTTGCACTTCAAAACGATTAGTTGCACCCTTCCAAGTTAGTCCTTATTTGTTTTAGAAAACAAAATGGAGGTAAAGGTACAACAGAAACTCGGAATAATAAATCTAACAACAATTTATCCTATATATTTTGTAGGATTATGATTATCAAATCAATAGATTCAAAAGGTGAAGAAAGTAATTAAAGTCTTCTATATGAATTTTGTTTAGAACAGAACTTAAGCAGCCTGTTTTTAGATTTACAACATCCACAACAAAGATAAAATGATATGCAAATAAAAATTAAGACAGTATATTAATGGAAACAATAAATACAATAGGAGTCATACTTGTGTTCAAATCATAGCATCTGCGAATTCAAGAGTACATCATGGTTTCATGTTTCGTCCTAATCAAAGTAAAAACATTTAGTTGATTTGTTTTAATAGTAGTTCACCAACAACATAGGTAAATACACAAAAAACAAACTCGTAGTATCATTAATCCACTTATTTTGAACGTAGACATATGCACCGAATTTTTGCCTATTTAATTTGAAAGCTAGGCAAGAGGAACATAAAGGTGCCCAGCAATTCAATGTTGCAAACAATCCTCAATCCAATTGTTTTTAGCACCTAGATTTAGTTGCAAACAATCCTCAGATCCAATTGTTTTTGGGCGCCTAGATTTACAATGTCAGTGGCAAGCTACTTTTTATTATGTCTTTATTAAACTTTAGAATTGAAATTCAAACATCCAAATCTAACAACCAAATAATTATCTGCCTAACTTGAAAACCACCTGATGTTAACTATAGAGTTAAAGCCTAAAAAAGTCAAAATAATCAATTAGCTAAATACCAGATGAACATGAAAAGGCTAAATCGTGATAGAAACTAAATTAAATCCAAAAAGCAACAAAGCATGGAATCATAACAAAGAAGAATAAGAAAGCGAGTCTCCAAACAAATGGAGTTATTTTTGTGAGGTTGTATGTAATATCCCTCATATGATTGAATAATTAACGAACAACATAGGTAAAGATATTAGTCCACCAAATGTTAATCTAAATAGTTTTTCCTCATCTAGTTTGAAAGCCAACTCTAGCAATATAAAAACCACACAGCATGGTGCAAATGATCTTCAAATCCAGTTTTCTTTGAGCACTCCATGTAGATGGTACTATCAATAAGCAAAAAAGGGGCTATAGCCTATAAACATACCTTGAGAACTCGATTAAAGGACGCTGAGGAGGAAACCAAGCAAATAGAAGCCAAAATTAGGTCAAAATTTTTGTTCCACCTCCAATCGCTATTCAAAATCGCTAGCTTTCATCTTCCTTTGCATTCCTTTGATGGAGCGTACGTAGCCTGAAACTGTTCTATTGAGATCAAATCAAGATGAAGATGATGAAGATGTATTGGGAGAAAACAGGGAGTAGGTTTTTTGAGAGAGAGAGAACAAAGAGGCGGCTAAGATCGAAAAAAACTATCCCCAAACTTTGAGATATTTAGGGGCTGTTTGGCAACATCTGATTGAATAAGTGCTGAATGAATAAGAGGGTCTGAACCAGTAAGAGGTCTGAACTAGTAAGAGGTCTGAACCAATAATTGTGTTTGGTTGTAAAAAGGAAAGTTTTCAAAATAAAAACCCAATCACCACACAAATACCACCATCTCAAACACCACTTCTTGTTTTATGCACCCTTACTTTCGTCTCTCTCTCTCTGTTTTATACACCCACAAACACCACCATCACAAACCACCACAACTACCACCCTCACCTCTCGGTTCTCTCCATCTCACTTAACACCACCACACCAAAACCATCAGCTCCATCATCATCATCATCCACCGCCACCATCCATTGTTATTCTTGTGGTTCCCGGAAGTCCTCCCGCCGACCACCACCGCAAGCACCACCACACCGCAAGTCGCTGACCACCACCGCACGTCGCCGACCACCACCGCACGCCACCACCACACAGATCTGAACCACCACCGCCGACCACAGATACCACCGCAAGCACCATCGCACGTCGCCGACCACCACTGTAAGCACCACCGCAAGCACCACCGCCGACCACAGATCTGAACCACCGCAAGCACCACCGCACGTCGCCGACCACCACCGCAAGCACCACCGCAAGCACCACCGCCAGTCGCCGACCACCACAGATCTGAACCACCGCCCGTCGCCGACTACCACCGCAAGCACCACCGCAAGCACCACCACAAGCACCACCGTCCGTCACTCCACCTTCACGTCTGACCACGGGTCAGATTATGGTTGAGGTCTGACCGGGTAGGAGCTTCGGTCAGACCTTTTCTTCGATAAGAGGCAAACAACCAAACACCCCAGATCTGACCAAGTCAGACGTTCACGTCTGACCGGGTCTGGTCTGACCGGGTCTGGTCAGACCCAACCAAACAGGGCCTTACTTGCATTATTCACTTGTACATCATGCTTAAACACTTTGAAAAGTTATAAGAGAAATAGGAAAGTAAACTAAAAAAATAAAAGCCTTCCTAAGCTTTGATCGGAATTATACGTTTGTGCTTCGATTACTGATATAATCTAATGCACAACGTTGTTTTGAATTAAACTTATACTGAATTATAGATAAAGAAAGGCATGTCGTGTCGATATATTTGTAGTTTTATAAAAAAAATTAAAACTTACAAGATGAAGTAAAAATAACAACTTATGTATAATAAAACAAATGTATAAAATATAAAATGACATACAGTCAAAGTTAAGGGGGCAAAAAGAAAACAAAACTTATGCTAAAAGACAAAAAAAAGTCTTGCTTTTGACACTTGTACATCATGTTTATGTAGTCTTTACTATGGTTTTTAAAGGTATAATATAATAATGGTCCTTAATTTTGTTCGAATAAAACTTATATGTATCGACTTTCTGATTTCTTATGTTTAAACGAAGTAGACTCTCGATAATAAAAGAAAAGAAGGTGGTATGCAGCTAATCGTGGATTTGATCAAACAATATATAGTTGTTATGCGACTCAAAACCTTTTTTTTAATTCTCTCTTTGTGCCAAATCAGCAATTTAGGTGCATGTTCTTTCAATCTACTCATGAGTTTTCAGTTTGTAAATAAGTAGTATTAAGCCCCACGTATTGTGGCGGGGGCTTAAAACCGTATGAATTAGCATCAATGTTACACCGTTCGCTAGTTACCACCAACACCGGAAAACTTGTAAAACAAAATAATTAAAAATGAAATAAATAAAACCAAATGAAAAAGTAGATCTAAAAAGTTTAAACCATACACACCCGTTGCGATTTGTTAATGTGTAAACATTAGACCGAATAGTAAAACACAACATGGCCGTCAAACAGAAAAATACAAGTAAAAACGTTAAATCACACACGTATGTTAGCTCGAAAATTTTAAACCGAAACGCAAAACGAAAAATTTGTAAAAGATGTAAAATATATGAGACCAAAGTTGAAAATGAAGAAACTGTTAGGGTTAAATGTAAATATGAAAAATTAGGGTTAAAAAAATAAAAGTACAACATATAAAGCATGACGTACAACTCATAAAGCATAATCAAGTTAAAAATTAGTAATATACATAATTAGTAATTAAGCCACATGTGATGCGATGGGTTTCCGTTGGAACTAGGCTCACAATCGAACTTCAAAACTAGTTAAAATCTTTTGAACTACGACTATTTATTAATTATCGATCAAAGAAGTGCATAATACATTAACCTTAATCCCTAAGAATACATTATAAAATTTAATCTACTCAAACTCAAATCCTTACTTTCTCTCTTACTTTTTTTTCTTTGACTTGCTTTCCAATTTTCGCTTCTTTTTTTTTCTTCCTCTTTCTTCTTTCTCTTTCTTTCTTCCGTTGTTTCTTCTTTCTCTTTCTTTCTTACTATGTCACTTAGTTTCTTCCTTATTTTTTTTATTCCTTTTATACTTATTTCTTTCTTTCTCAAATTTTTCCTCTCCTGTTATCTTCTTTCTTATGTTTTCTTTTTCTTTCACATGAATTCAAGTATATAAATCCAACTTTCTTCTCTTGCTTCTGTTGTTAATTCGTTGGTAGGTGGAGATTTGCTGTTGATCCAATATTGTTGTTGTTGATAAAAAGCTTGCTGTTTTTTCTTCTTTTTTACCCCTACTCTATTCTATAATAAACTGGTTGCCTGACACCTTCTTTTTGCTTTTTGCTACTTTTGTTATTTTTGTACTCAGCCCTACAATCTCGGAAGGTTGATCCCTTCTTGAAAAATGACCCTCAAACCCCTCAAAGCTTTATTAGTAATCAAACTTCAAAACTAGTTACAATCTTTTGAACTGTGACTATTTATTAATTATCGATAAAAGAATTACAGAATACGTTAACCTTAATCCCTATTTATGCTAGACAAAATCTTAAGCTACTCAAACTTAAATCCCTACTTTCTAGACATTCGAATAACTAGATAAACTTACAAAACAATAAAATACTAAACTTATAACTCCAAACATTTAAAAGTAATATTAAATACTAATTAATTAAACTACAATTAAACTATAAGTCGAGTTCAAAAGTAATATTAAATATTAATTAATTAAACTACAACTCGTACTCAAACTAAAGTACTTCCAAAATCCTCCAAAATTAACTTCAGCTTTCTTTCAACTTAGCACTTCAACTTTATTTTTCACATTTGAAATAATTATGATTAATTTTTAACATTTTCTATGTATTATAAAATATAAACTTTTATAAGCTATGTGTTTTAAATCAATGGTTGCTTCCGCATATTATTATGAGAATGAGTGTTGAATTTGTAAAAACGTAAAAAAAAAATATTTCTTTTTAGTGTGATATTAATTTATTAAATAACAATATTAATTATTTCTTTTGACATAGCTTTCTAAACAAACATGCTTGCACCTAACCATTAAATAACATTTCTTTTGAAATAATTAGACTTTTAAACAAACATGTTTTCAGCTAACCATTAAGAGCATTTACAGTAGATTTTTAAAATTATAAGTGAATCTTTTTATTATATGTAATAATTGTTAGTGGTTGTAAGTGAATTAGAGAGAAAATATTATTATTTATTTGTAAATATAAGAAAACACTGTCCAACTCTTATAAATATTTTAATATTTTTAAAAATAGATGTGAGTGGATAAAAGAGAAAGTAATGATAAAAATAATAAATATTATTTAATTGAAAAGAAAGAAAAAAAATATTTTTTTATGTAATTATAATGATAAAGATAAGGAACCTATTCACATCCTATTTTTCATATTATTGTGAGTGTGTTCTCTGTATTTTAAAAATGACTATGAGTGGTTGTGTGTAAAAAAAAGCAAACATCTTACTTGTATATTTGGTAAAACACTGTACATTTTTATTGATTTTTTTAATATTTTTTAAAGTGACTATGAGTGGAGGATAGATAAAATGTAATAATAATGGGATAAAAATATTATTTTTTGAAAATGAGAGAAAAAATAATGATTTTTAGTGTAATTATAAGATTAGAGTTGATAAATGAGATGTGAATGCTCTAAGTTAGGGTCATTTCTTGGTTGGTCTTAGTCTCACTTCGTATGCAAATTGTACTTAGTGTGATTGGTGACCACGCTCTTGGGCAAACTTTGTAGCGATTCGGTTTTGAAATAAAAATTAGAGTAATGTTATAGTAAAAGGTGTTTAATCTAAAAAAATATGAATGATTCTAAGTTTGACATTTGTTTTCGATTATTTTTAAAAAGATGGATATTTTGCTTACTATGCCAAATGCATCAGGTAATTGTGTCTAATATGCAGGTCAATTGTATCTAATATGTTTGGTTACTGTGCCAAATATTTTTTTATCATTTATTATAATTATTTATTATAATTTTTCATCATATGTTTTATGTTTTAGATGATTTCATGCTATTTTTGTTATTGTTCTTATAGATTATTAAATTTTGTTGGAATTTTATTATTGTTTTATATAATTAGAATAGCACAATAATTAAATATTATTTAATTGAAAAGAGAGAGAAAAAATAATTTTTATGTAATTATAATGATAAAGATAAGGAACCTATTCACATCCTATTTTTCATATTATTGTGAGTGTGTTCTCTGTATTTTAAAAAATGACTATGAGTGGTTGTGTGTAAAAAAAGCAAACATATTACTTGTATATTTGGTAAAACACTGTACATTTTTATTGATTTTTTTAATATTTTTTAAAGTGACTATGAGTGGAGGATAGATAAAATGTAATAATAATGGGATAAAAATATTATTTTTTTGAAAATGAGAGAAAAAATAATGATTTTAGTGTAATTATAAGATTAGAGTTGATAAATGAGATGTGAATGCTCTAAGTTAGGGTCATTTCTTGGTTGGTCTTAGTCTCACTTCGTATGCAAATTGTACTTAGTGTGATTGGTGACCACGCTCTTGGGCAAACTTTGTAGCGATTCGGTTTTGAAATAAAAATTAGGGTAATGTTATAGTAAAAGGTGTTTAATCTAAAAAAATATGAATGATTCTGAGTTTGACATTTGTTTTCGATTATTTTTAAAAAGATGGATATTTTGCTTATTATGCCAAATGCATCAGGTAATTTGTGTCTAATATGCAGGTCAATTGTATCTAATATGTTTTGGTTACTGTGCCAAATATTTTTTTTATCATTTATTATAATTATTTATTATAATTTTTCATCATATGTTTTGTTTAGATGATTTCATGCTATTTTTGTTATTGTTCTTATAGATTATTAAATTTTGTTGGAATTTTATCATTGTTTATATAATTAGAATAGCACAATAATGTTATTTCATTAATGCATTTTTTTTCCAAAACTAATCATGATAAGTGTTCAACAATGACAAGCGCAAAAACACAATGACACATTCATTATTGTGTTTTACATTTTATATAATATTTTGTGTTATTTTATCATTATTTATAATGTATTAGATAATTACTTGTTATTTTATCATTGTATTTTACGTACTAGAAGTATACAACCGATTAATTCCACCATTGTGTATTTCAAAACTAATCATCTTAGAGAAATAAAGCGGTATTTAGAAAAACACAATGACGAGCGGAAATACAATGACGAGCATGAATCACAATGAACTAGAAATGTGATCCTTTTATCCTTGTAAATAACGATACTGTACCCCGTCTTAAAATAAAAACTCTCGTTTTAGTGTTATAACTTTTATAAAAAAAATAAAATCGTATATGAAAGTATGAACATTGGAAAAAAGTGAAGGAACTTGAAAACAGTTAACAAAAGTGGTCATGTCTATAATACCAATAGAATAAAATCTTTTGTATAATTTGATCTTGATTATTAAATAAGAAAATGAAGATTAAAATTTATTCTTACACTTTTAGATGATGGACACTTTTACTTAAACCCCACTAAGACTTGTATCGAAACGTAAGTTGGTAAATTAAGAAAGTTGCTTGCATATTCAGAATTAAAATAAAAAAGATATTGCGTTGTTGTGAAAAACTAAAACAAATTATATTTGATCATTGGATTCGACCGCTCATTCTGACGACTTATTTTTGAATAAAATTATATTAAATTTTAGATAGAAATAAACACATATTGTGAAGGTTATTCCTACAATGATATATATGGCTATTTGAGGGAAACTTTTATTTTAAACATAGAGATTACATTGGTGTAAAGATGGAAATTACACGTGTGTAATGCTATGCTACAATAGTGCAACTGCTACTTACACTAGTGTAAATGCTATGCTACAATAACCTAACTGATCCTTACACCGGTGTAAGAATTGATCTTTGATTTTTTCCCCTAATACATAATAAAATGAAAGAGAAAAATGCAACGAGTTTAAGGTTGCACTATTTAAAAATTAATATATTATAAAAAAGTTAAAAACGTTTGAAAAAACAATTGGAGAAACTTTTTTATAAAAAGAGTAAAATGATTAATTATGTCACGGTGATATTTATCACCATCATATTAAATCTAAATGTAAGAGATGTTAAAATGACTGATTACCATTCTTTATTAGAACAATGATGGTTAGATCTTATCAATTATTTTTTATCCAACCATTGGATGAGAGTTTTGAGTTTTACCAATAAATGTGAGTTTTCAAATGATTCAATACCCTATTTGTATGTGTATACACACACTAGTGTGTGAACCCGTGCTTTACCGCTGGCTGTTAAAATTTATAACACTTGATTTCGATTACTTATAGATTGGTATTCAATCCGTAGATATGAAAAAACATTATATTGGCAACTCTGTTTTGAAAAAAAATCATATCGAACCGTTGATATAATTTTGCATATCATAACGACAAATTTAGATTTCATAAACCATCATATTTTTATGACTATAAGAGAAAAATAATATAAGATTCAGAACCTTGAATCAGTTTTGATAGTTTGTATATTTTTAGTTTCATGACTTGTATATTAAAGTGGACACCAGCGCTTTACCGTGGTTTGATTTTAAATGTATATATGAATGTCGCAATGATAAATTTTAGGATTATCATTATTTTAGTGAGTTTAATGGTATAAGCGCTTGGATTCTCGTGGATATCTACATATGCTTTAGTGATTCTTTATTATATCGTCATGATAGTATTAGCAAACATATGGTATTAATAAGTCGTGGATATCAATTAAAACAAACACGTTAATAGTATATGAATAAAAACTATCATAAAATGTAGAACATTGTATCATGATTAATTATTTTTATTATTACATTGTTACAGATATAATAACATAATAAAAACACAGTATTAAATATTAACACAATATTGTTGTTGTTTATGTTATTACCCTTTTAATAAAAATAATCATTACTATTAATATCATTATATTTTTTATTATTATATTTTTAGACATATTAAATAATATATCATTTACTAATAAATTTAGTTATAAATACTAAAGTTATCGACTATCTGAAATACCCCTAGAAAATGTAACTACTAGTTGTTATAAATATGGGTTGTATACTTAATTATTTAAATAGTATCTAGTTATAAATATATAAATAGTAAATATAAATTTAAATGTCATTTAAAATTATTTGTAGGTGTCGAATCCAGCAAATAAAATATTATAATGTGAACCTACCGTCACACACACTAAAAATAATATGAGCAGAAGTAGGGTTCGTGTCCTCAGGGATACATGTCAATTATTTTATATCAAAAACGTTTTAGCATAGTTACTTTGATTGGTTATGGGTTAAGAAAGGTGGGGGTTTTAATTAAAAACTAAAACTAAAAGTAAATTGCAAAAAGTATAAAAATTCCAACAAGCTGACACGGCCGTGTCAAAATGTAAAGAAAATTCCACGCGGCCGGGTTAACGTTCTGCCAGAAAAACGTAAATTGACAATTTTTTGTATTTTTTAATTGTAAAAAGTAATTATTAAAAACATTAATTAAATTATGAAATAAATTCAAATACAAAATCTAATTCCAAAACTAAGATAATTTCTTGATTCGATTTGGCTTACGATCATTACGATTATGGTGCAATGACTATTTTTAAGTAATGATTTGTATCGATACTAGACATCACGCCGTTTGGATATCCACTCTATCTAATGTCTAATCAATCGCAGTTCGTTGATTAGAGCCAACCCCTACTCTAAGCTCACGCCGTTCGGATCTTAGCGTGCGGGTTCCAACGATAGAAATATCAATTATAATTAAACACACACGTCGTTCGGTATGCTTAACTAGATTGTGTGATTCTATAACAAGAATGAATTCATAGACAAACTCAAACCGTTAGTTGTTCCTGATATCAAAAATCAAAACTTGATTAGGGTTTTAAAACTTGTAACATCCGTATTTTTATAAACAATTAAATTTTAATGCATTATTAATTCCAATAATTTTAAAAAAAATAATAAAATAATAACAATCATAATAAAAATAGTAATAATATAATAATAATAATAATAATAATAATAATAATAATATAATAACAAAAATAAACATAAAGTCCAGGGGGTGTTTTAGCAATTCTGAAACTTTAAAAGAATTTATATAACATAAAATGATAACTAAACCTTAGGGACTAAATCTGTAATTTAATTCTACTTAAGTTGGGAACAAAATAAACAAACCAAAACCACAGGGACCAAATGTGTAATTTTTCAAACCCAAACCCCCCGCCCCCGTTTTTCCGGCTAAATTCCGGCCGGTCTCGGCGAGTCTCCGGCGAGACCCAATACCCAAAATCACGCGGTTTTAACTAAATCAAAAGCTCCCGACACCTTCTCGTGGGTGATTCGAACACTATACCCTACCTTAAATTGAATATTACAATCGAAATGGTGCGATCTATCCACCAAACCCACTCGACCGAAAGTTCGGCCGACCATCCACTCAAACGACATTTTTAATCAAACTAAATCGACCCTACTCGAACTTTAACTGGCTATAAATAGAATGCAAACTTCAATTTCATTCAAAAACACACAAAACATTCAATTCGATCACCACCCTCATCCGCAACCTGCAACTCAATCAACCACCACCTTCCGAGCTTTATAACTCGCAATTAACATAGGGCTTTTGATCATAAGCCTCATTCTAAGCTATCTGTGCAACCAATTTGATTTCCATCAGTGTTTGATCCCTTTTCGAATTCGAGATAGTCGCGACCTGTTTTTCACTGTTCTTATCATCAATACGAATCCAAACAGGTAATTAAACACATCCATATACTCTGTTTTACATGGGGATCAAAAGCCCCATGAATGTAATCGTTTACATGATCGAATTCGTGCTCAATTTGGCTGAGATCGAATTAGGGTTCATCACAATTTGGGTGAAACTGAGGAACCCTGTTTAAAAGTAAACAGAACTGAATACCATCGCGGCTGAGGCCTTTGGTTCACTGGTTCTGTGATTGCATATCAACCTTGAGGTCCCGGGTTCGACCCCGAGCACCCTCATTTATTTTTTTTAAAGCTTTTTAAGCCTCTAAAAAAATTATGAAAAAATTCTTAAAAATTATAAAAATAATTTTTATAACTTTTCTTATTTAAAAGATTACATAAATATTTTCTGTAAATTATTTTATATAAAAAACCTTAAAAATCATTATAAAATATTATTTATAAATATTATAAATAATCATTTTTATAAAAAATAGTCATTATATCGTAATTAATTATAAAATAATCATGGAAAATCATAGAAATTATACATAAATTATTTACAAACGTAATTATAAGTTATATTTTAATCGTAATCAATGTTAAATAATACAAAGAATATATACATAATAATACGTATTTCTTACGAATAAATCAAAATACAAGTAAATATACTTACTTGTCAAAAACCCCACAATTCAACTTAAATCCCATTATCATTAGGTATATAATCAACGTCAAACATATATATATATCTAATCGTATGCGTCAAATCGAACCGACTCAAATTCAACCAAATATATCTATTCGCGCTGAATATGTGTTAAAGGCTTAGTTATAATTAATAATAGGTATTGATCTTGTTTGATCGTGCATTGCATGATTCTGTGAGGTCTTTGTGCATTACAACAATTCAAGGTGAGTTCCGTGGCCCCTTTTTATGCTTTTATAATTGTTTCAATGTTTTTCAAACTTGGGGGAAAAGTATGCTCACCCGTTTTCGATGCTGTACACTGTATATTTTGTTTCATACTTGGAATCAATGTGATACTATTCTTATATTCTAATACATACATGGTGTTATTCTATTCTTACAACCATTAATTCCGGGTTAGGAACCAACGGATAGGTATTGGTAGTACTACTGGGTTGACACCCCCACCCTCGACAGATCGGTTTAACTTGTGAGTTACCGACTACAGCTGCCAGCAATCAGCCATGGGTGAATATATTCCGTCGAACTTATATGCCTAAACGTCATAGGGTTTTGGTTGTAAAACACATGTTATGTGGTTTTTGCTTACAGTATGATTCCATATCAAATTCTATACAGCATCAACTACATGTTTTCAATTTAAACCTACGGAACTCACCAACATTATGTGTTGACATTTTTGAGTATATCTTTTCAGGTGATCATAATCAAAGAGGATAGCTATAGCAGATGCCTTAGCAGAGACCCTCAGGCTTTCATAGATTGCATTTGCATTGTTTATCATTTGCTGTTGTATTTGAACACTGTGTATATGGATTTTAGAATTTATAAGACTATGATAGTCGTGGAACTGACTAACCACGACACAAGTCACCATTGTGTCGGGCGACGTCATGACACGAGGATTTTGCATATATCAAGTCTCTGTAAACATACCAAGTGTTATGACGATCCCGTCCGTCGCATCCTCGTGTTTCCGCTATAAGCGGGGGTGTGACAGATTGGTATCAGAGCCTTGGTTATAGAGATTTAGGTGGAGAATTCGACCTAGACTATAACCTAAGAACCTTCATATAGAATGCATGCTAGGGATTGTGTGCATTTGATTTTACCTAAATGACTTTCATGATTTGTGTGACACATAGACACCTGTATTCTGGATTTCCTGGCAAAAGGCCCTCGGGCTAAGGCAAGCATATCGCATATACTCATTGCGAGACCTGGTATGCTTACCTGGGGATTTCTGGGATGAGTGATAAACTATGGTCAATACACAAATCTACAAGGCAAATGGGTCAAGTATATTAAGTCTATGGACTTAATATACAGGTATATTCCTATATACCTAATAATATACAAGTATGTTCCTACGTGGGATACTTTGATACTAGAACTTTACGCTTGTATGCGTACAAAATCATATTATTAGGGAAATTTGGTGATATTAAAATCCGACCCTATCATGGTTATGACTGAAATCCTGAAAGTATGACGGGTATGCAGTTATCATTAGACTTAATGTGCTTATATGCATACTTGCTATTACGTGCTATTATTGGAATACTGGCTCATGGACATAAGGACATCACATTATTTGTGCTTGCTAAATCTAAATAATACTATGATGTTAACTTGGGGTAAGTGAAGCTAAGGGTGATCATGCAGGTAGATTACCATTACGGGTGCACACGTAATTGTAACTCACCATGCATGAGAAGTCTAGCTAATCTTACCACGAGGTAACAATCATGAGTATCACACGTTTTTATTCTATACCCTAGGGTGCTAGGGTCATAATTCTAATAAGTCCTTGTTGAAGGCAATCAAACATAAGTCCTTGTTGAAGGCAATCAAACATAAGTCCTTGTTGAAGGCAATCAAACATAAGTCCTTGTTGAAGGCAATCAAACATAAGTCCTTGTTGAAGGCAATCAAACATAAGTCCTTGTTGACGGCAATCAAACATTATCAAACATTTACTCAAGTCCTGTCCTATTAGAGCCTTCATGGTATTTCCAATCACGATATTGACCTCATGAAACATTTATTCTGTGGGTAGGTGCTAAGGAAAATTAAGATGTCACGTAACTGGCTTAGGCATCGATCTAGGTATACCACGGATGTGGTGGGAACGCTGCGGGGAACCCTATATATAAGCATCCCTGGTATACTAAGAATGTGTTTAAGCTGGGCTACGTGATGATCCTGATTGTCTGAGGCATGATACTATTATGACTCTTAACTCTATGCTATGTGCTACGTCATATAAACTTATACGTATGCGCTTTTTGGGATCTTGTTACGTCACATTAAAATATTTACACTGTGGGTATGTTTTTACAGCCATCAATTCCTGTGTGGAACCGATGTATAGGTTGGCTGTAGCTATTTATAACTGGTAAAACCGCCTATACATAAATGTAGTCGCGGTAGCTCTTATTTACATTACGTTATTCTTTAGGATGATGCTAAGGAAAGTTGGGATGTTGTGTAACCAGTTTAAGCGTCATTCAAGGTATATCGTGGATGTGGTGGGAACGCTGCGGGGAACCCTATATATAAGCATCATCGGTATACTAAGAATGTGCTTAAACTGGGCTACGTGATGATCTTGATGGACCGAAGCATGCGTTATTGGAACTTGATGAGTGGAACCATATGTGATTCTTTTTATACTTTGATTCCTATCAAAGCACACACAAATCTTAAATCATATTCTAAGGCATTGTGTGCCTAAATCAAATGGTTATCAAAATAAACTTTGAATCGTTATCCGTGGTTTTCAAAATCTTGTCAAAATCTGTGCCTCACCAATAAATACATGCAATGTTGGAAGAGTGGGATGAGTATCTGCTTATAGGTACGCATGTTTCCAACAAAGATGTGGTTGACTTAAAATTTTGGTTAGTCAACGTACTCGCTTTGATTTACGAATCAAACGATTACACTTGGAACTCTCATTATTATGCCAAATTCCCGATGGTCGTTTCATGTTGTATAGCTCATATTACCCAAATCTCATAAAATATCTTAATGATATTTCAAAATGTCTACTTGTCAAAACATACCCCGATCTGGAAACTCTAGCCGTAAGATTGTTACTATTGTAGCACGTGAGGTATACCAACCCTCCTAACTCTGAATCAAGACGTGAACCCTGCTCAAATCTCTGTTTGTCCTAAGTCTCCACATGCTTGTACCTACAAGCATTTCAGTTCTTGCAACCCCACTACGTTCAGTGGAACCGAAGGAGCTACGGATTAATACAGTGGTTCGAAAGCTTTGAGAACACTTTCCTAAACACCGAATGGCCTTCAAAACTTTAAACCGTTACTTATGGTTCTCAAATCCTCTTAAGGATGTGTCCCATAACTAAGAACAGGCAGTGTTGTAGATGGAATTCCTACATCTCGGGGTACTTTGTCTAGGCAAAGTGTAAATGGTGATTTGATTCGATCATTGAATCCATTTACTTAACTCGAAACCCTTGAGATGAGCAATCACTAATAAGTACGCGTTTCTTCAATAAGCTTATGGCTAACCTCATATCTTGAGAAGTCCATGAATTCCCTTCGATTGTGAATCGAATGTTCACATCTCATTGTAATGTCGAATCATTCTTGTCCTTGATTTTGTCTTCCTGATTTAAATTATTCAAGATTTGAACACCATCATAACAAATTCTGCTATCTCGAACTTCGATCTTAAGCTTGTAAGCACGATTTTACCTTTGTTGCACTGATGTAACTTGAAATTTTCCTAATTCCTAATTGATATTAATTTCCTTTCATCATAAAGTCAAACTTTATACTGCTTGTACCGTGGGAAATGCAAGAGTTTGCAAGTCAACCTATGACTAAGAACACTCGTATCTCCTAAATGATTCTATTTCATCAAAGCAGGGGAGATTCCCTTACTTTGATGATTCTCTATTTCGATAAATGGTTCCCATTTGTTAGTTCTGTGAAATTTCATCCTCTGGATTAGGGTGACTTCCTTATCTTGAGGATTGACTTCAATTATTCTCATTGGAAATTACATTTCACAAATGACATGATCTCACCAAAATAGGATTGAAACCGTATTTTGGTGACAAATGTCAACCTTAGATTGTTTCTTGTTATTATCAAGATAGGCATGAATCATTACCTCAAAGCCTTTAAGGAATATTTTTAATATCAACTCCGATTGTGATTGATAACCACCTTCCTTAAAACTACGCTCGTGAAATCTTTCAACATCTTCAACCGTTAGACACCTAATGACAATCTTCACACGAAACTTAGGTTGAACTATTTTGACCCTGCTTTTAACTAACCGTGCTGTAGATAAAGTTCTGAGCGCCAGAATATATAGGAAATGAAACATTTATAACATTTACCCTTATATAAGTTCTAATCTACCTAGAGTCTATATGGGAATCACATGGTGACACTAGTCTTATCTCTAGTGAGACGTCACTCCTTTTACATTTCAGAAATTATGCAAATTGAATGGTTGTTTAGAATATACATGGCCTTTGAAGAATGATGCTTGTCCACTAGTGGGTACCGCACTGAAATGGTAGAATGGCTAAGCTCAAGTATAAGGTAGTGAGGCTGCAATAGTCATGACTTGAGATAAGTTTAAAATCTTTGGCGAGTGAGTACTATTACCCAAGGAATGAAATGCAAAAGTTAAAATTGTAATACTGGAATCATGCTCTTTATACTGATAGAATCCGTAAGTTGACAAAGCTAATGTCATACCTTGTAACATTTAGATCAAATAGAATTAAGTAGGACATTGGGAAGATCTGTGAATAGTAGGACAAAGTTGGAGATTAGAGCAAGCAAACTAGTGGTGAAATAGACAAGAAGACTCAGATGTTATTATAGGCACATATCTTATCATCAATCAATACATATCTGTTGGATTTGGTAGAGGATAACATTGATTCCTTCAATTCACTCCTTCATTTGTCATGAACCCCAGTTGCTTAGAAATTAGTAAGTCGGTGGAGATAGGAAAACTCTCGACATGCGTAAGTTAAGATGTATAGAACTACTCGAAGACTGAGATTATTGTATACAGTATTGTTCTTAGAATAGGAAGGTTGGAAAGGAAATGACTGTTGTGTGTGACCTATCTTCTTCATTCCTACCGGTCATGGAAACTTTTTAGTTTTAACTTGGCCAGAATAAGTGCGCTAGTTCTAGATATTAATCCGTACTCTTAGGGAACTCAAATCTTCATATTTTGACCTAGCCATATAGAAACATTATTCCTTATCTATCGACTTTCATTTTGAGTTATCATCAAAACATGATTGTGCGATGGTAGCCTTCCTAAACAATCCCTCTGCTGAAGATATTATCAACTTATGAACATGACTCTCTAGTCATATAAATGTTCACAATTGAACTCATGGGTTGTTGAACTTAGATATTGCTACATGGCAAAACATGTTTACAAATACTTTTCCTATTGTTTGCGTCACTTCTTGATTCGCTTTTGAATCCTTAACCTTGAAAATCATTAACATTCTATCTTGGATTTGAACAACAAGACCCGTATTATCCTCATTGCGATGTGGATATAAAGGTTCATAAATCTTCGTAACTTGAAGCATGGGTTTGGCCTAAAGGAAAAGACGTAACTTGGTATGTGTCCAAGCGTCTTACATTCACATATGACAAGACCTAACCTCCGTGAATCTCCTGTTTAACTTTTCATTCACTAAGTGCCTCTTATCTTAACTGTATGATGACAATGGTGCATTATAAAAATTCAATTCGACACATTATCCCACAACGTCGAGAAATTAACCTGCATCTGTTTCAAATATTCGTATACCGTGGTATGATGTTAAAACATCAATCGTTATTCTAAATGATTGATTCATTTTCTGTTTTAACAATATTCTTAACCATCCTTGTGAACCCATTCCAAGACCTTCGCATAGCGTATTATTCTTAGACCGATGGTTGGTCAAATGAGAAATACATATTCACAAGATATGCGTTAAGGTCGTTTCATATGAGGACGTTTGGGATTCTTAAATTCCAACGGTTAACCTTTCTTATCATTGCTGGTCTTTTAATGATTTCTAGACTTCACCTTACCACGAATATATTGTGGAAGTTGTGATTATAAGTCTAACATACCATGGTAACTCGTCATCGTGTCCTAACGTTCCATATGCCAAATCTCAAGAGAGTCTCGCGATTCTCTGGAAGAGTTCAAATTGGCATACATTATGTCAAGAATCTTGTAAAAGATTATATACAAATGAAACAAAGTCGGATACCTATTGTCAAAGTCCACTGGGAATCTAAACGTGGCCCAGAGTTCACCTGTGAACGTGAGGACCAAATAAAACCCAGTATCCTCATCTTTTCGTTTCAGCCTCCTCGTGATTAAAATTTCGGGACGAAATTTCCTAAAGCAGGGGAGACTGTAACATCCCGTATTTTTATAAACAATTAAATTTTAATGCATTATTAATTCCAATAATTTAAAAAAAAATAATAATAATAATAACAATCATAATAAAAATAGTAATAATAATAATAATAATAATAATAATAATAATAATAATAATAATAATAATAAATAATAATAATAACAAAAATAAACATAAAGTCCAGGGGTGTTTTAGCAATTCTGAAACTTTAAAAGAATTTATATAACATAAAATGATAAATACTAAACCTCAGGGACTAAATCTGTAATTTAATTCTACTTAAGTTGGGAACAAAATAAACAAACCAAAACCACAGGGACCAAATGTGTAATTTTTCAAACCCAAACCCCCCCCCCCGTTTTTCCGGCTAAATTCCGGCCGGTCTCCGGCGAGTCTCCGGCGAGACCCAATACCCAAAATCACACGGTTTTAACTAAATCAAAAGCTCCCGACACCTTCTCGTGGGTGATTCGAACACTATACCCTACCTTAAATTGAATATTACAATCGAAATGGTGCGATCTATCCACCAAACCCACTCGACCGAAAGTTCGGCCGACCATCCACTCAAACGACATTTTTAATCAAACTAATCGACCCTACTTGAACTTAACTGGCTATAAATAGAATGCAAACTTCAATTTCATTCAAAACACAACAAAACATTCAATTCGATCACCACCCTCATCCGCAACCTGCAACTCAATCAACCACCACCTTCCGAGCCTTATAACTCGCAATTAACATAGGGCTTTTGATCATAAGCCTCATTCTAAGCTGTCTGTGCAACCAATTTGATTTCCATCAGTGTTTGATCCCTTTTCGAATTCGAGATAGTCGTGACCTGTTTTTCACTGTTCTTATCATCAATACGAATCCAAACAGGTAATTAAACACATCCATATACTCTGTTTTACATGGGGATCAAAAGCCCCATGAATGTAATCGTTTACATGATCGAATTCGTGCTCAATTTGGCTGAGATCGAATTAGGGTTCATCACAATTGGGTGAAACTGGGGAACCATGTTTAAAAGTAAACAGAACTGAATACCATCGCGGCTGAGGCCTTTGGTTCACTGGTTCTGCGATTGCATATCAACCTTGAGGTCCCGGGTTCGACCCGAGCACCCTCATTTATTTTTTTTAAAGCTTTTTAAGCCTCTAAAAAAATTATGAAAAATTCTTAAAAATTATAAAAATAATTTTTATAAACTTTCTATTTAAAAGATTACATAAATATTTTCTGTAAATTTATTTTATATAAAAAACCTTAAAAATCATTATAAAATATTTTATAAATATTATAAATAATCATTTTTATAAAAAATAGTCATTATATCGTAACTAATTATAAAATAATCATGGAAAATCATAGAAATTATACATAAATTATTTACAAACGTAATTATAAGTTATATTTTTAATCGTAATCAATGTTAAATAATACAAAGAATATATACATAATAATACGTATTTCTTACGAATAAATCAAAATACAAGTAAATATACTTACTTGTCAAAAACCCCACAATTCAACTTAAATCCCATTATCATTAGGTATATAATCAACGTCAAACATATATATATATCTAATCGTATGCGTCAAACCGAACCGACTCAAATTCAACCAAATATATCTATTCGCGCTGAATATGTGTTAAAGGCTTAGTTATAATTAATAATAGGTATTGATCGTGTTTGATCGTGCATTGCATGATTCTGTGAGGTCTTTGTGCATTACAACAATTCAAGGTGAGTTCCGTGGCCCCTTTTTATGCTTTTATAATTGTTTCAATGTTTTTCAAACTTGGGGGAAAAGTATGCTCACCCGTTTTCGATGCTGTACACTGTATATTTTGTTTTCATACTTGGAATCAATGTGATACTATTCTTATATTCTAATACATACATGGTGTTATTCTATTCTTACAACCATTAATTCCGGGTAGGAACCAACGGATAGGTATTGGTAGTACTACTGGGTTGACACCCCCACCCTCGACAGATCGGTTTAACTTGTGAGTTACCGACTACAGCTGCCAGCAATCAGGCCATGGGTGAATATATTCCGTCGAACTTATATGCATAAACGTCATAGGGTTTGGTTGTAAAACACATGTTATGTGGTTTTGCTTACAGTATGATTCCATATCAAATTCTATACAGCATCAACTACATGTTTTCAATTTAAACCTGCGGAACTCACCAACATTATGTGTTGACATTTTTGAGCATATCTTTTCAGGTGATCATAATCAAAGAGGATAGCTATAGCAGATGCCTTAGCAGAGACCCTCAGGCTTTCAATAGATTGCATTTGCATTGTTATCATTTGCTATTGTATTTGAACATTATGTATATGGATTTTAGATTTATTTATAAGACTGATAGTCGTGGAACTGACTAACCACGACACAAGTCACCATTGTGTCGGGCGACGTCATGACACGAGGATTTTGCATATATCAAGTCTCTGTAAACATACCAAGTGTTATGACGATCCCGTCCGTCGCATCCTCGTGTTTCCGCTATAAGCGGGGGTGTGACAAAACTTCTAGAACTTTATAGAAAAATTAATAAATGGCCAATTTATTAACAATCGAACATATACCGGATTAGATCCGGGTTTAAGATTAAGAATCAAACAAACAAACTATTAAAATAAAAAACATCTCATAAACATTTCACATAAGTTCAAACCAAAATCAAAGAAATAAACCCTAATGTTGAAACTAAAATTGTTCTAGCCGGGCATGATGACTAGATCAATCAAAGCTAAAATAAAATAAAAACTTACGAAACAAAACACGAATGATTAAGTATTTTGCCAATGAAGGGAATTGTAAAAAAACCCCAAATTGATATTGCTCCTTCTTGCTTCTTGAACTTGATTCTCCAAATAATGTTTTCAAAATCTCCAAGATGCCTCTTTTTCACTTTTTCCAGCCCTATTTACCCTCCTCTGTTGGACCAAAAGAACCAATGAGCCAAGATCAGGAAGACCTCTAAGTCCCACATGACATCACAACAACTGCTGAAGACTCCCATCAGCTGTTCTGACAAAGTCTGAAGAATCAACAGCTGAAGTTCAAAGAACTGAAGTACAACAGCTGAAGATCCCAAAGTACTGAAGATAAGTACTGAAGTCTAAAGTACTGATAAACACAAGTACTGAAGACTTCAAGTACTGAAGACAAGTGCTGAAGATCAAAGTCTGAAGAACTGAAGAACTGATGAACAACTGCTGATGCACAAAGTCTGAAGACAACGACTGAAGACATTAGCTGATGACAACTACTGAAGTCATTAGCTGATGAATCATCTGAAGATCAAAGTCTGAAGACCAAAGTGCTGAAGGTTCAGAGTTTGTCACAACAGCTGAAGAAGTCTTCTTCAGTTGTTGTGATGGTTTATTTTCTTTTTAGTAGTTTTATGTTTTTCAGTAGTTTGTACAACAGCTGAAGAGTTATTCTTCAGCTGTTATAGTTCAGTAGTTGTAAACGACTGAAGAGTTTGTTCTTCAGTCGTTGTAGCTTTTCAGTAGTTTCCTTTTCAGTACTTGTAATAGGTAGAACACTTAGGAAATTTGTAAGAAGATGTCAGCTATTGTGACATCTTCAGTAGTTGTGTTCTATCAGTAGTTAGTTAAATAATTGTTTAATGTCAGTGGAATCTGACAACAGTATGGGTCATTTGCCTATAAAAGGGCAGTGACCTGAATGTATTCCACGCCGAAACATGTGAAATAAACGAATATTATTCCTTTTAAGGAAGAAATATTCTCTCTCTCTCTACTTTTGGTTTGCATGAAATATTCTTTATGTTCTTGCTTTAATTGCTAATATTCATGCTAAATCCGCTGCGAATATAATCTAATTGATCAAACTAGAGGCTGAGATCCTAACAAATGGTATCAGAGCTGGTTAATCATTGATCGATTTCACTATTGATCATTTGAAACTGCTCTTTTGATCTCTAAGTTTGATCGAATTAGCAATTTGCAAGAATCAGCTGTAGAGAGAGAGATTCTGCTGTTTCTGGCCAAAAACTTGAGGTTCTCTTGGTGGTTTTGAGCTACATTTGTTTTGTTTAAACTTGAGTTTGACTAATAACTGAGATGACTACACCAACAAACGATCCTCACAATACTGGTTCCTCACCAAGCCACCGATGCTTGTGAGGAATGAGTACAACATATGGCAAAGACGTATGCTTCACCACTTGTCTGTCAACAGTGCTGGTTGTTGGAAGTCAGTGGTGCATGGACCATACAAGCCTATGGTGAGCGTCCCTGAATCTAATGAACAGGTTCCAAAGAAACCTGAACAATATTCGGACGAAGATCTAAAGCTGTTCGAGATTGATGCTAGAGCCCATGGAATTTTAGCCATGGCTATTCCAAATGAGATTTACTCAGGGCTCTTGCATCATGAAACTGCTCACCTTTGAGAGAGAGATAGAGCAAAACAGGAAGTTGTCCACCTCTGGAAAGCTCGCTGATGACTTTGTTCAAGGAAATGCTGCCTTGATAAGTCAGGAGTCAGAATATGCTTCATCAAAAAGCTCTTATGATGAGCATATTGATTTCTCAAACCAACTCAGAACAAGCTTTTGTTGGTGTAGGTAGTAGTTCAGGAGGCTGCAGTGATAACTGGTGCTTCTTGATGGAGGATTTGAAGGGCATTCCAGATGATGATCTGGAAGAGATGGATATTTTGAGCCAAATGGCAATGATCAATATCAGATCTCAAAAGTTCTACAAAAGAACTGGCAGGAAATTCCCTGGTCTCTCTGGCAAAACCAAAGTTGGTTTTGACAAGAGCAAGTTGAGGTGTCACAAGTGCCAAAGGCTTGGACACTTTGCTAGAGAGTGTAGATCATCTGGATCTAACTCCTCTGCACCCTTTGTGACTTTTCCAAGCAATAGCTCACAGCACAGAGGGCAACCTTCCTCCAGTTCTGGTCATCCATCACAAGCACAGGCATCACCTGCTTATTTGTGCCTCAGGGGTATATGCCATACTCTTACCCCTGCTATTACATGCCTCAGTCCAGTCAACTCAAGCATATTCTGCTCAACCACCACAGGCTCTTCCTGAGCCTCAATCTTCCCCATCTCATCATAAACACAACCTCAACAACACAGCTTCTTCACCCCAGGAGTTGTTGACTGGAGTAGTCTACCAGATGATCTATCTGGTCAGGAACAACTACTCCAAGGTGCTGGTCAACATGGTGGTGATAGTCCTTTTGGAAATCTTGCTCTGATGGCCCTTGAGTCTGCTGAGGTCATCATCTAATGCCTCATCACATGTATCATCTGAGGCCAAAGCCAAGCTTTGTTCTGAATCATGCATAGCAGCATTTGCTTCTATTAGAGAAGCAAATGTAGCTTTAATAGATAAAAATCTTAAGCTAGAGCACACTATTTCCAAAAGAAAAGCTGATTTTGAGGTTGTACTAAAAGAGAAAAATGATGAGATTTACAAGCTTAAATGCCAAATCAAAGATGGTAAAGCTAGGGAAGATGTACTTCTAGAGAAGTACAGGGACCTCAAGGAAACTCTTGCAAACACCCAAGTAGAGTGTGATCGATGGGTGCAATCATGCAAGGGTTTTGAAATGCTTCTTAAGAAGCAATCAGCTTCCAATGTGAAGTTTGGGATTGGTTATAATCACACTGCTCCTCCTACAGATTTCACTTTAAGAGCAGAAGTTGAATCTGATAGAGAGAGCAATAACCAATCCTTCTCATCATGTGACCTACTATCTTCTGATTCAGCATCATCAGAGATAGAAGTCAGCAACCAATCAGCAGATGCTACAAGAGCTGATGGTTCAAATGCTGACTGTCACATGATCAAAAATTTGATCAACTCAGGTGTTGTCTCTAGAAGTACTGAAAGTACTAGAGAGCAAGTGATAACACTTGAAGTTCAAACCTCAACTACTGCCAGCACTGAAGAGAAGAAAACTGACAGTAGAAAAGGTTTGAAGACAACTAAAGAAGAGGTCAGGAAAGCAGGTACTAAAGGGAAGAAAACTGCTAGTACTGATAACAAACAGCTGAAGAACAAGTCTTCAGCAGTTTCATCTTCTTTGGTTGATGATCAACACAAGATGAAGAAGAAGCCATGTGAGATATGTGGCTTGTTCAATCATCTTACTGATGATTGCTGGTACAAAAAGGGTTCCAAACTCAAACAACAGGAGGAAATTAAAGAGCAAATAAAGAAAATGAAAAATGAGTTTGAAACCAAGTTTGTACTAGCAACATCAAAGCCTGAAATCCCTAAGCCCAAAGCTAAATCTAAAAAGAAAGTAGGGAATACTCAGGCAACAGCTGAGGTTGCTCAGAAAAGGATGGTACAACATAGGAATCCATCATCAGCAAACTCCAGTGTGTCTGAAGAGCTGAAAGCTTTATCACAAAGTCAGACACAAGTGGTGATGATGGTTCAGCATCTAATGGGAAGAGTCAACCATTTAGATGCTCCTGTGTTGAAACCACAGAAAAGGAAGTCCAAGCCAAAGGGTTCCTCTTCTATACCATCTTCTTCACCTCAGGCTGTTACACATAACACACCTGTTAGTGCTGCACCTATAGTTGAGAACAGACCCAAAACCAAACAGGTTTGGGTCTCTAAAACTAACTAACATGTGGTTATGATTACAGGGTTCTTCAACATGCCAAAAGAGCATCTGGTATGTAGACAGTGGAGGATCTATGCACATGACAGGAAGCAGCTCCCTTCTTAATGACTACTCTCAAGGAAAGAAGGGATTTGTCTCCTTTGGCAATGATGCAAAGGGTTACATCATCGGAAAAGGCTTTGTTTCAATGGGGAAATAAGGTTTGATGATGTTAACCATGTGGAGAATCTCAAGTACAACCTCTTGAGTGTCAGTCAAATGTGTGATAAAGGCCATGTTGCCCTTTTCACAAGCCAGAACTGTCGGATTCTGTCATCCAAAGTTCTAAATTTGATTGACAAGGTGTTGGATGAATACACTCTCCTGAAGGCCAACAGGACAGGAAGAGTGTATGCCTTAGATCTTTCCAAAAAGATAGATCTAAAAGGCCATCCTTGCCTATTCTCCAAGGCATCTTCTCAAGAATCTACTCTATGGCATAGAAGGCTGGGGCATGTTAATTTCAAGAACATGAATCAGTTGATAAGCCATGGTTTAGTAAGAGGATTGCCTTTGAAGGAGTTCAAGTGTGAAGACAACTGCACTGCTTGCTTAAAAGGAAAACAACACAAAGTTTCATTCCCTTCAATAGAAGAACCAAAGTCCACTGCCTGCTTGCAGCTCCTGCACATGGATCTCTTTGGTCCTGTCAGAGTGATGAGCATGGCAAAGAAGAAATACTGCCTGGTAATTGTGGATGATTATTCCAGGTATGTATGGACTTTCTTCTTGCACTCTAAGGATGAAGCAGCCAAGACTATCATGAACTTTGTGTTATTTGTAGAAAAGCAGTATTCCCTACAGGTCAAGTGTGTGAGGAGTGACAATGGAACAGAATTTAGAAACCACACACTTGATGACTTCTACCTGTCCAAGGGAATTAAGAGGCAGTTTAGTATTCCTAGAACTCCTGAGCAGAATGGAGTGGTGGAGAGAAAGAACAGGACTCTCATTGAAGCAGCAAGGTCAATGTTGGCTGACTCAGGTTTGCCACTGACCTTTTGGGCTGAAGCTGTCAATACAGCTTGCTATGTACAAAATAGAACTTTAGTGAATAAGAGGTTGATGAAGACTCCTTATGAAATTCTTCATCATTTGGCTCCTCTAATTTCATTCTTTAGAGCCTTTGGGTGTCCATGTTTTATTCTCAACACTAGCAACCCACTCCAGAAATTTGCTAGTAAGGTGGATGCAGGGTATTTTGTTGGTTATTCATCAACTTGCAAGGCATACAGAGTCTTTCAACTGTAGGACAAAGTGGTTGAAGAAACTCTGCATGTTAAGTTCAATGAATCTCCAAAGGACAAGATTCCACAAAACCCTGTGGAGTTGTTTGATCTGGACATACTGCAATATGTTCCTTATCAGCCTCCAGCTGTTGAGCCTGTCAACAGTTCTCCACCTGGTGGTACTGATGATGATGTAGTCAGTACTCACCTCTTCAGGTTTAGTGACAACCTGCCTGAGTTCACTAAACCTGATGCTCCTGTAGCTTCAGCAGCCCCATCCACAACAAATGCTGATGAGATTTCTGCATGCTCTACTTCATTTGAGCTGCCATCTCCTACATGGTTTCAAGAATCTCCATCACCATTTGTTGCTGCTGAAAGTCCTACAAACACTTGCACTGACATTATAGTCTATCAAGAGCTGAGAATCACCCCACATCTCAAATCATTGGTGATATCAATGCTGGAGTTTCAACCAGGAGTCAATTGTCCAATTTCTGCTTCTATGCTCTCTTCATCAGTCAGCAAGAGCCAAAGAACTATCATGTTGCTTTAAGAGACAATGGATGGGTTGAAGCAATGCAGCTTGAGCTTCTTCAGTTCAAGAAACAGCAAGTGTGGGAGCTTGTTCCTTACCCCAAGGGAAGTGTGCAATAGGCACCAAATGGGTATTCAGGAACAAAACAGATGATAAGGGCCAAATTGTCAAGAACAAGGCCAGGCTGGTTGTCCAAGGATTTGCACAAGAGGAAGGCATCGATTATGATGAGACCTTTGCTCCTGTGGCAAGACTGGAAGCAATCAGACTGTTCTTAGCTTATGCTGCCTTTCACAGTCTTAAGGTTTATCAAATGGATGTCAAAAGTGCCTTCTTATATGGAAAAATAAAAGAAGAAGTTTTGTGTGTCAACCACCAGGCTTTGAGGACAACAAACATCCTGATTGGGTGTACAAGCTTGATAAGGCTCTTTATGGCTGAAGCAAGCTCCTAGAGCTTGGTATGAGACACTCTCAACTTTTCTTTTAGAGAATAAGTTCACTAGAGGCACCATTGATAAAACCTTATTCATCAAGACTGTGGGACAACATAAGCTCCTTGTTCAAATTTATGTAGATGACATCATCTTTGCATCCTCTGATCTAAAGTTGTGTGATGAATTACAATGCTCATGAAGCAAAAGTTTGAAATGAGTGCTATGGGGGAATTACAGTTCTTTCTAGGTTTGCAAATCAAACAAAGGGATGATGGAATTTTCATCCATCAGTCCAAATACACCAAAGAGTTGTTGAATAAGTTTGATTTACAAACCTGTAAGCCCTGTTCTACTCCCATGAGCAGCATCACACAACTAGATGTAGATCAGAAAGGTAAAGCGGTTGATGAAACCCTTTACAGATGTATGATTGGGTCCTTGATGTACCTTACAGCTTCTAGACCAGACATCATGTTTGCAACATGTGTTTGTGCTAGATTTCAGGCTGCACCTAAAGAATCCCATTTGATTGCAGTCAAAAGGATCTTTAGATATCTGCAAGGTACCCAATCACTAGGTCTTTGGTATTCAACTGGGCATTCTTGCAAATTAGTTGCTTTCTCTGATAGTGACTATGCAGGATGCAAAGTCACCAGAAAATCCACTTCTGGTGGTTGCCAATTCCTAGGCAATTGTTTAGTTTCTTGGCAGAGTAAGAAACAAACATCAATTGCTACATCCACTGCTGAAGCTGAGTACATTGCTGCTGCAAGTTGTACATCTCAGATACTCTGGCTTCAGAACCAACTCTTGGATTATGGCATTACAGAGACTAAGACTCCATTATTAATGGATAGTGCTTCAGCTCTTTGCATTGTCAAAAATCCAGTCCAACACTCTAGGACCAAACATATAGAGATCAGACATCATTTTATTAGATATGCTATGAAAAAGGTCTGATTGATCCAAAGTTTGTGCCTAGTGCTGATGAGCTTGCAGATATATTTACTAAGCCTTTAGATAGTGCCACATTTCAAAACTTGGTACTAAGGCTTGGTATGCTGCAGCTCGAATAATTTGACCAATACTGATGTTCTCAGTTCACAAGTACTGATGAGCATTAGTATGCAAAGGTCAAATATAAGTACTGATGAGTAAGTTAGTCTTCAGCATTTTCACAACTACTGAAGACTAAAAGGCTTCAAAGTACTGATGTACATTATTTGTTGAAAACAACTGATGTAGTGAGGTGGATTACAACTACTGATGTATCATTTTCAAACAAATAAGTACTGAAGAACAAATTTTGTTCACAAGTACTGATGTGTAATTTACACAAGTACTGAAGACAAAATTTGTTCACCAGCTCTGGAGTATTTCATCAGCACTTGTGAACATCTGATCACAAGAGCTGAAGGCATAAATACTCACAAGAGCTGAAGGGTCAATGAAACATCTGAAAGTCAGCCAAAGAGCTGATGAGTAAATGTGGAGGTCAGCATGAAACAACTGATTTGACGGAAACAGCTGATGAGTAATTTTACTCTTCAGCTGATGCCAACAGCTGCTGTTTCATACCAAACAACTGAAGGACAAAACCATGTCTTCAGTAGTTTCACAACTACTGATGACTAACACCACGTCCTCAGTTGTTTACAACAACTGAAGCAATACCATGTCTTCAGTAGTTCACAACTACTGATATCAGTAGTTCACAACTACTGAAGGCTACACACAGTCTTCAGTTGTTACAACGTCTGAAGATGAAAACTAGGTCTTCAGTAGTTTATAACTACTGAAGACTGACAATAAGTCTTCAGCCGTTTACAACATCTGAAGGACAAAACCAAGGCTTCAGTAGTTTCAACTACTGAAGACTAACACCAAGTCCTCAGATGTTACAACCACTGAAGGTTAAAACCACGTCATCAGTAGTTTCAACAACTGATAACTAACACCAAACCTTCAGTAGTTTTCTTTCAGCCTTTGCCATACCCTATAAATACCCAACCTTCAGAGCTTTTCATTCTCACTTGACCTAACTTTTCAAAAACCTCTGAAATTCCCATACACCATTAATGGCGGCCATGCAACTCAAACCTCGACACAACTGTGTCGCTCATCTCACCAAACCGCCATTCTGGGCCAAGTTTCACAATGCCGTCGATCTGATGACCGACTCACAATACCAGACGGCATTCCTCCTCAACCCCACCATATACACCGACTCCCTGGCGGAGTTCTGGACGAACATCATCGTCCAAACCGGAGAGAATGATGGCGAGGTCTCTCTCCGGTCCTCCGTCAACAACCACCAAGTGGTTATCACTCCAGCTACTCTCGAGAAACCCTAAAGCTGGAGGATGCCACCTACCCAACCTCTTACCCCAAAGGCGCCCTCGATCTATGCTTCACTGCCAACGACTATCAGGGCGACCTCTCTGCCACCACCTTGTTGAAGAAACACTTCCCAGATCCCCAACGACTGATCTTCCACATGGTGAATGTGTGTCTGGCTCCCAAAACTTCTTCATGGGACCAGATGTCAACAAGGTGGCAACAGGTATTGTATTCTATCCTTGAGAAACAACCCCTAAACTTTACTGATATTATATTTTGGGAACTCAGGGATATGGCCACAAAACCCATTTCTAACCGTTGGATCTTGTATCCTCGGTTTATAATGGCCATCATCCAAAGCCAGCTTCAAGCTGAGGGACTTGTTGGCACTGGAGTCCCTGCCATGGCTGTTCTAGCCGAGGTATACTCCAGGCACAACACCGACCACACACTCAAACAGGCTGGCCGGCTGCGAAAACCCACGCAGCAGGAACCCACAGCCTCCACCTCCAAATCCAAAGTCCCCACCAAGCCAAAAGCCAAGAAGCCCAAAAGGCTACTCAGGGAAATGAGTCCCCTGAGGATGCCCCTGCAACACAAAGGCAGGATGTGGCTGCTGGTTCGATTCTCCCAGCAGCTACCATGACTCCACCCACCACAACCGCACAGGTTTCCTCTCAACAGGAGCCTGATGCAACCACAACTGGGGCACCTACACATCTGGGGTCTTTCTCACTTGAGGAGACTGCCATTGAAATGCACACTCCTCCCCATGTGCACTCTGCTTCTAGCCCATCTCCCACAGAAGCCGCCCCACAAAGTCCAACCCTAATGATTGCCAAAGTGTTGACCCACCTGAGCACTCCACCCTCTCCCCAGAAACCTATTACAACTGGGGAGACTCCAACCGAAGAGAGGGTGGATACAAGTGCTGGTGGGAGCCCCAACACAGAGAATCACATGTCCAATCTCCCAGTGTGGCTAGGGAGATAGGACAATCTGGTGAGGCTGCCACTTCCCCTGCATCAGCACATGAGCAGGGTGAAGCTGGTACAAGCAATAAGACCTCACCAGAGGCAACTGCCGATGATGGATCCAATCCGGAGGCTGGAAGTCCCCAGTACCATGAACAAGGGGCACATGCTATTACTGAGCCACACTCAGAGCATGTACATCCTGACATTGTCAGGAGGTCAGGTGATTCAGTTCATACTGATGATGACCTGAGCTTCTTCTATGATGTAGTTGCTCACAACACTATCTTAGAGGATGAGATAAGCAGACTCAAAGAGCTGCTTGCTCAAATGACTCAAGATAGAAGTCCATCTGCCACCACCAACCCACAGATGGCACCTTCACCCGAAGGTCTCACATACACTGAGCCACTCCCACAAACTCAGCCACCAGCCCTGCTTCTGGCACTAGCTCTCAGGGCCAGAACCCCCCTGAGCAGCTAGATGCTATCCTTCAGAAATCCCTGCCTCTCATCACACCCATAATCACAGAAATTGTGATAAAAACCATTGATGAGAGGCTTCCCACACATATCCAACCTCTGGTGGAGGTTGCTGTTGCTAAAGCACTTGCTGAGAGTCAAACCCCAACCAATGCACCAAAAAGGGGGAGACCTCAGTGCAAGTTAAGAGGAAGAGGGAAGAGGAGGAGCTAGAGGTAGGTAGAAAGGAGGTGACTGAGAGGGAGAAGGTTCAGGAGACCAAGGGGAAGGGGAGGGAGGAGGAGGAGAGAGCTGAAAAGAAGTGACTGGAATCCAAAGGATTTCAGTGTCACTTATCAAAAGAAAGGAGAGAAGAGAGGAGAGGTGAGGGAGAGTGCTGATCCTGATCTAGCAGCCCTTGTCAAGGAGGCTGATGCTGAGCATAGCCATTCAATGGACTCTGTCATTGAACAGCTGTTCAGGCAAGGCTTTGACAAGGACACTGCCTGCTAGATCAAGAGATCAGGAATATGGAGAGAAGAGAGATTGAGTACCGATGGACTACTTATAGCCAAGAGGAAAGAAAGAAACTTGAGGCTATGAGTAGGTTCACTTCGAAGTACCTGGGCAGGCCAGTCCTTGATGTCAAGGCATGGACCAGGGACAGACTCTTGGCAATAACCACCAAGATCTGTTCGGCTGGTGATTTCACTAAGGGACTGGTCGCTGAGGCCCTCTCTGAAGCCGGTGCTGGGAACAGGACACTGCTAGTAAAACAGACCAAACCAGCCCTTATCTCTAGGTTACTAGCAGTGCCTGCCAACATTCCTACACCAACAACCCAACCACAACCCACTAAACCAACCCCTTCACCATCAAAACCCGCAGCCAATGATCCACCCTTGAAGAAGAAGAGAAGGGTGTTGAGGCTGCAAGAAGAAGAAGAAGAGGAGGATGAGGAGGATAGACTGCCTCTTTCAGCAGTCATCCCTCTACCAAAAGCAATTCCCAAACCATCACTCCCACCTCACAGATGGACACTGTGAGGGTAAAGATAGAGGAAGGGGCATAGCAGCAGCTTCATGATGCTGAAATGCTTAAGTCAATTGACCAAGCATATGCTGCCTCTACCTCTATCATGAATATGAAGAAGGAAGCTCTGAGACTCTTCACTCTCAAACAAACCTTCCAATATAACAAAGAGAGAGTGAGGACTTGGCCTGATCCTAGGGTGGCTCACAGGATCACAAAGAAAGATATTCCTGTGAGGTACAAGAGCCAGATGAAGAGATTGTAGATGAAGTTATCACAGTGGCTCTTGTAGTAACACCCTGGGAAATTGTGGATGAGTTCGAGAAAGCTTATAAATCTAAGCAACCTCCTGAAATGATGTTGGAGAACAGGATGGTGAGGAAAGGCTTAGTTTATAAGAAGCTTGAGAACTTCCGCAAAGATGAGCTCAACTTGTTGCTAGAAGGCAGACATCCAGATGAATTTGCATATAAGCAAATCACAACAGTTGAGCTCAAGAATGGCAAACAGGTCAAGTTTGTCTCAGAGATGTACGGCCGTGAAGGATTGTTCGATGGTGGGGCTGAAGGCATGACCAAAGAAGAACAAATGATCTTTGTCCGAGCCTACACCAGAGAATCCTACAGGCTAGTACATGGGAGGTAGGTTTCATGGATGGGATAACAGCTCTGTGTCCAATTCCCCAAAACAGAGCTCCCATCCATACTTAGCCAAACAAATACCAGAAACCTTCTCCCAGGCCAGTGCTTATCAGGGTCAACTTCTGATCTGATCCAGAAGGAAATAGACCAATCTTTATGCCAACAATAAGTGGGACAACAAATAATTAGAGGTTTTGGCTGCATTGGTTCAGGGGAGTTTGTTGGACCAAAAGAACCAATGAGCCAAGATCAGGAAAACCTCTAAGTCCCACATGACATCACAACAACTGCTGAAGACTCCCATCAGCTGTTCTGACAAAGTCTGAAGAATCAACAGCTGAAGTTCAAAGAACTGAAGTACAACAGCTGAAGATCCCAAAGTACTGAAGATAAGTACTGAAGTCTAAAGTACTGATAAACACAAGTACTGAAGACTTCAAGTATGAAGACAAGTGCTGAAGATCAAAGTCTGAAGAACTGATGAACAACTGCTGATGCACAAAGTCTGAAGACAACGACGAAGACATTAGCTGATGACAACTACTGAAGTCATCAGCTGATGAATCATCTGAAGATCAAAGTCTGAAGACCAAAGTGCTGAAGGTTCAGAGTTTGTCACAACAGCTGAAGAAGTCTTCTTCATTGTTGTGATGGTTTATTTTCTTTTCAGTAGTTTTATGTTTTTCAGTAGTATGTACAACAGCTGAAGAGTTTGTTCTTCAGCTGTTATAGTTCAGTAGTTGTAAACGACTGAAGAGTTTGTTCTTCAGTTGTTGTAGCTTTTCAGTAGTTTCCTTTTCAGTACTTGTAATAGGTAGAACACTTAGGAAATTTGTAAGAAGATGTCAGCTGTTGTGACATCTTCAGTAGTTGTGTTCTATCAGTAGTTAGTTAAATAATTGTTTAATGTCAGTGGAATCTGACAACAGTATGGGTCATTTGCCTATAAAAGGGCAGTGACCTGAATGTATTCCACGCCGAAACATGTGAAATAAACGAATATTATTCCTTTTAAGGCAGAATTATTCTCTCTCTCTACTTTTGGTTTGCATGCAATATTCTTTATGTTCTTGCTTTAATTGCTAATATTCATGCTAAATCCGCTGCGAATATAATCTAATTGATCAAACTAGAGGCTGAGATCCTAACATCCTCCTTTCCTCCAACAAACTCCTCTTTTTTCTAGGGTTTTGAATATAAATTCTTTTACAAGAATTTAAATATCCCTAATCTTAATGATATTTTTTTAAGCCCCTCCTTTTTTCTTTTCTTCTCTTTCAATTTCATGAACTTACAAAACCAATATAAACATACAAAAGTAGATTTCATCCCACAAAAACTACTATTATATAAAATAAATAAAAAAATACATGCTAAGAATACAAAATAAATGCTAAACTATAGTCTAAAATTACTATAATTAATAATTAAAAATATAACTAACAAATCTCCCCAATCTTAAACCTTTCCTTGTCCTCAAGGAAGTCAAGAATATGAATAAACCGAGAAGTGAAAATAAAACAAATAGTAATATGATTAGGATATTGGCAACACTTATCCTAGCCCCGTGTAAGAAGTATGAGCATGAAATCATCTTATTATGTTATTTTTCGGTCGTTATGCACAAATAGGGCTTTCAAGATTTTTTCAACAAATGTACCCAATTTGCTAGTTATGATCCTCTAACTCTTAAGTTCTGTACTTATCGTTCATATAAATTAATCCATGTTAAATTAGTCATTTAAGTGTGCTAACACCTTTCTTCACACGATGAAACCTTCCTAACCTCAAGGACTATATAGAGCAAGTGGTCAATTTTCACCACGCGAGATCATAAATGATTTGCCATTAGTGTGGCTTATTTATCATATAACTATTTTTATTTTTTTTCTCTTTTTCTCTTTTTTTGTCAAATAGACTCGGACCTCAACCTATTTGTGTTAGGTCTCAGTCTCCTTATCAGATCTGCATTAGGCACACATGAACATTTACCGTTTTTTTCTTTGTAAACCCAAGAACAAAGGGCACTAGCATAACAGGATACAAATGTATTTCTATTACTATCAACCTTCTTTGGCACGCGACCTATGATTAGCATAATAAAGTTAATGTCATTTTTCATGTGGTTCTCAAAATCTTTCCCGAGGCTACGGAGGTGCTACCTTCTTCTTCTTCCCCTTCTTTTTTTTAATCAATGCAAACTAATATTACTGTGACTATAATTAACAAAATGCCATGCAAACCTAATATTACCATGACTATGATGCAAACCTAAATGCAATATGTAATTGAATAATGAGTAAAAAAAAAATTACCACTCCCCAAGATTTAATTTAGCATCGTCCAGGAGTCTTGGATTAGAGAGTGGAATGAGTCTACTACGATGATAAATATTGGCAAGTGGTGGTAGAAAGAACGAAGGAGAAATGTGGTTGTGAAATTGAGGTCAGAAAAAAGCCAAGTAGTAATTCTGGTTAGAGACCGGTTTAAGCAATTGTTTAACTCAGAAGGATTACGCGGTCGTGTTTGTCTTATAAAGCAATCGTTACGCGGCCGTTTCAACCTTCTGTTTGACGCCCTTTTTTGTTTTTTTTGTAAAAAATGAAACTAAATAACAAAAAAAAATTAAAACAAGATAGAAATAGAAAAACAACTAAATACGGGTTGCCTCCGGCATAGCACCTTTCTTTAACGTCTTTGGCTAAACTCTTTGAAGTCCCGTTCAGTCTGGTGCAAGCTCCAATAAAATCTCCCTAAGCTTAAACTTTTTAATACACTCTTTTGTTGCATCCTTATCAATAATTTTAGTTGACAATAAAGCTGGAACATCAATGTTAGATAACTTAATGCATTCAACACTTAGGGGTTCAATTATATCTAAATAGTTTAAGGATGAATATCGCTTGGGTAACGCATTGCATCATCTATGTTAAAATTGATTATCTCCCCATAAAACTCCATAGAAAGTGTACCATTATAGAAGTCAATCTTAGTTCTAGTAGTTTTAAAAATGGTCTTCCCAACAAAATAGAACTTGAATTTATAGAGTCATCATCCTTCATATCTAACACATAAAAATCAGCTGGGAACACTAGTTCATTCACTTGAACCAACAACTCCTCTAATACACCTTTTGGGTGTACTATAGACTTATCAGTCAATTGAATGACTACGCCGGTCCTCTTTAACGGTCATACATTAAGTGTTTTAAAAATTGAGTATGGTAGAACGTTAATAGAGGCTCCAAGGTCAAGCATTGCTCTAGGAACACTAACATTCCCCAATTACAAGGAACGATGAAGATACCTGGATCATTGCACTTTGGGGGTAATCTTTTTTGTAAAACAGCAGAAACATTTTCACTTACCTTTACCGTTTCATTACCTTTCAACTTCTTCTTTGACGTGGAAAGTTCCTTTAAAAATTTAGCATTCTGTGGAACTTGTTTAATGACATCAAGAAATTTTGATCGATGTCGTGTGGTTGGTCAAAAATATAATTTAAAGAATACCTAATCACCTTTAATAGTAAAGGGTAAGCAGGGTGTCGAATCCACAGGGAATCATAGGAAAGTACTAGCAACGATTAATTTCAAACTACTAAACATTAAAAAGTAAATTGATTTATGGACTTGATTAAGAAATAATTAAATTAATGAAATAAAGTTTAAGTTTTTAACAATCTTGATTAAAAAGCAACCCACTTCAGGATCCAGCTTTGGCAAAGTTATATTTTTCTTGAATGAAACCTAGTGAGAAATCATTAATGGTGACTTACACATGATATGATCTAAGTGATAATTATGGATTAAAGTTTAAAGAATCTTATTCATACAATTACCAATTTGAATAATGAAACCCTAATTCTAATAATCAATCACATAATGATTAAAGACAACCAAAGTTAAAGAATATCAAAATTAGGTCAAATCATAATCAAACCATTTAAATAATCAAATCATAAATTAAATCCAAAAGAACTTAAAAGGTTTAAGATTCAACCCCAAATCTAGGTTACAAACTAAGAAAAATAAGAACTTGCATCACAATGGATTTAGCCTTGCATCACAATGGATTTAGCCTTGCATCATCATCGATTCTTTAACAAAACGTAATTGATCATGTAATTCGGATGAACTTGATGTTCTTGATGTTAGAAGAGCTTGAGAATGATCCAAGATGGTTGATTTTCATCCAAGATTGTTGTGTGAAAAGTCAAAATTTGTATTAGGGGTTTTCCCCCTTTAAATTCCCTCAAATTAGGTTAAAATCCATAAAAACACGGCGATCAGCGTCGGTGGCCCCACCAGCGCCATCTGGGCTGGAAGTTACTGATCAACGGTGGCTCTGACGGTGTTTCTGACGGTATCGGCGTCGGTGGCGGTGGTCATGGCGTCGGTGGAGCCATCCTTGCACAAACTTGATTTTCATGTGTAACTTTACGAGACCTTTCCGTGAACAGGTCATGGGTCCCGTAACTCTTTTCCTAGTTCAAGTTATGCCCGTTTTAAGATATCGTTGCCGTACAACGTCGATTTATCATATCTTGACTTCTCTAGCTCCAATTATCATCCCGTTTCTTCCTATTTCTTCGTATTCTTCATATTTATCCTACAAACACAAGATAAATCCCAAAGTAACTCTGTTTCTCATACATTTACACTTAAAACCCGGAAATAAAGCCTTTTAGCGTTGAACTTTCACCACCCGATCAGTGGAATGTTTACCTCTACCTTCCGGAAAGTCTTTATTATTTCTTGTTCTTCCCGTTTTTTTTGTGTACCTTTTAGTCTTGAAGGGAATGGAGGAAGTGGAGTAAATCTCGCATCATTTTCAATTGGTTTTGATGTTTTATTTTTTTTCCTCCTTATTTGCATCAACGGTCTCTTCCTTCTTGTCTACATGTATTCCCAAACTTTCGTAACTCTTCTCACTTCTCAAGTTAATAGCACAAACATTATGCTTAGGATTTGCCTCTGTTTGAGCGGGTAGTTTACATTGAGATTCCAACTTACTTATGGAATTGGCAAGTTGAGCCATCTGTTGCTCTAAGTTCTTAATGCTAGCTCTTGTCTCTTGTTGAAATGTGTGCGTGCTGGTTGCTAAATGCTTGACAATATCTTCCAAAGACATTACTGAGCTCCCTGCTTGTTGTTGTTGTCAAGGATGAAAGTTTTGTTGATGGTTTTGCATCTGAAATAGAGGTCTTTGATGGAATTGTGGTACTCTTTATGGATAACCAATATTAGGTGGTTGTCCCTAATTTTGATTATTTCTAGGTTGTTCATAAGATCTTGAATTCTGCCCGGATAACCTCCTATCGCTTGTGTCTCTTCAACATCTTCTTGAAGTGTGGGACACATATCAGTGGGGTGTCAAAATTGTAAGCATATTCCACACGATCGAGGTTTTTGTTCAACTTCCTTACCTTTTGTGAGTTGCATTACAGCTTAGTTAAATCAGCAAGTTGACTTTCAATGTGAGGAGTGCTCACTTCTGTAACTGCCCGTGGTATATCATCATACCATCCATCCTCTTGTGAGGAATATTTGGTATCTTCAGCTATGGAAGTTATCAAGTCTCTAATTTGGGTTGGTGTTTTATCAAGTAAAGCTCCCCCACTAGAGGCATTTATTAAACGTCTCTCTGGTGCTAACCCTTCGCAGAAGTATTGAAGTAGTTGATGTTCTAAGATGCCATGTTGTGGGCATAGAGCACGTAGCTTCTTAAATCTTTCCCGTAGGTATGCAAAGCTTCTCTTTTGGCTTGTTTAATCCCAATGATCTCCTTGTGTAGAATAGAGACATTGATTTCCAGGAAGTACTTGTTAAAGAACAATTTTGCAAGATCATTCCATGTGTTTACAGACCCCGGTGGTAGGTAATATAACCATTCTTTAGATGAATCTTGCATAGCAAAGGGGAATGCCCTAAGCTTGATTTGATCTTCAATAACGTTGTGTGGCTTCATTCTGGAACACACAACATGAAATTCCTTGAGAAACTTTTCAACCGTTTTCATTCTCAAGGCCTCAAAAGAGTGGTAACAAGTGGATGAGTCCGGATTTCAGCTCAAAGTTTACCATGGCGGGGTAGTTTATGCAGAGGGGTTGTTGCGTAACATCATGGGTTGCCCATTGTATAAGGGTTTGTTCGACTGGAGATGCCATGGTTGGTTCGGGTGAGAGTGGTTCTTGATGGGTATGTGATTGTGGTGGGGTGGTGGTTGTTTGTGAAGGTTGTGGTGATTCGGTTTCAGATTCCGATTCAGATTCACTCGACAATGGTATATCTTGCCAAATGTTAGTGACTGGAGGTGAGGTAATAGGTGTTGAGGAACTTGCTAACTTCTTTCGGAGCTCGCTTGTTTCCTTAACCTCTTTGTGGTTTTCTCTATCTCCTAGTCAACGATTAGAATCGTCGTATCCCCGGCAACGGCGCCAATTTGTTGGGTATCGAATCCAACAAATAAAATATTATAATATGAACCTACCATCACACACACTAAGAATAGTATGAGCAGAATTAGGGTTCGTGTCCTCAGGGATACGTGTCAATTATTTTATACCAAAAACGTTTTAGCACAGTATCTTGATTGGTTATGGGTTAAGAAAGGTGGGGGTTTTGATTAAAAACTAAAACTAAAAGTAAATTGCAAAAAGTAGAAAAATTCCACCAAGCTGACACAGGCGTGTCAAAACTGTAAAAAAAATTCCACGCGACCGGGTTAAGGTTCTACCAGAAAAACGAAAATTGACAATTTTTTGTATTTTTTTAATTATGAAAAGTAATTACTAAAAACATTAATTAAATTGTGAAATAAATTCAAATATGAAAACTAATTCCAACACTAAGGAAATTTCTTGATTCGATTTGGCTTACGATTATTAACGATTACGGTGCAATAACTATTTTTAATTAATGATTTGTATCGATACTAGACATCACGCCGTTCGGATATCCACTCTATCTAATGTCGAATCAATCAAAGTTCGTTGATTAGAGCCAACCCGCTACTCTAAGCTAACACCGTTCGGATTTTAGCGTGCGGGTTGCAACGATAGAAGTATCAATTATAATTAAACCCACATGACGTTCAGCATGCTTAACTAGATTGTGTGATTCTATAACGAGAATTAATTCATAGACAAACTCAAACCGTTAGTTGTTCCTTATATAAAAAATCAAAACTTGATTAGGGTTTTAAAACTTAAAGAACTTTATTAGAAAAATTAATAAAGTGACCAATTTTATTAACAATCTAATATATACCGGATTAGATCCGGGTTTAAGATCAAGAATCAAACAAACAAACCATTAAAATAAAAACATATCATAAGCATTTCACATAAGTTCAAGCCAGAATCAAAGAAATAAACCCAATGTTGAAACTAAAATTGTTCTTACCGGATATGATGACTAGATCAATCAAAGCTAAAATAAAATAAAAACTTATGAAACAAAACACGAATGATTAAGTATTTTAACAATGAAGAGAATTAAAAAAAAACCCAAATTGATATTGCTCCTTCTTGCTTCTTGAACTTGGTTCTTCAAAATAATATTTTCAAAATCTCCAAGATGCCTCTTTTCACCTTTTTCAGCCCTATTTATCATCATCCTTTCCTACAACAAACTCCACTTTTTTCTAGAGTTTTAAATTTAAATTCTTTTATAAGACTTTAAGTATCCTTAATCTTAATGATATTTTCTTTTAAGCCCCTCCTTTTTTCTTTTCTTCTTTTCCAATTCTATGAACCTAAAAAACCAATATAAACATACAAAAGTAGATTCCATCCCACAAAAACTACTTTTATATTAAATAAAAATGCATGCTAAGAATACAAATAAATGCTAAACTATAGTCTAAAATTACTATAACTAATGAGTATAAATATAACTAACATTATTATAAATAACATAATATTTAATATATTTTATTAAATAATATCATATTATTAAATAACATATTAATAATGTGTATTAAATAGTGTATTAATTAAAAGAGTTTATTGAATAGGGGTAAAAATGAAACTATTGCATAGAGTACTTGTACTCTATGCTTAAAATGTTGTATTAGTTGTCTTACAATTTAAGTAAATTACTATCTTGTTCTCCCAAAATGTATTATATAGTGGTATAAGTATATATATATATATATATATATATATATATTGTCAAACCTGTAGAGCTATTTTGACTAAGTGATTCGTGAATTATCTCATCGCCGATTATAGAATCCTTTTCTATTTCAGTTTCATTTGATTCAGATATTTCTCTCGGTATAAATAATGGAATTTTTCGTGAGGAGCTGGATGAGAAGAAACTGTCACGTCCGGTTCTATAGTAAGATGTAATTCAAAACAAACCATCAACTATAACCTCAAAAGAACCAGATTCCGTAAACAACATAGAGGAAGAATGAAGGGAATATCTTATCGAGGTAATATTGTTTGTTTTGGTAAATACGCTCTTCAAGCACTTGAACCCGCTATATAGGAGAGAGATCAAATAAAAGATATGTTTATAATTAAAACCGTGAAAACCACCGCTATCAAATCACATAATTTGTAATTGATTTAATTTTTAGTTGTTCAAAATATATTTGAGTAAACTTCAACATTATTTTTGAGATCATTATATCCATTTCTAATTCAAACTCCAAGGAACGACGATGATAACGAATCGACTTACATACACGTAACTTGTATGAGTTATATGTATGTAACTCTTAGTTGTACACTTGGTAATTAACACCTACTTACATATACATAACCCATGCATGTACGTAACTATTAGTTGTACACTTTATAACACGTACTTACATATATATAACCCCTGGTTTTCATTTATAATATAGTTTTCAAGAGATCACACCTCTATATATAATAGATATTTTTACAAAAAGAAAAACATGTGGTTAGAGGAGATGATGATATTATGATGACATTCTTCATTTGTTTAGTTTTGTAATACCCACGTATATGTAGATAAAATATTTCAGTGAGTAAAAGAAATTACCAATTTTTTTTCTAATACAACCAATAGTAAATCCTTTCAAAAAAAAAACCAATAGTAAAGTATCATTTATTTCTAACATATATATGTGTGCGTAATATTGGTGATCGTATTTTTTTTGCCGGGTCTTAAGGCTAACTGTGAAAATTGGTGGGTCTAAATATCCAAAGTGTAATGTATTTAATTTTATTATTTTGTGTTGCGCAATATTGGTGATTGTATTTGGTCATTCTAGTGCCTTGCGAGCATGTGGTGTTTTAGCAATACAAAGTTTTGCCGCTGTTCAAATCTATATATCATATATGCGTGTGCACACGTGTAATAATGTTAATATTCATGAGTGTAAAATAAAACTATAAAAGGCCACAACCCATCTCTAATGATTGATTATAACTTTGGATCCAAGTCTCTACTCCACATTCCTTGTATTGCTGGTTTTTTTCTAGCTACTAAGATTTCAATATTTCACTAAGAATAAAATCCAATGGAGATCTGGAATACACAACCACATATAGAACAAACATGACAAACAACATCAAAAGAAAAGAAAAGAAAAACACTAGGAAAAAGCATATTGAAAAGGTTAACAATTCCATTTAATCCAGAAAATGGATTGTTGTCTTGTTCCGTAAGGAATTAAAAAAAAACAATTGCATACGAGACGAATCGATCGATATTTGTTGTGACAATGGAGGGTCAAATATTAGACTCTCAAAGCAACCTACTTGTATCCATTTGGACCATATAACACTTATTTGTCGAAACCTCAACAAGAGCAAAACATCAGAATCCATATATACCCTACTCTATAATATATAAAAAAAATCCAGGTTGTTTTTCTCAATTTTGAACATATCATTGGCTTTGAAGGGTTCTCACATGATTTTATCTGTAATATAACAATAATTTGGCCCACATTTGGATGAAATGGAAGGCATAACCCTACCATACGAACCTTTAAGGACAGCAATAATTGTGCATGATTTTGTTGGTGTGTACTATATGTTGTATACACTATACATATAGTCTATGTATATATGCATATTTTTTTTAGCTAATTAACACCTAATCGATTATTATTAACCACATATATATGATCTTGTATGAGTTAAACCTACAACTTTTCGAATGGAAAGAGTATACCTTACCACCAAGATGTTTCGTTGAGGACATGTGTATGTATGTAATATAATTTTAAATTTATACAACATAAAGCGATATAGATTTAGGTTAAAAGACAAAGGGGTTAAGGTTGAATTCATTCACTTTATTTTCTCCTCGAGTGAATGAGATGGTTATTCACAAGTGAAAGAAAAATTCACATTTGGATATACTTAACCCACCCCATATTATTTTTCTAACAACTCATGTATTTTTTTGTCATTAAGTTTTTAACATTTATATAATGTGTGTGTAAATTAGGGGTGTCATTCGGGTTTTTTAATCGGGTTTCGGGTTGTTCGGGTTGGGTTTCTCGGGTTTTTAGGTGTAGGAAATCAACCCGAAGACCAAACCAAATAAGCAACATTTAATCGGTTTTCGGGTTATGATATTCGGGTTTATTCGGGTTAATCGGTAATCGGGTTAGACTAAACTATTAAGCTTTAAATTATTTGCTATCTCAAATGTTTTTGTAAACAATATATATATGATCAAAATACATGTATGAGATTTAGCATGTGTTATCAATATAGAATTTCATTTATTATCTTGAACGGAAAGTTTTTGCATATTTACATTCACTTTATTATGCATATTTAAATATTAAATAACATTATATATTAATCATCCTCCAAGTTTATATAATAAAATTGAACCACAACAATATAATATAAAGTTTAGAAAATCATGTAGATCGCGTAAATGGTAGCATAATACAAACATATAAACATATACACACATATATATAAATCTTGAAATTTTTTAAAAAGTAATATTCGGGTTAATCGGGTTGACCCGAATCTTACAAACTCAACCCAAAACCAAACCATTTATAAAAATCGGGTTCGGGTTAGTGTAATAATCGGGTTGGGTCGCTCGGGTTAGTTCTTAATTGGGTTCGGGTTGATTTTGTTCGGGTTTGATATTCTGGTTCGGGTAAAAAAAAACCCCTAGTGTAAATTAAGTATACATAATATATATGTTGATTAGAATTAATAAATAAAGTTAGGGAAATAAATATTTTACCTTTTGTCTTTAGACAAAAGGGAATGAGAAAGGTTGATATTCGGAGAGTAGAAAACACACAAGAGAAAGAGATATCAACCAATGATCCAAGGGTTAAAATATCCATCTTTTAGAGTATTTAGAGGGGAGTCTCTAAAAATATATGAGTGTGTTTCCTATATTATGTGATATGGTTTTAAGTGATTGTGAGTGAAGTAGAGAGAAAATATTACTATTCATTGGTATATTTGAGGAAGCATTGTTCATTCCCTATAATTTTTTAAATATTTTTAAAGGTGGTTGTGAGTGAATGTGAGAGAAAAAAAGCAATGATAAATGTATAAAAATATTATTTAATTGAAAAGGAGAGAGAAAAAATAGTGATTTTTAGTGTAATTATATGAATAAAGATGAGGAATCCACCGTGAATGCTCTTATACATTAGTGGAATTTTCCGGGCGCTGTTGCAAGAATGAAGTAAATCTTGCGAGCATTGACACGACTCTATTTTAAATAAATTTCATATTAAAATGTAGGAAAAAATATGAATGTCGGGACGGTATATCTAGTATCTTATAAAGCATAATATGATAAAAGTTTTAATTTTTTTTTTGACCCTGTTTGATTTTAAATAAAAGCTATATTAAAACATAGAAAAATAAGAATGTCACAATAGTGTATTCAAAATTTATAAAAGATTATATATCAAAGTTCAAAAGAAAACCAAAATTTGACCTAACTCGGTTTTAAGTAAAACTTTTATCGAAATGTAGATAAAATTAAGTAGAATATGACTGTGTATTTACACTTTTATAAAAATTATAATGAAAAGTTATAAGAAAAAAGACAAAAAATAGGTTAGGAACAAATTATAATTAAAAAATAAAGAGTAAATTGCCATTTTTGTCCTTGTGGTTTGGTGAAAATTGTCACTTTCATCCAATAGTTTATTTTTTTGCATCTGGATCCCTGTGGTTTACAAATCTTGTCATATTCATCCAGTTCGTTAACTCCATCAAACATTCTCCGTTAAATGAAGGGTATATCGGTCACTTTACATATATGTTTTATTTTTCTATTTTTTAAACCCCATTTAATATATCCCCTTTAAATAAATTGCTATTTTAGTCCCTGTGGTTTGGACATATTTACCAATTCAGTCCAAAAATCACACCACCTTGGCATAAAACACCATATCACCACCACCCGTGATGGAACCACCATGTAGATGTAGGGTACAAATAACCCACACAAGACCGGGTACCCGAACCCGAAAGCCCGACCCATGTGGGCGGAACGGGTAAGCCAGCAGGATATGTGACCCACATTTAGTTACATCGGAATCACCCCAATCATAACCGATAATTCAGTAACGGTCGGAGAATATAAAAGGTAATGGATTTGTCGGGGAATAATCCCTGTAAATCAGCACACGATTGCAGCAGGCAAACACTATAAATACCAGGTAAGGAGGATCGAGATCCTCACAAAATAATACACACAAAAGCCCCCCCTTAATTATCCACATCACATATTTTCATTCAACCAATACTTACTCTCACGCCGAAAGGTTGTTCCAGGGATATTTCCCCCTTGGAACGCCTTAACTGGTGTTGTTTTCATTGTGCGTAGCTGTGAAGCTTCAGAGAGCATCGGTAAATCGAAGTTCAACAAGACCGGAACCATCTAGAGTTGGACCTCGTATTTACACACCACACCACCACCACACCGCAAAACCACCACCACTCCATCAGAACCACCAAATCATCACCACCACCCCATCATAAAACCACCAACACCACACCAGACAAGCACCACCACCACACATTAGATCTCCACCACCACACATTAGATCTCCGCCATCACACACTAGATCACCACCACCACCATGTAAACCCTAGAAACAAACCGCTAATCTCGAACTTATAACAAACCCCTTCGAAAACGTATATGGAACCCTTGAAAACGAGTATTGTAGAGGTATTAGTAGGGTTTGATATGCATTTTCGAAGTAGTATGTTACAAGTCCAATATTGATTGTCGATTTTTAGGGTTTACATGGTAGCGACGATCCAATGTGCGTGGTGGTGGTAGGTGCTCTGGTGTGGTGTTGGTGGCTTTGTGATGGGGCGGTGGTGGTGGTTCGGTGGTTCTTGTGACGGGTAGTGGTGTGGTGGTTATTTTTGGACTAAATTGGCAAATACGCTCAAACCACAGGGACTAAAATAGCAATGTATTTAAAGAGTATATATTAAATCAGGTTAAAAAAAAGAAAAATAAAAACATATATGTAAAATGACCAATATACCCCTCATTTAACGGAAATTTTTAATGGAGTTAACGGACTGGATGAATATGACAAGATTTGTAAACCACAGGGACCCAGATGCGAAAAAACAAACTATTGGATTAAAATGGCAATTTTCACCAAACCACAGGGACGAAAATGACAATTTACTCAAAAATAAATAATAAAATTGTCATCGAGGACTTGTAGACTTATGCTTTAACAAGTAATAAATCGCTATTGATATGTTAGCTTTTAATAAGTATGCAAATGCGTGTATTTGTGTGTATGGTTCATTTATGCATGTTTATGAAACATATAAGAACATCCTCAGTAACATTTTCGGAGGGTCATATTTGGTGGGCCTCGTTCTTCACCATTAGGATTCCCCTGTTTTTTATTTATATAACATGTATAGAGAGAATCGTTTAAAAGTAGAAATAACAACAATGATAAGTGATAATTTTATATGTTTTTAGATCTCTTATTAAAGATGTTTTATGGATTTTAAAGAAAGGATGTTTTTCTAATATAACACACTTTTGATGTCCTCGTTTTCTTTTTCTTTTTTTCCTTTTTATTTTCTTAATGTGTCAGAACAAAAGAAAGCAATGTGATATTGATTATTGTACTCCGTTAACTCTTGTTGATGTGGTTTAATTCTTTTTAAATCATAGCTTGGTTTTTTATGAACATTGTAGATTCTACTAATCAAGTTCATTTTCATCAACTGTTGTGTGAACTAATAAGTAAACAAGGTTCTAAGTTTCTGTGCTCTCGAATATCATAAATTAACTTCGTCTTTTAAGTCCAAAAGGCAAATTGATAGTGCTTGTGCTATAGAGGTAAACTGCTATTCACTATGTCAACATGGATTAACAATATCTATAATCTAAACAATTAAAACAAAAACTTAGAGTTGCTTATGTTCATCGTCTTTAAAATTTGCCATTCACCATTTCAACTGACAAATCTAACCATAGATTGAGCACTGAGTTTAAGTACTTGAACAAATTAGACACTGATTGAACGAATCTGACCAGAAATGATGAACATGTCTTATATATTAATGCTTAAAAGTTAGCAATTAAAACTATATATGTTGTCCTAAGATAAGGAAAATAACCATAACTTTAGTCATTATCAACGGACAAAATGTAAATTAAGATGAAAAGAATCAAAATGGAATGTAACATAAGCTAAAGCATAGTCTTTCCAGCAGATATGCAACAAGATTGTCACCAAAACTTGAAATCCAAAATCAAGAAAATGATATTCAAACGCTAAACAACTATAAAACTTAATTCAAACGTTGGGAACAATACGCCTATAAACTGCTTTAAACGTCTGACCTCCATTTCTCGACACTTTTTGTCCTTCTTCAGTAGCACAACTCAATAACTTCACCACCGGATCAGCTTCAAGTTCTTCTTCAGTAAGCGATTCAAACATCGGATGATTTTCCAAACAAGATTTCATCCAGTCTCCAAGCTCCTCCACATCAGTTATAGTGTATATAATCCCACCAGGTTTAATCACATAAGCATATTCATCCAACAAAAACGGGCTAATCACACGCCTACGATGGTTCTTTTCTTTAAAGTGTGGGTCCGGGAACAAGAAAAACATCTTTGAAAGCTGTGCTTTTTCAAAGTAATTGGGAATGTATTTCATGGAGTTAGTCCTCACAACAGATACATTCTGGTACTGACCCGGGTTTGAAACCCTTAAAGCTAGAATCCTTTCTTTGACATACTCCGTTACCTTGTCTCTCAACTCCATTCCGATCATTAGCGTATCAGGAAAAAGGGTAGCAAGACTGATTAGAAGCCCTCCAAACCCACAACCGATATCTGCAAACTCAATCTTTTTGGAATTGGAACTGGAATGGGAATCGGGCGATGGGAAGTAGTGAGGGTAGTGAAGGGAGTATTCTACATGTTGAGGGGAGATCGGGACGGGGAAATGGGAATCGCTTAACGGATTGCTATGAGCTCGAGCTCTGTAAAACCGCTTTCGTGGAAGGCGGGTGGATTTGCTGATGCAGGGGTATGATTCATCCCCTGATGGCAGTTTTTCCTCAAGTTGCATATTGAAAACAGAAGTAACTTCTATAATGACATATCACATGTTAGAAAATATCATTTACTTTACAGCAATAAAAGTACCATAGATACTTCATAAACTCAGATATACTCATCTTAATACCATAAAAATTTAGGGTTTTGTTAGAGGACGCAATCTATCTGTATAAAGTTACAAGCTTTAGTCAATCAAATTATTCAGCTCATCGAACAGATGAATAAACCCTAATTAGAAAGCTTAACACTAAATCAACAAAATTAGCTGCTGATTTCATAAACCCTAATGAGCTAACTTTCGATTTTCAACACAACTTAACTTAAACTTGTAATACATACAAATCAGTTTCAGAAATCAATGAATGCAAACTATACTTTAACAACTTAAGAGATAAATCAAATACCTTCGATGGAGCTTTATAGAAAGAGCAGAGCCGTGAGCCGACAGAGGCCAATCACCGTTGGTCGTCAGTGGTATTTGATTATACGTTTTTATTGGGCTTTGGATTGGGCCAGTGGCAGTGGACGCCGTGTTGGAGAAACCTCACCACATTTGAGGCGTAATTTAAGATATTCAGCCCATGATCGAATGGGCCAACTTTAAACAAGATAGTTCTTATACTTGCTCCCTTTGGGTTTTGAGGTTTGATACTGACAAACACATAAATTTGGTTGAAACCGGTTAGGGATTGCTCAAACCTGGTAAACATCAGGTTTTGGTATAAAATGGTTTTGTCGGAAACATATTGTATTGGGAAAGGGATTGGTTTTATTTGACACCAGTTAGGTTATAACCTGGTTTATAACCAGTTTGGTTTTCAACAGAGTGTTCAAAGGAATGGCTTCGTTTTCAACTGTTTTCAACCGTTTTCAGGTCGAAAATCATTTTGGAACTGTTCAAAGAAACGGCTCCGGTTTCCAACCAGGTTTTTCATGCAACTCTACAGACAATGATGGAACTGTATAGAGGTGCACGAATCGGGTTTTGGGTCGTACCCACGCCCGGGTACGAACCGGGTTGGGCCCAATCGGGTATTTTTCTACCCCGGTATTGGTAAAACCGGGTACGAACCCGGGTCCAGTTCATCATAATGAAACCCCTACCCGGTATACCCGGTTTGGGTAGGGTCGGGTCCTGGTCAAGTACAAAACCGAGTACAATCCAAGTGTCATAAGTAGCGCTACCTAACTAATAATAATAATTAATAATAATAATAATAATAATAATAATTAAAATAATAATAATTATAATAATAAATATTTCGTAATAATAAAATCAGATAATATAGCATCACAACACTCATCCTGTTGGTGCAGGAAATATTTTCCTAAGTAGCGCTACCTATATTATCTAACGGTTCCACATCCGAATTAATGGTTGTATCATAAATGACAATATATCTAAAAAATTCATAATAATGCATCAATCATAAAACAGTATGTTTTTTCCCCTAAAAACTTTATAGACATCAAAATAGGGCTATGAGTCTCACCTCTTACTCCAATGGATAACCTATAAAAATCAATTTATAAGTTAGATACAAAATTTTCTTTAATATTTTAAGAACCTCAAATGGAAGTAATTTCCAAAAGTTTAATAGTAACATTATCAGATAATATTACTATATAAATTCCAACTTCCATCTTATAATTTGTTATAATTATTACAAATTTATCATAAATCATTAAAAATAGTTACTGTCGTCCATAAATTTCCAATTTTTTCCAAAATATTATTCCAATAATTCTTATCACTTCATAAATTTTCTGATATCTAACTCACAGTCGGTATGTTTCTATAATTTTTCCAATGATCTCAACATTTAGAAAAAATATCTATACAACTCCAAAAATTATAAAACTTATACACTCTGTTAGATTCAAACCATTATAATTTAAGTGAATTTTTTGATATTTATCATGCTTTTAAGTATTTCTTTTGATTTTTCCTTTACAGATCATATAAAAATACATATCTTAGTCATAAAAAGGAATTAAATTACGAAATTTATTTTGGAGCTCCTATAACAAATGGGAATCCTTAAATAATTTTCCTGGAATTTTACCGGATTTGGTTCTTTCAATTGATAATTTCCTTTCATTTACTTTAAATAATTTGTATAAATTATTTTACTTATTATATTTTTACCAAAATTTACAGAATGGTAATTTAGTATTTTTACAAAAATATGATAATGTTTATTCTCACAATCACAGTCATTTAGGTATTAATCTATTTAACCAAGTAAATTGTGAAATAACATATATTTTAAACCCTTTATTTATATATTTTGTTTCTATAAATCTTCAAACTTTCTTAAAGACTGATTTTTGTTGAAAATCAAAGTTTTTGTAAGATTTGTGATTAATTCTTATGAGGCAAAACCTAAGATTTTAAGTTTTATGTATGTTAGATACATACATAGTTTATAAACTTTTTAATCAATCAAGTTTGATTAATCTAACCTTGATTTTGATAAAAGAAAAGGGTGAAGGATGGTTGATGAAGACTCCTAAGCTCTTGATGATCCAAACTTAAGGTGAATGTTCTTGAACTTGAAGGATGTTCAAGGTGTTTAGATGATGTTGGAACCAAGATATATCAAGATGTGATGGTTTGGGTTGTATGAAAACTGAGTGTTGTTGATGATGAACCGATAGAAGGAGAGAGAACCGAAAGATTGAGGAGGTAGTGGTGGATGTTTTTGATGGAGTGGTGGTGTTTCAAAGAAGCCAAGAGATAAAAGGTGGTGGTAAACGGTTGTGGTGTGGCCGAAAGAGAGAGAGAGTTGAGATAGTGATTTAGATATTTTTGGTTGTGTTGAAAAGTTCCTTCGGCCGAGAGCTTCAAATAGGGAAGCTTTTTATCATGAGGACTAGATGTAGGTTTGCACGGTGGCAAGCTCAAGTTGTGCTCGGTGTTTGGTTGCTAGGTGTCGACCAAGAGGAATAATGAGTCACCATCTCTTTAATACTAGTGTTTATATTAATAACCGGATGAGTTGGATACTAGGGGTATTAGTTTGCAAGGTGGCGAGATAATGAACTTGATTGGTGTTAAGCTAGTAACCGAGAGAAATGAGGGAGGTTGGTTCGATCCTAGTTGGTGTTTTAGTCGAGTGACTAATGGACCGGTTTGTGTTTTTTGTTTGGTGTTTGGGTGTTTAAGGTTTGCTTAGTTTTTGTCTTGATGTTAAAGTATATTGGATGTTCATTGGATTTGTGTTGTTTGATTGAGTTGTGATATGGTACATTTGATCTTTGTAATGTTAAAGTGTTTTTGGTTGATTACCATTTTGGTAACATAACTTATACATGCACACGTAAAAGTGTGTTCATGTATACGTAATTCATATGCATGCAAGCATGCATACTACATCATACACATACTTATGAAATATATATATACAAATCATAACAAGTTAGTCACAATATAGTTTAATACGTAAATTCTTTATCCAACAATTCCTATAATTGATTCATTAGTTCTTTCATTTCTGTTGGCCCTAAACGATATGGTGCTTTAGTAATAGGGGCTGTTCTCGGGACTAATTCTATTTTAAACTCTACTTGACGAAGGGGTGGCAATCCGGGTAATTCATCAGGGAAAACATCAGGATATTCATTGATAATAGAAACACTTTCTAGATTCATCTTATCTAGTTTTGTATCAACTACATGAGCAAAGAAAGCTAAGCATCTCTTCTTTAAACATTTTTGTGCTTTCTTACAGGAAATCATTTTCATAATACCACTAGGCTTTTCACCGTATATACAGAGAGTTCTATTTTATTTAATCAGAGGGATTTTTATCATTCTCTTACCACATATAATTACAGCATGATTCTTACTTAACCAATCCATACCTACTACAATATCAAAACCTCCTAATTCAATAGGAATCAGATCTATATCAAAATAATGTTCATCTAGGTTTAAAGTACAGTTAGGAATGATTTCACCAGCTTCAATTATTTTACCATGAGCTAATTCTATCATATATTTATGCTTAGCTTCTCAGAAGTTAGATTAAGTGATGGTCTAAAGGTATTTGAAATGAAACTACGAGTTGCTCCTGTATCAAATAATACTATTGTGTACTGATTGTTGATAAGGAACGTACCCGTTACTACTTCTGGTTCATGCCGAACTTCTTCAGCTTGCATTACGAAAGCTCTTCCACGGGGGTTGTTTTGGTTAACTGGAGCCTTGTCTTTCAATTGTGAAAATTCATTACGAAAATGGTTTTCGTTACCACACTGATAGCAGACTGGTTTAGGGTTGGTGGGGTTCTTGCAGTCTCGGGATATATGTCCCTTCTTTTTACAATTATAACAAATCACGATCATACAATTTCAAGGGTGATATCTTTGACAGGTACTGCACCATGGTTGTCCTTCAGTCTGTGTTTTCTTTTCTCGTACTGCTCCTAAGAAATTTCTTTGTGGAGGTCGGTTTATTCTTTTCTGAGGGTTTTCTCCAAATTTTCTTCTTGTGTGGTTGTCATTCCACTTCCTTATCCCTCCTATTTTTAGATTACTTAAAGATCCATTTCTTATCATTTCATCTGTTAGGCTTCCTGACAAGCTTACTGCTTCCTGGAAGGTTTTGGGCATTGCGGATTTAACTAATCCCCTTATTTGTGATACTAATCCCCAAATATACCTTCCTATCCTTTTAGATTCAGGGGTTATCAGGTGTGGCACTAATCTGGAGAGTTCATTATACCTGTCGGTATATTCCCGATGTGCGGTTCCTCTCATCTCTAATGCCAAGAATTCAGTTTCTAATTTCTCTATTTCATTATATGGACATTATTTTTCTATTACCAAGTTTCTAAATTCTTCCCAACTTATCTTATTCATGACATGCCTACCTTTAGTTTGCATTTCTATTTTCCATCAGGATTGTGTCTCTCCTTTAAGTGAATACGAAGCAAACTATGTCTTATTATTATCGGCACAGTTACTAATTTCTAAGACTGCTTCGATTTCATCTAACCAACGTAGGGCTTGTACAGCTCCTCCTCTTCCATCAAATTCTAGGGGTCTGCATGACATAAAGGTCTTGTATGAGCATACTTTTGTGACTCCGTTTAAGATTTCTTCCTCTTATCGTTCCTCTGGATTAGCATTTTCTGGTCTTTCATGTTGGTGTGATGTGGCTCCAAAGTTCAGATTCTATTGTAGTTGGGATATCAGAGTAGGTAATGTAGCTTCTATTTGTTGAGCTACTAGTTGAGAAATCCTGTCATTCTCATTTGTGTCATTATTCCCAGGTGTTTCTTCCCCAAGTCGGGTTCTAGGTCATCCAACTCGTGCTGTTATTCGTATAGCCTGAGTGTTTCTTTTTGGCGGTGTCACACCCCAACCTTGACGGCGGAATCGTCGAGGTGTGAGGGATAAGATTGTTCACAGCCACATAACGCTATGTTTAAATGTAAATATTCAAATTAATAGTTTCAACAGGAATTACAAACATAAGTCTCAATCATGAAATACATTCAAGCAAATATCAAAACATAATATAACATTTCATTTATTTAACTAGGTCCACGTCCTAGTTTTATTGCAAGCTTCAAAAGACCACTTTAAACTTGGGGTTTACCTGAAACATGATAAAAATAAAAGGTCTTTCCAATGTTTTCATACATAATATAAAAAGATTATAAGTTGCAATTCGTGTCATAGGTTATAAGCTAGTAAGGTTATAGAACACATATCTTTACAATCAAACCTCGACTTGATTACAAGTATATAAGATTGGCTAAGTGTATTTGGTTCCCTAGTGCACAAGCATACGGCTCCTAGGAGTCGGCAGTTCATCGACTTTAGCACCAAATAGGCTTGTCAGGCCCAAAGATCTAAGACGTCGCCAGGATAGCAATAGTTAATGATTGTAACAAACTATGTATCTCATATAATCACTTACATCACACAAATAACCATGACAAAATATAAAGATGAATTGCAAGTGCTTTACAAGTCTCAAACGTTTATAAGTGTATGATGTATAAGTATCATGTTTCACCCTAAAATGGTGTGAAATAAAGTAAAAAGGGGCAAGGAAAACTCACATGACAAATAAGTATAGGAATGATGATTATTAAGAATAATAGTTAAACGTCCCAACGCCGTCCTTCACAAGGTACCTAGATATATATATTTTTATTTACAAGTGTTGAGTTAGTAATAATATTAAAGTTCTAACGAGAGCTAGAGTTCCAATGGAATTGTGGGGTTTTGTCCAGTAAATAAATTTATATAATGAATTTTGTTTATATTTTGATTACATGAAAAGAATTATACTATTTAATCCTTTTTATTATATAAGAGTAATTAAGCATATGAATTGATAAGGTTTAGATATATATAATGCAAATGAATCTTGTAAACTTGGGAAATAAACGACATCTAATAATGAGTAAAATAACATGTTGACCAATAACAATTTGTTAATCTAAACTATTAGTTGAAATACGTTTATAAGTAAACCTAAAATAACTCTTGTAAATAATTTGTGAATTTGTAAAATATGTATTTTTATCATGCTTAATTTATAGTTAAAGATAATGTGGTGCCAAGTAATATTTTAACGATTTTAAGTATTATTTAAAGTCTATTTTATAAAATAACACAAAATTTTACCTTTGTAAATAAATTGTGAACTATAAGATAAAATATATATACAATTACAAAAATAACTATTTATAATGTTTGTTAAATGATGTTTTATGTAATAAATGTTAAGGTTTTTAGACAAATAAATTTTACAGAAAATGGTTAAATACTTTCGTAAAGTTAAATGTATAAAACTGATTTTTTTGTAATTTTTTTAGAATTTTGTACAATTTTAAGGGCCAAAAAGGCCTTTTTAAAAAAATATGAGGGTTGCCGGGTTCGAACCCGGGACCTCCAGTGTGTATTGCGCGTGCATAACCGGTGAACCAAAGGCCGTGGCCGCGGCATGATTTGGTTCCCAAATCTTAAAAGCAGTGTTACAAATAAATCCCCAATCCGGATGAACCCTAGGTTCGTTCGGATTCAAATCGAAGGCCAATTCGTCGTTGTTAACACTGAAGATCATGGGGCTTTTATTCCCCATGGTTTAACGAATGTAATTGTATTGTTACTTACCTGAATTGAGTTCGATTTTATGAGGAGGGCCTCAAGAACAGGCCGCGGCAGGGGAGTCGATTGAAGGAGAAGAAATAGACAATGAAATTCAAATTAATCTTGTATGAAGCTTCGTATGGTGATGAGGAATGAAAGCCCTCAATCAAACTCGATTAAGGATGCTCGTACAATGGATTGGATTGAGTTGCAGGTCCGCGATCGAGTGGATGTTCAAAAGGAGTGTTTTTGGTTGTTTTTGATGCAATTGAGTTCATCAACTGATTAGGATTAGATATAAGATTGTTTGTGCGTGTTTATTCAACTTAATTTAATGTGTAGTGCGATCGATGGACTGCTAAAGCTGTCGACCACGCGAGGAAAGAAACAGGGACGAATCGCACTCAGATTTTCAAATTAAACTTGAGGCATGCGTTCGAATCCTCCACGTGAATGTGTCGGGGTGTTTGTTTCGATTTAAAATTGAGTAATTCGGTCACTGTGGGCTCGCCGGAGCCGATGGCCGGCGGCGAGTGTCCAACGGGGAAAAAGGGGGGCGGGGTTGGGTGTTTGAAATAATTACACAACTGGCCCCTGTACTTTTTAAACTTTGTTATTTTATGTAAGAGTAAATTACAAATTATGTCCTTTATTAATACATGGTATCTCATCGTATGTCCTTTAGTTTTAATAATTACACCATATGTCCTTTTTTAAAAATATTTGAACATCCATTGTCCTTTACTCTAACTCTCATCCAAATCGAGAGTTAAGTAAAGCATGTGCCAAAAGCATGATGGGCATTTATGTCTTTTACATGCCCTCAATTAAAAAAAAGATGTATGTCTCTTCATTCCCATAGTCTTCAGGCACACATAGATTATTGTAAACCCTAATTGCTTTGATGAAGTCAAGCAACAGTTCTGATCTCGTCCCTTCGTTATCGTCTCTTTCAATGGATTGTATGAAATCACAAGGCCTACATATTTCGGAAGACGAACACGGCGAAATCAACGGTAATACGTGAATATATATTATATGCCAAAATCGTAATTCATTGATTTAAGTAAAGTGGAGAATCACTTTTTGATTTCATGCGCTGTAGAAATTTGCTACAGAGCACTTATTGATTTTGACTTTTAATCATACTTTCATCATATTCAAATTTATTATTTATTCCATTAGTTAATTTATTGGTTGCTTATATGTAATTTCTAATCAAAATCTTTTATTTTATGATACAATTGTGTTTTCAATTTGAGTTTAAAACTAATATCAAGCATGTAATTATAGCAGAAGATGCACAAGCACATCTAGACCCAAGTTTCTATTATGATTTCATGGGTGATGAATTTGATCCTTTCTTTGGTCAAAACATGGGTGGGGATCAAAATAATGAAGATGAGAACATGAGTGGGGATCAAAACAACAACTATGATTCAATTTGAAAAGACAATGGATGAACTCAAAAAATTCAACCTTGAGGCACAACTGTGGTTGTCTAAAATTCCACCACAACATTGGTCAAGATCATATTTTTCTGGTAAGTTATAATAATTTCATATGTTTACAATTATTATGTTTGTTAATGCATATAACATACTATTCAATTTGATCATTCTATAGGTAGGGCAGATACGGATGTACTACTAAATAATATGTGTGAAGTTTTTAATGCCAAGATAGTGGATGGAAGAGACAAGCCAATTATCACACTATTGGAATATATTAGAGAGTATCTCATGAGGAGGATTGTAAATGTGCTAAGAGTGATTGATAGGTATGAAGGTCTACTAACACCAACAGCTCAGAAGGTGTTTGAAGGGATTAAAAAGGAAGCGACAAGGTGTACTGTACAATGGAATGGGGAAGAGCATTATCAGGTGAGTGGCCCAGGTGGTGATCAATGTGTAGTTGACATGAGTAGGAGATCATGTGTATGCAGGAAATGGGAGATCACAGGGATGCCTTGCAAACATGCAGTTGCTGCAATTTGGAATAAGGCTATATATGGACAAGGAACTACCCTGCCAGAAACCTACATCCAGTATATAGGTTGGAGATATGGAAAGAGGTGTATAATTTCAAGATCTACCCAATCAATGGAAGAGCATTATGGCCTAGGTCTCAAATTCCAACCAGTATTACACCACCAACACATTATAAGCCTATTGGTAGGCCTAAAAAGGTGAGGAGAAAGTCATCATTTGAATTGGAGGAGTCACTAAAAGGTGGAAGATTATCAAAGAAAGGGACATCAAAGACTTGCTCGAAGTGTTATAAGAAGGGACACAATAGCAGGACTTGCAAGGGATTAGAGTAGTATTGGATTTTAATTTGGTTTCTTTTGATTTATGTTGGATGTATGGATTTTAATTTAGTTTCTGTTGGTTTAATTTTGAATGTATGGATTTTAAATTGGTTTATGTTGGTTTAATTTGGTTTAATATGGGTTTAAATGATTTGGATGTATGGAATTTTTAACCAGTATGCTTTGCGAAATCATGAAAAGCAATTAATTTTCATAGTAGTAAAGTTTTGACAAATAAATCATGAAAAGCAATTAATTTTCAAAGTCTTATAAATAAATCAAGCATATTATTCATAAAAGTTTTCTACAGAACGTTCCTAAAAAAAGGAGCATAAGGGTTGATTGATTTTTAAAGTCACGATTACTTAATTCTTTTTTAATTACAATTGTCAAATTACATAAATGCCCATCATGTTTTTGCACATGCTTGACTTAACTCTCAATGTGGATGGAAGTTAGTATAAAGGACAATAAATGTGCAAATATTTTCTAAAAAGGACATACGTTGTAATTATTAAAACTAAAGGACATACGATGAGATTTCATGCATTAATAAAGGACACAATTCGTAATTTACTCTTTATGTAATAAGTATTTATTCAAGGTTTTCAAAATGTCAAAACGACCCCCTGCACTTTAATTTTAAGTTTTAGTTTTATTATTATTATTATTATTATTGTTATTATTATTATTAATATTATTATTATTATTAATATTATTATTTCCATTAACATTATGGTTATTATTTTTATAATTAAATTAGTATTATTATTACTATTATTATTAGTTATTATTATTATTATTAGTTATTATTATTATTATTATTTTGTAATTAACTATTATTATTATTATTATTATTATCATTATTATTATTATTAATTTATTATTTATTATTAGCAAAACTAACTTTAAATTAATTCAAAATTACAAGATGTTACAGTCTCTCCAACTTAAAAGAATTTCGTCCCGAAATTAAAAATGAAACTATGCGAATAAATACGGGTATTTCTTCTTCATGTGCTCCTCACGTTCCCAAGTAAATTCAGCGCCACGCTTATTCTCCCAACGAACCTTGACGATTGGGGTTGTGGTGGTTCTAGTCTTCTTCATAATGTGATTCATAACTTCAACGAGTTTCTCGACAAAGTGTAATGACTCGTCGATCTGGATGTCATCCAACGGGACATGCAGACCTTCGTCAGCCAGACACTTCCTCAAATTCGAAATATGGAACACATGATGAATTCCACTAAGGTCGGAAGGTAGTTCCAGTTTGTAAGTCACTTTCCCAATCCTTTTCAGAATCTTGAAAGGTCCTACAAATCTTGGAGCCAGTTTACCCTTTCTTCCAAAGCGAACAACACCCTTCCACGGTGAAACCTTAAGAAGAACCATCTCCCCAACTTGGAATTCCAATGGCTTACGTCGCTTATCAGCATAGCTCTTTTGTCGACTTCTTACCGCTTCAAGGTTCTTTCGGATGATAGAAACTTTATCGGTCGTCTCTTGTATGAGTTCAGAACCAGTGATGAAGTTTTCACCAATGTCGGTCCAGCAGATCGATGAACGACATTTTCGACCATAAAGTGCTTCGAATGGTGCCATCTTGATACTCGAGTGATAACTATTGTTATACGAAAACTCCGCAAGCGATAGATGCGTATCCCAATCACCACCAAAGTCAAGGACACACAGGCGTAGCAAATCCTCCAAGGTTTGGATCGTCCGCTCGGTTTGACCATCAGTTTGAGGATGGTAAGCCGTGCTTAGATCTAGTTGTGTACCCAAGAGTTCTTGCATAAACGTCCAAAAATGTGAAGTGAAACGGTCGTCACGGTCGGATATGATGTGAAGAGGCACCCCATGACGACTTACAATTTCATCAACGTATATACGAGCCAACCTTGATGTCTTGTAAGTGTCACGTATGGGTATAAAATGTGCCGATTTGGTCAATCGGTCAACGATCACCCATATGCTATCATGTCCTCGAGATGTTCGGGGTAGTTTAGTTATGAAGTCCATAGATATGTGTTCCCACTTCCACATAGGAATCTTGGGTTGTTCAAGTAACCTACTTGGACGTTGATGTTCGGCTTTAAACTTCGTACACGTGAGGCACTTAGCTACATAAGTCGCTATGTCTTTCTTCATTCCAGGCCACCAATATTGACCACGCAGGTCCATGTACATTTTATCGGAGCCAGGATGAATAGAATAACGAGTTTGATGAGCTTCGTTCATGACAAGGGTACGAAGATTATTACGATTTGGAACCCAAATTTGATTCGCGAAGTACATCAACCCATTAGGTTTCGTCTCAAGTTGAGTTAGAAGGTTATGCTCCAGTTCATCCTTCATTCTTCCTTCTTGTTGAATCATTTTTGAGCCTCCAAGATGCTAGACTCAATGTCACTATTTATTCTCAAATTTTGTAGCAGTACGGTAGCCTTGTTGACATCTAGTCGAATTTCAGTATCGAATCTTCTCAAAGTATCAAACCACTGTCGTCGATCGCGAATCTCTTGAAACGAGGTCATCTTGTTATGGACTTTACGACTTAGTGCATCGGCTACGATATTTGCCTTCCCAGGGTGGTAACGAATGTCACAGTCATAATCAGTAATCAACTCAACCCAACGACGTTGTCTCATATTGAGATCTTTTTGATTAAAAACTCGTTGAAGGCTTTTGTGATCGGTGTAGACTATACATTTCGTACCATAAAGGTAATGCCTCCAAATCTTTAAGGCAAAAACAACAGCACCAAGCTCGAGATCATGGGTTGTGTAATTTACCTCGTGAACCTTCAATTGTCTTGATGCTATGACCTTTCCTCGTTGCATAAGAACGCAACCAAGGCCTTGTTTTGATGCATCACAATATACGGTGAAATCATCGTTTCCATCGGGTAGGGTCAAGATAGGAGCATTGTACAGTTTGTGCTTTAACGCTTCAAAAGCTTCTTCTTGTTCGGGCCCCCACTCGAATGGTTTATTCTTTTGTGTCAAGGAAGTGAGTGGCTTCGCGATCCTTGAAAAGTTGGCGATGAATCGCCGGTAATAACCTGCAAGACCAAGGAAAGAACGAATCTTGGTCGGAGTCGTGGGAACACACCAATTCTTCACAGCTTCCACCTTTGCAGGGTCAACATGAATCCCTTAGCTATTCACCACGTGTCCTAGAAATTGAACTTCCTCGAGCCAGAAATCACACTTCGAGAACTTCGCGTACAGTTGTTCCTTCTTCAACAGATCGAGGATTTGACGGAGATGAAGTTCATGATCGGAACGAGACTTGGAATAAATAAGAATGTCGTCGATGAAAACGATGACAAATTTGTCTAGGTATGGCTTGCACACCCGGTTCATAAGATCCATGAAGACCGCAGGAGCATTTGTTAAGCCGAAAGGCATAACCGTATACTCGTAGTGTCCATAACGAGTACGGAACGCGGTCTTTGGGATGTCATCGTCATGGACTCGTAATTGATGATATCCAGAACGTAGATCAATCTTCGAGAATATAGCAGCTCCTTGAAGTTGATCAAACAGATCGTCGATATGAGGAAGAGGATACCGGTTCTTGATGGTCAACTTGTTGAGCTCCCGGTAATCGATACACATACGGAATGACCCATCTTTCTTCTTTACAAATAAGACAGGTGCACCCCAAGGAGAGAACTAGGGCGAATGAAACCTTTAGCAGTCAATTCTTGAAGTTGACTAGAGAGTTCCTGCATTTCCGATGGTGCAAGCCGATAGGGTGACTTAGCCACGGGGTTTGCTCCCGGTATCAAGTCAATTTTAAACTCGACTTCACGTACGGGAGGTAAACCGCTAAGGTCATCGGGAAATACTTCAGGGAAGTCTCGTACGATAGGGACATCCTTAAGTTCTTTCCCTTTGACTTTTGTGTTGACCACGTAAGCTAAGAAGGCCATATACTTCTTGCTTAAGCACTTTCGGGCTTGAGTACAAGACATGAGTTTAAGTCCTTGGGATGGTTTCTCGCCGAACACTTTCAAAGTATCCCCAGATGGTAACGGTATACGGATACACTTCTCAAAACAAACGATCTCGGCATGGTGTTTAGCTAGCCAATCCATGCCAATGACGACGTCGAAGCTTCCAAGTTTCATAGGAATAAGATCAATGGAGAATTCGTGGTTGTCAAGGCTTATGATGCAATCAAGTATTATGGCGTCAATGACAATAGATTTCCCATCGGCGACTTCGACCGTGTGGGGTCTTTTCAGATTAATACGTGATTTAGAAAGTATGGGCTCGAACTCTAACGACACGAAACTCTTATCCGCACCCGAATCAAATAATACAGATGCATAATGATCATTCACAAGATACATACCTGTTTGGTAAAAATTCTATTATTGATACGTTGAATACAAAGATAGAAACATCAATAGTACAAGAAATGATTTAAACGGGGTTCAACGTCGTACCATTCACAACGTCATTGCTGACTTGTGCTTGGTTTGCGTTGATATTGAAAGCACGTCCTCGAGCTGGTGGCACATTACCCACAGGGCGAGGGCATTGTGGGCGGAAATGACCAGGTTCCCCACAATTGTAGCAAACACGGTTTGTGACCATGGCGGCGTTGTTAGGCGCACGGTGACAAGTCGCCACCCAGTGACCATATTTACCACATAAGGTACAGATACGGCATGGTTGATTCCCCGGATGATGATATCTACATGTGTTGCACATAGGTTGCGGACCAGCATAGGCTCTAGCCCCAGGCACTTGTGCCACATGTGCAGCGGTAGGTACAAGTTGTCCTTGGGGTTGTTTGGGTGCAGCCACAGCATAGTTGCGTGCCGGTGTAAACTTGCACTTCTTGTTGTTGTTGTTGTTGTTGGACGGTTCAGCTTTGGTCTCCTTAACGGCCTCACTAGCCATCTTTTCCACCTTCTTTGCACCTTTCGCAGACATGGTGCCCGCTCGTATATGGTTCTCGGTGAGTTGAGCGGTGATAGTAATGGCTTCTTCTAATGTTGTGGGTCGGCTACCCACTACAGCATCTTGAATTTTGGGTGGTACACCCTTAATGAACTTCTCGATGTTGCGGGGAACGGTATCGACCATGTGAGGCAGCAATAAACTCAACTCATGATGCCTAATTGAGTAGGCCAAATGATCACCATTGTTTTGCTTCAAATTCTAGAATTCTTCTTCTAGCTTTTGCAATTCACTTCTCGGGCAGAACTTCGCGATGGCGATGTTCTTGAACTCATCCCAAGAGAGTGCCAAAATAGCATCAGCCCCTCGGTTTCTTTTCTCGCTATTCCACCAGGTAAGTGCCCTTTGTTGAAGCATACTAGTGGCATAACGGACTTTTAGTGCCTCAGGACACTCACAATTGACAAAAGTGTTTTCCATGCTTTCGAACCACTCAAGAAGACCAGTGGCTCCTTCCTTGCCACTAAAACTAGTGGGCTTGCAAGAGCTAAAGTGCTTGAAAGTGCAAGTTTGGTTGTTGCGCCCTTTGTTTGCACTATTCTCTCCTTGACCATTTCCATTGTTGCTAGAGTTGGCCATCATAGTGCTATTGAGTTCAGCAACCATGGTCGGGATGACAGCAGCCATTTGTCGAGCAATCATAGCGGCTAGCTTACGATCAGAACTTCCACGCTTTCCATGATGACGAGACATGCTGGAAAATACAAGTTGGATTAGGAATGGGTAAAAGGACAATAAGGATAGACAGTTAAAGTAAGAATCATGAATTATACGGAATGTTTCCAGTCGGTAACGCATCACCATTTGGAAATGTTGACACATCAAGGTAAATTGACTCATTTGCCTTAGAGATTTGTGTATTTTGACCATAGTTTATCACTCATCCCAGAAATCCCCAGGTGGCGTAACGGGTCTCACAATGAGATTTATGCGAATACGCTTGCCTTAGCCCGAAGGCTTTTTGCCAGGAAATCCAGAATACAGGTGTCTATGTGTCACACAATATTTCTTAGGTTCATGAAATCAAAACCTTGATGAGATTTATATAGATTAGACATAACGTCTAAAGATCCAAGTCATAAGCATAAGTATACGATTCCACGTGTCGTCGAGAATAAGATTAAGAGGTTTCATGTTCGGGGAGAGTCGAAGAGTCAAATATAAGTTTTGGGAGACATGTAGAAATGTTTAGGCAATCCTATGCTAAGGCATCAAATTGCACATAAGGGGACATAGCATTATGTAGCATGCAAACCATATACTTTAAAAGATAGAAATATAAGTCTATAAGGTTCATGCATATGCTATAGTCTAGGTCACTATTTCTAATAACCTAATTCCCTATAGTTATGGGCTCTGATACCAATCTGTCACACCCCAACCTTGACGGCGGAATCGTCGAGGTGTGAGGGATAAGATTGTTCACAGCCACATAACGCTATGTTTAAATGTAAATATTCAAATTAATAGTTCCAACAGGAATTACAAACATAAGTCTCAATCATAAAATACATTCAAGCAAATATCAAAACATAATATAACATTTCATTTATTTAACTAGGTCCACGTCCTAGTTTTATTGCAAGCTTCAAAAGACCACTTTAAACTTGGGGTTACCTGAAACATGATAAAAATAAAAGGTCAACTAAAAATAGTTGGTGAGTTTCCAATGTTTTCATACATAATATGAAAAGATTATAAGTTGCAATTCGTGTCATAGGTTATAAGCTAGTAAGGTTATAGAACACATATCTTTACAATCAAACCTCGTCTTGATTACAAGTATATAAGATTGGCTAAGTGTATTTGGTTCCCTAGTGCACAAGCATACGGCTCCTAGGAGTCGGCAGCATCGACTTTTGCACCAAATAGGCTTGTCAGGCCCAAAGATCTAAGACGTCGCCAGGCTAGCAATAGTTAATGATTGTAACAAACTATGTATCTTATATAATCACTTACATCACACAAATAACCATGACAAAATATAAAGATGAATTGCAAGTGCTTTACAAGTCTCAAACGTTTATAAGTGTATGATGTATAAGTATCATGTTTCACCCTAAAATAGTGTGAAATAAAGTAAAAAGGGGCAAGGAAAACTCACATGACAAATAAGTATAGGAATGATGATTATTAAGAATAATAGTTAAACGTCCCAACGACGTCCTTCACAAGGTACCTAGATATATATATTTTTATTTACAAGTGTTGAGTTAGTAATAATATTAAAGTTCTAACGAGAGCTAGAGTTCCAATGGAATTGTGGGGTTTTGTCCAGTAAATAAATTTATATAATGAATTTTGTTTATATTTTGATTACGTGAAAAGAATTATACTATTTAATCCTTTTTATTATATAAGAGTAATTAAGCATACGAATTGATAAGGTTTAGATATATATAATGCAAATGAATCTTGTAAACTTGGGAAATAAACGACATCTAATAATGAGTAAAATAGCATGTTGACCAATAACAATTTGTTAATCTAAACTATTAGTTGAAATACGTTTATAAGTAAACCTAAAATAACTCTTGTAAATAATTTGTGAATTTGTAAAATATGTATTTTATCATGCTTAATTTATAGTTAAAGATAATGTGGTGCCAAGTAATATTTTAACGATTTTAAGTATTATTTAAAGTCTATTTTATAAAATAACACAAAATTTTACCTTTGTAAATAAATTGTGAACTATAAGATAAAATATATATACAATTACAAAAATAACTATTTATAATGTTTGTTAAATGATGTTTTATGTAATAAATGTTAAGGTTTCTAGACAAATAAATTTTACAGAAAATGGTTAAATACTTTTGTAAAGTTAAATGTATAAAACTGATTTTTTTGTAATTTTTTTAGAATTTTTATACAATTTTAAGGGCCAAAAAGGCCTTTTTAAAAAAATATGGGGGTTGCCGGGTTCGAACACAGGACCTCCAGTGTGTATTGCGCGTGCATAACCGGTGAACCAAAGGCCGTGGCCGTGGCATGATTTGGTTCCCAAATCTTAAAAGCAGTGTTACAAATAAATCCCTAATCCGGATGAACCCTAGGTTCGTTCGGATACAAATCGAAGGCCAATTCGTCGTTGTTAACACTGAAGATCATGGAGCTTTTATTCCCCATGGTTTAACGAATGTAATTGTATTGTTACTTACCTGAATTGAGTTCGATTTTATGAGGAGGGCCTCAAGAACAGGCCGCGGCAGGGGAGTCGATCAAAGGAGAAGAAATAGACAATGAAATTCAAATTAATCTTGTATGAAGCTTCGTATGGTGATGAGGAATGAAAGCCCTCAATCAAACTCGATTAAGGATGCTCGTACAATGGATTGGATTGAGTTGCAGGTCCGCGATCGAGTGGATGTTCGAGAGGAGTGTTTTGGTTGTTTTTGATGCAATTGAGTTCATCAACTGATTAGGATTAGATATGTAAGGTCCCGTTCCCGGGCACCTCTCAATTGGTCATTCACAGCATAAAACATTCATATATTATAAATTAAAGCAGCGGAATTAATTTTAACAAAAATCCATTCATTCATTTTAAACACTGTTGCTAAGCAATACATTCTAGTTTAGGAATTCACAAAATAATTAGTTGCACGCCGTGTAGCCATCCCCGTGTGCCATCCTCAGCAACCTGTTACCTGCCAACTGGAAAATACATAAAAGTCAGCGTTGCTGAGTGAGTTATAGTTTTATAATTAAAATACTTTGTTTTCATTCAAAAATCGTTCCTCATTTTCATGGGTGATCATACATCGTACGTACACATAGGTATATTTTCATTATCTTCATCATCGTTCAATTCGTACTTTTATTATTCTTCTTCCGGTCTTTTGCAACACATAGTTGCTCACCCATTAGCAATCTCAAGGATTGTAAGACTTTTGGTCTGTTGCGACACTGAGTCACTCACCCATTACCAACCTCACGGGTTGTAAGTCTTCTGCGGTCTTTTGCAACACAAAGTTGCTCACCCATTGTCAATCTCAAAGATTGACCCTGTGTGCATCCTTCGGGTAGCGAACCCGCATCACAGTTGAGCTAACACCTGCCAGGGGTGTGCACCTCCATACATTTGCTTGCAAGCCTTTCTTACGTTCATTTACATTCCATTCTTCTTTATCATTAATCTTTCACTTTATTAATGATAATAATTCCTGTCTTGATCATGATCATTCCACGTAAAGTCATACAATATTATTATTAATAAGCATAATAATAATAATAATACTAATAATATCAATAATAAGCTTAATAATAGCCCTAATCATAATATTAATTAAAATATTAAGAAAAGGGATATTATTACATTCAAACATAATCATACGCGTATAATAAAGTCCCAGTCAACATTCATGCGAAAACCCTACTGCACAGACTTCAAGAAAATTCCGTTAAAAATTCTAAGTGTTGGTCGTAAGAGCCCTGTTCAGTCGTTTCACCACTGTCGGACATACCAGCTTACACTTAGAAAATTTCCAACCCTGGTCGTATGAGCGCTGTTGGGCGTATGAGCCCTGCTCAGTCGTTTCACCTTATACTTAGAAAATTTTTCCTAGTCATACGACCACTGTTCAGTCGTTTCATCCCCCATACTTAGGAAATTTTTACTAGTCATACGACCACTGTTCAGTCGTTTCATCCCCCATACTTAGGAAATTTTTACAGACTTATGAGTACTGTTGGGACATATAACCCTTAAAATATTTCTAAGGCAAATTTCATGGGCGTATAAGCACTATTTAGACATATTACCTTGTACTTGGTTTTTCTAAGTCAAAATTTCAGACATATGACCACTATTTGGCCTTATTAGATGTATTAGCAGCCTGTTCATGTGTCTAATTCATATTCCAGTCCCCAAACATCATAATACCTAGTTCTAAACATATACACACAATTCCAGACATAAACTTAGCATAAACATAAACATTCATTCATCCCAAAACATACTCTATGAACATACACATGTACATAACATACGGGTATCATACCCAAATTCATGAAAACATACATACATGCATTTTCCAGCCCCAAATCATTTAAAAACGAGTAAAAAGGGGTCTAGAAACTCACCTTTGTTATTTCTTCAATTTCACACTCTTCACCCGAGCTTCTTCAACCAATTCCAACACTTTGAAACCTTCTTAACACGCATTTGAACACGTAGAAACACACATAAGCATTTAACCGAGGCTAATCTAGCCAAGATCAACTTAAAAACATTAAACCTTACCTAAAAATCGAATTCATCTTCTTGTTCTTCAAAAACCCGAAAGTTTCTCTGCTTTCTCTCTATAAAAATCCGAATAAGAAAAGTGTGCAGAAGGTTATGGGCGACCATATCGCCTTTTACACCAACTTTTCAAGATTTTATCATCTTTTTCACTTTAGTCCCTCACTTTGGGGTTGACTTTCTTTTTCCCCCTTTTTCTTCCTCGTTTATTCTTTTGTTTCTTTAAAAGAAATATACGGGTGTTACAAGTCCACCCCCCTTATATAGGTTTCGTCCTCGAAACCTGTTATTCCTCAAACAGTTGTGGGTAATGTTGTCTCATCTCCTCCTCAGTCTCCCACGTAGACTCGGATCCATTCCTGTGCTTCCACTGTACACGCACAAGAGGAACCACCTTATTCCTCAACCTCTTTTCTTTACGATCAATGATTGCCACCGGTTGCTCCACGTAATTGAGCCGTTCGTCTACTTCAATATCCTCCAGTGGAACAATCATATCTTCATCAGCTAAGCACTTCCTCAGATGAGATACATGGAATGTGGGATGAATTCCACTTAACTCATCTGGCAGCTCAAGTCGATAGGCCACCTCTCCTACTCGTGCGACAATTCGGAAAGGTCCTATGTATCTCGGGCTTAGCTTACCTCGTTTCCTGAATCTAATGATTTCCTTCCAGGGCGAGACCTTCAACATGACTCGGTCACCAACCTTGAACTCTATCGGTCTTCGCCTCTTGTCAGCATACGACTTTTGCCTATCTTTCGCCGCCTTCATGAAGGCTTTGATCTTTTCTAACTTCTCGGTCGTTGCTTCAACTACCTCGACACCTCCCAGTTCCTTCTGCCCAATGTCTCCCTAACATACGGGCGTCCTACATCTCCTACCGTATAGCATCTCATAGGGTGGCATGCCAATACTGGCATGATAGCTATTGTTGTACGAGAATTCTGCTAACGGCAAGTGATCATCCCAACTTCCTCCAAAATCGATCACGCACGCCCGAAGCATGTCTTCGAGTGTTTGGATCGTCCTCTCAGACTGACCGTCTGTCTGAGGGTGATATGTTGTACTAATGTGTAGCCTCGTCCCCATTGCATCATGAAATCTCTTCCAAAACTTGGAGGTAAACCGGGTGTCACGATCGGGCACAATAGACACCGGTACACCATGATGGGCTACAATTTCCTTGATGAACAGATCCGCCAATCTTTCAGATGAGTACGTTTCACGGATCGGTAGGAAGTAGGCACTCTTTGTCAAGCGGTCAATTATCACCCATATGGCATCATACCCTTTCGGGGTACGTGGTAGCTTTGTAATGAAGTCCATGGTGATGTGCTCCCACTTCCACTCGGGTATATCCAATGGTTAGATCTTCCCGTAAGGCTTCTTGTGTTCTGCTTTTACATGTAAACAAGTTAGGCACTTACTCACGTACTCCACTACGTCACGTTTCATACCCGGCCACCAGTAATCCTTCTTCATATCATGGTACATTTTGGTAGCACCGGGGTGAATGGAGTATCGAGTCTTATGGGCCTCATCCATGATCTTTCCACGTAGATCCCCGTATCGAGGAATCCACATCCGCCCGAATCGGGTCTTAACACCAAGAGTGTTCTCACCCAATTTCGTGACTAGACCTCTCATCCTTTCGGAGTTAAGACGATCTTCTTTCAAAGCCTCGTCTTGAAACTCCTTAACCTGTGTCATCACGTCGGAGGTCATGATTAACTGATAAGCCTTCACCCGAATCGGCTCAGGCCTTTCTTTTCAGCTAAGGGCATCGGCCACCATGTTGGCTTTGCCCGGATGGTAATGGATTTCGCAGTCATAATCCTTTATGAGTTCCAACCATCGCCTTTGCCTCATGTTTAGATATTTCTGCTCGAAGAAGTACTTTAAGCTTTTGTGGTCTGTGAAGATTGTGCACTTCGTCCCGTATAGATAGTGTCGCCAAATCTTCAACGCAAAAACCACCACGGCTAATACTAGATCGTGCGTGGGATAGTTGACTTCGTGGGTCTTCAGTTGTCGAGATGCGTAGGCTATCACCCTTCCACGTTGCATTAATACGCAACCTAGCCCAGAATAAGATGCATCCGAATAGACCACTAAGTCTTCATTTCCCTCGGGCAATGTCAAGACAGGAGCTTGTGTTAGTCTCGTCTTCAACTCCTCAAAGGCCGTCTCCTGCTCTTGACCCCACACGAATTTCACATCCTTGCGAGTCAACTTAGTCAAAGGTGAGGCTATCTTGGAGAAGTCTTGAATAAATCTCCTGTAATAGCCCGCCAATCCCAAGAAGCTACGAATCTCGGATGGCGTCTTTGGTGATTTCCATTGCATCACAGCCTCAACCTTTGCTGGGTCCACCATGATTCCCTCTGCATTTACCACGTGACCCAGATATTGCACCTCGCGTAGCCAAAAAGCACATTTGGAGAACTTAGCATACAGCTTCTCCCTTCTCAAGGTCTCCAACACTTCCCGAATATGGCCGGCATGCTCTTCTTCGCTCCTCGAATAAATCAGGATATCATCGATGAACACAATCACTGATTTATCTAACATTGGCTGACACACTCGGTTCATCAAATCCATAAAAGCAGCTGGGGCATTGGTCAACCCAAAAGACATGACGAGAAACTCGTAGTGACCGTAGCGCGTCTGGAAGGCTATTTTAGGAATGTCCTGCTCCTTTACCTTCAATTGATGGTAGCCAGATCGAAGATCTATTCTCGAGAACCAACTGGCACCCTGGAGCTGGTCGAACAAGTCATCGATTCTCGGTAATGGATATCGATTCTTTATTGTCAACTTGTTCAATTCACGGTAGTCGATACACATCCTCATGCTACCGTCCTTCTTTTTCACGAATAAGACCGGAGCACCCCAAGGAGAGATACTCGGTCTAATGAAGCCTTTGTCAAGCAGCTCTTGCAGTTTCTCCATCAACTCCTTCATTTCTGTCGGAGCCAATCGATACGGTGCTTTAGCAACAGGTTGGGCACCGGGTATCAGGTCAATTTGAAATTCGATTTCGCGGTCAGGTGGCAATCCCGATAAGTCTTCCGGGAACACGTCGGGAAACTCACACACAACCGGAACGTCGGATAGTTGTGGTGTTGGCGTTTCCACATCCTTTACATAACATATGTAGGCGTTGCACCCACGCCTCATGCACTTCCCCGCCACCGCCATCGAAATCACCTTCGGAATCATCGTTACCCGATCACCGTATATTTTCACTAGACTTCCGTCAAATGCCGTCAATCTAATCATCTTCTTTCGACATATGATATTCGCTTCATAGGTTGCCAACCAATCCATCCCTAGTACTACATCAAATCCACCTAGGGGCATCACATGTAATCTAGCAGCAAACCTATGACCTTCTAATTCTATGGTACAGTCCTCTATCATATCGGTAACTCTAGTGGACTTACCAATAGCGGTTTCTACTTCAAAGGGCTCACTAATGCATTTACTACTAACAGGCAATTTAGCACAGAAAGTAGCAGAAATGTAACTCTTACTAGCACCAGAATCAAATAACACAGAAGCAAGAGTTTGATTTACTAGAAACGTACCTGACACCACATCGGGGTCCGTCCTAGCCTCCTCTCTGGTCATGCTGAAAGCTCTGGCACTTGCCTTCTGCCCTTCAGTCCCGGCCATCTTCTTTGCCTCGGAACTCTCCGCCCTCAGCTTTCTGCAGTCTTTACTCATATGGCCCGCCTCACCGCAGGTAAAACACCTCAGTTCCTTACAATCCTTCGAGATGTGGCCCAGCTTCCCGCACCTGTAGCACACCTTGGGCCCCATTCTGCACTCACCCGTATGCTCCTTCCCGCACTTGCCACACCTTTTGGGCCCTGAGTTTGATGGCCCCACCCTACGGTCATCCATTCTCATCCTTTTGTTGTTCGGGGTAAAGCCACCACGCCCGAACCGCTTCCCATTCCAGTTTCGGTCACCCCCACCAGCCTTCTTCACCTCTGCATCCGCTACCTTCCTCTCATCATAGAGCCTCCCAGCCAAATCCACTGCCGACCTAAAAGTGCTTGGTCGTGCAGCAATCAAATGCCTACGAATGTCGGCTGGCAGCCCCTGAACGTACCGGTTAATCTTCCGTGACACCGGTGTTACTTGATCTGGCACCAGCCTAGCCATCTCATTGAATTTGGTAGTGTATTGCTGGTGGGTCATGGTTCCCGCTTCAAATTGTAGGAACTCCCTCTCGATCTTATCGAGTTCCCTATGAGGACAAAATTCCTTAATTACCAGCTTCTTCAACTCGGACCACTTCATTTTCCCGATGGCTCTGCTGCCCTCAGCTTGGACGATATTGTCCCACCAACATAGTGCTGAGTCAGTAAAGGAGTGGGTGGCAAACTTCACCTTCTGATCTTCCCGGCACTCACTGATCTCGAGTACCGCTTCCATCTCCCTTACCCACCGATAGGCAGCAACAACATTGCCATTTCCATCAAAAGTCGGGGGCCTGCACCTCTGGAATGCCCCGTAATTGCATCCCTTGGTCGTCACCCCCACCACACCATCTTCCTCTTCATCAGACACTACTATCTCAGGATCCGGTCGTTCCTCTCCTCCCTTGCTTTCCTTCCCAGTTGACCCTCTCCTGTCTTCCTTCTCCTTTCTCTCCTCATTCCTCACAACACGAATAACATCGGTCACTACAGATGGCATAACTGCCTGTAGGACCTGGTGTACCTCATCAGCAATCGCCTCCCTAGCTGAGGCATTTAGGCTAGCATTTTCATTTCCTTCAGTCCGGTCAGGAACCTCAGGGTTCACGGGGGTCGTCTCAGGAGCTTTAGCACTGCTCCTAGTCGTACGCGGACGACCTCTACCTCTAGCAGCCTTAGAAGGTTTCTTCCCTGCCATTCTCCTATGCACTATAAGATTCAAACACTAAAACAGTCATTCAAGGAACAGCTCAGTTTATGTTAAGTATAGTAAGTCCCTAATTATAGTGGCCAGTTGTGATTAGCCACTTACTTTACTCTTCACACCCCAAGCACTTCCTATCCTGACTACATCAGCATCTAAATCTACTAAGAACACATAAATCACATAGCACACGCACATAACACTGATTAACTTTTAAGAAAAACAATACCTGATGGCACATGGCTACTCGGGCTGACATCCCTCTTTCCGTCCCATTCTCAGTTTAAGTTAAGGTTTATTTTTGAAAATTTACCCGTTTCACTTAAACTTTAGCTCTGATACCAACTTGTAAGGCCCCGTTCCCGGGCACCTCTCAATTGGTCATTCACAGCATAAAACATTCATATATTATAAATTAAAGCAGCGGAATTAATTTTAACAAAAATCCATTCATTCATTTTAAACACTGTTGCTAAGCAATACATTCTAGTTTAGGAATTCACAAAATAATTAGTTGCATGAATTACAAAACAACAGTGTTGTCAAAACATAAATGGGTGTCAGTCTTGCCCGCCGTGTAGCCATCCCCGTGTGCCATCCTCAGCAACCTGTTACCTGCCAACTGGAAAATACATAAAAGTCAGCGTTGCTGAGTGAGTTATAGTTTTATAATTAAAATACTTTGTTTTCATTCAAAAACCGTTCCTCATTTTCATGGGTGATCATACATCGTACGTACACATAGGTATATTTTCATTATCTTCATCATCGTTCAATTCGTACTTTTATTATTCTTCTTCCGGTCTTTTGCAACACATAGTTGCTCACCCATTAGAAATCTCAAGGATTGCAAGACTTCTGGTCTGTTGCGACACTGAGTCACTCACCCATTACCAACCTCACGGGTTGTAAGTCTTCTGCGGTCTTTTGCAACACAAAGTTGCTCACCCATTGTCAATCTCAAAGATTGACCCTGTGTGCATCCTTCGGGGTAGCGAACCCGCATCACAGTTGAGCTAACACCTGCCAGGGGTGTGCACCTCCATACATTTGCTTGCAAGCCTTTCTTACGTTCATTTACATTCCATTCTTCTTTATCATTAATCTTTCACTTTATTAATGATAATAATTCCTGTCTTGATCATGATCATTCCACGTAAAGTCATACAATATTATTATTAATAAGCATATTAATAATAATAATACTAATAATATCAATAATAAGCTTAATAATAGCCCTAATCTTAATATTAATTAAAATATTAAGAAAAGGGATATTATTACATTCAAACATAATCATACACGTATAATAAAGTCCCAGTCAACATTCATGCGAAAACCCTACTGCACAGACTCCAAGAAAATTCCGTTAAAAATTCTAAGTGTTGGGCGTAAGAGCCCTGTTCAGTCGTTTCACCACTGTCGGACATACCAGCTTACACTTAGAAAATTTTCAACCCTGGTCGTATGAGCACTGTTGGGCGTATGAGCCCTGCTCAGTCGTTTCACCTTATACTTAGAAAATTTTTCCTAGTCATACGACCACTGTTCAGTCGTTTCATCCCCCATACTTAGGAAATTTTTACTAGTCATACGACCACTGTTCAGTCGTTTCATCCCCCATACTTAGGAAATTTTTACAGACTTATAAGTACTGTTGGGACATATGAGTACTGTTGGGACATATGAGTACTGTTGGGACATATAACCCTTAAAATATTTCTAAGGCAAATTTCATGGGCGTATAAGCACTATTTAGACATATTACCTTGTACTTGGTTTTTCTAAGTCAAAATTTCAGACATATGACCACTATTTGGCCTTATTAGATGTATTAGCAGCCTGTTCATGTGTCTAATTCATATTCCAGTCCCCAAACATCATAATACCTAGTTCTAAACATATACACACAATTCCAGACATAAACTTAGCATACACATAAACATTCATTCATCCCAAAACATACTCTATGAACATACACATGTACATAACATACGGGTATCATACCCAAATTCATGAAAACATACATACATGCATTTTCTAGCCCCAAATCATTTAAAAACGAGTAAAAAAGGGTCTAGAAACTCACCTTTGTTATTTCTTCAATTTCACACTCTTCAACCGAGCTTCTTCAACCAATTCCAACACTTTGAAACCTTCTTAACACGCATTTGAACACGTAGAAACACACATAAGCATTTAACCGAGGCTAATCTAGCCAAGATCAACTTAAAAACATTAAACCTTACCTAAAAATCGAATTCTTCTTCTTGTTCTTCAAAAACCCGAAAGTTTCTCTGCTTTATCTCTCTAAAAATCCGAATAAGAAAAGTGTGCAGAAGGTTATGGGCGACCATATCGCCTTTTACACCAACTTTTCAAGATTTTATCATCTTTTTCACTTTTGGTCCCTCACTTTGGGGTTGACTTCTTTTTCCCCCTTTTTCTTCCTCGTTTATTCTTTTGTTTCTTTAAAAGAAATATACGGGTGTTACAAGATATAAGATTGTTATGCGTGTTTATTCAACTTAATTTAATGTGTAGTGCGATCGATGGACTGCTAAAGCTGTCGACCACGCGAGGAAAGAAACAGGGACGAATCGCACTCAGATTTTCAAATTAAACTTGAGGTATGCGTTCGAATCCTCCACGTGAATGTGTCGGGGTGTTTGTTTCGATTTAAAATTGAGTAATTCGGTCGCTGTGGGCTCGCCGGAGCCGATGGCCGGCGGCGAGTGTCCGACGGGGAAAAAGGGGGGCGGGGTTGGGTGTTTGAAATAATTACACAACTGGCCCCTGTACTTTTTAAACTTCGTTATTTTATGTAATAAGTATTTATTCAAGGTTTTCAAAATGTCAAAACAACCCCCTGCACTTTAATTTTAAGTTTTAGTTTTATTATTATTATTATTATTATTATTAATATTATTATTATTATTAATATTATTATTTCCATTAACATTATGGTTATTATTTTTATAATTAAATTAGTATTATTATTACTATTATTATTAGTTATTATTATTATTAGTATTAGTTATTATTTTTATTATTATTATTATTTTGTAATTAACTATTATTATTATTATTATTATTATTTTTATTATTATCATTATTATTATTATTAATTTATTATTTATTATTAGCAAAACTAACTTTAAATTAATTCAAAATTACAAGATGTTACAGTCGGCATGATTCAGTATAGTTAATCATAATTAGTATCATAAGTAAAAAATTTTTTTTAACACAAATCCTATCTAACACATAACAGTTTGACATTTAAACACAAAAGATATACATATATCATTAAGTTTTTTATTCATTTATTTTGACAAGTTAGACTAGAAAACTTCTAGTTTTTATGAATGCAGTTCCATATCTTTGCAAAGATATTTTTCTTGGGGGTCTTTAATTTCTTAATATACTTCTGGATTCTCTGGATTCCTAATTGTATTTTCTTGAGCTTCTTAAGGGTCCGCTAAGCTGTCTTCACTTGATTCTCATTCAGCTTTTGTCTTTTAATTATTTTACCTTCGTTCCCGGATAAATCAGAATTTTGTATTTCTATGTCTTCAACTTGCTTAGTAAAAAATCTGTCTCCACGTCGTATCTTTTTCCTAGGGGTCTTAATTGTATATCCCCTGATGTTTACTGGTGCACGTCGGACATACAATTTTGGTTTAATATTGTTCTTAACTTCAATTTAGGGAGTTTTCATAACTTGCTGGGGTTCTGGTTCAGGTGTTATTTCCTTAAGGTTGCTATGGTCTGAGCACTCGGAAGGATCAGTCTCATTGTGATAATTATCTGATTTCATAGCTGCAAAAATTTCTTTATAATTTTTGACAAAAACAGTTAGTCACATATTTTCATAGATATTCTATATGTCACATAGTTTTATTGCAATTATCAGAGATCTGCATATAATCATGAAATTTCACATAAAATCATATCACACACACATATATATATTTATCAATTATATTGTTTATTATAACTTGAGCTTATGGTTATAGTCTAGGTATTTTTATAGTACCTAATTCTCTATAACCAATGGCTCTGATACCAACCTTTCACATCTCGGCGGAAGCGTGAAGCGTTTTTGGATGTGACTTGCTTGTTCAGAACGCATCGATTATAAGAAGTCAATTTTTAACACATCAACACATATCATAACATAACATAATACATTAATTTAAGTTAGGATTACATCATATATATATAAGTAATCAAAAGTTTACATAATCCTATTACAGATATATTATTTAGCTACTACATCTTCAGAGTCGATGGAAATGAGCATCCACCGTGACACTCAAATCATAGATGTTAACAGTCAAGTTTACACAAACTCTTTCCACAACTTCTCCCCAGCCATTGTAAACATCAAAAGAGAATTCTATATTGTTAGTCATGGTTACCTGAAAAAGCATACTAAAAAATAGTCAACATAAAGTTGGTGAGATCATAGATTTAATTCCAAACAAACATTTTTGATACATTAAATACATCCAAACCTTACATAATAATCTGATAATTCATAACTGTCATAACATAATTCATAAAATCAGATTATATAGCATCACAACACTCATTCTGTTGGTGCAGGAAATATTTTCCTAAGTAGCGCTGCCTATATTATCTAACGGTTCCACATCCAAATTAATGGTTGTATCATAAATGACAGTATATCTTAAAAATTCATAATAATGCATCAATCATAAAACAATATGTTTTCCCCCAAAAACTTTATAGACACCAAAATGGGGCTATAAGTCTCACCTCTTACTCCAATGGATAACTTATAAAAATCAATTTATAAGTTAGATACAAAATTTTCTTTAATATTTTCAAAACCTCAAATGGAAGTAATTTTCAAAAGTTTAATAGTAACATTATCAGATAATATTACTATATAAATTCCAACTTAAATTATAATTTTTTTATAATTATTACAAATTTATCATAAATTATTAAAAATAGCTGGCCATCCATAAATTTCCAAATTTTCCAGAATATTATCCCAATAATTCTTATCACTTCATCAATTTTATGATATCTAACTCATAGTCGGTATTTTTCTGTAATTTTTTCAATAATCTCCACATTTAAAAAAAATAGCTATACAGCTCCAAAATTATAAAACTTATACATTTTGTTTTCTTCAAACCATTATAATTTAAGTGAATTTTTCGACATTTATAATACTGTCTAAATATTTCTTTTGATTTTTCCTTTACAGATCATATAAAAATACATATCTTAGTCATAAAAAGGAATTAAATTACGAAATTAATTCTGGAGCTCCTATAAAATATGGGAATCATTAAATAATTTTCCTGGAATTTTACCAGATTTGGTTCTTTCAATTGATAATTTCCTTTCACTTACTTTAAATAATTTGTATAAACTATTTTAATTATTATATTTTTACTAAAATTTACAGAATTGTAATTTAGTATTTTTATAAATACTAGGTTAGTTCCCGTGTATTACACAGAATGAATAAATAAACTATTAAATAATTATTAATTAAAATTTACACATTATAAAATTATGTTTGAAGATAAAATATGATTATAATTACGTATAAATAACTACTTTAAGTAAATAAACATAATATATTTTTCTTTAAACTTTGTTTTATAAATTTTTTTAAATATTTTATTTTAAGAAAAATGATTTTTAAAGAAAAAGTTCATTGTATTATGTATTTTATAAAATTTTATTTTTAAAAAGTGTGTTTTAATTCAAAAATAGGTTTTTTATTTATTAAATTATATATTTTTTAATTTAAAAATAGTATTAGTAAAATTAATAGTATTCAATATTATTATTAATAATATAGAGAAATGAGAAAATTAATATGATAAGGCTTACAATGTTTCATGTTTATTTTAATATTTTTATTGATAGATATATAGGCTAAAATCTCATTAATTAAATGGATTATAGTTAGTAATAAACACGAAGAGTTAGATTAGAATATTTTAATATTAATTATAATTAAAATTATATATACGTAATAGTTTAAGAAATAAAACAACTATATTATTTTTAACTCTCTTGTCTCAATAGTTTCATTTTTGGACATTCGTTTTAAGATTTTTAATAAAAAATTATTTTTTTTATCAAAATCTTGTTTTTTTTAAAACTATGATTTATAATTATTTTGATCGTTTTAATAAGACTGTTTTTAAAAGATTTCACCTTTATAATTTTTTTAAAACAAAACGACTTAAAATATTTTGCTTAAAAAATGTTTAGTGTTTTAGAAAATTTTATATTATATAATTTTTTGTTTTTTATTATTTAGATTCTAATTAAAAAATGTGATTTTTAACTTCCTTCATAAAATATATTTTTTAAAAAATATAGTTTGATTTTATAAAATCTAGATAATAGAGAGAAATATAACAATTAATAAAATTAATTTTTAGTAAGAGAGAGAAACTTGTATTGGTATTTAAATTACTATAATACCCTTTTGGATGGAAAATCAAAGTATGAATGTGTAGAAATTTGACAAGTGGCAAAAAAGTGGGTTAAAAACATGACAAGTGGCAAAAAAACCTTCTTTTATTAGATACTATAGATTTTACAATGTTTATTCCTACAATCACAGTCATTTAGGTATTAATCTATTTAACCAAGTAAATTGTGAAATAACATATATTTTAAACCCTTTATTTATATATTTTGTTTCTGTAAATCTTCAAACTTTCTTAAACACTGATTTGTTTTGAAAATCAAAGTTTTTGTAAGATTTGTGATTAATTCTTATGAGGCAAAACTTAAGGTTTTAAGTTTTATGTATGTTAGATACATACATAGTTTATAAACTTTTTAATCAATCAAGTTTGATTAATCTAACCTTGATTTTGATAAAAGAAAATGGTGAAGGATGGTTGATGAAGACTCCTAAGCTTTTGATGATCCAAACTTGAGGTGAATATTCTTGAACTTGGAGGATGTTCAAGGTGTTTAGATGATGTTGGAACCGAGATATATCAAGATGTGATAGTTTGGGTTGTATGAAAACCGAGTGTTGTTGATGATGAACCGATAGAAGGAGAGAGAACCGAGAGATTGAGGAGGTAGTGGTGGATGTTGTCGATGGAGTGGTGGTGTTTCAAAGAAGCCGAGAGATGAAAGGTGGTGGTAAACGGTTGTGGTGTGGCCGAGAGAGAAAGAGAGAGAGTTGAGATAGTGATTTAGATGGTTTTTGGTTGTGTTGAAAAGTTCCTTCGGCTGAGAGCTTCAAATAGGGAAGCTTTTCATCATGAGGCCTAGATGTAGGTTTGCAAAGTGGCAAGCTCAAGTTATGCTTGGTGTTTGGTTGCTAGGTGTCGACCAAGAGGAGTAATGAGTCACCGTCTCTTTAATACTAGTATTTATATTAATAACCAGATGAGTTGGATACTAGGGGTATTAGTTTGCAAGGTGGCGAGATAATGAACTTGATTGATGTTAAGCTAGTAATCGAGAGAAATGAGGGAGGTTGGTTCGGTCCTAGTTGGTGTTTTAGTCGAGTGACTAATGGACCGGTTTGTGTTTTTAGTTTGGTGTTTGGGTGTTTAAGGTTTGCTTAGTTTTTGTCTTGATGTTAAAGTATCTTGGATGTTCATTGGATTTGTGTTGTTTGATTGAGTTGTGATATGGTACATATGATCTTTGTAATGTTAAAGTGTTTTTGGTTGAATACCATTTTGATAACATAACTTATACATGCACACGTAAAAGTGTGTTCATGTATACATAATTCACATGCATGCAAGCATGCATACGTACATCATACACATATGAAATATATATATACAAATCATAACAAGTTAGTCACAGTATAGTTTAATACTTAAAAATCTTAAGGTTTATCTAACCTCAGTTTTAGGGTTGTCACACTTAGCGTCTGATATTTATTTTATACGAGAGGCTTTATCAAATGTTAATTCTTTGTCGGATATGCCGTAAGATACTCCTTCTACCTCTTCATCGTGTACTTTAGCTTCGAGTGCAATTTCATCTTCAAGGCTTGTTTCGTCTGTATACGATCCATCGCGTCTAATTGATCCTTTAAACAAATGCAGATCTCCACTGCTTTCGAAGTTAGTCTTGTTCTCCGTAATGATATTACCCTGCCACTAAGAGAAAATGCAGATTCCGAAGCTAAAGTAGAAACCCTTATTAAGAGAAAATGCCACTAAGAGAAGACGCCTCCACCCCACCTACCTCCATCACCACCGTCGACCTCTACCCCACCTACCTCCGTCGCCACCTTCAGCCTCCACCCCACTGACCTCCGCAGCCACCATTGCCAACCTACTACTACCACCACACATTGCTGCTCCATATCGGTATGGTTTTCTTTGTTGGTTTCAGTTTTGTTTTATTTAATTTTGATTAATTTTTTGATTTGATTTTCTGTTTTTAGGTTAGGAGTTGTTCTTCAAGCACTATCTACCATCTTTCCTAGATCTAGATTACAAATTTAAATATTGAGGTAAATTAACATGTATGGTTTTTGTAGGTTGTACAAACACCAATTTAGATTATGTTTATTTGAGAAAATGATTTGCGTATTTTTTAGATTTTTAATTAAAACTTGTTAAAATAATGAGGATGCATGCTTAGTTGAGAAAGTATGAAATTGACAAGATCTCAGCCTCTCGTTTGATCAATCAGATTGGTTTGCAGCGGATTTAGCACGTTAATTAGCAATTATAGCAAGAACATAAAAGATATTGCAATTAAAAGCACAAACATAGAGAGAGAAAAGAGTTCTGCGAAAAATTAATTGTTCTATTGCTCAACACGTTTCGGCAATTAAAACAGCATGGTTCACCATCCTTTTATAGGCGGAAAAAGGATGGTGGTGATGTCCTTTCTCTGACATCAACCGATTATTAAAATTACAACTGACGGAACATAAAACTACTGAAGATGTCAACAGCTGACATCTTCTTACAAAAGTGTTCCTATCTTTTACAAGTACTGACAAAAGTAAACTACTGAAATCCTACAACGACTGAAGAACAAACTCTTCAGTCGTTTATAACTACTGATACTATAACAACTGAAGAACAAGCTCTTCAGCTGTTGTACAACTACTGAAACAAAATTACAAAACTACTGAAAGGGAAAAACCATCACAACAACTGAAGAAGACTTCTTCAGCTGTTATGACAAACTCTGAATCTTTAACACTTGGTTCTTCAGACTTGGGCTTCAGATGATGTATCAGCTGATGACTTCAGTAGATGTCATCAGCTGTTGTCTTCTGTCTTTGTCTTCAGACTTTGTGCTTCAGTAGAAGGTCTTCAGTTCTTTAGTTCTTCAGCTTTTGATTCTTCAGTACTTATCTTCAGTACTTGAAGTCTTCAGTACTTGTATGATCAGTACTTCAGACTTCAGTACTTGTCTTCAGTACTTTAGAGTCTTCAGCTGTTGTTCTTCAGTTCTTTGATCTTCATACTTTGATCTTCAGACTTTGTCAGAACAGCTGATGGGAGTCTTCAGCAGTTGTTGCAGTGGCATGTGGGACTTAGAGGTTTTCCTGATCTTGGCTCATTGGTTCTTTTGGTCCAACAAACTCCCCCTGAACCAATGCAGCCAAAACCTCTAATTATTTGTTGTCCCACTTATTGTTGGCATAAAGATTGGTCTATTTTCTTCTGGATCAGATCAGAAGTTGACCCTGATAAGCATTGGCCTGGGAGAAGGTTTCTAGTATTTGTATGGCTAAGTATGGATGGGAGCTCTGTTTTGGGGAATTGGACACAGAGCTGTTATCCCATCCATGAAACCTACCTCCCATGTATTAGCCTGTAGGATTCTCTGGTGTAGGCTCGGACGAAAATCATTTGTTCTTCTTTGGTCATGTCTTCAGCCCCACCATCGAACAATCCTTCACGGCCGTACATCTCTGAGACAAACTTGACCTGTTTGCCATTCTTGAGCTCAACTGTTGTGATTTGCTTATATGTAAATTCATCTTGATGTTTGCCTTCTAGCAACAAGTTGAGCTCATCTTTGCGGAAGTTCTCAAGCTTCTTATAAACTAAGCTTTTCCTCACCATCCTATTCTCCAACATCATTTCAGGAGGTTGCTTAGATTTATAAGCCTTCTCGAACTCATCCACAATTTCCCAGGGTGTTAATACAAGAGCCACAGTTATTACTTCATCTATAATCCTCTTCATCTGGCTCTTGTACCTCACAGGAATATCTTTCTTTGTGATCCTGTGAGCCACCCTAGGATCAGGCCAAGTCCTCACTCTCTCTTTGTCATATTGGAAGGTTTGTTTGAGAGTGAAGAGTCTCAGAGCTTCCTTCTTCATGTTCATGATAGAGGTAGAGGCAGCATATGCTTGGTCAATTGACTTAAGCATTTCAGCATCATGAAGCTGCTGCTGCTCCTCTTCCTCTATCTTAACCCTCACAGTATCCATCTGTGAGGTAGGAGTGATGGTTTGTGATTTGGCTTTAGGTAGAGGTATAACTGCAGAAATGGGCAGACTATCCTCCTCATCCTCCTCCTCTTCTTCTTCTTGCAGCCTCAACACCCTTCTCTTCTTCTTCAAGGGTGGATCATTGGCTGCGGGTTTTGATGGTGAAGGGGTTGGTTTTGTGGGTTGTGGTTTGGTGGTTGGTGTGGGAATGTTGGCAGGCACTGCTAGCAACCTAGAAATAAGAGCAGGTTTGGTTTGTTTTACTAGCAGGGTCCTGTTCCCAGCACCGGCTTCTGAGAGGGCCTCAGCGACCAGTCCTTTTGTGAAGTCACCAGCTGAACAGATCTTGGCGGCTATAGCCAAGATTCTGTCCCTGGTCCATGCTTTGACATCAAGGACTGGCCTGCCCAGATACTTCGAAATGAATCTACTCATAGCCTCGTCTTTTTGTCCTCTTGGCTATAAGTAGACCATCGGTGTTCGATCTCCCTAGTCTCCATCTTCCTGAGCTCCTGATCTAGCAATGATGTGTCCTTGTCAAAGCCTTGCCTGAACAGCTGACCAATGGCAGAGTCCATTGATTTGCTCTGTTCAGCATCAGCCTCCTTGACAAGGGCTGCTAGATCAGAGTCAGCCACCTTCTTTCCCTCCTCTCCCTTTTTCTTATAAGTGACACTGAAATCCTTTTGGATTCCAGCCACTTCTATATGCTCAACCTCCCTCTCTTTCCTCTTCCCTTTCTCCCTCACCCTACTACTCTCCTCAGCCCTCTCCCTCTCAACCACCACCTCTTTCTCTGCCTCTAACTCCTCCTCTCCCCTCTTCCTCTTGGCTTGCACTGATGTCTTCCCCTTTTTGGGTGCATTGGTTGGGGTTTGACTATCAGCAAGCGCCTTAGTAATGCAACCTCCACCATGGGTTGGATAAAAGTGGGAAGCCTCTCATCAATGGTTTGAATGACTATATCTTTTAGTATGGGTGTGATGAGAGGCAGGGATTTCTTGAGGATAGCATCCAGCTGCTCAGGGGGGTTCTGACCCTGAGAGCTAGTGCCAGAAGCAGGGGCTGGTGGCCGAGTTTGTGGGAGTGGCTCAGTGTTTGTGAGACCTTCGGGTGAAGGTGCCATCTGTGGGTTGTGGTGGCAGATGGACTTCTATCTTGAGTCATCTGAGCAAGCAGCTCTTTGAGTCTGCTTATCTCATCCTCTAAGATAGTGTTGTGAGCTACAACATCGAAGAAGAAGCTCAGGTCATCATCAGTATGAACTGAATCACCTGACCTTCTGATAATGTCAGGATGTACATGCTCTGAGTGTGGCTCAGGAATAGCATGTGCCCCTTGTTCATGGTACTAGGGACTTCCAGCCTCTGGATTGGATCCATCATCGGCAGTTGCCTCTGGTGAGGTCTTATTGATGTTACCAGCTTCACCCTGATCAGATGTTGATACAGAGGAAGTGGCAGCCTCATCAGATTATCCTATCTCCCTAGCCACACTGGGAGATTGGACTTGTGATTCTCTGTGCTGTGGGCTCCCACCGGCACTTGTATCCACCCCCTCTTCGGTTAGAGTCTCCCCAGGTGTAATAGGTTTCTGGGGAGAGGGTGGAGTGCTCAGATGGGTCAGCACTTTGGCTATTACCAATGTAGGGCTTTGTGGGGCGGTCTCATCAGTAGATGGGCTCGAAGCAATGTGCACAGGGCGAGGACTGTGCTTTTCAATGGCAGTCTTCTCAAGTGAGATAGACCCCAGAAGTGTGGCTGCCCCAGAAGTGGTTGCATCAGGCTCCTGTTGAGAGGAAGCCTGTGCGGTTGTGGTGGGTGGAGTCGTGGTAGCTGCTGGGAGAATCGAACCAGCAGCCACATCCTGCATTTGTGTTGCAGGGGCATCCTCAGGGGACTCATCTCCCTGAGTAGCCTTTTTGGGCTTCTTTTTGGCTTTTGGTTTGGTGGGGACTTTGGATTTGGAGGTGGAGGCTGTGGGTTCCTACTGCGTGGGTTTTCGCAGCCGGCCAGCCTGTTTTAGGGATTGGTCAGAGTTGTGCCTGGAGTATACCTCGGCTAGAACAGCCATGGCAGGGACCCCAGTGCCTACAAGTCCCTCAGCCTGAAGCTGGTTCTCTATTATGGCCATAATGAACCGAGGATACAAGATCCATCGGTTAGAAACTGGTTTTGTGGCCATATCCTTGATTTCCAAAAATATAATATCTGTTAAGTTTAAAGGTTGTTTTTCAAGGATAGAGAACAATACCTGTTGCCACCTTGTTGACATCTGGTCCCATGAAGAGGTTTTGGGAGCCAGACACACGTTCACCATATGAAAAATGAGGCGTTGGGGATCAGGAAAGTGTTTCTTCAACAAGGTTGTGGCGGAGAGGTCACCCTGGTAGTCGTTGGATGTGAAGGATAGATCCAGGGCGCCTTTGGGGTAAGAAGTTGGGTAGGTGGCATCCTCCAGCTTTAGGGTTTGGCGAATAGTGGCTGGAGTGATAACCACTGGGTGGTTGTTGACAAAGGACCGGAGAGAGACCTCGCCATCCTGCTCTCCGGTTTGGACGGTGATGTTCGTCCAAAGCTCCGTCAGGGAGTCGGTGTAGATGGTAGGGTTCAAAAGGAATGCCGTTTGGAAAGGTGAGTCGTGTATCAGATCGACGGCATGGTGAAATTTCGGCCATAATGGCGATTTGGTGAGATGAGCGACACAGTTGTGTCGAGGTTTCAGTTGCATGGTCGCCATTAATGGTGTATAGAAAGTTCAGAGGTTTTGAAAGGTTAGGTCAAGTGAGGAGTAAATGCTCTGAACTTTGGGTATTTATAGGGTAGGGCAAAGGCTGAAAGAAAACTACTGAAGGTTTTGGTGTTAGTTATCAGTTGTTGTAACGACTGATGACGTGGTCTTAACCTTCAGTGGTTGTAACATCTGAGAACTTGGTGTTAGTCTTCAGTAGTTGAAACTACTGAGACCTTGGTTTTGTCCTTCAGATGTTGTAAACGGCTGAAGATTTATTGTCAGTCTTCAGTAGTTATGAACTACTGAAGACCTAATATTCTTCTTCAGACGATGTAACAACTGAAGACTTGGTGTTAGTCTTCAGTAGTTGTGAACTACTGATATCAGTAGTTATGAACTACTGAAGACATGGTATTGCTTCAGTTGTTGTAAACAACTGAGGACTTGGTGTTAGCCATCAGTAGTTGTGAAACTACTGAAGACATGGTTTTGTCCTTCAGTTGTTTGGGTATGAAACAGCAGCTGTTGGCATCAGCTGATGAGAAATTACTCATCAGCTGTTTCCGTCAAATCAGTTGTTTCATGCTAGCCTCTACACTTACTCATCAGCTCTTTGGCTGACTTTCAGACGTTTCATTGACCCTTCAGCTCTTGTGAATATTTATGCCTTCAGCTCTTGTGATCAGATGTTCACAAGTGCTGATGAAATACTCTTCAGAGCTGGTGAACAAATTTTGTCTTCAATACTTGTGTAAGATTACACATCAGTACTTGTGAGCAAAATTTGTTCTTCAGTACTTATTTATTTGAAAATCATACATCAGTAGTTGTAATCCACCTCACTACATCAGTTGTTTTCAATAAATAATGTACATCAGTACTTTGAGTCATTTTAGTCTTCAGTAGTTGTGAAAGAGCTGAAGACTAAATTACTCATCAGTACTTATATTTGACCTTTGCTCATCAGCAGTTGTGAAGTAAGAGCATCAGCATTGATCAAATTACTCTAGCTGCAGCATACCAAGCCTTAGTACCAAATTTTGGAATGTAGCACTATCTAAGGGCTTAGTAAAGATGTCTGCAAGCTCATCAGCACTAGGCACAAACTTAGGATCAATCAGACCTTTTTCATAGCAATCCCTGATAAAATGATGTCTGATCTCTATATGTTTGGTCCTAGAGTGCAGGACTAGATTTTTAACAATACAAAGAGCTAAAGCACTATCCATTAGTAATGGAGTCTTAGTCTCAGTAATGCCATAATCTAGAAGTTGATTCTGAAGCCAGAGTATCTGTGAGGTACAACTTGCAGCAGCAATGTACTCAGCTTCAGCAGTGGATGTAGCAATTGATGTTTGTTTCTTACTCTGCCAAGAAACTAAACAATTGCCTAGGAATTGGCACCCACCAGAAGTGGATTTTCTGGTGACTTTGCATCCTGCATAGTCACTATCAGAGAAAGCAACTAATTTGCAAGAATGCCCAGTTGAATACCAAAGACCTAGTGATTGGGTACCTTGCAGATATCTAAAGATCCTTTTGACTGCAATCAAATGGGATTCTTTAGGTGCAGCCTGAAATCTAGCACAAGCACATGTTACAAACATGATGTCTGGTCTAGAAGCTGTAAGGTACATCAAGGACCCAATCATACATCTGTAAAGGGTTTCATCAACCGCTTTACCTTTCTGATCTATATCTAGTTGTGTGATGCTGCTCATGGGAGTAGAACAGGGCTTACAGGTTTGTAAATCAAACTTATTCAACAACTCTTTGGTATATTTGATTTGCAAGCCTAGAAAGAACTGTAATTCCCCCATGGCACTCATTTCAAATCTTAGCTTCATGAGCTTTGTAAATTCATCACACAACTTTGGATCAGAGGATGCAAAGATGATGTCATCTACATAAATTTGAACAAGAAGCTTATGTTCTCCCACAGTCTTGATGACTAAGGTTTTATCAATGGTGCCTCTAGTGAACTTATTTTCTAAAAGAAAAGTTGAGAGTGTCTCATACCAGGCTCTAGGTGCTTGCTTCAGCCCATAAAGAGCCTTATCAAGCTTGTACACCCAATCAGGATGTTTATTGTCCTCAAAGCCTGGTGGTTGACACACATAAACCTCTTCTTTTATTTTCCCATATAGGAAGGCACTCTTGACATCCATTTGATAAACCTTAAGACTGTGAAAGGCAGCATAAGCTAAGAACAGTCTGATTGCTTCCAGTCTGGCCACAGGTGCAAAGGTCTCATCATAATCGATGCCTTCCTCCTGTGCAAACCCTTGAACAACCAGTCTAGCCTTGTTCTTGACAATTTGGCCCTTCTCATCTGTTTTGTTCCTAAATACCCACTTGGTGCCTATAGCACACTTACCTTTGGGTAATGGAACAAGCTCCCACACTTGCTGTTTCTTAAACTGAAGAAGCTCAAGCTGCATCCATTGTCTGTTAAAGTAATATGATAGTTCTTTGGCTCTTGCTGACTGATGAAGAGAGCATAGAAGCAGAAGTTGGACAATTGATTCCTGGTTGAAACTCCAGCATGAATATCACCAATAATTTGAGATGTGGGGTGATTCTTGAGCTCTTGATAGACTATGATATCTCTGCAAGTGTTTGTAGACCCATCAGCAGCAACAGATGGTGATGGAGATTCCTGAAACCATGTAGAGGATGGCAGCTCAAACGAAGTAGAGCAAGCAGAAATCTCATCAGCATTTGTAGTGGATGGAACTGCTGAGGCTACAGGAGCATCAGGTTCAGTGGACTCAGGCAGGTTGTCACTAAACCTGAAGAGGTGAGTACTGACTACATCATCATCAGTACCACCAGGTGGAGATCTGTTGACAGGCTCAACAGCTGGAGGTTGATAAGGAACATATTGCAGTATGTCCAGATCAAACAACTCCACAGGGTTTTGTGGAATCTTGTCCTTTGGAGATTCATTGAACTTCACATGCAGAGTTTCTTCAACCCCCTTTGTTCTACAGTTGAAGACTCTGTATGCCTTGCAAGTTGATGAATAACCAACAAAATACCCTGCATCCACCTTACTAGCAAACTTCTGGAGTGGGTTGCTAGTGTTGAGAATAAAACATGGACACCCAAAGGCTCTAAAGAATGAAATCAGAGGAGCCAAATGATGAAGAACTTCATAGGGAGTCTTCATCAACCTCTTATTCACTAAAGCTCTATTTTGTACATAGTAAGCTGTGTTGACAGCTTCAGCCCAAAAGGTCAGTGGCAGCCCTGAGTCAGCCAACATTGACCTTGCGGCTTCAATGAGAGTCCTGTTCTTTCTCTCCACCACTCCATTCTGCTCAGGAGTTCTAGGAATACTAAACTGCCTTTTAATTCCCTTGGACAGGTAGAAGTCATCAAGTGTGTGGTTTCTAAATTCTATTTCATTGTCACTCCTCACACACTTGACCTGTAGGGAATACTGCTTTTCTACAAGTAACACAAAGTTCATTATAGTCTTGGCTGCTTCATCCTTGGAGTGCAAGAAGAAAGTCCATACAAACCTAGAGTAATCATCCACAATTACCAGGCAGTATTTCTTCTTTGCCATGCTCATCACTCTGACAGGACCAAAGAGATCCATGTGCAGGAGCTGCAAGCAGGCAGAGGACTTTGGTTCTTCTATTGAAGGGAATGAAACTTTGTGTTGTTTTCCTTTCAAGCAAGCAGTGCAGTCATCTTCAAACTTGAACTCCTTCAGAGGCAATCCTCTAACTAAACCATGGCTTATCAGCTGATTCATGTTCTTGAAATTAACATGACCTAGCCTTCTATGCCATAGTGTAGACTCTTGAGGAGAGGCCTTGGAGAATAGGCAAGGATGGCCTTTTAGATCTATTTTTTTGGAAAGATCTAAGGCATACACTCTTCCTGTCCTGTTGGCCTTCAGGAGAGTGTGTTCATCCAATGCCTTGTCAATCAAACTCAGAACTTTGGATGATAGAATCCGACAGTTCTAGCTTGTGAAAAGGGCAACATGGCCTTTGTCACACATTTGACTGACACTCAAGAGGTTGTACTTGAGATTCTCCACATGGTTCACATCATCAAACCTTATTTCCCCATTGGAAACAAAGCCTTTTCCGATGATGTAACCCTTTGCATCATTGCCAAAGGAAACAAATCCCTTCTTTCCTTGAGAGTAGTCATTAAGAAGGGAGCTGCTTCCTGTCATGTGCATGGATCCTCCACTGTCTACATTCCAGATGCTTCTATGGCATGTTGAAGAACCCTGCAACCATAACCATGTGTTAGTTAGTCTTAGAGACCCAAACCTGTTTGGTTTTGGGTCTGTTTTCAACTACAGGTGCAGCACTAACTGGTGTGTTATGTGTAACAGCCTGAGGTGAAGAAGATGGTGCAGAAGAGGAACCCTTTGGCTTGGACTTCCTTTTCTGTGGTTTCAACACAGGAGCATCTAAGTGGTTGACTCTTCCCACTAGTTGCTGAACCATCATCACCAGCTGTGTCTGATTTTGTGATAAAGCCTTCAGCCCTTCAGACACATTGGAGTTTGCTGATGATGGATTCCTATGTTGTACCATCTTTTTCTGAGCAACCTCAGCTGTTGCCTGAGTAACCCCTACCTTCTTTTTAGATTTAGCTTTGGGCTTAGGGATTTCAGGCTTGGATGTTGCTAGTACAAACTTGGTTTCAAACTCATTCTTCATTTTTTTGATGTCCTCGTTGATTTTCTCCTTCTGTTTGAGTTTGGAACCCCTTTTGTACCAGCAATCATCAGTAAGATGATTGAACAAGCCACATATCTCATATGGCTTCTTCTTCATCTTATGCTGATCATCAGCTGAAGAGGATGTAACTACTGAAGACTTGTTCTTCAGCTGTTTGCCATCAGTACTAGCAGTTTTCTTCCTAGTGCCTGCTTTCCTGGTATCCTCTTTAGCTGTCTTCAAACCTTTCCTACTGTTAGTTTTCTTCTCTTTAGTGCTAACAGTATTTGAGGTTTGAACTTCAGATGTTATCACTTGCTCTCCAGTACCTTCAGTACTTCTAGTGACAACACCTGAGTTGATCAGCCTTTTGGTCATGTGACAGTCAGCATTTGAACCATCAGCTGTTGTAGCATCAGCTGATTGGTTTTGGTAGGAGTTGCTGACTTCTATCTCTGATGATACTGATTCAGAAGATAGTAGGTCACATGATGAGAAGGATTGGTTATTGCTCTCCCCATCAGATTCAACTTCTGCTCTTGAAGTGAAATCTGTAGGAGGAGCAGTGTGATTATAACCAATGCCAAACTTCACATTGGAAGCTGATTGCTTGCGAAGAAGCATTTCAAAACCCTTGCATGATTGCACCCATCGATCACACTCAACTTAGGTGGTTGCAAGAGTTTCCTTGAGGTCTCTGTACTTCTCTAGAAGTACATCTTCCCTAGCTTTATCATCTTTGATTTGGCATTTAAGCTTGTAAATCTCATCGTTTTTATCTTTGAGTACAGCCTCAAAATCAGCTTTTCTTTTGGAAATAGTGTGCTCAAGCTCAAGATTTTTATCTATTAAAGCTACATTTGCTTCTCTAATAGAAGCAAATGCTGCTATGCATGATTCTGAACAAAGCTTGGCTTTTGCCTCAGTGGATACCTGAGACGAGGCATTTGATGATGACCCCTCAGCAGAATCAAGGGCCATCAGAGCAAGATTTCCAAAAGGTTGGTCACCACCATGTTGACCAGCACCTTGGAATAGTTGTTCCTGACCAGATAGCTCTTCTGGTAGACTACTCCAGTCAACAACACTTGGGGTGAAAAAGCTATGTTGTTAAGGTTGTGTGTGATGATGAGATTGGGAAGATTGAGGCTCAGGAAGAGCATGAGGTGGTTGAGCCGAGGGTGCTTGAGCTTGACTAGGCTGAGGCATGTAGTAACAGGGGTAAGGATATGGCATATGACCCTGTGGCACAAAATAAGCAGGTGGTGCCTGTGCTTGTGATGGATGGCCAGAACTGGAGGAAGGTTGCCCTCTGTGCTGTGAGCTATTGCTGGGAAAAGTCACAAAGGGTGCAGAGGAGTTAGATCCAGACGATCTGCACTCTCTTGCACTCTCTTGCAAAGTGTCCAAGCCTTTGGCACTTGTGACACCTCAACTTGCTCTTGTCAAAACCAACTTTGGTTTTGCTAGAGAGTCCAGGGAATTTCCTACCAGTTCTCTTGTAGAACTTTTGAGAGCGGATATTTATCATTTCCATTTGGTTCAAAATATCCATCTCTTCCAGATCATCATCTGGAATGCCCTTCAAGTCCTCTATCAGAAAACACAAGTTGTCACCACCACCTCCTGAACTACTAACACCAACAAAAGCTTGTTCTGAGTTGGTAGAGAAATCAATATGCTCATCATAAGAACTTTCTGATGAAGCATATTCTGACTCATGACTTATCAAGGCAGCATTACCTTGGACAAAGTCATCAGCGAGCTTGCCAGAAGAGGACAACTTCCTCTTTTGCTCTATCTCTCTCTCAAAAGTGAGCAGTTTCCCATGAAGTTGGGTGAGAGATAGAGTTTCCAGATCAGCACTGGAGCGTAGGACAATGGTATATGTGTCCCATCTCTCAGGCAGTGACCTGAGGAACCTGTTGTTCATCTGGCTGTTGGAGTACTCTTGTTTGACCATCTTCAGCTCAGAGATCAAACAAGAGAACCGCTCAAACTGCTGGGTCAGAGTCTCACCCTTTCTATATGAGAATGTCTCATATTGTTGGGCGAGGATTTCCCTATTGTTTGCTAAGACCGAATCAGTTCCTCCAAATTGTTCCTTTAGAGCAACCCATAGGTCATGAGCAGACTCATGATGCAAGAGCCATGAATAAATCTCATTAGGAATAGCCATGGCTAAAATTCCATGGGCTCTAGCATCAATTTCGAACAGCTTTAGATCTTCGTCCGAATATTGTTCAGGTTTCTTCGCAACCTGTTCATTAGATTCAGGGACGCTCACCATAGGCTTGTATGGTCCATGCACCACTGACTTCCAACAACCAGCACTGTTGACAGCCAAGTGGTGAAGCATACGTCTTTGCCATATGTTATACTCGTTCCTAACAAGCATCGGAGGCTTGGTTGAGGAACCAGTATTGTGAGGATCATTAGTTGGTGTCGTCATCTCAGGTTTTAGTCAAAAACAAGTTTAAACAAGACAAACGTAACTCAAAACCACCAGAGGACCTCAAGATTTTGGCCAGAAACAGCAGAAACTCACTCTCTATGGCTAATTCTTGCAAATTGCTAATTCGATCAAACAGAGAGATCAAAAGAGCAGTTTCAAATGATCAATAGTGAAATCGATCAATGATTAACCTGCTCTGATACCATTTGACAGGATCTCAGCCTCTCGTTTGATCAATCAGATTGGTTTGCAGCGGATTTAGCATGTTAATTAGCAATTATAGCAAGAACATAAAAGATATTGCAATTAAAAGCACAAACATAGAGAGAGAAAAGAGTTCTACGAAAAATTAATTGTTCTATTGCTCAACACGTTTCGGCAATTAAAACAGCATGGTTCACCATCCTTTTATAGGCGGCAAAAGGATGGTGGTGATGTCCTTTCTCTGACATCAACCGATTATTAAAATTACAACTGACGGAACATAAAACTACTGAAGATGTCAACAGCTGACATCTTCTTACAAAAGTGTTCCTATCTTTTACAAGTACTGACAAAAGTAAACTACTGAAATCCTACAACGACTAAAGAACAAACTCTTCAGTCGTTTATAACTACTGATACTATAACAGCTGAAGAACAAGCTCTTCAGCTGTTGTACAACTACTGAAACAAAATTACAAAACTACTGAAAGGGAAAAACCATCACAACAACTGAAGAAGACTTCTTCAGCTGTTGTGACAAACTCTGAATCTTTAACACTTGGTTCTTCAGACTTGGGCTTCAGATGATGTATCAGCTGATGACTTCAGTAGATGTCATCAGCTGTTGTCTTTAGTCTTTGTCTTCAGACTTTGTGCTTCAGTAGAAGGTCTTCAGTTCTTCAGTTCTTCAGCTTTTGATTCTTCATTACTTATCTTCAGTACTTGAAGTCTTCAGTACTTGTATGATCAGTACTTCAGACTTCAGTACTTGTCTTCAGTACTTTAGAGTCTTCAGCTGTTGTTCTTCAGTTCTTTGATCTTCATACTTTGATCTTCAGACTTTGTCAGAACAGCTGATGGGAGTCTTCAGCAGTTGTTGCAGTGGCATGTGGGACTTAGAGGTTTTCCTGATCTTGGCTCATTGGTTCTTTTGGTCCAACAAAAATAATGTATGCCTTAATTTGCTTAGTTGAGAATGTAATTGTGTATTTTGTAGGTTTAAACTAAATAGATTTGTGTGTTTTGTAGATTTTATGATGGTGAATTTATAAAATAACGCTTAAATATATACTTTGTTAAGAAATGGATTTAGATATTTTGCTATTTAGGCGGTTAATAATTGGCATTGTTTTGAAAACCGGATCGAATCATTCGGTCCGACCAGTTGGACCAGGAACCAGACTCCAATCTGGTCCAGTTCGATGCTTAAAACCACTTAGGAATTGAACTGGTGCTTGGACCGGCGGTCGAACTTGAAACCGTACCGGTTGAACCGGGGGTCGAACCGGATAAACAGGTGGTTGGAGTGGTCGAACCGGTTTTTACATATTTATTTATAAAATAATTATATTTTATCCAGCTCTTATATCCGGTCCGACCGGTTGAACCGGTCCGACCAGTGAACCAGTAAGACATCCGGTTCACTTTCTGATCTGGTTATAGAAACATTGATAATTGGTTGAAAATGGGTTTTTAAATATTCTTATATATATAATCCAAATAGCATTCTACTAATGTATGTTTAAGATTTATTTTATGAGAAATAAAAGTAGTTAGCTATAATGAACAAGAATGAGAAACTACTAATAAAATCAAAAGAAACATGATATTACTTGAACCAATTTCAATAATGTTGCAATGCGTTCAAATAATATCACGTTTCATTTGATTTATTAGTAGTTTTAAATTGTTGTGCATTATCAGCTTTTAGGTTTCATAACTTTATTCTAATCGCCATGAGCTGAGAAATACCCGCCCAAAATTATTTTAGTAACTAATTTTGGGTTGTCCCCTTTTAGAACTATTATTTTGAATATTTTATCTCATTTAGGATGTGAATGTGTATTACATGATTGTTTGTGTAAGAAAAAATTAGTTGCATTTTCTCTTTGCTCTTCGGGTATATATTTCTTTATACTTGAGAGCTAGGAGGAAATGCTATTGAATTTTTCCTAAACAAACAATCATGTAATGTGTATTCATATATGAGATAAGGTATTTAAGAAGTGAGTATAGAAGCCTACTCTTTATAATCTCAATCTGCTATTCTCGTTTTTATGGATAGTTCATTTAAATCCTAAATTATATTATAGTTCTATAATCATGTCTATCATCTTAATCCGAACCGTAGATCACCTGAGTATTAGCAAGGACTCAACCCTTTTATCAAAATGTGCGAAAAACTTACCGATAGCTATGGCTAAATTTAATGTCCGTATATGAAATATCAGAATACCGTATTATTAGGATGGTTTAAAATGAAATATCATTTAGAAATATGGAGCGTGTGCCGAACGTATAAGAATTGGATCTATCACGGTGAAAGTTTAATTCCTGAAGTTGTAGTTGTAGATAATGTTAGACCAACAAACGATATGGATGACGTCGTCAAAGATGTTATGGAAGAGAGTAGTACTGTTCATGATGATTTTGTGAACTTGTTAGAGGAAGATCAATCAGAATTATATTCTGGTTGTACTAAGTTTTCTTTCCTTGATTTTTTAACAAAGCTTAAGCATACCAAGGTTAAGAATAAATGGATTAATATCTCATTTAATGAGATTATTGATTTGTTACAATCTTCATATTCTAAAGGTGATAGAATTCCAACTTCTCATTATGAACCCAAAAAGACATTAAAAAAGATTGGTTTGGGTATGGGTCAATACATGTGTGCAAATATGACTGTGCTCTTTTCTGGGGAGAAAATATTTTATTAGAAAATTGTTTTGTTTGTATAAGAATCGGTGGATCGATAACAATACAAAGGGCAAGAAGTTACCTCAAAAGGTGTTACGGTGGTTTCCTTTAACCCCAAGACTACGACGTTCGTATTCTTCAAGGCATACGACAAAAGATATGATTGGTATAGTACGGGACGATCAGAAGATGGTACAACTTGTAGGATTTGTTGTAATACTTTGTCTTCAGATAAAGCAAATAACTACAACTTTAGTCATTATCAATTTGTAAAATATAAATTAAGATAAAAATAATGGCAATGGAATTTAACATAAGTTAAAGCATAGTCTTTCCGGCAAAAATGCAAAGAGATTGTCACCAAAGGTTGAAATCCAAAACCAAGAAAATGATATTCAGATACTAAACAACTATAAAACCTACTTCAATTTTTGGGGACAATACTCCTATTAACTGCTTTAAAAGTCCGACCTCTATTTCTCGCACCTTTTGTCTTTCTTCAATTGCACAACTCAACAAATTCACCACCTAATCAGTTATAAGTTCTTCTTTGGTAAGCGATTAAAACATAGGATAAAATTTCCAAACAAGATTTCATCCATTCTCCAAGCTCTTCCGCGTCAGTTATGGTGTGTATAAACCAACTAAGTTTAGTAGCAACGCATATTCATCTAACAAAAACAGGTTAATCACACACCTCTAACGGTTCTTTTCTTTAAAGTGTGGGTCTGGGAACAAGGAAAACATCTTTGAAAGCTGTGATATTTCAAAGTAATTGGGAATGTGTTTCATGGATAGTCCTCATAACATATACATTCTGGTACCAAATCAGGTTTGAAACCCTTAGGTAGCGTTCGTTTCAAAGAATAGAATGGAATTTGAATTGGAAATGGAATTGGAAATGGAATTTGAATTGGAATTTAGAAAATCCTACTTAAATCTCATAATGTGTTCGGTTGTTATAATTATGAATGGAATTGGAATTTAAAATTATAAAATGACATAATTAACCTTTTAATCAAACAAGTCTACATATTTTTGATGAGCGATATCGAATAAGTGGTTTATCCATTATGACAAACAAACAGTACAAAAGGAGATCAACTTATCAGAGTCGGAAAAGTCGTCGAAGACTATCAGTAGCTCCGGCATCGACGCTGGACGGCACTGCAGAGGCCTCCGCCTTGCAGCTCAGCTTTGGCCGGAGTGAAAAAGTAGGCAAAGGCAAGCTGCTCGGCGGTGGAGAAGGCGTAAACACTGCAGAACCTAAAAACTTATCAACATCAACAGGGATAATATCACAGGGTTTGTTAATCGAGGAAGAAAAAACCCTAGAAATAACAACATCCTTTGGCAGATCCTTCGGATCTGGTCCAATCAACTGTGTAATCGGCGATTCCGACAAACGATTCTACGCCGGTGGCGCTTCCGGTTCCTCCGCCGTGGCTGGCGGAGGTAGATCCACCACCTCTTTCTTCAAATCTTTCTTCTGATTCTTCGATTTTTTAGGCGTGAGAGACTGATCTCACCCTTGGTTTTTGGTACTACTTTTGTTGGTTCGTTGAGGCGATGATCGGATATTGTTGTTTGGAGTACTGTTACTACGAGAGATGTTAATACTCCGGTGATTCACCGGCATCGAGATTGGAAGAGGAAGGAGAGGCGGTTGTTGAAGGTAGTGGTGGAGATTCGCCGGTGATGAGGTGATGAGATGTTAATAAGGTTATTATGGTAATTTGCCATGAATTCCTGATGTTTTTAAAACAATCCCCCCAAGTTTGGAAGGATTTCAAATCCTCTAATTTGAAGGATTTGGAAGGATTTAAATTCAATTCCAATCCTTCTTTTGACGAAACGAACAACATAAGGAATGGTATCTACATTCCAATTCCATCATAATTCCATTTCATTCCATGAAACGAACGCAGTCTTAGGGAGTGTTTGGTTGGAAGGAATGGAATGTGATGTAATGGAATTGAGAAACTGGTATAATAAAATTATGTTTGAGTGGGTAATGAAATGTAAAACCCAGGGGAATGTTTCACCTCAAATTCCCTTGGTTGTGAGATTTCAAAATCTAAAATGTTCAAGTTTTTAGGAATCTAATTTGGTACTTTCTTTGACCCAAATGCCACTTTAGTGTATTATTTCTAAGTTCTATTCCAAAGGTATTGATAGGTGAAACTGTGGTGGTGTTTTCACAATTTTCATGTTGTTTTTTGCATCAAGATACAAAATTCTGTAACAGGCCCTCTAACAATTCATTTAGATAATCTGACATAAAATGTGGAATTGGACAATCTAAAGTTCCAATTAGTAAATATGGCATCTACATCTAAAAGAGTAAAATGAAAATGGCAAGGTCAAGAAGAACGTAAGGTTGATAAAGAGTATGATGTTGTCTTGGTCCATTAGATGGTTGTTGTTTATCAGGACTAAAATTAGATGATTCTGATTGGTCAATTGGATGGTTAGAATTTTATGGTGCTGGTTTTTGTAGTGATGAAGATGATGATTCAGATGTAGTTTATGGAGTAGCATGCCGCAAATCAAGAGCTTTTCCTCTAACAATTTGTAACATTTATGGGAAATATTACTTCCTTGACAAGTAAAAATTCCACTCCTCAAACAAACTTTTTTTCCTTTTCATAGTTTCATTTGATTACGAGTAAAAATTTATTCCAAAACCAACAAACAATGGACTTCATTATGACATTGTTTTGTTTGTCATTCTTTTAATATAGGCGGTTACTTTTTACTTATAAGTTAAACGAGTTATGCGTTGATCTTGAACAATTATTATATTCTTTAGAATGAAAAAAAATGCTTATGATATTATAACATTACACTATCCGGCTACCGGGTAGATATAAAACTAGTTATAAATAAGGTAAAAAGACGATGGCCACATAAAGTTTGTCGATAAGCACAACAAAGCGTTGCACATGAAGTGAATAGTTGTTTACAGAATAAAATTAATCCATATGTGATCATGACAAAGAAAATTATATTACCTACTTGTAACTTATGACATAAGTTTATTACGCTATGAACAATAAACTAACCTTCTTGTATCACTGAAACTTAAAAATGTTGATAATGATTCTACATGAGTTAACATTGGTAATTTCCCATACATCATGTGCCCAACATCAGTTTAAATCGTAAAAGGAATGTGCGATGTTCGTATGGTTTCTAACTCTGTTGTCACTTCTTTCATTGTGGGTCTATATTTTCCATTTAGATTTAAACACCGCATTGCAAGGTTGGCTACAATCAAAAGTTCATCCCTAGTACCCTCTTTAACCACCGTTGTGTCAAAAATAGACATAACACGCCCTTCTTCCATAGCCAACATAAAATAAGTAGCCAAACTTCTATTTTCACCAAATCTAGTTAGGGAAATTGGCTTCTCTCCTGTTAACATTTCAACCAAAACAACTCCAAAACTATAAACATCACTCTTATCAGTGAATTGGCTAGATTGAAAATATTCCGGATCAAGGTAGCCAAATGTACCCTTAACTAAGGTAGTCAAATGAGTTTGCTCTATTGTGACGCACCTTGAAGTTCCAAAGTCAGAAACTTTGGCCCTATATTTGTCATCTAAAAGTATATTAGTGGTTTTAACGTCTCTATGGTATATTGGAATGGAAGTTGCTGAATGTAGGTAAGCAAGTGCTCCTGCAATCTCAGTAGCTATTTGTAATCTCATGTTTAAAGAGATTGGAAACTCATGAGATTTGTTGTGAAGCAAATCAAACAAGGTTCCATTTGGAATGAATTCAGAAACAAGCAGAGGGACAGGTGTTTCTAAGCAACATCCTAATAGTTTGACCACGTTTCTATGATTGACTTGGGAAAGAATGACCACCTCGTTGATGAATTGCTCTAATTGGCTTTCATCAACTAATTTTGATTTCTTGACTGCCACAATCCTTCCATCGACCAACATCCCTTTATAGACTGTACCTTGACCCCCTTGGCCAAGAATCCTGTTTTCGTTAAAGTTGTCAGTCGCCTTCTCCAATTCACGTGATGTAAAGAGTATGGTTTTGTCAACTAAAGACGGGTGAGTTTCTTCTTGATGTTTTAAAAGTAAACCACCATTACGTTTGAAAAATCTCGTTCTTTGCCTCCTTTCTTTTGTTTTCTTTATCACTTGGTACAATACATAACTGATTGTAACAAAAAGAAGTACACCAATACTTATGCTAACACCTATATGAAGGCCAATATACAATTTAAAGTTAGTAAGTAGACTAATTTACGCCTTAGAGATAGAAGTGATTCATGCTTAATGGTTTGATCATGTTCTGATTTTCTTTCTGGATAAAATGTAAGCTACTTACATTAATCAGAAGATCTTTCTGATTCCTAATTAAAAGCACAAGAATAGGCATTACCTAGAATTACACCCAAGGATGTTTTGCTTGATTTTCTTTCCGAGTAATGATTATATTTGCAAGTGACGTTCTGACTGAAAACCGAACCATCAACGTAATATGTCGTGTCTTGATCACAAAAACCTCCACTGTCTTTGCACCTTTTACACTCTTCAGTAGGCACTTCTGTAAGAGGAAGCTTCACGTCAAAAAACAAACAAACAAACAAGCAAAAGAACTATGTTACACACCATGGTTATCGCATCCATCTTCCAAATAAGGGGTTCCTTTTGATGACAATCCATCGCATTGCCAAGTATTCACTGGAGTACTATTAAATATATCCACTTTGCGTCTACTCTTGCTTCGGTTATAACAACAAGTTACATGATCAGAGTCTGCTAGAGTCCAGAGAAGTGATGTCGGAATGAACGAGGCATTTTCACCAGCAAATGGGCCAGAAAACCTTCGTTGGTCAAATGAAGTTTTATCCACCAAGAAGGCAGACCCACACTCTTTATCTTCCCTTTGACTTCCAAATCTCAAGAAGCTAACGTTGTATGACTTGAGATGATAAGGCAAAGCAGTCTGGCAACAACCGAAGCCAAAACAGTTGTATTCATCACTAAGTGTATCATTTGGACAACGCGTTAAACACCCGGAGATCCTACTCATATTTGGGATAAGGTTAGTATGCCTCATAGAAGCATAACCACATCCCTCATAAACAAATATATTGTGTACTTTAGAAAAATAGAAGGGGCTCCTACCAAGATCGACGCTCATGATCTGACTAGAAATATTCCGATCTTGGTTTTGGCAATCAGAGATCTTTGGTGTATTAACAGTGACTATAAGATCTTCCAAGTTTACACTCAAGACTTCCAGGTTGAGTGCAGATAGATAAGGTCTCGTGGAGTTGCAATGCACGATGTACGATGGGTTGACAGAACAACTCGCACCGATTCCAAAAGGGTATGGAATCGTCACATTGTTTCCACACGTATCATCGCACCCTGTCTTGCCGTATTTTGGAATTGCCATTGATGTTGCGGTTAATGAAAGAAAAACGAGTAAATGATAAGCTTGAAATAACTCCATACTTGCGCCAAAGAAGTATAGGACTTTTAGCATGTAATTATGGGGGTGTTTATGTTTATAATGGTGGGTTTACATGATCTGAGAGAATTGTTCAATGGTAGAAATAATTTTTAGTGAATGAATCCGGCAATAAGAGCCCAATGAGGTCGAATTAATATGACGTAATTCAATATACATTTCAATTAAGAATACCGTTATAGGCTGTTTGTTGAAACTTTCCATCAACCTACTTGATAAAAAGAAAGATGGTTGACCACAGTGCTTTTCTTGAAAATTTCAAAACCCAAATTATGACGTTATTCAATATACATTTCAATAAAGTATGAGATCTGACATCCAAACATTGTTTAATTGTTTACATGTATTTTTATTGTCTAGGGCTTTCAGCTTACGCAATACGGAGGTGCCGGCTCATCAATTAAACTAGGTGAAAGTAGGGTTTGAGGCGGTTCGAGGCCCCTAAAAATTAGGGGTCTCGTTTTTTAAAACAATAATTATATATATTAAGAAATTATATAAAAACCACAGCTTCTAATCTGCTAAAAATCAGCAGCGCAAGCATCACATGAATCGTTACTGGCCATTGGATCAAATAAATAATCAATCTCAAGTTCTCAACCGTTTGAATTAGACAATTATGTCAATATTTAACGGTTAGTTTTTTTTTCTCTCTTTTCCACTCACATGCAGTTACAACTCCTTTCACCCTCTCCTTTGCACACATTAAGTTGTAACATAAGTTTTTAATTCAGCTGAAAGATGTTCCTAATGTAGTTTTTCTTCAATCATTGGATGCAATTATTGCAATTTTCTTTATAAACAAGAAATTTTGTCAATCTTGCATAGCCATATCTAGAGTGTGTTACATGATGTTGGTATAGGCCCCTTGAAACACACACACAAGTCACACTCACGTATGCAAAAGTGAATTTTCAAGAAAGGAAATGAGATGCAGAAACAAATGAAAGCTTACTTCAATATTCAATGAACAAGTACGTATATAGGTAAAAGAAAACTAACGACCTAACGCACTGATCCTAAAAAATATGAATGATAATCCATTCAACTAAAGACTTGTTCAATTATTAATACTACTAAAATAGTAAATTAAACCATGTCATAAACTCACAATTTCTCCAATTTACTCGGTCAACTTAGATCAAGTCCAAGTATGTGACCCGTTAACTCGTGACCTGTGTGACTCGTGAACAAATTCCATTAACCCAACACATGATCTGGTATTCCATTCCAGTCAATCATGCTGCATACATCAACTATTTAGGTCAAGAGTTGATTAGTTTAGTTGTGAATCATGTACAACCATTGGTGATCCTTAATTCCTTATACCACCATTTATATATAATTAAGGAGATATATTACATGCGTGCTTTGCTCAGAAAGATTTATGAAACTTTGACAATGCTTTTATATTTGCATTTTAGTCCGGAGTTTGAATGCTTTTTGTTAGGAATCAAGCGGCGCAGCGGAACCAACACACGAACACGCACAAACGATTATCACGCAGAAAACAGAACAATAAACGACACAAGGATTTAACGTGGTTCGGTCGGTGTGACCTACGTCCACGGGCTGCAACTAGGGTTTTCTTTATTTGCTCAGTACAAAAGATTACAATACATGACATGGGTATATATAGAGACTAATTAGGGTTATCTATTTAATTAACAAGAAAACTAAACATGGGCCCAAGCCCAAAGCCTTCACAAACCCAACAATCTCCCACTTGAAAGCTTTGCGATAAATTCTAGCCCGCCATTCAAGTACAAAGCAACCCAGTCGTCCAGTAACTTCAGTAATCTTTAAACAAGTCTTCCAAGCCTCCAGTTCCCTGAGAACAAGCTAAGACTTTATCACATCTCCTAGTTGCAGCGACCCCTCATCATCAAGTACCAGAAGGGTCAGTTGAAGCTCCCCCGAGCTTGATCGTTGTCGAAGTAACAATCAAATAAGATGTTAAATGTGTGTTCCTATTCACCTTAAACTAGTTAGGGTAAGTAGGGTTGTCGAACCTCGTGGAATTAGTGGTCAGTGCGTCGTACTTTGATTTGTAAGAAAATAGATTAACTAATGAATTATTAAACTATTGCCTCTTGGCTGTAAAAATTGGATTTTGGAATGATTGAGAAGTTAACTAAGAAAACAAATTGTAAAAGACTAAACTTGATTAAGAAGACAATTATAAAAAGGGGTAATCCACCCCGGGATTCAAGTTCGGTTCTCGGTCATTGTTTAGCTCAATTGAGTGGAAAATCCTTAATGGGGATTCTATATGTGTAATTATTAAGTGATAATGATAACCAAGACTTAACGGGTCTTGGTACACAATACCAATTGGATTAACAAACAAAACCTTGCAACCACACAACTTGCGCACAATTGTACGACATTCAAATCAATATTCACTAAAACAATTGTTTAAACAATCAAAACACAAGTTAAACTGAATAAAGAACTTAACAGGTTCTAACGTTTAATCCCAACGCCAATTGAACACGAACAAAAACCTAATAACACGAAACCTATTACCCGAGGTAGATCACGCTGAGTTTAGCCTTGCATCTTCATGAATTCACAAACAAAATCGGATTGAAGCATGATTGGATGAATTGAAATGAGTTAGAGAAGTAAAGAAAACCTCCAAAATCGCCCAAGTTCGTCCCTTTCTGCCTCTACTGCCGATTAGGGTTTTTAGAATTGATAACCCTCCTTAAATATGGTCAAAATCCGGAGAATTACGTCAAATCTGACCATACGACGTAAGTTACGTCCTTAGGGACGTAAATTACGTCCTCCCTCATGATATACGTGGTTAGCCTCTGTCTTACGTCCCAAAAATTGACATTTTTAGAAAGGACGTAGCTTACTTCCTTTAGGACGTAAGTTACGTCGTATGCTCATTTTGCACCAATTTCATCATTTTCTTCATCTCTTTTCATCTATATATCATCCAATCTTCATGCACCCCTTGAATACATCATTTAAGCTTCCCACACCTACAATTCAAACCTAACACAAAGTGATTACGCTCGATATAAATTCATGTTAAACGCATACATTTAAACACTTAAAACATATACAAAACATGAACGCATCACATCCCTACACTTATCATTTGATTGCCCCCAAGCAAACTTGCTTATAACACTACAACTATCATTAGACAAATACGATCCAGCCATGTATTCACCTTCTGTTAGCTAAGGTCCCAAGTCATACCCAACTCATAGTTTCATATATCAAGCTATAGATTTGTAAGAAAAGATATTACTATTTGAAATATGATCTATCTAACCAAGCCCAACAAGCTTTCTAGTCTTCCCTATGCATGTATTCATACCTCTCACTAGTTTCACTCCTCTCGGTTTAGTATCTAGTCTAGCAAAAGGTGTACTAGAATATCAATGTAGTACTCTCGACCAAAAACAACTCATAATTACCATAAGCTTGCATAATGATCGCAACTCCACCAATTAACCCAAACCATGCACACATCAAAAGGTCTCTGAAGGGTTGTAATGTAAGGCTTAGGATCTGGGTGAGGATATAGAATTTAAAGTGGCTAAAGGTGATGAAATCCAAATAATAATGTTAAAACGTACTGAACAATGAAGCAATACTACACAATGAATTTGGGTAAGTTGACCCATTTTCATAATTTATTACCACTGAAACATGACATTGATATTGTGGTCATTTTGACCCATTATTGACTCATTTTTTTTCTTTCTTTTTTTTTCTTTTCTTTCTTTTTTTTTTGCATGATGATTGTAACTAAACACTTCACTGCTTCTAACTAAATTATATCAAAAATTCAAGCAATACTTATCAGATTTCATCACACGGGCTTAAAAGGTAAAAACGTTTGAAAAGGCTAATGGGTTGATTCGGGTTTAAACAATTAAAAAGGTTAGGGGCTCAAACTGGTGACTAGAGGATCATTTTAGGGTAGGATAATACAATTGAGAAGGGCTAATCAAACAAAGATTTATCCTAATGCCTTAATCATATATGTGCAACAGTTTGGTTCATGATCTCAAAACATATCAATTATGCAAGTTCTAGAATAATGCAATCATTCTGGTAAACACACATGAAAGAAAAATGAGCAAATAACCTACTGATGTTCTAAGCTCATGTATAGGCTCAATCCTCACAAATATCGATGGTAAACAAGTTAAGGCTACGAAAACAAGCATAAAAGTCCACTATCTGGCTTGTTACCCCGATTAAACATCTCTATCAATTCTCATAAATTGCTTTTTTCTAGTAAGATAGCCATGACTAAGGACCTTTGCTTATGCACAGGTCAAACATACTTTCACGATTTACATTGATAGTATTAAGCTTTCATGCATAAATTAGTCGCTTTAGAGGCATTTTGAAAGCTTTTGTTCAATCGAATTTTCTTTTCCCTCATCCCCACACTTAAACCTTACATTGTCCTCAATGTAAATTTTAAAATTATTGTATGAACAAGGGTACTGTCAAACATCCTAACCTTTTCCCAAGCGAAGTTACAAGGCTAACTTTTCAAATACGCGTTATGCCTACCATGATTGTACTAAATGACACCGAACTAGCAAAGCTTTAAGGTACGGAAAAAGTACATGGACCTGATCATAGATGATAAAAGGTTCCTCATAAGCAATATATGGTGGTTATGGGTCAACTCAGATAAGTAAAGCCGCCCAAACACACATTCCTTGATGCTCCTAAAGATCCATGAGCTTCCCCACACTTGAATATTTGCATCCGGTGCTGAAAGCTGAAAAACAAAATAAACAAAAAAAAAAAACAAACAAACTAAAACTAAAAGAACAAATCAATTTCGGGTTGCCTCCCGATTAGCTCTAAGTTTTAGGTCTTCAGCCGGATCGTACCTGCGATCACTCATGGTGGTCGAGTAGGATGCTTGACTCTGGTATTCTTCAAATGATCTGGTGGGTCTTCAACTAGATCACATTGTGGCCCAAACATTAATGCCTCAACTCTGTCTTTTATAGGATCAAATGGACCGTCAACTTTTTTCTTCATTTTAGGCTTCTTATCTTTTATTTTTATCATCATAATTGGCTCTTTCTCTTCTTTTAAATTCATCAATTCCTTCAAGTCGACATGCTTAACCCTATCATACTCAAAACCATTCTCAAAATTGGTGTTCATGCTTACATATGATGTATAACTAGGAACATACACGTTAGTCATATCTGGCACAAAAACTTCATCATTAACAAAATAATTAACCGACTTGGAAATACATCAACACATAACTTACGAGTTTCATAAGTCATTTCAATTGTTCCATCCCGACAATTGATTTGAGCATTGGCAGTTGCTAAAAATGGTCGACCCAATATGACCTTCGGTTGCTCATTTGTCCTCACTAGTGCATAATCAAGCACCATAAAGTCCACGGGGTAGTAAAATTCTCCCAACTTGATTATCATATTCTTCACCATCCCCCGAGGATGTTTCTGGGTCAAATCAGCTAACACCACAGTGGTGTCTACTTCCTCTAAAGGACCGAAGTCATACTGATCATATAACGTACCTGGTAAAATACTAACACCTACTCCGTAATCCAAGAGTGCTCTTTTTATCTTCAGTTTCCCCACTTTGATTGAAATGATAGGTGCTCCTGGGTCACTCTCTTCCACTACATCATCTTCATCTTCCTTACCTACAACTTGTGCAACAAAAGTAAAGTTATCATTAAAAATTTTAGAGTTAGGAAGGATACTAACCGAATTAATATGAACATTTCTCATGTTCTTCGTGGTTGGCCCTTGATATTGTAGGTTAATAGTGGTGTCATTTGGTAATTTCCCGGGATTCCTTTTAATTTAGGTAACATCCTCAGCAAGTTGGGCCATTTGTTTATTCAAAGCCTCATAAGATTTATCTCTGATTTCATTTTCCCGCTTAATCTCTTGCATATTCTCTTTCATAATGTTCATCAAAGCATCCAACTTTGCATTTGTAGACTCTTGTTGACTCGCATGGTTGTAGCTCACATGATTGTTTCCTTGAGAATACGAGGTTCTTTGATAACTATTTTGATTGTAATTACCTTGTGGTCGGTTCTGATATGCTTGACCACCTTGATTACTACCTTGAAAATTAGGGTTGTTTGTAGCATTTCCATACTTGAAGTTTTGATGATTTCTCAAACCGGAGTGATAAGTATTGGAGTTCATATCAAACTGTTTTCTCTCTTCATATACTTGATTCACCTCTTCATGTTGTCCTAAAAACAACGAACACTTTGCACTTGCATGTCCCAATTCACCACATTCATTGCATACATTAAATCCAACCGAAGCTACATCTTTAGTCTGCGCATGTCCTAACTTGGATAATTGTCTTTCCAAAGATGCAATTCTTTTTTTAGTCTCATAATCAATGGTGGTTGACCTTGCCAGAGTGGGCTTTGACCGTCTACTAGCCAAAGCTTGAGCTTTGGAATTCTTGCACATTCGTTCTAGGAATTCCCAATCCATATCTTCATGATTAGATAAGAATGTTCCATTACTTGTAGAATACAAGTATTTCCTTTCCTCCGGTGTTAGTCCATCTGAAAATGCCTTAATCAATTCCCAGCGTGCAATTCCATGATGTGGGCACATGCGGATCAATTCTTTAAACCTTGTGAATGCCTCATGAAATTGTTCTCCAACTTGTTGTTGAAAAGAGCGAATAGCATCTCTTGCATCACTGGTTTTACCCATAGAGTAGTATTCATCCAGAAAGATTTGTTGCATTTCTTGCCATGTGTGAATACTATTATCGGGCAACGTGAGGAACCATTGTTTAGCTCTATCTTTCAAAGTAAACTGGAACAGTCGAAGCCTTACTTCATCTGGTGTAAAATGATTCCCACCAATAATGCTCCATATGGCATCAAATTCAGCAAGATGCACATATGGTTCTTCTGTGGCAGTGCCTCTAAACGCAGGAAGAATAGTGAGATAATGAGGGCGTACATCAAAAGCTCTTCCTCTACAATTTGGAGGTGCAATAGGGTTTGGATTTTCACCTTGTACATGAGCTCTTTGAGGCCTTCTTGGGTGATTGACATTATTATTATTGACCCTGCCCCGTTGTTGATTGATGGGTGGTGCATTCCATCCATGTTGATCATTTCCCCAATTGTTATTTCCATTGTATCCATCACCTCCACCAAGATTTCCATCCCAAGCATTGTAATTTGCATCATTATAGGGTTCTTTATTGTTGTTCCATTCATCTTCATAATCTTCATCACCCGTGTGAACACTATGCATGCTTACATGATCAAAATCATCTCCTTGATTGGGGTTATTTGGATTCACATTATTGTTGGGTGGTGGTTGATTCAGGTTGTTATGATGGTTGTTATTGGGGTGGAGGGGGTGGAATTGGGTTTTGATTTTGGTTATTTGGGGGTGGGTTTGGATTTTGAGGTGGTTGGTTATTTGGGTTTTCCATTTGGGTTGAATCAGATGAACTATTAGCTGCTTGATCAATGGCTTGTAAAATTGATGTGGTTGGCTACCCTAATCGATGCTGAACACGATTATACCTTGCTGATTTCTCTATCTCTGGATCGAATACCAATGGTGATTTCCTACCCGAGTATCGAGTATGCATGCAATCCTGTCACCTGCACACTTAAAACACACCTAGCGTAACAAAGAAATAAAAGAAATAAAGCAAGAACAAGTAAGCAAAATAAAAAAAACAAATCAAATAACAAAACACCAAGCTAGTTAGGGTAAGTAGGGTTGTCGAAGTAACAATCAAATAAGATGTTAAATGTGTGTTCCTATTCACCTTAAACTAGTTAGGGTAAGTAGGGTTGTCGAACCTCGTGGAATTAGTGGTCAGTGCGTCGTATTTTGATTTGTAAGAAATAGATTAACTAATGAATTATTAAACTATTGCCTCTTGGCTGTAAAAATTGGATTTTGGAATGATTGAGAAGTTAACTAAGAAAACAAATAGTAAATGACTAAACTTGATTAAAAAGACAATTATAAAAAGGGGTAATCCACCCCGGGATTCAGGTTCGGTTCTCGGTCATTGTTTAGCTCAATTGAGTAGAAAATCCTTAATGGGGATTCTATATGTGTAATGATTAAGTGATAATGATAACCAAGACTTAACGGGTCTTGGTACACAATACCAATTGGATTAACAAACAAAACCTTGCAACCACACAACTTGCGCACAATTGTATGACATTCAAATCAATATTCACTAAAACAATTGTTTAAACAATCAAAACACAAGTTAAACTGAATAAAGAACTTAACAGGTTCTAACGTTTAATCCCAACACCAATTGAACATGAACAAAAACCTAATAACACAAAACCTATTACCCGAGGTAGATCACGTTGAGTTTAGCCTTGCATCTTCATGAATTCACAAACAAAATCGGATTGAAGCATGATTGGATGAATTGAAATGAGTTAGAGAAGTAAAGAAAACCTCCGAAATCGCCCAAGTTCGTCCCTTTCTGCCTCTGCTGCCGATTAGGGTTTTTAGAATTGATAACCCTCCTTAAATATGGTCAAAATCCGGAGAATTACGTCAAATCTGACCATACGATGTAAGTTACGTCCTTAGGGATGTAAATTACGTCCTCCCTCATGATATACGTGGTTAGCCTCTGTCTTACGTCCCAAAAATTGTCATTTTTAGAAAGGACGTAGCTTACTTCCTTTAGGACGTAAGTTACGTCGTATGCTCATTTTGCACTAATTTCGTCATTTTCTTCATCTCTTTTCATCTATATGTCATCCAATCTTCGTGCACCCCTTGAATACATCATTTAAGCTTCCCACACCTACAATTCAAACCTAACACAAAGTGATTTACGCTCGATATAAAAATCACGTTAAACGCATACATTTAAACACTTAAAACATATACAAAACATGAACGCATCAGAGCTCCAACTCAGTCTTGGCTAGTGCTGCCAACGACTCATCCTCCATCTTAACCGGTTTGGACATTCCACCGGATTCAAAGACACACCGAGGATCACCATCACTCTCCAAATTCAGCAAACAATAACCAGGAGAGAATTTTTCAGTCGCAGTCTTTAAAACCCAACGGTTCTTTGTAACTGTACCCGGAACACGTCTCGTGCTCCCACTGTCACCGAATCCCCTGAATGGTTTAGACTTCTGAACTCGTTCACCTAACATCCCTGCTCCAGACTTCATGTTTGCAAAATGAACTCTCTTAGCACCAGATTTAGTGAACCGGATTTTGTCGTGCTTAACAGGGACGGTCATACATCCCTCAGCAGGTACCTCAACCATATACAATGACCACGCTTCATACCACGAGCAATAACCAGATTACCATTGATCACCCTCCATTTACCACTACCAAACCTCACTTCCAGTCCTTGTTCATCCAGCTGACCAACTGAAATCAGTTTCTTCTTCAACCCCGGAATCACCCTGACATTCTTTAGGTTCCATGTAGTACCCAATAAAGTAACCAGATCAATATCACCCATTCCCGTTACCTCAAGTATCTCGTCATTGGGTAATTGTACCTTTCCAAAATCACCATATTTCAGATTCACCATCGTTTCCCCGTTGTCCATGGCGTGAAACGAAGCCCCTGAATCCATGACCCAAGAGTCCATACTGTTTTCCACACTTAGTATCAATACATCATCATCAGAAACATCCCCAGCAGCAGTGTTCAATTCTTTCTTATTCGGACATTGACTCTTAACATGTACCACCTCATTGCAGCTCCAGCACTTCACATTCTTCCTAGGTTTAGATAAACTTCTTCCCCGACTCCCACTGTTCCTGTTATTACCCCGACCCCTGCCAACATTTAGTAGTTCACTATTAGATGATTCACCCGAGTTCTTTCTTCTGACTTCTTCACCCATAATCAGATCTTGAATACTATTAAGAGTGAAACCCTTAGTCCCCATAGAACTTGAAATTGCAGTCACAGTTCCAGACCAACTATCAGGCAGAGACGACAACAACAGTAGAGCCTGAACTTCATCATCAAACTTAATTCCAACAGATACAAGTCTTGTTAATATTGAATTTAGATTGTTAATGTGAGCAATCACTGAGCTTCCTTCTTTCATCCTTGTGTTCACCAGCTCTCGAATCAAGAACACCTTATTCTCTACAGACGGTTTTTCATACATATTTGACAAAACAGTCATCATCCCACGAGCCGTGGTTTCCTTAATGACAATAAAAGCAACATTCTTCGTCAAAGCCAATGTAATAACCGCACGAGCCTTCTTGTCCTTTGATTCCCAATCAGCCTGTTCTATTTTCACAGGTTTTTCTTCTAGTACCATATCCAAGTCCTTTTGACATAACAATGCTTCTACTTGCATTTTCCACCAACTGAAATCAGAACCGTTAAATTTTTCGATCACAACCTTCCCGTCTTCAGCCATCTCAAACAGCAAACAAGAAGCAAATCGAAACAATGAACAGACACAGCAATGGCACGGGCCTGAACTTGACGACTGTTCTACTGAACACTGTCAATTGACCGATTTGCTCCTACAATAAACCTTGTAGACAAATCTAAACCCGAATATACTTTTTTTTCACAAAACACGATTGCCCAAACAGTTGATAATAATTCGTCAATAAATAGAAACTTGAAAAGACAAGACCCTAACCTTTACCCGACGACTCCAATAGTTCTTTACCAAACCCTAATCGACGGCTTCAAAGGGTTTAACTTTGTATTAACCTTCGCTTGTTGTTCTTTGATTACTTGTGATACATGAATCACCAAAGAAAAAAAATCCAGTAGCCTTTTTGTTTCTTGGTTGTCGCAAACCCCAAAGAAAAAAGAACAAATGTTTTTTCTTTTCTTTCTTTAGCAGAACCCCACAAAAAAAACAAAATAAAGGAACTTTATTTATTTATTTATTTTTTCTTTCGAAGTTACACAGACCAACGCCAAAGTCTTTTTCTTCCTTTGATTAAATGGCACAAACTTCAAGAGGAAAAGGAAAACAAGATTTGAACTTTCCGTTTTCTTCTTAATCGCAATCCCGCACAAGAAACCGAGAAAACGGCGATGACAATCTTCGAATAATAAATAAAAAACTTTTCTACGAATCGTTAGCCGTGCAACCGTATGTTCAACGAGCCTAAGCTCTGATACCACTTGTTAGGAATCAAGCGGCGCAGCGGAACCAACACACGAACACGCACAAACGATTATCACGCAGAAAACAGAACAATAAACGACACAAGGATTTAACGTGGTTCGGTCGGTGTGACCTACGTCCACGGGCTGCAACTAGGGTTTTCTTTATTTGCTTAGTACAAAAGATTACAATACATGACATGGGTATATATAGAGACTAATTAGGGTTAACTATTTAATTAACAAGAAAACTAAACATGGGCTCAAGCCCAAAGCCTTCACAAACCCAACACTTTTATCTTTAATCATCCCTTCACATGTGTTTGGCCAAACTAGAAGACTTTTTGAACAAAAAAGAACGCTCCATCAAGGTGTTAGGTCAGTTAACAGCAATCCAATTAAAAGATCGTTTAATTATGGACTTTTATGCAATATTTTCAGAACCGGATCGGACGTCGAACCGAACGCCTTACTGGTTTGATGGTCGGACCGGTCGGACCGGATGGACCGGATTTAACTATATTTTAATTATATTTATATATGTAATTAAATATAAGTAATTTATATATGATTTATACATATATTTTATAGTTATATATAAAACTTAACTATATTTTTATATCCGACATACTAATTTATGGTTTAACACCCCGTTTTTAACCACTAAATTAAAAAAAAATTGAAAACCGGTCGGAACCGGCCCGGTTCGCCGGTCCAACTGCCGGTTCGGGTACGACCGGCCGGTTCAACCTACCAAAAAACGAACCATCCCTGACCGGACCGGACCAGGCCCCGATTCGCGGTCGAACCGGTCGGACCGGCCGGTCCGATCCGGTCTCAACAACAATGCTTTTATGGTGTATCAAACTCATTTCATGTGCTTGGTTTGTATGGATACAAGATGCACCACATAAAGAAAAAAAGACATTGATGCAACTTTGGGTAGTGGAAATGTGAGGGAAGTTGTTTCACTACCCCTTGGAAAAGATCTAAATGAGTGTCCAATAAATGACATTGTTGGTTTTTAACTGTAATTTAGTTAAATAGAATTAAAAAACCAATTCTTGACATTTTTCAAACTCTTCTTTGAAATGGAAAGCTAAAACTTCATCTATTGGTGGCCAACTCACTTAATTTTAATCCGTTCTTGTCTTCTTGATGCTATTCCTACATACTAATTTCTTTTTATATAGGGCTTCTTCAATTCTCAAGTTCTAGAAGCCATGGAAAAGATGAGAAGGAAATTCTTTTGGGCCGGTAATAATAATACTTCCAAAATTAGATGGGTGGCATGGCAAAAGGTTATTTCGGACAAAAAGTCGGGGGGTTTAGACATCGAGTCTTTGAAGGCAGTCAACATGGGATTGTTAGCGAAATGGTGGCGCCTGTTTAGGACAAAAAATAAAAGTCGAGTTTGGCACAATGTAATTTGATCTCTACATGGTAATTCAAGAGCATGGAGCAGTAGAGCACAATCCTGCAAAGATGTCTCGCCACGACACTTGGAAAAACATATATAAAGTGGGCAAAGACTTAAAGCGGGTTAATTTGGAGCTTCATCGAGTAATAAAATGTACAGTCGGGCGGGGAGATTAGATCAGATTTTGGTTAGATTTCTGGATTGGGGATATACCACTAAGATTTAAATTCCTTGATTTGTTTGAAATTAAGCTCGTTAAATCTTGCAAAGTTGAAGACTATTATGTGTTAGTTAACAACAAGCCCACTTGGATTTAGAGGTGGAGAAAGATGTGCCTGATGAATCTTGTTCCCTGGAGCAATTAACTAGCATTATCAATCAAGCCATCATATCTTCTCAAGAACTGATGATAGATGGAGTTGGCAATGGGTTCAACAAAGAATATTAACGAGTCTTTTAATAATGTCTTTTCAACTAAAAATAACAATAAATTTTGTTGGAATAATTAGGTGCCAATGAAAATAGATATTTTTATGTGGAGAGCGGAGATGAAACATATTCTTACTTTGGAGGGTTTATTAAAAAAGAAAGCGCGTTTGTTTTCAATCAAAGTTGTGTAGAGTTTGTGATGAAGGTAGCGGAACCACATATCATCTATTAAAAACCTGTTCACTATCAAACTTTTTATGGTTTATGTGTTGGGAAATGATGCGAGGTACCTCTAATATATGTATTCAATTTGGGTGTCATCTTAGAACTTTATAAAAATATCCAGGTCACTCCGATTAAAGGAAGGTGTTAAATGCAATATTTCTTATAACTTGTTGGAGCATATGGTAGGCAAGATATGAAAATAATTCAAAGGCAAGAGTATCTATTACTCTAAAGTGGTGGTTGAAATTTATCAAAAAAACATGAATTGGACTGAATTAAAAACTAAAAACAACCCTAATAAAAACAACTTACAGATTCAATAGCAAATCTGTGATTAATCATAAACTAGATCTAAACCAATGTCAACAAATTACAAGAAAACAAGGAACTTGTAGAGTCAAACAAGACCAAACCCTAGAATAACTAACAACTCAAAATACAAGAGTAAAAGAAAGAATAAGAACAGACCAGAAAGAATGTGATAAAACTAGCAATGTGATAAGGTTGAAACCCTAGAGTTGGAGAAGATGGAGAAAGGCCAAATTAAGACCCATCAGATCGAGACCTCCAGATACAAATGGTAATTGAGATTTTTAGGAATGGATATCTTAACCCCTTTATAACACAATACACAACTTTTCTTTATAGCCCTTGATGGTTTCCATTAACTATGCTCATCTTCCTAAGCTTTTTTCTTTGTCTGCAACAGTCCCTCAACTTTACTTTCCCATTCAAAAACACTACAAAATAAAACAAACTAATCAAGAACAATCAACACAAATTAGTAATTGAATTGATAAAAATGCACATATTTTTAACAAAATTAAAATAACTAGGTTTAATCCTTCACGCGCGTTGCGCGAGGAATTCCGCCACGAATCAAAATATTAAAATGCAGATGCTAAAAAACGTCATAGAGGTTGTCAGAATGACGTAAAACCGTAACACATCAGCGCCTAAAAGATGCTTTATGAATGAATTAAAAATGACAAAAGTGTTTGCAAGTCGACCCAATCCGACTTGAAATGGACTAAAAGATGGCCAATTTCAACCAGAATGTTTGAACCCTTACCCAACCTACCATTGTCGACCTATCTGATTTAATCCTGTTTATGTTCACACCACATATGTCTTCAACATTTTACTCGGCAATTGCTCTTACACCTGTTTCACAAACTATTATTGCATACATATCTATATATACACATTAGTTTTCGACACATATACAAACATAATACCAGTAAGGTCAGCAGCCATGTTCCCTTGGAGAAGTTGAAAAATCATTTATAATAACCTGGAAATGGAATATTATAAGTAAACTAAGTGAATACGAATTTAAAGTTCCAGCTTTGGAATCATTGATACCATGTGCGTTTGCCCATTCTTTGACCTGCACATCAAAATCAGCATATAGAATGAATGTTCTTTGCATCAGCACTTACAGCTACTAAAACTAAAATTAAAGACATACAATTAAAACCATGTCACGGAAGCGTTCATCAATCGCATTTATCCAAAACAACAATTTTTGCTTCATTAGACCGCTCAAATTATTGATAGAGATGTCACAGGAAATATTGCCGTTGTTGCTGTCACATTTCAAGATAGGCACTCTTGCATGGGAGATATATTTTATCCCATGAAAACCACCTGTGAACCATAGTTATCAATAAGATTAATTGATTTATTAACTTTTATACACAAGATCTAGAAAACATAAAGCTTACCTAAACCTTTCAAAGCTTTTAAAACGTCTAATAGTAGTGTTTGCTTATATTTTTTCCCAGCAGTAGAGATGTATGAACCATTGCTTAACTCAATTGAAATATCTAAATCCCCCCATCTCGTAAAGAGGTTAGAAACAAATGAACCAAACGGCTCCACTGTGGCACCTACTTGCATAATCAAATTCACAATTTACATAATTACACAAAGTACACACAATCTAATACAGGATGGTAATCCTTTGTGGGATTGATCACTTGAAGAATATCCGTCAGAGCAATCGCCAATGGATAATGGGAATTCATCTTTAATCCCCAATAACACTGAATTTGACAGATATGACTGAAAACATACAACTCATTTTCAGATTAATTCTATTTAAAAGTTCAAAGTTAACATTAAAGCACACAAATGAACAACAATGTAACTTTCAATAAAGCATACCAGTATACCACATTATCTATAATGCTCATATAACAAAATAATCTCCCAAATTTTGAAACATGAAACAGGTAATGTGAGTTCAGTGGCTCTACCATTAACATCCTGCACACACATATACATTAAAGTCCTCATTAAATATTTAAAAACTACATGTCATAGCATGTCGGCATATATAAGGAATAAGCATAGATATTAGATAACTAACCTGATGGACAGCAAAACTTGCATTGATTCCGGCTCCATTGACCTCTTTCCCTTGAACATACAGCCTGTTTGGCTTCATGTGGGAAAAGATTTTCTCATAGTTATCAGCCTGAAACGAAAATAACATTAAGGTTTTATGAGTACATGTTACTAACTGAAGCTATGTTTAGAGACTGGACAATGGTCAAAACAGACGAACCGACTAACCTGAGCTGAATCAGAAATTAAAAGCAGAACCAAGTCACTGTCAGAGATGGTCTCGTATATATCTCCAAGGGTTCCAGTTTCCTTAGTAAAGCCAGCAGCACGAGCCTCGTTAAATGAACTCGATCCCTTTCGTAAGCCAATCTGTTTAATAAAATGAAAACGCAAGAACAGTCAGCATTCACAATCTCCAACTACAATTAACTGTACAAAAAGTAAACAGAGAAAAGGCCTTAAATTTACCTTCACAACAATATCAGATTTTGCTTCTGCAAGAGAATCTCTAAGATTTTGAGCTTGAGCAGAACCCTGTAAAACATCCATAATAAAGTTCACTAATATTATAAACTATTGTTCATATGCATGAACCCTAATTCGTAACTAAAAGAATTAATCTACATGTTGCTTTAATCCCAAATGAATCACCAATTGAATCAACATACCATCTAAACAGCCAATAAAAAACTAATCAATCAAATCAATGAAATTACAAACTGAGAACCCCATCTAATAACACTGATCTGCTTGATACCTTTAAAAGCCTCAGGTAACAAATGAAACAAATCTCTTCCTCCTCTCACAATATACTACATAAGATTGCCATTTAATAATAACTGTAGAGTTCACAAGCTCATAAAGCTTTACTATTTGAAGCTTAACAACAAAATTAAATGGTAGCAGTGAAATTGTAGGACCCTTAACCATGAGTGCATCTGTTTTTTGACTGTTTAAAAAAGATGTTGACCTTGCAACTAATATTAATGTGGAACTATTAATAGGCGCTTGTCATTAATGAGACTACACAAATGCACCAACAATCATTATTCTATTTCCACTCACCACAAAGTATCATTAGCTACAAGACACGTTTCTAGCAGCGAATAACACGGATCTCTACTTCTGGGGCATCACTACCAGGCCTAAGCGCTGGAATGCCACTGTCGTTCATTGGTAATTACCTAGAATAAAGGCAGGAAGTAGTAATTAGTGATGTAATAATAAAGGATTATTATAGTGTATGAAGCTAACCTTTTTATCATTTGGAAAAATAGAATGATGAACGTAAATTTAAGGCATACCTGTTTTTTCTTGACCTCATCTAACAAATCTGTATAAACAATGTTTAAAGTTCTATTATTAGTACCATCAATGTTTTTTTAGTCAAAATTTTCATAGAGTTGGGAGTAGTAGCTCTTGAAAGGGCTACATAAAGTTGGCCGTGACCAAAAATTGGTTCTGGTAAGTATATCCCTATTTTATTTAAACTTTGGCCTTGACTTTTGTTAATTGTCATCGCATAACATACTCTTACTGGGAATTGTCTTCTTGTAAAAACAAACGGTAATTCTTTTGTGTTGTGAACGAAGTTAATCCGTGGAATATAAACCCTAGTTCCGACCGATGTACCTGTTATTATGTGTGCCTCTATAACACGTGGTAATAATTGGGAAACTAACAACCTAGTTCCATTACACAAACCATTTTTTTGATCTATATTACGCATTAACATAATGGGAGTGTTCTTTTTCAGTTTCACACAGTGTTTTGGAATGCCATTGAAGTTTAAAGTATTTAAATATTCAATAGGATACATCATGTCTATATCACCAGCATTCGCAGAATGTGGGACCATTGAATCTGTACTTAAATAAGAAATATAATCGCCTGATGATAAATTTATGACAATATCATTTATTTCATCAACGGTGTCATTCTTTGGACATATAAGTGCCCGTTCTGCCATTGTTGTTGCTATTGGATTCAAAAGATTGGTGTCATCATATACAAACCTAATCAAGTCGCATAACGCCAAATCACCGTCTTCGATCACCATTTCGAGCGGAATCTGAATAACCTTGATATCTGGTTGTGCAGGTGTCATTTCTTCTCCTTCTTCACCATTTCCAATTCTTAATAACCATTCTGTGAACGCTTGGATTTCTGTTTTTGACGATGTATTTGAGCATGATGTTATAACCCTGAGATTTGTAGAAAGAATGTGTACACTAAAATGTTTCCAAAGATATGATCTTGGTAGACATGAGGCTATGATATCTTCTTTTGTAGATCTACGTTTTACCGGTAGTGTTTGTCTAAAGTCGCCTCCTAGTAATACAGATTTTCCACCAAAAGGTGTGTCTGTCTTACTTGTTAAATCTCTCAAGGTTTTGTCCAAGGACTCAAAACATCTGCGATCACTCATCGGTGCTTCATCCCAATGATTAATGTAGTCTCTAGTAGAAGCTTTGATAAGTTTGTATTTTTCTTGATATGACATACTGATTCATCATTCAACTCAAGTGGTATTTGAACCTCGAATGCGCAGTACGTCCAGACGGCAATAATAGCGATGCTATTCCGGATGCTGCTACTGCTAAAACAATATGACCGGTCGATCTTAATGCTGATATAATTGTCTTCCACAGGTAAGTTTTACCAGAACCTCCATGACCATAAACAAACAATAGAATCTGTGATGACTTCTCGAAGGCAGACATGACATAATCGTAAGCGGTTTTTTGCTCTGGTTGGAGGTTTGCTTTCAACGACAAATGTTCCTGCTGCAAAGCAGCTCTGTCATAACTTTTTTTCTCCAAGTAACAATATGTTTCTTAGTGCTGACATTGTACTCTCTGCAGGCAGTGGTAATCCGAAATCTGATAAAGACTTTGGGCTAGTGTTGGAATTTAATAGTAATTCAAGTTCACATAAGACAAACTGTTTTAGATCTGAATCATTTATCGATCTATTTGAATGGTTAAGTGTGGCGTTGATATTATAAGTTAAATCATCAGCCATATTATTCCATGTGGCCTCCCATAATGTTGTTGGGTTTGATACATCGCAGAACAATAGTATGTGAACAAATAATAGTCTAAGCTGTGCAGTTGTTGCCCATTCTGATGCTTCAGTCATAGTACTTAACCATTCTTTATCATCCCCTATTAGACCCAATTGCTCACATGCCTGTCTAAAAGTTGCGAAGACCTGACCGTTAACAGTACGTATATCTGCATATGAACAACAACCGGTTTGATAACCAAGTAACATTCTTAAATAGAACAGCTCTCCGCATGTGGGATGTACATATATAAGTCTGCCAACAGCGGGTGTTCGCTTAGATGTTCTCTTAATCCACGATTTTGAGCTAACATCCCACCTGTATTTTGAAAGATAATCGATGTAACGTAGACCTAATCCGTTGTTCGAAACTGTTGACTGCAAATCTTTTTCGGCAACATTATTATGTAACCACTCGGTAAGTGTAGTTCTGCATGAATGTTTGTTGTTTACTATGTCCAATAAATGTTGCGACTGCCGAAATGTTAGGTTTTGTTTACCTTCCAAGTGCACCGCTAAAATTTGAACCGGTGGATTTCGATGGTGAATAGGAAAGGCAAAGATCCGCCACGAAGCTTCATGAGGACATATAAACCGACCGTCAAGATAATTTTTTATCTCATCAATAACCTCCGGTGTATCATTTTTACGACCTTCAATATTATCAGTGTCTTTGATCAGTGCAAAGCGGATTCTGTCCGCACCTTTCGAGATGTATTTGAAGAGATATTTTATGAGCATACTCCAGCCGCAATATTCAACATTAATGTGTGCGTCAAAATGCAGAAGTAATTTCTCATTATACGGGACAACAAACCCGTTATCCAAAGGCAATCCACGTTTAAGATGCTGGCGGTTATCCTTACGTCTTCTATAATGGATATAACCTCCAGCGTCAATACGGCTTTGTGATTCATAATCTTTAGGAAATGCCTTTGAACAAACACCATCTTTCATACATGGTGAATTCGGCCTTAGCAACCCACACGGACCATGCAACATAAAGGTTGTTACAATCCTGTGTAATGCAGCATCAGTAACCGGATCAGGCAGTTCAGCACTTATATAACGGTCGACATCTTCTGCATTATGTATACGGTAAGGTTCGGTGACCCATAATAATGTATGACAGTGTGGAAGGCCTCTTTTCTGGAATTCAATAGTGTAAAGTTCTGAGATAAAATGGAGAAGATGACTTAGAACAAACAACAATTCATGTACAAAGTATGTTTGAAAATCGGGAATAAGATAGCATAGACTAAGAGTACCTGCGGCCACATCCCCAAACGGTTTTACTTTATTCAAATACTTGATGAACGATCGTACTTTCATTTGGAAAACTCTGGCTATGATGTCAGGCCTATCTTGTGCACATGAGACACCAACAGCGGAAATCTCTCTTGTAATCTCAGGCCACTTAACATTACACGTGAATGTGATAAAATACTGGGGATTGCCAAAAACACGACATAAAGCTAAGGCATCCTGATAATGTTTGTACATGTATCTGGGACCGCCAGTGAACGATGACTGTAACACTACACGTTGACCTACACTTCGCCCCTCTATGTCACCACGACAAATGGCATCTTGCACACCATCCAAAAACTCGCATCGAAAATCTTGTTGATTATTTCGTATATACTCAAGCCTTGAGTGTTCTACACAAACATACGCATCAACAATGTACTGTTGGAAAAGGCGACCGGCATGTAGAAGATGTGTGTACAAATCCTGGCGATCATGAATTTGGTAGCTGTAGAACATGGACGGTGTCTTGTTACGGCTGTTGTTTTCGGCGGCTGTTGATATCTGTAGTTCAGGAGACCATCCTTGTTCAGCATAAGGAAAAAGGAGAGGATACTGCAAAGGCATATAGGCAGGATGAAGCTTACTAATCCTTCGAGGTGTATTCTCCTTTCCGTGAATGATTATGTCAAATCATCTGACGCAGAGTACGAATCACAAACAATCGCACCGATGACACCTGCAGATGGGCTGTCATACCTTCTATCTGTTTTCCGACTAAAAAGCTTAATTGAGAAGTTTGGAATGTCAGGCTGATCACACAACTCTCTTGCTGTCCTAAAGATTTTAACATATTCATTAACTTCATCTGACATTTCGGTTAGTGCCGAAACAATAGTGATAGACAAAGCTGCGTTACTCTCAGTAGAGAAGAACCGTAGTCTATTTGAAATCTCATTATCACCATCGAAGACATACATTTGTAAAAACCTAGGCCGTTCGCCAGGGCTGGGGCATACAGATCCTATCCAATGAGATATCTGACCAGCAATCCGGAAAACGTACGGAGATCCACCTTCATTAACAGAATTATCAACAGCAGCACCGAAAGATGTCATCGAAAACATTGAGTTATAAGCACGAATACTAAACATAAAGTTAGGATCAGCGAAAAGCGATCTAAGTAAATCTGGAGGTTCCATAGGATAACGGAGGACAACCCTTCCGGCCCTACAACACCTATGATATCTAGGCCTTCGGCTGGCAGGAAAAGATTGCAACCGTTCATCATACCAAAAAAGTGCACTGCAAAACTCACAAACTTCATTACAACTTCCTAAATCCTCATAATCAGGAGACATAGTAAAAGGACTGTCAATATTCATAGTATAATTCAAAGTAACATCAGGTTGGTCATATTGCGCAGAAGCGTTGAGCGTTGACATACGGCGTCTGGACTGTAGATGACTTTGATGTGCGGCCTCAAATACTGACGTAGAAGAGGAGGAAACACCCGCAGGAAGTGTTTCCCGACGTGTCCGTTTGGGCATTGGATTCTAAAAACCCAATGTAAATAATAAGCAAAAGCTTGCAATACAAATCAAGTAGAAGTTAAACAACGATCAAATTATTAACTATCAAATACGTGGCTATCTGATAAAAATTTATGAATTAATAAGTGTAAACTAATAAGAAATTGGACTCTAATTTGTATATCTGCACATGACTAATTACTACCAAAATGGATTTTACATTATCTAAAACAACTATAATAAATAATTTCCAGCACCAACCTGTTGGTGCAGTCGATCAAATAAAGATCTGTCTGCCTTAAATAGTAAAGCCTTTGTAATAGTAAACTTCCTATGGATGACCTCAGACCTGTTGATAAAAAAAGTGACTATAAAAACTTTATATTACTTAAAAAATGGAGTCGTATTCACAAATGTTAAACTACATATGTTCTTTACTACCTGACTGCAACTTGTGTTTAAACTTATTACATACTTTTGTTTTACCTCATTTCTTGCTTCAATCAAGCAGTTCACAAACTACCAACCTGCACATATATTCAAATGTTTTACTTTAGATGTCAAATATAAATCCTATTTCTTTTGTCCAAGAAACAAAAACACATTCCTACCTAAACAATAACCTCGAAAGAAAAAAAAATACACTGTTGGATTGTAATAACTTAATGTATTCAATATGAACAGAGAAGTATGAAATTATAGCAGATTAACATACTTTGAGATACAAGCCATGTTTTTATAACTGAACTGATATATCGATACATGTCTACATGATATATGAACTGAACTGATTGACAAACAACTTATTGTTTATACAGGCAAACCACTCATTGACAAAAGGTATATCGATACATGTCTACATGATATATGAACTGAACTGATTGACAAACAACTTATTGTTTTGACAGTCATTGTCAAATAGCTAAAATTTTATCACAATAGTTAGATTTCTCATTAATCTTTCTGCAGAACTGAAGTTTTTTGAACCTAAATCAGAATCATAATATATTCTCATTGCTAGCTATCAGAAAATTAACATCAGTATTTCTTATAATCAGGCATTATAGACAAAAAATAATCAAGTTCAATATGCCATTCTTCATCCTGCAAACCCTAAGCATCTAAACCAATACACAGCTGAAACTTGTTGCAGGTATTTGCAGTTTTGCACAGTACGTTCTAAATAGTCAAGAGTCTAACAGACAAACATTAGATATGTGATCAGAAGCAAGAGCATAAACCTGGTTCATATCAAATATACTTCAAAGGACTTCATAAACACAATTAAGTTAACTAAAACAGCTAAAATCATCAATAAACGCAAAACCCGAATTGAGTTTGCAACAAAACTTTGCATACAGTCATACAGAACACAATCCCCAAATCAAATCAACCATCATCAGCAACCAAAACCCAAATCACAAACCCCAAATCAAAAACCCTAATCGAGTATGAATATGAAGAAAACCCAAATCAAAAACCCTAATCGAGTATAACTATGAAGAAAACTTACGTAGAAGACGAAGGACCGAAGAAGGGCCGGTGGTCGAGGGCGGAGAGCAGAGGATGGACCGTCGGGAGGGCGAAGGTGGCAGGCAACGGGAGGGCGGCAACGGAGGGCAGCGACGGGAGGAGTCTGACGGTGAGCGGTCGGAGGGCGGAGAGCAGAGGATGGACCGTCGGGAGGGCGAAGCTGGCAGGCAACGGGAGGGCGGCAACGGGAGGGCAGCGACGACAGGGGTCTGACGGTGAGCAGTGAGGTCGCAAGGGGGGGCGGGCAGCGGGAGCGGAGGTGGCAGGAGGTCGAGGTCGATGGTGTTGGAGGTGATGGGGGGAGGGCGAAGAGCGCAGGCGGTCGATGATGAAGAGCGATGGGGGGAGGGCGAAGGGCGCAGGCGGTCGATGATGAAGACCGGTTGGGTTAAAAGGGGTTAAAAGTACTATTCAATGAATAGTACGATTCCCACTTCTTTTTTCATATTATGTAATAAGATTTATGGCTTAAAAATAGGCTGGGTCTGAAGAATTTGTTATGAAAATATTGGTGTAAGTTCAAGATTAAAGAATTAAAATATAGTGGGTGTGTTGTTTCATTATTGTTTGAGATGTATATTTTTCATTTTAGAGTTTGTAAATTTTAGATTCTAGTGTCTTGCTAGATTCCTTGAAGATTTAAGAAAAGATGTTTATGTGATTCAAAAAAAAATTAACATACGAATACTGATCTTTATAGTAACTATTTTTGTTCACATAAGCTGTTAGATTTCTTTACCAAGGGTATTATCCTTTATGGTACTCTTACTGACTTCAACACACCGTCAACACGCTTAAGAATGACTGCTGAAACAAAGTAACTTTCTTAATCCCTCTTCATCAGTCAAAATTATATAGCTTTGTGACTAGAGCTGTAAACAAACTGAACGTTCAGTAACAGTTTGTGAACCTTTCGCTGAGAAGTTCGTTTACGTTCGTTCGTTTAATAAATAAACAAACATGAGCAAGAAATTTCATTCGTTTAGTTAAACGAATGAACATGAACAAATGTTGTGTTCGTTCATTTATGTTCGTGAACGTTTGGTAAAGTGCTCGTTTATATTCGTTTCCATTCGTTTTTGCCCGTTCGTTTATGTTTGTTCGTATTCATTTATTATGTATTTATATTTTATAAAATCTAATGATAAATAAACTACTTAATCTTTATATATTTTGTAATATTTAATTGGGTTATTGGATTTTAATAATCCAACATTCATTTATTGACCGGGATTAATGCCAACTCAGGAAATGTTTGTGAGCACTCCCAACTTTGAGTTTATTTTACTCCAACGATCTTTAACTAACTGATAATTAACCCCGTCAGTTTTTTTATGACACAAACTGCTTATGTGACCAAAACAATAATAAGAAAGTTGAAATCTAATATCAGGTCCGTCAATCTAAAACTACTGGACTCTAAAATCCATCAATCTCCACCTCCTCATCTAAACCACTTGACTCGTTGAATGTAGATTCAAGTGACGATGGAGGCTACACACTTAAAAACAAACCTGATGAAGGTTAGGCGGTGACGGAGTTGAAAAATGACTCAAAGTTGGCCCCATTTTATAAAAAATTGAACGGGAGTTAACTCTGAGTTAGTATGTGATCATTGAAAAAAATAAGATCAAAGTTGGAAGTATCTATAAACATTTCTTGAGTTGGGATTAATTTCGGACAATAGATGAAAGTTGAGATTATTAAAATCCAATAACCCTATTTAATCAATATAACATTTAATTGTTTAAATTTGTTACCGTTTGGTAATATGTTACTTTCGTTTTGTTAAGTGCTTAACTTTAAATAATATATGTTCAGTTATATGTTCGTGAACCATTCGTGAACATGTTCAATTCTTATTGAGTAAACATGAACAAAGCTTCATTTGGTTCAACTTGATTTGTTTATAACCCTATTAATGACATTTTACCAAGTTTTATTGTAAGTACACAATTTTTCTCAATAGCATGTAAGTTAAGTTACCAACACAATATAAATCATTCACACGTATTACAATGCAAACTTAATCCATTTTTGCTTATTACATGTGGATACTTAGGTTATAGTGTAGATTGAAAGCTCCACCTAAATCTCTATAAGATCCACCTAATTTTCTATAACTAATAGTGGTGAGGTTGTGGTTGAATATAGTGGTAAGATTGTGGTTGTAATTAAGCGTAAAGTCCATTTGAATGAAAATATTAAAAATCAATATTCAATAATTATATTGTTATAGACTGAAATCATTGTAATGTATGATATTTGTCCCATGTCAATTGTATGTGCAATTGACGTGGGTTTATAAAACAAATGAGTTTTCTCACCCATCAGACTAGTTTAGTAGGTTGAGTTATTCTGTTTAATTTGCAGCATGTACATCAAGTTCCTCACTCATTATACGTGTGTAAAAATGTTTTATAATCCAATCCATCTTGACCGTCATAATAGTTTGCTAGCCCATCCTCACCCATCCTAACCATCCTAATAGTTCATCTTTAGCTGAGCCCATGAAGACCTGGTAGAAAAAAACTACCTATGCCCAAACTAACCATGATGTTAGAATTAGCACTCATGTGTGTTTTGTCACTTGTCACAACTCAGGTCTATCTTCTACCATCAAGCTTTATCGTTTCCACCTCCGATTCCTTGTTTTCCGATTATAAAACAATTTCTATAGTACCCTCGACCATTTGATGCACAATTTTTATATTCTTGGTGAGTTTGAAAACCATAAATCTGTTGTTTGGGTAACTTGTTTTGAGCTACAATTGTGCATAATGTTTGATAGTTCTGGTTTTATGCATACATGTATGTGTCTTTTTGGTTTACTTGATGTATCTGATTTTGTAATTCACATACGAACTAATCGGAAAGATGAATTCAATTTTATCTTTCTGATGTACTGAAAAGAGATATATTATGACACTAGCATAAACTTATTCATAGGCTGTCCATCTTCTCTACAATTTTAATTATCCAACCTCTACCGTAATAGCCTACTAACAATTCATTTACATTAATTTAAAACACTAGATGACAAGCTGATGATACAAATTAGAGATTAATAAAAGCAAAAGAACCAAATTTGCCTTGAAAACCAAGCCAAAATGAGACGGATTAGGTTAATACAACAACTCACAAATCACCTGAACTATAGGATACTGCTTGATGACGGCTCACCATATGATAACATAAGAGACTCCTGTTCTCCGGTGTCACACTTCACATTTCCAAAATCGGGCTGAAGTAGAGACGTCATATGTGACATTCTAATTGTTTCCAACTCCGAGGCTACTTCTTTCATTGTTGGTCTATTTTTCCCGCACAGATTTAAGCATCGCGCTGCTAAATTAGCTACTTCCGTTACAACATCCCTACCACCCTCCCCCACAATCTTTGCATCAAGAATAGATATCACTTGCCCTTCTTCAAAAGCCATTATAAATGTGTAGCCAAGCTTCTGTTTCCACCACATCTACTCAAACAAATCGGTTTTTTCTCCTGTTAAAAGTTCAACCAAAACAACTCCAAAACTATAAACGTCACTTTTTTCAGTAAACTGACTAGATTGAAAGTACTCTGGATCCAGATACCCAATTGTCCCTTGGACTAAGGTAGTTAGGTGAGTTTGTCCTATTGAGACAAACCTTGAAGTCCCAAAGTCCGATATTTTGGCTCTATATTTTTCATCCAAAAGAATGTTAGTAGATTTAATATCCCTATGGTAGATTGGAACAGAAGTTGCTGATGTAAGTAAGCAAGTGCTCCTGCTACTTCTGTAGCTATTTGTAAACGCATATTTAACGAAATGAAAACCTCATCGTTTTCTTTATGAATATGCTCATACAGGTTTCCGTTTGGAATGAACTCTGAAACTAGTATAGGAACATCAGTCTCTAAGCAAAATCCCAACAGTTTGACAACATTTCTATGGTTGACTTGAGATAGAATGTCCATCTCATTGATGAACATTGCTAGTTGACTTTGGTCAACTGCCTTTGACTTCTTGACTGCAACGATCCTTCCATCTGTCAACATGCCTTTGTATACTGTACCCTGCCCTCCTCGGCCAATAATCCTATTCTCATTGAAGTGATCTGTTGCCTTTTCCAGCTCATGGATGTGAAAAGCTTGGTTTTATTAACTAAACCTTCACTACCTGCCTCCTGCTGTTTTAAAAGTAGACCCCCATGCGCTCAAAAATATTTTCTTTCGTCTCTCGTCTTTGGCTCTTGTATTACGTTGTACAATGCGAGCCTATGGCTGCAAGAATTAGGAACAGAATACTTACGCCAACACCTAAAGATTATAGACCAAGAAAATGTTAAGAACAATATGAATCTTAAAAACAAAAACATGAAAGAGGCTAAAAGAAAGGTGGATGAGGTTTTATAACCACAGTACTTGTATTTTGTATCAAATTACTATCATATCAAAATACCATTACATCGTTTAAACCACCAACTACATTTTGAGAAATGAAGAAGAGACAGGCCAAAACATGATCACCACACTGAATAAGAATATGAAGTACTTGATTTTCAACAATGACAAGTGTTAAATGAACTGTCATTTTAAAGCAGAATGCTTGTTTCATACTTCTTAGATGGACTGACTGAATGCAATGCATTGTTTATCCATATGACAAGGATTCTTGAATCAATAAAGATCAACCTTTTGAAGTTAGATCGTCAACTGGGATTAATTCCTAAACTAAAGAGATCTGGTTCAGTTTCTTACCCATTCACCTCATTTAAATATAATGTAGAGGAGCATCAAACTAAACCGTAAGTATAAGTGGAATGATCTGGTTTACCTAGAAAAACAGCAAGGGGATGACGATGATTTGCTGCGACCATTATGGAATCGATGATCACAATAAAATGCCTTACACCATCATATGATTCTTTGTATCCACAAACGCCAAACTTTTTCATACACTCTGTACATTCTTCAGGAACTAAAATCACACAAAACAAGTAGTAAGCACCATGCATAAACTCATACAAAAACACTAAAACAACAAGTAAATATACTTTGCATCCATCAGATAGTAAGGGTTCCCTTCTTCAAATTCAGACAAGCAGCTACACTTCCAAGTGTTTGACTGAAATACCATTCTCCTTCTTCACCTCATGTCTACTGAAATTTATAACACAACCTGCTTGACCAAATCAGTATCCAACAGCATCCACCGAAGCACCAAAGGGACCGAAGAATCATTCCCAGAAACCGACATACCCCTAAACAAGTTATTCACATATGAAACATCAGCCACCAGAAAGCAGAAAAGACACGAATCACTACTGCTAGTGACTTCCACACTGTATGTGTCAAGATAATGAGGAATGTTGGTCTGACAACAGTTGATCCCATAGCAATTCATTCTTTTAAAGCTCAAAGATTGCTGCGAGCATATGGTCGAACCCCTGTGAGCCACTCCCACCGGTGGAAATGTTAGCCGTACCACCCCCCCAACGATGAATTTGTTGTGCATTTTGGAAAACAAGAAAGGGTGTCATCAAGATTCGCAATTTCACTACTATTCCAAACAGGGGCTTGACAATCAGACCCCATTGAGACGTTAACAAGAACCATCTGTTCGTTTAAGTCTACACCCAACAATGCAGGTGATGAGGGCAGATAATAGGGTTTAGAGGAGATGCAATCAACAGCGTACCATTTGTGAAGAAGCAATTGGGTCCGATGCCAAAAGGGTATGGAATGCTGACATTGCCGCATGTGTCAGTGCATCCTGGCTTCGAATAAGTGGGATGATGATGTTTCCGCCATTGTTAACGAGATGAAGATGATTAGAGGGAGAATATGAGGTGATTTCCTGGGGTTTGAGTGTAATGTGAATCAGAAATCTTGATTCTTCTGTTTGGTGGTGGTTTATTGTTGTCATAATCAGTGGATACTTTAGGGACAAAAGTAGTTGATTGAAGACAATTGGTGTTGACCAGAGCATTTTCAACCGTAAATTATGGTGTTTGATTTCCTAGCGTGAACGGAGGAGTAAGGAAAATTTTTATTATTGTATATATTATGATGCAAACGAATTGTAGTCATCTTTATATTGCATGAGATACATTAACCACCTCCTGCCCGTTTTTTTTAGGGACAATAAATATTAAAATTCCAGTCAGGTAGAAACTATTAACTCTTTGATGAATGTCATTTTTATTATCTTGTTTGAACTATGTAAGGTATGTACTATTGTTTATCACTAGTAACACGCTATAACCGGGATATTTTACAAGTCTTTGGTTATACTATACAACACTTCTTGTATACCTTACTAAATTTTTGTAATCCTAGGTTGTTGATTTGCGAACTGTATGAGAGTGATGTGAGGCACAAGGTGATGGCTAAGGAGCTTGAACGGACCAAATCATCTGGTCGCCCTCATCATCGGTTTAAAATTTCAACTAACTTTTGTCATGAATGGTGAATCGAAGAGTTGTGATAGGGTTTGGGGTGGAATGAATAGTGTTTATAGCATGATATAAGCAGAGAAAGATGCTCTCTTTATTGCAATTTGAGGTCACAATAGAATCAAACGTAGGATTTCACACACTTACATTTGTAGTTTCAATTAATAGTATAAGAATATCTTTTTTTATCTGTAAAGGGATGACTAATAGTTAAGTAAAATCTTTTTATAAAAATTCAACAAGGGTCAGGATATACGTATTGTCTGTTATGACCCGTAATGACTTTAACTTATAGAGCCGTAACGAGTCTTATGACCGTAAGTAAAGTTTTCTATTTTTAAATTTGAACTTTTTAACACTTTTTTTGAATTGTTTTCTTTTGTTATTTTATCATATATTAAGTTATATTATTTTAAAATTTTATTTTTTACTTTTATAAATACTTATTTATAACTTTAATAAATAATATTGACTCATCATATTAAATCGTGAAAGAGAGATGAGTAGACTATTTAATTTGTTGAATCAATTATTTATTATATTTACAAATACGTATTTCATGAAGAGAATTGTTAAATCCGAATTATTTTCTTATATATATTACTTTATGACAAGTTCCCGGTCCAGCCAATTCGATCAACCGGTCCAAGGTATTAATGATGTGAAGAATTCGTATTGATCATTGATGAAATTGAATAAAAATATAAATGATTACTGCAACTAACAACTTAACTAACTATATGCTATCTATAAAGAATAAGGCCTTACAAAAAAAATCTATAAAGAACAAGATAATTACAAAGGGAATAAATTGAATATGTCAACTTGTATTTATCTCTTTATAAGACTTCGAGTTAATATTTCCCCCGCAAGATTGACGGCCGTGAAGTCAGTCCAATCTTGAAAGTAAGTAGTCGAAACCGTGGCTTAAGTAATGGTTTGGTGAGGGCATCAGCCATTGATCATTGCCTTCTATGTGTGTGACCCTCAAATTGCCATTTTGTATCTTTTCCCTAACAAGTGAAATCCAAAGCAAGATGTTTCATTCGAGAGTGGAAGACTGGATTTGCAAAATATTGAGTAGCATTCCGATTTCATAGTAAATCGTAGGAGTTAACTGGAAGTAACCCAATTATATTAATAATGGGATTAACTATTGAACTTCAGTGCTGGCAGAAGCATAGCATTAAATTCTGCTTTGGTAGATGATCTAGCAGATTTCGATATATGATCTAGCAGATGTAGGTTGACGTCTTGAGCACCATGAGATAGGGTTGCAAACCTAAATACACAATGTAACATGTTGTGCTTTTATCACCCGCCCCATCAACCTCAGTGAATGCATGTAAAAGTAAGGGAGACTGCCAATGAATCAACAAACCATGATATAGTGAGCCACGCCGATAATGTAGTACATGTTTGAGAGCTGACCGATTATTTGTGGATGGGCATGCATGATTGAGATAGCTTGTTTACTGCAAAAGCATGTTCGGTCTTGGGTCGGCTCTATAATGTAAGTTATGACTCATTGAGCTTGGGGCCCTCCAAAGATAAGTGCCATCGTTTATAAAAATATTATAGTGGGTTTGGTATTATATAGTTTATAAAATTTTAAAGCGAGAATAAACCTTGATAGTTGAGTCCCATGAAATTTTGATGATTTGATAGGTTATGAAGAACACAGTTACACAATCACAAAGCAAAGACCATTGCTAAGTTCCTTCTCTTCGATTGATTTGATCGACTTCGTCTAGCCTTTTTTTTATTTAAAGAAATCAACTATCAAAGACTTAAGTTGGTATATCAAATTTATTTGATTTTGTTTTCTTCAAAGAAATTTGATTAGATTGCTTTTGTTTAGATTGTGATTTTCAAAAAGCCTCGTTTTTTAGTTCAATTAGAGGCCCAAAAAACGTTGAGGTCGCCCTGTCGGTCTCTGATGGACAAATTTATAGAGCCCCCACAAATGCTCGATACTTGGTTGGATGAAAGCAAGTCACCATGTGACGTGAACGTGTCTGAACTCATGATTGTTGTTGAGACGGGTTTGCAATCAGACATAATGGCACGAGAAAAGAATGTCAAGGATGTATTTATTTTAGAAAGAAGTAAGCACTTTGGAATGAGGGAAACTTCAACCCCGAGGTAATAAGAAAGAGTGCTGCTGAGGTCCTTGAAGGAATTTGTTGGCGAGGGTAGTGATGAAGGAGTTTAAGGTGGATGTCGAAGGACATGTGATGATATATCATCAACATAGACAAGAATAAATATGGAATGTGAGCCTGTTTTATTGATGAAAAGTGAAGGATCAGAGTTGTAGGTGTGAATTGTTGTAAAAGAAGATATGGTTGAGTTCTATATAGAAAGCTCGAGAAGCTTGTCGAAGACCATAAATGGCTTTATTTAGTTTGCAACGTGAGAGGGGTGAGTGCGATCAATGAAGCCCTGGGGTTGTGCCATGTAAACATCTTCGTGAAGCATTATTGATGTCTAGTTGTCGTAGACACTATTATGACAAACGACTATGGATAGAATGAGATGAAGGGTGGA